>OX621252.1:13723933-14973933 GCA_951640165.1 Pseudoips prasinana | reverse complement strand
CGGGGGAGGAACTGTGATAATTTAACGCGGGTAAAACCACAGCTCACACAGGGCACAGCTATAAACAATATAAACATAAGCGGCCCCAGTATGCTTCTTGAGGAACCCCCGGAAGTGTTCTTTGTATTCTGACCTGTAATGTGATTTTATTAAACAACGTTCATTTTTTGCCATTCTCGTTATTTCCGTACATAGTTTTAGTTTATTTAAATAGCTGTGTAACCATTCAGTTTAACGCGGGTAAAACCGCGGGGCATAGCTATACCTCTAGCACGAGTTCCTGCAGTTTACTTACTCGATCACACGTACAGTTTAGTCCCATACATTGAGCACTAGAGTTTTAGTTCTTAATAGTTTCCACAAGAGGCGCTGGTGCTCAATGTATGGGAGGAAACTGTACGTGTGATCGAGTAAGTAAACTGCAGGAACTCGTGCTAGAGGCACTGGTCCATAAATAAACCAAGAGATCGTTATTTTCATTTTTGGAATAACAACCTACTTCATATTCTAGGTATCTATATGAATCAGTGTCCGTACAACGGTACAAATGTCCAAAGTATTTTTAACATCTAAAATAAATTGTCGAGTATTTTTATTGGAAATAAAATTTGAATCGTTCATCACACACGATTGTTCCATTATTCTGTTTACGCATCACTGTTGGAGGATCGCACGGTGAATATCCAAAAAATAATGTTATTCTACTGATGCCTCGCCCTTGTGAAGATTCCGTACCCAAAGGGTAAAACGGGACCCTATTACTAAGACTTCGCTGTCTGTCCGTCTGTCACCAGGCTGTATCTCATGAACCGTGATAATTAGACAGTTGAAATTTTCAATTGACTGATGATGTATTTCTGCGCTATAACAACACATACTAAAAAACAAAATATAATCAATATTTTTTTGAGGGGGCTCCCATACAACGAATGAATTTTGCTCGTTTTAATAGATAATGGTATGGAACCCTTCGTGCGCGAGTCCGACTCGCACTTGCCCGGTTTTTTTTATATCTGTATGTTTGTGTGAAGGCCGATTCATTATAATAAACAATCTGAAAGAAGACTGGCCCGTTGGTCTTGTGGTTAGTGACCCTGACTATGCCAGTCGTGGGTTCGATTCCCACTCGAGACAATTTTTTTTGTGATGAACACGATTATTAGTAGTATATAAATAAATAAATAAATTAGTTCTTTGTCGCGGTGAAATTTATCTATAATATGTATGTATTTAGAAATATATAAATATGTTTATCAGTTGTCTGGTTGCCATAGTACACACAGCAACACATCAAGCTATACATTTCCAGTATAAGCTAATCTCGCGTTGTATAGGATTTCCATACAATGACAGGTCAGCTTATATTGGAAATGTATAGCTGGATATAATAATATAATATAATAATATCCTGGGACATTATTCACACACGGCCATCTGATCCCAAACTAAACAGAGCTTGTGCTTTGGAAACCAGATAACTGATGTACATATACTACTTTCTTTTGTAAATAAATACTTATAAAGATAAATTACACCCAGACTCAGGACAAACAGACATGTTCATGCACACAAATATCTGTACTGTGTGGGAATCGAACCCACGACCTCCGGCGTGAGAAGCAAGCATTTGCCAACCACGCCAACAGGCCCGTCAATAATCAAGCGACATCCTTTGACTCTTATTATAATAATTAAAATAAAGAATAAAATAAAAAAGGTTTTTATTCACGTAGACTTTAAAAAAGCGCTTGTAAATAGTCAGAACACGGATTGTAGGAAATAATTTACAATAAGATTTATTTTATAATAGTAATTAGTAACGATATTTAGCTAACTTAAATTAAGTTATTGTCAAGGATCATGTGTAGGTTTAAGTATCAAAATTTTAAATTTTAGCTACATTTTTACAACATATTGTCTGAATGGTTCTTTTTATATTAAGGTACGAATTAAATGTTGATGTGAAACATCTATAGCCGCACGTAAAACAGATTTCTGGCGTGGCGACGCATGCCGTGACGCATGCGCAATCGACTTTTTATTTTATCATTATGACATATTTAGTTCCTATCACAATATGTTCTTTTCTGCATATTACTTTTACAAAATAATGTCGATTTTTCACATCAGCCAGGCGTCCCGTGACGGCTCACATTTTTATTATTATGGCGGACCTTGTGTTTATAATGACGGTCGCGCTTTGCTAATGCTAATGCTACTTATTAATAACCTTATATGTCCACAGAACGGCTTCGTCGCCCTGTGGCGTTTCAATCAGAAGGTGGGCAGATAGCTACAACTAGTAACAATGCAGACACGGAGCGAGTGCTGGGTGCGGTGTCTCTTGCGTTTGCTGCACTCGCCGCGCTGGCTGTGACGGCACTGATGTTAGTTCTGGTAGCTAAAAGAAGGTATGTTTATCTATAGCTATAGTAACAGAAGGCGGGCAGATAGCCACCACTAGCAACAATGCAGACACGGAGAGAGTACTGGGTGCGGTGTCTCTCGCGTTTGCTGCACTCGCCGCGCTGGCTGTGACGGCACTGATGTTAGTTCTGGTAGCTAAAAGAAGGTATGTTTATCTATAGCTATAGTAACAGAAGGTGGGCAGATAGCCACCACTAGCAACAATGCAGACACGGAGCGAGTACTGGGTGCGGTGTCTCTCGCGTTTGCTGCACTCGCCGCGCTGGCTGTGACGGCACTGATGTTAGTTCTGGTAGCTAAAAGAAGGTATGTTTATCTATAGCTATACTAACAGAAGGTGGGCAGATAGCCACCACTAGCAACAATGCAGACACGGAGCGAGTACTGGGTGCGGTGTCTCTCGCGTTTGCTGCACTCGCCGCGCTGGCTGTGACGGCACTGATGTTAGTTCTGGTAGCTAAAAGAAGGTATGTTTATCTATAGCTATAGTAACAGAAGGTGGGCAGATAGCCACCACTAGCAACAATGCAGACACGGAGCGAGTACTGGGTGCGGTGTCTCTCGCGTTTGCTGCACTCGCCGCGCTGGCTGTGACGGCACTGATGTTAGTTCTGGTAGCTAAAAGAAGGTATGTTTATCTATAGCTATACTAACAGAAGGTGGGCAGATAGCCACCACTAGCAACAATGCAGACACGGAGCGAGTACTGGGTGCGGTGTCTCTCGCGTTTGCTGCACTCGCCGCGCTGACTGTGACGGCACTGATGTTAGTTCTGGTAGCTAAAAGAAGGTATGTTTATCTATAGCTATACTAACAGAAGGTGGGCAGATAGCCACCACTAGCAACAATGCAGACACGGAGCGAGTACTGGGTGCGGTGTCTCTCGCGTTTGCTGCACTCGCCGCGCTGACTGTGACGGCACTGATGTTAGTTCTGGTAGCTAAAAGAAGGTATGTTTATCTATAGCTATACTAACAGAAGGTGGGCAGATAGCCACCACTAGCAACAATGCAGACACGGAGCGAGTACTGGGTGCGGTGTCTCTCGCGTTTGCTGCACTCGCCGCGCTGGCTGTGACGGCACTGATGTTAGTTCTGGTAGCTAAAAGTAGGTATGTTTATCTATAACTATACTATCAGAAGGTGGGCAGATAGCCACCACTAGTAACAATGCAGACACGGAGCGAGTGCTGGGTGCGGTGTCTCTCGCGTTTGCTGCACTCGCCGCACTGGCTGTGACGGCACTGATGTTAGTTCTGGTAGCTAAAAGAAGGTATGTTTAACTAAAGCTATAGGTACTAATAGAATATAATTGAATTAGTTCCCGTTTAAACTAGAAGGTTAACATGTATCTAACACTGGAAAGATAGGAACGCAGAGCGAGTTCTGAGTGCAATATCACTCACGTTCATTGTACTGTCTGTGAAACCGCTAATAATAATAATAAATGTATATTTCTGTTTTTTATATATTTTAAAATGTATTTAATAAGAAAGATATTTGAATCATCATCATCATCATATCAGCCGAAAGACGTCCACTGCTGGACAAAGGCCTCCCCCAAAGATCTCTACCATTGCCGGTCTTGCGCTATCCGCATCCAGAGATTTCCAGATATTTGAATAAATGATAATAATAATAATGTCCTGTATATGTACAGTAGTATATAATAATATAATCAATGTATTATCTCTTAAATTACACTTCAATAATAACAGGCTTTGATTGTGATATACGTTTTTAGGAATGGACGATATTTCCTAAGTATAAAATATAATTGGTAGCCATTAAGTAGGTCATAAATAAACAGCACTAGACGAAATACCTATGTTATTTTTATTCACGATAGCTTTCTAAAGCTAACGATAGCATTTTAATGATATACCGTCGCCCACGTAAGCAACATACTACCTCAGTATAAAATAGACAAAACGGAAACTACCTACAAACGGTCGAAACGGCACACTCACACATACATGCGCAACGACAAGACTCCTAAGCGGTTGTCGCGGTGCTGTCAGTAGCGAGTGCCGCGTCAAAACGAGTGGTCGCGTATACGTTTATCTCTGCAATCTTTTATAAATCCACGTGCGTTTTGCGTAGTATACGGCTGTTTGAACTCGGCTTCATTAAAACGGGAGCCTTCGTATTTGAACCATACAGCTGATTTATAAAACAAATATGGTTTAATAAAATAATAATAGGTATCTAAAACATTTAAAGTTCAACAATCCTACAGCTTCAATAGAGCGAATGGGTCTTATCGAATGGGTAGTGGTAATCCTAGTGTCAGACTTGCTCAAGCCGCCCCGTAGGCCTCTGACATGGCTTAACGACTGGTGTCTAATGACTACAACCGGGACCGACAGCTTAACGTGCCCTCCGAAGTACGGAGACTGCGAGCCGAGTTACTTAACATCGCCGATCGCTTACGGACCGGTGAGAGCATCTGGCTATGAGTTTCATCAATTAGGCTTAGTTACTTTACTGTCCATATTTATACTGTGATACTACCTACCATTTTACCTTACATTTCCTAGCGATAGAACCGGGCACAAACATGGCCGTAATATTAAATATTATTTTATTTTTACTATCCCTACCTTTATTGCGATTTATTTTATAGGCTCCACGGCGCCTGATCTTCATACTTGGATAAATAAGTAATTGGCTCAGTTTCGCTCAGATAATGGATTGTGTACACTAGTGAGCGATATTTTGCGCCAATTCTCGGGCAAATAACAAAGTATTCAATCAGAGTACTAATCAAAATACGATATTTTCTCCGCTGATATACGATTGAGTATTATTTACTTGGTATTATTGACTGCGCGTTACCATCAATCTTCATACCTACAAGTTCTAGAATGAAAAGTTATATAACATAATCTGGGCCGATTAGCGTGGTTGGTATATGCTTGCCTTTTACGTCACGGGTTGTTGGTTCGATTCCCACTCAGGATAGATGATTTAAAAATATTATTAATAATTAAACTATGAAAAAATGTCTTGAATCAAAAATATATCTAGTTCACGTTTGTTGTATGGGAGCCCCCTTAAATATTTATTTTATTTTGTCGTTGTAGTATTTGTTGTTATAGCGGCAACAGAAATACATCATCTGTGAACTGTGAACAGCCTGGTGACAGACGGACAGACAGACAGCGAAGTCTTAGTAATAGGGTCCCGTTTTACTCTTTGGGTACGGAACCCTAAAAATACAAAGAAACTTTTTCCCGTACTTATGTTTTTTTTTAATCCGACCACTTGGGAATCGGACTCGCGCATCGAGACTTCCGTACCAAACTTGTAGTTTTATAATATACATTGTTTCTTTCAAATTATGATTATAACATTCTGTCGCTTTACGTGTGCTTATAAGCCATAGTTTCTTATCATATTTCTTGATTCTAGAACAATGGCAAGTACCCTAGAATTGTATTCCCTTGGGAGTGGCATAAGTGGCCGTATCTTTTGCTTAGGTGACGTTATAAAGTGTTATTTATTCACAGCTTTAATGGATTGACGACCTGTGTTTGTAAAAGCAATTTTTTTCATAGACCTCGCCCGCACTAGGCAATCTAATCCCTGTGTCGCGGGGTACTTAATAAACACGGACATAAATTACATCCAGACTCAGAACAACTATTTATGGGTCTATCTTAGCCGCTGCGCCATACGTGCAGTCAACCTGATACTTCCACGCATTCTTGTATGAAATTCCCACGATAGATAAACAAATAGACAGACGACGAAAACTGAACCTCGCCGCTCAGTATCATTTCATTGTGTGCCACAGTTGACCCTGGCTTACAAGAGTTGCAGTGGTGGCATAAAGGAAGGGACTCGTCCCGATTAAAAAACAGAGAAAGATGGACGAAAAAGTAGTGATGTAAAGGTAACCCCTTATATAACTTACTTCTTCGTCCGTCAGAATCAAAATTTTTCCTCAGTTGAAATACGGAACCCTAATAACCAACTTAACTGAATTCCCAAGATATCGTCGTATTAAAAGCTGTTCTGTAAATTGTATCAGTAGGCCTACCTACTATACAATTTACAGATACTAATATAAGTTTGATTAATCATCTCCTAAGGTGATTAATCAAACTTTTATTATTTTTGACACCCTTCTACTTTTACTAGGTAGACGCTAGCACATCCAGCTACCCCAATCTGTCAAATTTCTTTTATAGATTTTCAACTTTATCACATAAGTATAAGGTTCACTTTAGGGAAATTTGACAGATTGGGGTAGCTTGATGTGCTGGCGTCTGTACTATGAACATGTTATATTTCAGCAATAGATAGAATCTTAAGTAGTCCCTTCCCTAGGGTTCAATTTATATCCTTGCTTCATCACAATCGCTTTATTGATAGAGCCGGAAACGGTAACAGAAAGTATAGTAATCTATACATATAATAAAATTGAAGGAAAGTCAAAACTGTACATTGAATATTTTTTAAAGGATACTTGGGGCGTGATCTACAATCGATATCGAAGCCAAAAATATAGGTTTTAGAATTTTTCTCTGTGTGTCTGTTGTATGTATGTCCGGGCTATAGTCAAAAAGAACTGCATGGATTTACTTCAAATTTTGCATGAATATTACTAAGAGGTCGGGTCACCATATAGCCTACACTTTATCACGCTTTCACCTACGGGGGAGGAGCTGTGATAATTTATAAAATTTAAAGCGTGCATAACCGCGGGACTCAGCTAGTATTCAATAATAATAATCATTCAATTCAATTTCTTAGCTAATTTAGCCTTTTGTTATTTCGACTGATTAAGATGTCAATAAAAACATGTTGCCACGTTGGCACGTTAGGCTGTCGGTCCCGGTTGTAGCCATTAGGCAACAGTCGTTAAGCCATATCGGAGGCCTATTGGGCGGCTTGAACAACTCTGTCACTAGGATAACCACTGCCGCTACCGCGGCACGCTCGCTTAGCTCGTTTTAGTTGGAAAAGTGTTTCTAACTTTACCTAACCCAAAATAGTCAATAATAGTTGGTAAATGAAGGAAGTAATTATTCAGGAACGCAATTTGTTGAACCTTATTTATGCTTTACGTCATTTTGGCTATTAACATGATTATAAAAAGATTTTTTTGCCAAATTATGTAATGAAATGATGTAATTCAATTATTTGTCAATTGAGTTATTTAAAAAGTAGTTACCGACTACTTTATTGATAATAAAATTTAAAGAAAAAAAATTAAGTACTTACTATCGTGGAAACAAGTATTTTGTCTATTTTTTTTAATAACCTTTATTTTTATTTTCTATAACTTAGAATTAGGTTAGATTTTATATGTTAGATTTTATATGTTTCCTTTTAAGCAAAATATTATGCTTGTGTCAGGAACAGTCTATTGTAGAAAAATTTGACTGCCTCGTTGGTCTAGCGGTAGCGTGTTCACCCGCAGAGAACGAGGTCCTGGGTTCAAATCCCGGGTCGGGCTAAAAAGTGATTTTGGGACTTTTCTGTAAAAAGAAAAAATTCTCAGCATCAGCCCGAAGTCTGGGAGTTGGCGGTATTATACCCCCGTGCCTCGGAGAGCACGTTAAGCCGTCGGTCCTGTACCTGACCTCTTTTCGGTCGTGTCGCATAGGTGTCCCATCGGATCATGATAGTAATGGAATAGAAAGTGCTCCTGTGTTTGCGCACACACTTGAGCACTATAATATGTCCCGCGCAGATGGCTAATCTCTGTTGAGACTGGCCGCCGTGGCCGAAATTCGGCTAGGAGGACATTATTGTAGAAAACAACTTTAAATAATTGATCTCCATGTTTATGTATAATATATTAACTGGCCTGTTAATTTAGTGGTTAGTGACCGTTACTGCTTAGCCAGAAGTAGTGGGTTTGAACCCCACCCAGGACAAATCTTTCTGTGAACAGCATTTATTTCTTCTGTATCGAAGTGTAATTTATCTATAATATGTATATATTTAGAAATATATAAGTATTATAATATCCTAGGACATTATTTACACACGGCCGTCTGATCACAAAATAAGCAGAACTTGTACATACAATGGAAACCAGATAACTGATATACTACATATACTACTTTTCTTTTGTATAAACATACTTATATAGATAAATTACACACAGACTCAGGACAAACAGACCTGCACACAAATGTCTGTCCTGGGTGGGAATGGAACCCACGAGCTACGGCGTGTAAAGCGAGCATTTGCCAACCACGCCAACAGTGTGTTTATTAGTTGTCTGGTGGCCATAGGTGCTCGTCAGAATGGCGGGTGGTATGTCATGAAATCGAATGAAACATGCTCTATTATTTAATAGTGTTTTAGTAGTATCTAGTAGCTCAGCAAAATATTTCGGTCATAATAATATCACCTTAATATAGACAGAACCATTGCCAATATGTATTACAAATATTAGACTTAAACTAGATAATTAAACTTAAACATAATCTCTTGACAATAATATAATATAAATTTGTTAATGTTTTAATACTATCAATACAATGTGTACCTAAATATCTATGTTACTAGAAATAATAATGTATTCAACTATAATACTACAAACATGTTCTGACTATTTACAAGCGCTTTTTTAAAGTCTACGTGAATAAAAACCTTTTTTATTTATTTTTATTTTATTTATTTATTTAGTAGTATTACCGAAAAATAAAATCCACCGCCAAGCTGACGGCAGGTTGGCGGGTGGTATATAACGGCGTAAAATACTTTAGATTTTTATATGTCAGATTTTAGTAGTCTATTGGTAGGTAAATAAAATAACATTAAATCTTATCTATTTGCTCACAGTTCACTAATCAAAGGCATACACATTATCGGGTAAAACTACTCGTATCGTATCGGTAATACTACTAAATATTTTTGCAGAGCTACTAAATACTACTAAAACACTATTAAATAATAGAGCATTTACACCCGCCATTCTGACGACCACTTGCCATACGAAATGAAATGAAATGAAATATTTATTCAGCACTTGGGTATTAACATACACTTGTACTTGTCAAGGTCACAATGCAGTACATAAACAAAGTGGATAGTAAAAAGTTACAAAAAAAAATTAATTTGTCAGTCCGTGCGGTTTGTTTTATCGCATATATTTTCTGAAATCCTTAAATAAATAACAATTTACTAATCTATTATTTTGAAATTTAGTTCTACTATATTAAAATTAAAGAATTGAAGACTAAAGCAAAAGACGAAATTCTAAGTGAGAGTGTGATCACATGCACGGGATCACCGATCACGCGTTAATGGGCCAAAGCGATCCTCGCCGCTGAGGAACCTACCCTAGCTAGCCTGCGGCTTTCTCTAGCTGCCTAGGTGGACGACCCGGAGAAGAAAGCCACAAAGAAACTCTGGGCTTGCTTTTTTCGTCTTCTTTTGCTTTCAGTTTACGATTTTTATTTTTTAATACAAGTACAAGCTCTGCCTAATTTGGGAATAGATGGCAGTGTGTTAGTTGTCCCAAGATATTTATATTATAAGAAAATCCACAATCGATCGGATGTTTCTAAGGGACCTGAATAAGTAGATTAACAAATAATAAATATGATAGCTCTGGGTGGGTACAGTCAGTAAAAAAGTGGACATCTTTTGATTGACATGAATAAGTTTGAGTGTGAACAAAATTAAGGAAATACCATTTTAAAATTGAAAATGCTCACGCCTATGTATCTGGGTTAGAAAGTATAGCTTGATAGATAGATGAGACTTTATTTTCTATCTCAATTACGTATTCCTTCGTTAGGTGGGCTTGGGAGTGGAATAGAAACGTTATCTTTGCTAATACACGTTATTTGACTGTTATATAAGGATATGGTTGCTTTGCCTACATTATAACTTACGGGTCTCAATAAAAATACATCAATTGAATCTCTTACACTATATTTCCCATCTGAATTCCTATCTGAGATGGTCAGATGACACTTAAATTCGCATTCAAATAGTTGAAAACCGAGCCACGATCCTCGCCATCATAGCAGATATATAGGCTGGTGAGGAGCGCGGGCGCCGACCGGTCGCTCGCTGTCGCTTTGCTCGGGACCACCTCCGAGTACACACGCGTGCATTCTGTTATTAACTTAGGTTGTGATTGATTGACGGACCTGTTGGCATGGCTGGCAAATGCTTGCTTTTCACGCCGAAAGTTCGATTCCCACCCAGGACAAATATTTGTGTGCATGAACATGTCTGTTTGTCCTGACTCAGGGTGTAATTATCTATATAAGTTTGTATTTAAAAAAGAAAGTAGTATATCAGCTATCTGGTGCAGCTCTGATTAGTTTGGGAGACGGCCGTGTATAAATAATGTCCCAGTTTATTATTATTATTATGATACAGTCCACTTTTACGTATCTCCAACCGCGGTAACTACGTCGCTGCTCTTTGGGATTTCATCCATCGGTATTTCGTCCATTCGTAGGTGAATAGTCCATTAATTAATTCAACCTTAACTTAATTAATTATAGTTAAATAAACCGTAGGTGAATCGTCCATTATGGATTTCATCCATTAGTTATCATAAAAATCTGTGAAATGACCTTAAGGTTTTTTAAACAGTAGGTCTTATGATCGTAGTCATTTCAATTATAGTTAGAATACTTTTAGATATTATAATACGTAACCATCTCCAACATCAGACACCTACCTAAAGACAAATGATTTTATAAACGTGCAAAATCTGTTGCCGACTGTACTAAGGCGTATTGAACGCGATTCCTCCGTAAATCAATCTCAACCTACTTATATTTCCACTTCGAATGTTCGCATCACGTCTAGACGCTAAAGATATAGCCTGAGCTGGATATATTGTATTTACATGTATAGAACATGTAACAAAAATAGTTGCGCCGGCGATTTTTTGGATAATCCGTGTTTTTACGAGCCTTTTTAGGGTTCCGTAGCCAAATGGCAAAAAACGGAACCCTTATAGATTCGTCATGTCTGTCTGTCTGTCCGTCCGTATGTCACAGCCACTTTTTTCCGAAACTATAAGAGCTGTACTAGTGAAACTTGGTAAGTAGATGTATTCTGTGAACCGCATTAAGATTTTAACATAAATTGCATTGCATTGCATTAATTTTAAAAATAGAAAAAGAACAACTAAGCATGTGTCTACGAATAGATCTTCAAAAATGATATTGAGGTTCCTAACATCATTTTTTTCTAAACTGAATAGTTTGCGCGAGAGACACTTCCAAAGTGGTAAAATGAGTGTCTCCCCACCCCCCCCCCCCCTTTAACTTCTAAAATAAGAGAATGATAAAACTAAACAAAATATATGATGTACATTACCATAGAAACTAACAACGAAAATTGGTTTGAACGAGATCTAGCGAGTAGTTTTTTTTTAATACGTCATAAACCGCAATTTGCTTTCATTTAATCAACTGAAATACTTGCTGCTACGGAACCCTTCATGTGCGAGTCCGAATCGCACTTGGCCAGTTTATTAATGTGTTTTGTGGACCAACATATGTACATATGTGTATAAAACGACGGTCACCGTAGCCTAGTTGGTAGTGCTCCTGCCTACGAAGCTGGTGGTCCTGGGTTCGAAAACCGGTAAGTGTAAATATTTGTGTGATGAGCACGAATATTTGTTTCTGAGTCATGGATATTTTCTATGTATATAAGTATTTATCTATCTATATAAGTATGTATATCGTCACCTGGTATAGTACAAGCTCCGCTTAGTTTGGGGCTAGGATGATCTGTGTGACATTGTCCCTAGATATTATTATTATTATAAATAGAATAATAATAATGTCCCACTAGCCAAATTTCGGCCACGGCGGCCAGTTTCAATGGAAATTAGCCATCTGCGCGGGACAGATTATAGTGCAGAAAAGTGTGCGCAAACACAGGAGGAACTTTCTATTCCATCACTCTCATGATCCGATGGGAGGGCTAGCGACATAAGCGGAAAGAGGTCAGGTACAGGATCGTTTCACGTACTCTGTGAGGCACGGGGGTATAAAACCGCCGACTTCGGACTGATACTGAGAAATTTTCCTTTTTACAGAAAAATCCCAAAAACACTACGCCTGATCCGGTATTTGAAATGAAATAAAACGAAATTTATTCAGCACTTGGGTATTAACATACACTTGTACATGTCAAGCTCACAATGCAGTACATAAACATAGTGGACAGTATAAAGGTTACAAAAAATAATAATTAGTCCGTCCATGCGGTTTGTTTTATCGCATATATTTTTTCTGAAATCCTGAAATAAATAACAAGTTACTAATCTATTATTTTGAAATTTAGTTCTACTATATCAAAATTAAAGAATGGAAGACTAAAGCAAAAAGGCGAAATCCTAAATGAGGGTGTGATCACATGCACGGGATCACCGATCACGCGTTAAAGGGCCGAAGCGATCCTTGCCGCTGAGGAACCTACCCTAGCTAACCTGCGGCTTTCCCTAGCTACCTAGGTGGATGACACGGAGAAGAAAGCCACAAAGAAACTCCGGGCTTGCTTTTTTCGTCTTCTTTTGCTTTCAGTTTACGATTTATTTTTAATGTCTTGTATTTTACTTACATTGTGATTGGTTAAATTTGAATTTTATAGCATTATTCGCAATGCAACGCGTTAATCTAATCTCAAAAATGGGAAATCATAAATTCAATCGTCCGGCGGGTCTCGAACCTGCTCCATCTATCAATCCGGGGTAGGTGCTCTGCGTTAAGTTACGAACTATACACGCCGGCAGATTGAATTTAGGATTCCCTTACTAGCACCCTTCGGGAGGATGTAGGTATTATCTATCGGCTTTGTTTTTTCTACAAACATGGCCGACTGATATGTTCACAGTTGCATGTGAAAGATCATATCATATTGATTCAATTTATTAAATTTGAATTTTATAGAATTATTCGCAATGCAAAGCGTTAATCTAATCTCAAAAATTCCTCCCAATTTTAACCAACTTCAAAAGGAGGAGGTTCTCAAGTTAACCGGTATTTTTTTTATGTATGTACACCGATTACTCGGTGATTTATGATCCGATTTACGTGATTCTTTTTTAGTTTGATGCGAAATAGTTGCCGTTTGGTCCTTAAAAATTTTATACAGTTTGGCCCAATAGTTTTCATTTTATGGACATTTTTGTATGAAATTTTTTGTTTATGTGGACGATGTAATTGTCTTTGGCACAGACGTGTTAAATCTTAGCCAGTCTACCTCGATTTATACTGTTCAAGTGATTCGTGGCATGAACATTAATAATAGTTTCAGACGACTGGCGTTTAATACGCGCGTATAAGTTCGTTTTTGGAAGCGCTTGTAGGCGACCTTTTAGCGCATATTTTTACGTACGTTCACCGATGACGCTGAGATTTATGAACCGATTTACGAGATTCTTCTTTAATTTGATGCGGAATAGCTACCATTTTTAGAGTTCTATAGCCAAATGGTAAAAAACGGAAACCTTATAGTTTTGTCATGTATGTCTGTCTGTCCGTCCGTATGTCACAGCCACTATTTTCCGAAACTATAAGAACTATACTATCGAAACTTGGTAAACAGATGTATTCCGTGAACCGCGTTAAGATTTTCACACAAAAATAGAAAAACAAACAATACATTTTGGGGGTTCCCTTGGACTTGGTCATCAATACGACCTAGTCCTCTGCTCAGCAGACTCACCAGCTAATCAATCATAAATTAGACCTGGGCTATGAGCCCTCTGCTCAGTAGACTCGTTGGCTAATCGATCATTAATAAGACCTAGTCGTCATAGACTCATGCCCTCTGCTCAGCAGACTTGACGGCTATTCGCTCATTAATAAGACCTAGTCTATAAGCCCTCAGTACACAGACTCCTTAGCTAGATGGTCATAAATACGGCCTAACGCTTGCTGTTCAGACTTTCATGAATTTTAGCGACTCGTAATGTGCAAATTTGCTTAGAGTGAATGTAATTTTATGTAGTTTTTCTTACTTTACTAACGGTCTTTTGACGATTCACTGTGAAAATGCGTATGCAAGAACGTGAAAAAAGTTTCGAAAAACATTTTCTCGGAGGATACTTCTTTTTTCCGTTCTGGTTTGTTTGGTTTTGGGGCGCGCGGCACCTTTCGTAGTCCTCCCCATAGCTAGACACTAAAAAGTAACAAATAAAAAAACCTTCGTTTAAAAAAACCGACTTCAAAAACTAAAAAGTTAAAAAAAAATATCTTAATAATGATTTAATTTAATACTTCTCTTATGCAAACGTTATACCTTTTATATTAATGAAATACTGTAATTTGTACGTGCTACCTATTGATAGGTTTGACGTCTTGACATTGTCTCTAGATATTAGGGACAATGTCACACAGATCATCCTAGCCCCAAACTAAGCAAAGATTGTACTATGGGTACCAGGCGACGATATACATACTTATATAGATAGATAAATACTTACATATATAGAAAACAACCATGACTCAGAAACAATCATTCACACAAATATTTGCACTTACCGGGATTCGAACCCAGGCCCACCAGCTTCGTAGGCAAGAGCACTACCAACTAGGCTACGGAGACCGTCAAATGCCTGTCAAATGCGGCTAACGCCTGTCATATGGTAACCCTATCCCCTGGGAATATATATCCCAGAGAAAGGGCAGCAGCCTGTGTCTGGGTACTATGACCATGATACTGCGATCGCCAACCCGTTTGCCAAGCGTGGCGATTATGGCATATCCCTCCAAATGATGGGCACAACTCCATTGTGGAAATCATTTTGGGAGGGCTTTGTCTAGCAGTGGACGTCGTTCGGCTAACATGATGATGATATATTAAAAGCTGTAAACTATACTTAGTTACTTACTTATCGTATGGACAGTGGTTACCCTAGTAGGCCTTTGACATGGCTTAAGGACTGTTGTCGGCTTATTCCGATTTTCCCCCCTGAAATTCCCCCTTTAGGGGTGAAATCGGTATAAATAAAAATAAGTCCAGATTTCTCCCCTGAGAATCCACCTTAGGGGGGGAAACCGGAATGAAAATGAAAACAATATAAGTCCAGATTTCCCCCCTAGTCGTCCCCCTTAGGGGGGAAAACTGGAATAGAAAAAAGGTATAATAAAGTTTATACTGAAATTCTTTAGCGTTATTAAAGTTTAAATAGACATTTAAATTTTTGTTTTATAGCATTATTCGTAATGCATAAATCTAATCTCTAAATTCTTTGCTCCACCAGTGTCTATCGTTCGTATCTCAATGGCAGATCGCCTACCCCGGAATTATACCACTTTTGTGGTCATCCATCTATGGATTGACCGTGAGTATAGTTGCTTAACCTCGCCGATCACTTAGGGACAGGTGAGAGCATAAACTATTATACAAAAATATAGAAAGAATAAAAGAAATCTGTCCATTGTCTAGTATTCATTGTACAAGCTTGTCACAAGTATGAGCTAGATGGCGCTGTGTGAAATATCACGATTATCTATACATTATTAAAAAATCGTAGGAAAGTCAAAACTGTACATTGAATATTTTTCAAAAAGGATACTTGAGGCGGTGATCTACAATCGATATCGAAGCCAAAAATATAGTTATTAGAATTTTTGTCTGTTTGTCAGTATGTATGTCCGGGCTAAACTCAAAAAGTACTGCATGGATTTACTTCAAATGTTGCATAGGCTACATAAATTATCACGCTATCACCTACGGGGGAGGAGCTTTAAAAATTAATAAAATTTAACTCAGGTAAAACCGTGGGGGATAGATAGTTTATTTATAAATTCCAATACACATACATTGGGAAGTTTTTTCAATCTTGTAATCCCATGACTTGTTTTGAAGGCTTGTTGTTCTACCTAAAAAGTAACACTTTTATGCTTAGATTTACCTTGAATTGATATTATGAGTAGGTACTCACTTATTCTTTTATCAAAAGGAATTTTAAATTTACATAATAATATAATGATTTTAGGTGAAATAACCACCATGCTGAGTTGTATTTAGAGTAGCTTACATAGTAGATAACTAAGTGTAAAGTGGCTAAGATAGTATCATTCAGACTCTCGTTAATTGTGACTGACTTAGTAATTTAGATGGTCATGTAAATTTTTAGAGGCGAATAATGCTATTAAAAAGATGTCTGTTTAGAACCAGAACCTTACTTAAAAAATTCATTAACACCCTGGCTTAATTAAAATACATACCTCAGTTTATATATTGCATACATGAATATTGGTTACCAATTGGTAACGAATATTTATGTATGCACTTAGAAAAGCGTACACCTCAAAAATTGACTTCACAACGTGATAGCAGTCTTTAGTGTGATTAAGAATGAGAGGGTTTGAGATGATCAAGCTCATATAGTAACTTGTGAACGAAACCATTGCGACTTCTAATTCGGCAGTAACGCCATCTCTTGGTATAACTTAGAAGTTATATACTTGATGATAGCATTTTATGGAAAATAATGTTCTCCTCAAGTTACAACTAAATTATGTCAAAAACCTTTTGTATGCGATGAATAAATATATACCGGGTAAGTAAAAAGTATTTGTAATAGTGTAAATTGATCAGGTATCTGTTTATTACTATAATTGTTATAAGAAGATTAATTAGGATAAGCTTAAATTAACTATTCACTAATATTACTTTAGAACGTTATACATTATTTGGCGCTAGATAATATATCTCCATGATTTTAGGTGAACTAACCACCATGCTGAGTTGTATTTAGAGTGCCTTACATAGAAGATAACTAATAGCTAACATAGTATCATGCAGACGGTTGTTAATTGTGGCTGACTTAGTAATTTAGATGGCCATGTAAATTTTTAGAGTCGAATAATGCTATTAAAAAGATGTATGTTTCATTAGCAACCTTGCATGGACACGTAGAACCAGCACCTTATTTTAAAAATTCAATTAAAATCCTGGCTTAACTAAAATATATACCATACACTTCAATTGATAGTTCAAACCAGTATTCATGTATGCACTTAGAAAAGTGCACACCTCAAAAATTAACCTTGCAACGTACCATGAATAATGAGAAGGTTTGAGATGATCGAGCTCATATAGTAACTTGTGAACGAAACCATTGCGACTTCTTATTCGGCAGTAACGCCATCTCTTGGTATAACTTAGAAGTAATACCTGATGATAGCATTTTATGGAAAATAATGTTCTCCTCAAGTTACAAATAAATTATGTCGAAAACCTTTTGTATGCGATGAATGAATATATACCGGGTAAGTAAAAAGTATTCGTAATAGTGTAGAATAATCAGGTATCCGTTTATTACTATTGTTATAAAAAGATTAAGTAGGGGTAAGCTTAAATTAACTATTAACGAATATTACTTTAGAACCTTATACAATAGGAGGAGATTATATATGTTTACATGCTGTACACACTTTGGTGGTCACCCATCTATGGACTGACCGCGAGCCTAGTTGCTTAACCTCACCGATTGCTTAAGGACCGACGACTGCATCTAGCTATGATTATTGTTAAGATTTTTATGATTTTATTAATAAATAATGATGAAAATAGATGCTATATGGGAAGCATAATGCGACCTGCTTCTAAACCCGCGGGTGTCCAAAGACATCTCAAGCTTTTTCGAAAGAGTGATTAATTTATTAAAAAAATTGAGGCCACCTAGTTTAAACTAGTTATCACCTGAAATAGTAGGTATAATTTATTGCACCAACCATTCAAAATATTGCTACGACCTTATTGCAAAATACCGCCTTGAACAAACCCCCCCCCCCCCCCCCCTCACATATAGAATACATGAACAGAAAAGGGCAAGTATTAACATTTCGTTTATGAACTTATTTTGCGGAATTCATTAAATTATTCTTTTTAAATAAAATATAGAAACACTTTTATTTTAGCACAATACACAAGACGATAAATAGTCGTAAATAATAAAAGCTAAAAGCGGTTTGTTTGGTCCTCGGTCGAAAGTATAGATCAGCATTAGCTAGATTGACGCTGGATTTCTGTTGCAACCCAGCTTGACACGCACGGCGATAGTAAAGTTTAATCAAATTATTTGACTAATTTAAGTAATATAAGAATGAAATAATAAATGTGTTATTGGGGTTTAAGATAATTATTTTTCCCAAAAGAATTACAACTCATTTTTTATGAGAAATATATAAATATATATATACTTACAGTTTAAAGTAGGCTTAAATATTATAGCGGGTGGTTTCTGAGCTAAGTACAACTTACATGTCTATAAAACCAAGTTAAATTAAAACCTATTATAAAATAAAGTATATAATACAATAAATAAGTAGGGTATTTAAAGAAAAGATCAAATGACTAATACTCCGTTACAAACATACCAGTTATTAAAGTTTAAAACAATAATAAACCATTATAAAAATAATGAGAAGTCTGCTATGCTCAAGGGCGTCCATTCCATCAAGTTTTTCAGCACGTTTAAATAATTAAATTCAAATCTTACTTAACGACAAGATCTGAGCCAACGTTTAAAATAAAAATTATATGATATACTGAGAATTAACCCGCTTATTATGACACGACTGCTGCTCTCAATGTGTAGGAAAGTATAATCTTTTATTTATCTGTTACGTAATAGAATCGTAAATAACGGGGTGACAGTTGTAACAAGGAAAGGCAAAGAAGGGCAGGTTGTTTAGCGCCTTTTATTCAGATATTATAATTTATGATGACATGCAAAGTAATATTTCATTTTTGTAGCATCTTTTTAACTTGAATTTGGGCCAAGATTAATAATAATATCTAGTGTCACACAGATCATCCTAGCCCCAAACTAAGCAAAGCTTGTACTATGGGTACCAGGCGACGATATACATACTTATATAGATAGATAAATACTTATATACATAGAAACATCCATGACTTAGAAACGGGTACACTACATTAATACGAAAAACTTTATTCCGACAGTCAAAAATACGAATTTCAAAGTACCGATTTCCATCATTCCGAATGGTTCAAAATTCGGAATATTACAATTCCTATTTATCATTAGTCCTATTTTTATCATTCCTATATTTCAATATTCCTTACGATTATAATTACTGTTCTCAAAACACCGAGCTTCAATATATTGAATAACAAGCAGGCATGCAACATGCAAGCAGGCATGCAACATGCAAGCAGGCATGCAACATGCAAGCAGGTATGCAACATGCAAGCAGGAATGCAACATGCAAGCAGGCATGCAACATTCAAGCAGGCATGCAACATGCAAGCAGCCATGCAGCATACAAAGCAGACATGCAGCATGCAAGCAGGCATGCAACAAGCCAGCAGGCATGCAACAAGCCAGCAGGCATGCAACATGCAGCAGGCATTGTTTCTGTCACGGCTCCGGCGCTGCGGGGTTTGGGCGGGCCCACGCGAGCTTATCGTCGCAGATGGTTTGAACGCTCACCACCGCAGCTTCGGCTTGCTGGCCGGCTTCGCCGCCTGCTCCTCAGCTCGCGGGCCGCCCCCCCCCCCCCTCCGCGCCTACGCGGGCTTAAATTACACCAGACAAGACTACGTGAAGTCGGTTGTGCAGCGATTCGTTTCTGTCACCAAATTTTGAAGCATAACATGTTGACTTTTAGTTTATTCGAAGTATTGAAAATCGGAATGTCGTTTTTCGGACTGAGAACCCTTCGAGCATTTGACTCTTCAAACGTTTGAAAATCGTAAAACTAACAAATCGTATTTACGACTTTCGGTAAAATTAATATTGTGAGTTTTAAAAATGGACATTACAATTCCTAGGTATTATGAAATTCGGACTTTTGAAAATCGGAACATCTAAATTCGGAATAAAATATTTCGGAGTATTTGGGTGTTCCCCTCAGAAACAAATATTCGTGCTCATCACACAAATATTTGCACTTACCGGGATTCGAACCCAGGACCACCAGCTTCGTAGGCAGGAGCACTACCAACTAGGCTACGGTGACGGTCGAAATAGAGAAACTACTGTTGGTACCCACTTAAACGGATACTACCATATTATGTTAGATATAACACAGGCTTCGCTCTCAAGTACTCACCACAAGGGGCAGTCTTATGGTTTCTTACCTGATGGGTCTGTTGGCGTGGTTGATAAATGCTTGCCTTCCACGCAACAGGTCGTGGGTTCGATTCCTAACCAGGACAAATATTTGTGTGCATGAACTTTTCGGGGATATGGGGAACCACCCCACAGTGCTTGCGCCCACGTCGCGTTCCCCGGAAACGTCCCAGTTCTGACCACCGTAACGGAGTGGCAGACTGGGTACGGCTAAAGTGCACTGTGCATCGTAGCGACTATTTGCCTTGAGTGCTGCGATACTGCTTTGTTCGGAATGCCGAAACCTGCGCGGGATGCCCTCGGGCATTTCGTGAAAAAAGGCCCTTCTCAGGGCCAACCCAAAGGCCCTTCTCAGGGCCAACCCAAAGGCCCTTCTCAGGGCCAACCAAAAGGCCCTTCTCAGGGCCAACGCGACGTATCAGCGTCGAGTGAAGGCAGAGCCTTCTACGGCGGGAGTGTGGGTGACATGTCGGACTCCGACATTGAGTCCATTGCATCGGATGCGGGTTCGATGGTGGTCGATCCTCGATCACGATCGGCATCGCGGAAGCGGACCTTCCTCAAGGTCGTGTCCGATGGATCCTCAGGCTCGGGTTCAGCAAAGGAGCCCATTAGGAAGGTCAAGGCCAAAAAGGCGACAGCGGCAGACACCCACGACGTGGGGTTAGTCGACGCCCAGCGGGAGTTGGACCTGGCAAGGCGGGAGCGGCTCCAACAAGACCTGGAGGAGCGGGTTGCGGCCCAGGAGGAACGGGCGCGCGTCGCCCGTGCAAAGTCCGGGTACGGGGCGTCCCGCGTCCTGTACGCGGACCACTCCTTGGCCGAACTCCAGAGGATGGCCTTGGAGGACGAGGAGGCGATCGTGGAGGTCGCCGCCAAGTCCTCGCATCTGAAGGGGACTTTCCAGAAGTCCCTCAAATGCCGGGCCGCGAGTCTTCGCGAAATCGTCGCGGAGCTGGTGGACCGCAAGGCCAGCGATGAGTCGCGGCAACTGCAGGCGAAAGTAGATCGCCTGCAGTCGGAGGTCAGCCAGCTGCACTTAAAGCTGGCTGAAGCCACGGCCCGGCCATCGCAAGCCGAGCCCGGACCTGCGGCGGAGGGTCTTTCCTCCACTCCCGGCCTTGAGGATGTCCTCCGCAGGGTCATGGCGGAGGAGAGGGCGTTCGTTCGCTCCTGCCTAGCGGGCATCGAGGACCGGCTCCTACCGGAGAAACGCCTCCGACCGCCGCTTGCGGCAGACAAGAGGCGAGAGGAGCGAGTGGAAACCTCCCAGAGGGAAGACGCCCTACTCCCTTCGACCACCCCGACCAACCAGCAGGGCTGGACGAAGGTGGTCGGTAAGGGCAAGGGAAAAAGGACGGCAGCTGTCGTCCCTGCCGTTCCCGCCACCACCACTCCCAGCCATTCGCAGCCGACTGGCAAAGGGAAGGGAAAAGGGAAAGGGAAGGGGAAGAGCACCCCCCCAGCCCCAGCCGTCCCCGCCACCACCCCTGCTGGTCAGTCGACTGGCACGGGAAAGGGGAAGGGTTCGCCCCCAGCCGGTGTCAGGAGGAACTTGGTTCCTCCCAAGACCGCAGCCGTCGTGATGACGCTCACCACGGAGGCTGCGGAGCGGGGCGAGACGTACGCGTCCGTGATGTTGCGGGCGCGTGCCAATGCCGATCCTACCAAATTGGGGATCGGTAAAGTCTCGTGCCGCCGGACGCAGGCTGGGGCTCGAATTTTCGAGTTCCCGGGTGCCGAGGGCGCGAAGAACGCGGACCTCTTTGCAGCGAAGCTGCAGGAGGTCATCGCGAACTCGGCGAAGGTGGCCAGGCCGGTGAAGTCGGCGGCCATCGAGGTGACGGACCTGGATGACTCCGTCACCAGGGAGGAGGTGGTGGCAGCGATCGCAGCCATTGGGGGCTGCGAAGTCGCAGCGGTGCAGGGCGGGGGCATCAGGCCCGGGCGTCGGGTTCAGCTCGGCGGCGGTCCGGGCCCTTGAGGTCCTGCCGCTGAGGTGTTACCGGTGCTTCGGCATCGGTCACACCCGGGCCCTCTGTCCGTCCAGTGTCGACAGGGCGGACAGCTGCTACCGCTGCGGCAAGGAGGGGCATAAAGCCGCCTCCTGCGAGGCCACCGCACCGCACTGCGCGGTGTGTGCCGCCAGTGGCCGCCCTGCGGGCCACATTATGAAGGGGAGGAATTGTATTCCTCCCCTTAAGAAGGGCAAAGTGCAGGCGCCGACCCGGCCTGTCGCTGCCACCGCCACCCCAGTAGCTGGGACCTCGGCGGCTGTGGAGGAGGAGAGTGCGATGTTCGATTAATGGGTAGAGTCGAACATCGCATCCTCCAGGCGAACATCAACCACTGCAGAGCGGCACAGGATCTGCTGATGCAGACTGTGGCCGAGTGGTTGGTGGACGTGGCGGTGGTCGCCGAGCCGTACTCGGTACCTGGCCGTTGGCTGGGTGATCGGGACGGCTTGGTGGCGTTGGTGTCGCGGCCTGCCACGGACTCCCCTCCCCTCTCGCTTTTAGAGAGGGGTCCGGGATACGTGGCCGCCGCGTGGGGAGACATAGCCCTGGTCGGGGTCTATTTCTCCCCAAACCGCCCTCTAAGGGACTTCGAGGATTTTCTCGAAGTCCTTACGGCAGTCGTCGGGAGGGCGTCGCCACGTCAGGTCGTCATATTGGGCGACCTTAACGCCAAGGCGGTGGCCTAGGGCAACCCAGCGGCGTCCTGCAACGTCCGGGGGCACGCCGTGGAATTTTGGTCGGCTTCGTGCGGCGTGTCCCTCCTGAACAGGGGGGATGTTCACACGTGTGTGCGGCAACGGGGAGGGTCAGTGGTGGACGTATCGTTCGCCACCCCCGTTCTAGCCGCCCGCGTCGTGAACTGGCGGGTGGAGTTGGTGGAGACCCTGTCGGACCACCGATATGTGCGGTTCGACATCTCCACCCAGAGCCCGCGGGGGATGGCCCGCTCGGGCCAATCTCCCTTCCCGCGGTGGGCTCTCACCCGCCTGGACCGGGAGGCAGCCCAGGAGGCTGCGTTCCTCCGGGACTGGCTCTCGCCCCCTGTTGAGGTCACGGACGTGGACGCCGCAGCGGTTCAGCTGCGGGGGTCCCTGACCGAGGTGTGCAACTCCAGCATGCCTCGGTCTCGCCGTCCGCCTCCCCGTCGCGCCGTTTATTGGTGGACGGGGGAGCTGGCGGCGCTACGGGCCGCGTGCGTGGAGGCCAGGAGGGCCTACACGCGGAGTCGGCGGCGCACCAGCCGATGTCAGGCTGAGGAGGACCGCCTCTACGCCTCTTACCTAGAGGCAAAGACGGTCCTCAAGTCGGAAATGTGCGCCGCCGAGGACTCGGCAAAGGCCGAGATGCTGGAGGGCCTCGACAGGGATCCGTTTGGGAGGCCGTATAAGCAGGCGCGGAGCCAGCTGCGCCCTTACGGTCCCCCATTAGCGGAGACCCTAGAGCCGGCGTTGCTGGATGGGGTGGTTCGGTCACTGTTTCCGCGCAGGACCGACTTCACCCCACCAACGATGAACCCCCCGCTGGGGGGGGTGGTGGCTTCGCCGGAGGAGGAGGTCCCTCCAGTATCGGTGGAGGAATTTCGCGCGGGGGTTCTGTCCCTCCGCGCGAAGAAGACGGCCCCTGGACCGGATGGTGTCCCCGCACGGGTGGTGGCCATCGCAGCGTCCCTCATGGAGGAGAGGTTTCGGGACCTCTTCAGCGCGTGCCTGACGGCTGGGAGGTTCCCTAAAATCTGGAAGGAGGGGCAGCTTTGCCTGCTCCGGAAGGAGGGACGCCCGGTGGACTCCCCCTCGGCATACCGGCCCATCGTTCTGCTCGATGAGGTCGGTAAATTGTTCGAGGGGATCATCGCCACCCGGCTTAATAGCCAGTTGCGGGAGGTAGGGCCAGACCTGTCGGACGCCCAGTTCGGGTTTCGACAGGGGCGTTCGACGGTCGACGCGGTGGCCCTACTCAGGGGCCAAGTGCAGGATGCGGTCGGGGCTGGGGACGGAGTGTTGGCGGTGTCGTTCGACATCGCCAACGCGTTCAACTCCGTGCCCCACTCGACCATATTGGAGGCACTCCGGTACCACGGAGTGCCCCAATATCTGCGGGCGATCCTGGCCAACTACCTGGAGGACCGGGAGGTCCTCTTGGCGGACAGAACGGCCAGGATCAGGCGCTACGGCGCGGAGTCCGGTGTTCCACAGGGTTCGGTGCTAGGGCCCCTCTTGTGGAACATCGGATTCGATTGGGTCCTTCGGGGCACCCTCCTCCAGGGCACGAGTGTCATCTGCTACGCGGATGACACTCTCCTCGTTGCCCGGGGGAGGGACTTTGGGGCGGCGGCCTGTTTGGCCTCAGCTGGCGGATCCTTAGTGGCAGGTAGGATCCGCCAGCTTGGTTTGAGGGTAGCGCTGAACAAGACCGAGGCCGTGTTCTTTCACGGGCCTCGGCAGCGCTGCCCTCCAGACGCCCACATCGTGGTGGAGGGCGTCCGGATAGAGGTCGGGGCCCAGATGAAGTATCTGGGCCTCGTGCTAGACAGCAGGTGGCGCTTCGGCCCGCACTTCAGCGGGCTGTCGACGCGCCTGCTGAAAGCCGCGGACGCCCTCTCATGGCTCCTCCCAAACCTGGGAGGGCCCAAGGAGCGATGCCGGCGCCTCTATGCCGGCATCCTGAAGAGCATGGCCCTGTACGGGGCACCCATCTGGGCGGACTCCCTCCACAGGAGGGAGAATGCAACCGCCATCCGCAGGCCCCAACGGGCCATTGCACAGCGGGTGGCGAGGGCCTACCGCTCGGTGGGTTTTGCGGCGGCGTGCGCTCTGGCCGGCACCCCTCCCTGGGAATTGGAGGCATGGGTGCTCGCCAGAGTGTATGAGTGGACGGCGCGGCGTAGGGCGCTGGGTGAGTGCCCCGCCGCGCAAGAGCGGGATGCTGTGCGGCGGGAGGCGAGGGACGCAATCGTCCTACACTGGACACAGGACCTCGCCTCCGCCACCTTTGGACGCCGGACGTTGGACGCGCTCGGTCCAGCCCTGCGGGACTGGCTCGAGCGCCCCCACGGTTTCCTCTCGTTCCGTCTAGTGCAGGTGTTGTCCGGACATGGTTGTTTCGGAACGCACCTGCACCGGATCCGGAGGGAGGAAACCCCGGCGTGCCACCATTGCGGAGCCGCGGAGGACACGGCGCAGCACACCCTCGAGGTGTGCCCAGCCTGGACTGAGCTGCGCCGTGCCCTGAATACTGTCATTGGGCTGGACCTCTCACTTCCCAGTGTGGTGAACTCCATGCTGGGGAGTGAGGAGGCTTGGGCGGCGGTTGCCTCCTTTTTCGAGGACGTCATGTCGCAAAAGGAGGCGGCGGAGCGCGCGCGGGAGGATGATCCTCTCGCGCCACCGCTCCGCAGGCGAAGGAGGGGTGGGAGAAGGCGGTTGTACGACCGTCGCCTCCCACCCTCAGGTGGTGATTAGCGGGCGACAGGCGCGGGGGCGCCTTCGCTCGCATTGCACAAATCGCCACCACCGTCGGGCGGGAACGGCCGAGCACTCACGGTCGTTTCCGGGCCCCTCCACTAAGGGAGGGGCGTGCGGGCCCCGCTGTAAAGGCGGGCGGTCGTCGGTGGGGGACTGGACGTAAAGGCTGTGCCGGTTTCCCAGTCCTCCTCCAAATAGACGATGCGGGAGTGCCGCTGGGTTATTTTAGTGGGTATGCCGGAGTAGCCGGAGAGTCCCACATAACCCGTCCATCCCCCAATGGGCGGGTATGCGTAACGCATTTTTTCCCAGCGCAAACAAAAAAAAAAAAAAAAAAAAAAAAAAAGGGCAGGGGGTGCTAAGAATCCCCGGCAGATTCCGCGTTACCAACACCGACGACCTCTGGCCCTGGCAACATATAACAACAGAAGAAACAGGGCGGCGCGTTTCTAGTGGCCACACACCGATTCGACCTACGACAAGTACTTGTCGCGGACGTGGCAATAGATAGCTGCGTGTTTGAAATGATTAGTGCAACTGTACATTTAAATAACAGATTTTTGTTTTTGTGTTGTGCAATTTACATACCTCCAGGGAGTTCAGAAAATGATTATATGATTTTATTTAGATTGATTGAAAATTTGTGTGATAGATATAGATAAATACTTGTTATTGGAGATTTTAACTTATACTCTTGTCCAGTTAATATTAGTAATTATTATGAATGTTTTATGTCGTATTGCGAGTTCACTCAAAGTAACACAGTACCTAATTGCTTAGGTCGTCAGTTGGATCTGGTTCTGAGTACTGGTTTTAAAAGTGAGGTGTCTATAGTAGCAGCGGATGAGGCTATCGTACCGATAGATCCGTACCACCCGCCGCTTACGGTGTGTGTGTCTCTCACCTTAGCGTCTGCCACGCCGCTGCCGCGTCTATGACAGGCTCGTAGAAGCTGTCCATACGGCTGGGTCTAAGGTATTCAAGGCCCGTCGTACAAACAGAACTAAAAAGATCTCAGACTTTACCCTGCAACTTATGGAAGATAGACGGAAAATGGTTCTGACATCCTCAGATGATGCTATCAGACGGCATCTCGGCGACATATCGGCAGCTCAACAGACAGATCACAAAGTCTTTGACTCGCGACACGCGGCAATTTAATACAATTAGTATTAGAGAGGCCATCGAGCGAAACAAAGGCTCTAAAGTGTTCGCAAGAGCTCTGTCTGTTGGACAGAGCCAACTGAAGAAGCTGAAGACTGAGGATGGTAGAATCGTCACGTCTAAACCTGAGTTGCTGGGAGAGATCGAGAAGTTCTACGGACAGTTATATACGACAACACAGCCACCTGTCAAAAGTCATGCCTCAGATCCCAGAGCACGACTAACCCGACATTACACCGAAGACATCCCGGACGTCAGCCTGCACGAGATTAGAATGGCTCTCAAACAACTCAAGAACAACAAGGCGCCTGGTGATGATGGAGTTACAGCAGAGCTTCTGAAGGCGGGTGGTACACCAATCCTACGGGCCCTTCAGAAGTTATTTAACTCCGTCATACTAGATGGTCAAACGCCACAAGCATGGCACAGAAGTGTGGTGGTGCTCTTCTTCAAAAAGGGCGACAAAACCCTATTGAAGAATTATAGACCCATCACACTGCTGAGCCATGTTTACAAGTTGTTTTCGAGGGTCGTTACGAATCGTCTCGCGCGCAGGTTTGACGACTTCCAGCCTCCCGAACAAGCCGGTTTCCGAAAAGGCTTTAGCACCATAGACCACATACATACGCTGCGGCAAGTTATACAGAAGACCGAAGAGTATAACAAGCCACTGTGCTTAGCGTTTGTGGACTATGAGAAAGCCTTCGATTCTATCGAAACATGGGCCGTGCTGAGGTCTCTCATAAGGTGCCATATTGACTACCGGTATATCGAGGTGATAAAGTGTTTGTATGAAAACGCCACTATGTCAGTGCGACTCCAGGACCAGATCTCGAAACCTATCCACTTGCAGCGAGGCGTGAGACAGGGAGATGTTATATCTCCGAAACTGTTCACCGCTGCATTGGAAGACGTCTTCAAGCTTCTGGACTGGAAAGGCTTTGGCATCAATGTCAATGGCGAGTACATCACTCACCTTCGATTTGCCGATGATATAGTAGTCATGGCTGAGACCATGGAAGACCTCGGTACAATGCTCGATGACCTCAGCAAAGTCTCTCAACAAGTGGGTCTGAAAATGAACATGGATAAGACGAAAATCATGTCAAACGTCCATGTTGCACCCACTCAATTGAAAGTTGGTGACTCTGCACTCGAAGTTGTAGAGAACTATATTTACCTAGGACAGACCATCCAACTAGGTAGGTCCAACTTCGAGAAGGAGGTCAATCGTAGAATCCAACTCGGCTGGGCAGCGTTCGGGAAGCTACGTAACATCTTCTCGTCCAAAATACCGCAGTGTCTCAAGTCGAAAGTCTTCGACCAGTGTGTGTTGCCAGTGATGACATACGGAACAGAGACGTGGTCGCTTACTATGGGCCTTATTAGACGGCTCAAGGTCACCCAAAGAGCAATGGAGAGGGCTATGCTCGGAGTTTCCCTGCGGGATCGTATTAGAAATGTCGAAATCCGCAGGCGAACCAAAGTCACCGACATAGCCCGAAGAATTGCAAAACTGAAGTGGCAGTGGGCGGGGCACATAGCTCGTAGAACCGATGGCCGTTGGGGCAGAAAGGTTCTTGAGTGGCGACCACGAACCGGAAGACGCAGCGTGGGTAGGCTACGCTTGTAGGGGACAAGATGGACCGATGATCTTGTGCGGGTCGCTGGAAACAGCTGGATGCGAATAGCGCAAGACCGGCAATTGTGGAGATCTTTGGGGGAGGCCTTTGTCCAGCAGTGGACGTCTTTCGGCTGATATGATGATGATGACATATTACAGATAAAGAAGTTACACCCATACACAGCAAATCATGCTCATCACACAAAGATTTTTTTCCGGGAAATCGAACCCACGATGTCTGGCTTAGCAGTCAGGTTCACTAACCACCACTTTAATATGGATATATACATAGGACGGCCTCGTTGGTCTAGCGGTAGCGTTTTCAATCGCAGATAATGAGGTCCTGGGTTCAAAACCCGGGTCGGGCCAAAAAGTGATTTTGGAACTTTTCTGTAAAAAGAAAAATTACACACCCGTAGTCTGAGAGTTGGCGGTATTATACCCCCGTGCCTCAGAGGGCACGGAAAGCCGTCGGTCCTGTACCTGACCTCTTTCCGGTCGTGTCGCTAGGCGTCCCATCGGATCATGAGAGTGATGGAATAGAAAGTGCTCCTGTGTTTGCGCACACACTTGTGCACTATAATATGTCCTGCGCAATTGGCTAGTCTCCATTAAGACTGGCCGCCGTGGCCGGAATTCGGTCGGGAGGACATCATCATCATACATAGGTACGAACTGTTATATTCTGCTAGAAACCACTAAGATTGCCTATCTTTCTCTAACTAGGAATAGTTACTAGTACTCAGCTAGTGCTGATTTATGCCAGTATGATTCGAAGCCAAGAACGGGAGACATCGTCCTCCCTGCCAAGCCGCGCCTCGAGAACCGGGGGTCGGAGGGCGCATATCGCCAATCTCCGTCCTCCATGAGGAGTGGCCTGCGTGCGGTGGACTTGGGGCAGTCCACCGTCCGACCAGAACAGGCCTGAGATGGTCGCGCACCGTGTTCCGCGTGCGCCTCTTGTAAGGAATTCCTACCATGTCCATTCTTTATGTGCCAATCTCATTTATTAATGTACTATTTTTGGAACGAAGTTCCTTATCGCGCGTTGTGAAAGGGGGCTAGACGGAAAAAAATCTTACGAAAAGTTGTCACGACACATTTTGCAGCTGTGCGGCGTGCGCATGTTTCTCTGTCTATCTCTCTCTTAAATAATTTCATTCCATCCGGGTGTCCCTTGACACCTCTCAAGTTTTATTCAATAAAAAGTGTTCTTTTAGGTAAGTTGACTTTAGAGAAGTAGATAATAGAAATCTCCGCACCGGACTGTCTCTCTCACTATTACTAAGAACTGATAACGCCCTCTCGTACTGTAAACTTTCAAGATTGTTGTTACTAATCAAGTCTTAACTCTAGTCCTAACTGGGTTCATTTTATTCTTATGTTTTAATTAATACCTCAAACAGAAATAAAAGACGAAGCGTCACAAGTCTTTCTGAGGTTAGCTTAAGTAAATATCCTAATTAAATTCATAGATTATACCTTCGACGGTTTAAGAGATAAATTCAAACCATTTTTAAATAATCGCCGAACCGAAACGTGATAGGCCTGCTCTTGATCGCACTCGAGTCATAATCACCAAGACCTATAAGTATCAATGTATTAAATCATGTATTTGCAGAACGGAGTACTATATTTAAAAATCACAACTAGATTAATTATTCTGCGGTAGGTAACGAAAACATACCGCGATCTAACTCGACGGTAACGCCATCTAGGGGAAGTCGATGAAACTAAAAATACAAATATTGAACACCTCCCATAGGTGTTTTATTGAAATACTAACTATGCCTCGTGGTTTCACCCGCGTTAAAGTAGTTTTGGCGTAAAAGAGTAACAAACATACATCTATACTCACAAACGTTCACATTTATAATTTTGGTAGGATGTGTACCTCTAGCGGTTTTGGCAGTGCACGCCGGAATAACTCGCAGATGGTAGATTTTTTCCTACTTACTTGACACGTATCGTCATATTTTGGACAATTCACACAATATCTTTATAAATTGTGGCCTATATGTTATTCTGATGTATCAGCTTTATTATTATAAAGTTTCATTAAAATCCATTCAGTAGTTTTTACGTGAAAGAAGAACAAACATCCATCCATACTTACAAAAGAGACGGGGATTTCTGGGCCAGACTGTAATAAGTTGAGATATGGTTTAAAAAAAGTGTTATATTTTTCTATTGTAAACTGTAAAAAATTTACCCAAATTTACAATCTGGGGAACGAGAAATCTCAAAATAAGTTTAAGTCACGAATGAAATTGGTTTTTGATTACTATAATCGATTAACGTTAATGAGTTCAAACAATGTAATATAAATCCTCTTGCACCAGACACCAGGTAACCGATTTAATTATAATAATTATTTAATACATTAACATAATGTGAACAGTAAAAAATTAAATATCAACAAAATAAATACATATCATAATATCGGTTATTGTTCAAATCGATTTATTAGTAATTGGCAACTATATTTTTAATCTATGACATGGGTGACAGATTTAGAATCTTAATCTATGATCGGTCACTCGTTTCTCGTATCGTTTAGTGCGTGTGTGATTTGTATATTTTTTTATTGTTTTGTTTATATATCCCTCGACAACTGCATTCTCTCTACGGACTTCTGATATTGCTTAACGTGTACGACTTTTGCTAACATACTGGCCACGGATAACTATTAAATAGCAATTGCCCTTAAAAATCATCTGTTTAGTATAGGTTGGTACATAACCTCTCTATTAAGACTAAATCTTTTATAACTCTGCTCATAGATTGAATTAATCCATGGAATTTTTTGTGATTGGCTGATAATTTATAGACCCATTAATTGACACCACTTTTATCTTTGTACATCCGAGCCCAATATTGTATGAAAATGTATCCGTCTCCTTTCGCGTTTATAATATTAGAAGGATATACTCAGCCGTCTCGAAGAAAAAGCTGAAACAACCTGTGCTATTAACGAATTTAATAATTGGTCGCAATTTTAAGAATTCCTGAAATCTCAATTCGGTGATACGAAACAAAACTATATAAGAGTGGAATATACGGAAAGATTATAGACAGAAGTCAAATGTTATGCAATATATTGAAATAGTTATATTAGGAATAACGTCCTCCTAGCCGAATTTCGGCCACGGCGGCCAGTCTCAATGGAGACTGCCATCTGCGCGGGACATATTATAGTGCACAAGCGTGTGTGTAAACACAGGGGCACTTTATGTTTCATCACTCTTATGGTCCGATGGGACACCTAGCGACACGACTGGAAAGACGTCGGGTACAGGACCGACAGCTTTACGTGCTCTCCGAGGCACGGTGGTCTCCGAGACATTTTTCTTTTTACAAAAAAATCCCAAAACGACACGGGTATGAACCCAGGACCTTGATATCTGCGGTTAAGCACGCTACCGCTAGACCAACTAGGCAAATTAAAAACGGTCCCAGCTCCTCCTCTGCGAATCACGTAAACTCCGTTCCTACGTCAACATCACAAAACAGTGATGTTTACTCTTAATCGGGGGGTGTCATATTCTGCCAGAACCCACTAACATTGCCTACCTTACCCTAATTTTAGCTTTCTCCGCAATTACCCATCCAGTAGTGTATCAGTTATCTGGTTTCCATAGTACGAGCTTTGCTTAGTTTAGGATCAGGCGGCCGTTTATGAATAATGTCCCAGGAACTTATTATAACAAAAATCGATAGCGAGTATTTTTACGGATAAGCACGAAAAAACGATGTAAAAAAGCGCATGATAACATTTTTGAAATAATTGTTTCAAAAAACTTGTTGTGATTTTCCTAAATGTAAGGTAAAAATCTCAAAATATTTACTTTACTGCCTTTTACTTATTTTTTATATGAAAGCCTGTAATGAGTGTTAAACTCTTTTAATGTCGTGCACTTGGGTCAGTTTGCGAAACGAAAAGATGACTCGCTCGCTCGGCCCGCTCACCCTCGTCCACATGTTATAGTTCCTTAGGTACTTACTTATCGTCTGGGCAATGGTTACCCTACTGTCAGAGTTGTTCAAGCCGCCCAGTAGTCCTCTGACATGGCTTAACGACTGTTATGTAATGCCTACAACCGGGACCGACAGCTTAACGTGCCCTCCGAAGCACGGAGATGCTCAGTACTTAAACCACTTTGGCGGTCACCCATCTATGGACTATCCGCTAGCCTAATTGCTTAACCTCGCCGATCACTTACGGACCGATGAGAGCATCTAGCTATGAGCGCCTCAAATATATTATTCTAACGCCGGGGGTGCTCACTTGTAGCGTATGTGGTTGAACATGTGCTTCAAAAAAAGGTTATGTCAGACATCTGAGAGCACATAAACAAAGATCACAATAGTTAGTAGCCAGTCGCTGTGGCTGAATACAGTCAGGATCGATAGATATATTCAATATCTATCGATCCTGACTGTATTAACACTAATAAATATAATATTTTTAGGAATTTAATTTAATTAATTAAAAAAGCGAAAACGAGCACGAATAAACTTGTTCTTATTACTCAAAAATTATTGTAACAAAATGACAAGAAATAATACACGGTGTCCTAGGTTGATGATATCGAACATACGCCTGTTGGCCAAATAGGAGGCGCAATTTTTTTTTTTTTTTAATATGTCGTGTGCAATTAAGCGCTCGGCTTTTACTGCTTCACCGGACTATAGAGGTAAGCGTGGGCTCTAACCGTCTAGCAAAATACAACTACAAACTAAGTACCCGCGCCGGAGGGCACCCCCTGTGGGATTCGAACCTCGACTCTGGGCGGTTACTGGCGGGGAAAGGGCGAGAGATCATGGTTTTTAGGGATGTTTTGTGCAACTGTCGCTCTACGTTAATTCGCGACGCGGGCCTCTCTTCCGGTTTAGGTCCGGAGAGGGCATTTGATCGGATCGAATGCAAACTAAGGGTCATGGAGGAAACTAAGGATCATGGAGGAAACTAAGGATCATGGAGGAGGAGGCGCACTGGTTTCCGATGGCTTATATAGACTGCAACGACACTCATCCCACTCTTCAGTCTGAAGTTGCTAAAAATACTATGTCTATTCCTTTAGCACGCTCTGGCCGTGCGGTGGGCCAGCAGACGAAGAAACGCGACGCTGCAGCCACTCGGTGGCGAGCACTGACAAGTCTGTATGTCCAGAACAACAGAACATCAGAAACTGTCAGCATGACTACAAACATGACAAGCTGTCGCCTGCATCGGGTAAGTTGTCTAATTATTTATTTAACTGTTGCAGCACTATTATTTTTAAGTATGTACGTGTCTTATAACTGCATGAGTGTATGTAACGTTGACGATCCTTAAATAAATAAATTAATATATCCTTAGGACAATTTACAAATTTAATTAATATCTACGAAGTTTATGGCTTATACATGATTAGAACTGCCATTTTTGAGATTTGAAATAATATAGTCTATTCAGCACTTGGGTATTAACATACACTTGTACTTGTGAAGCTCACAATTAATTACATAAACATGGTAGAACATAATACAAAAGTAACAAAAAAAAATATTAAATATTCCGTCCGTGCGGTCTGTCTTATCACATACATATTTTTTTTAATCCTTAAATAAATAACAAGTTACCTACTAAGCAATTATTTTTAAATTTAGTATTACTATTTTAAAATTAAAGAATTGAAGACAAACGAGCAGTTTGCTAGAGCAGAAGGCTCTCAGCCAGTAGCTTAATTTAAGCGATAAAAACTGAGGGCACCCTTATGGGTTTCGGGCCACAGCACTGGGGGCCTTCACCGTTTCGTATGCTAAGGGCAAAAGGGACGACAAACGACAATAGGGCTACCTATTGTCGTTTGTCGTCCCGTCCATGTATCACGGCTTCTAGGTTGCAAACGACATGATTATATTTGACACATCATCGTCATCATCATGTCAGCCTAGTGACGTCCACTGCTGGACAAAGGCCTTCCTAACAGATTTCCACAATAGAGTTGTATCTATAATCTGAAGTGGTATGCCATAATCACCAAAGTTTGGCTGACGGGTTGGTGATCGTAATGGTCTTAGCACACAGAGAGACTTGCTGCCCATTCTCTGGGAGATATACTATATATTATATTTGACACATACCTAATACCCATAACTTCAAAGAAGATTTATGAGTTTATTTTAAGCATGATTTATTTAAGACAACTCGCGCATTAGGTAGTTTTATTACTGTGCCGCGGGGTACTTTACAAAGATAAAATAGATGGTCACAAATTACATCCAGACTCCGAACAACTATTTATGGGTCACACAAATAGTTGTCCGGCGCGGGATTCGAACCCGGGACACGAAGCGGCAAGGCGACTGTCTTAGCCGCTGCGCCACACGTGCAGTTGAATTCATTAGAATATAATAATTGATTATGTGTATAATTTTTTTATTACTATATAATCTAATTAATTATGTGTATTTATTATAGCATGAATAAATAAATGAAGACAACAGTAAATTGTTTGCTGTCAGAGTATTTATGTTCGGGTTTTATCTCAAAATTAAGGCTCACTTGTGATTTTGAATTTCTGCAACATATCTATGTTTTAATCTTGATTATGTATTGTATACAAGACATTAAAAAATCCAAAAATACTGAAACTAAACGTTGTAGTTTGAAAGGTGTAAAAAAGACACAATATTTGTTTGTTTACACTGCTTCGTTCTATATAATATATGAACCTTATGTCGGGTTTTCTTTAACTAATTATCTTTTCCACATGCAAGATGTATACGAGATAAGTCCGTACGCGACTTTTGCGGTGGGTGGCGAGGCGACAGCTGCTACCTTGGACCACACATTACAGTTCCGTACCTTCGGACATAGAGACAACGACGCGCCGCCCCACAGACCTTGTAGAAAGCACCCACAAAGACACCGAGACCAGAGAGCAGAGGGTAAGATGACTATCTTCTAGAAACAAATTCTCAATCTCACTTTAGGTACTTTGTAATTTTTTTTAATAGTTATAGATCCACTTTCCGATTCTATCTTATTTTCTTAAATGACTTCTACCAACTAATGAATTCTACTAGATAAATGTCTATGGAAAATCATAACAGAAGGTATCCTGTTCCTGCGATACACGTAGGCTTATTACGTGTTCATAAAAACAAACGTATGATTGAATCTAGAGCTCGACAAAAACGAAGCACCGTGATTGGGGCAACGTATCCAATTACATGACTGCATTCCCAATGAGAGCTCAAACACATTCGCACTTTTTGTTTTCTGCAAATTCGTAGTGTCCTATTTTGGACACACTCTGAATGCAATCTCCTTGATAGTTTATGTGTTCAAATTTAGCAGCAATGTCTGACAGAGTATATTTTATGAAAAACCTACTTAAATATCACAAAAGAATATAAGTGATCGCCTCATACCTTATCCCAGTGAATAATTAAGCCAACAGATACTTTTTGTCGCTATTTTCTTGGTCGATTAAGGTCGAATTTGATCGATAGCCCGTTATTTCGTTCCGATTGGTGGCAAATATATCAATCCCCATTGGATTCTAATCAAATAGCCACAGGCACATTATAGGCACATTATATTAAAATTTACATAGTCAATAATTTATGTAATGATTAAAAGCACGCAGATAGACTGTGAAAACTTACTTAAAACACGCACAGTTCCTAATAATAATGCCGATTCTAAGAGCCTATTTTATTCATGCCTTCTTCCTCTTCATTTACAATTCGCAATGATTTTTAGAATATATTCGACTATATTTTTTTTGGTCTTGAAAATTTATTTTACTACCTATAAAGTATGGTTTAGCCGCGTCTAGAAGTCCAGTAGCAGTTTCACAAAGCAATAAATTGACTGGTTTTAATTATGTGCGTTTAATATCATACATCATACACAGTCGTATACCGATTGTAATTGGTCGAAAATGTATTTTAGCCGGGGTATGATCAAATTTTGGATATTTTGTAGGACGGACTTAGTTAATGGGTGCAAGACTACATTTAAAGATGAAAAGCACTGTTGCACTGTTATGGAAGTATGATATTTAACTTGGTAGTGCACTTTTGAACGATCAATTTATTTGTAACTTAAGGAATATGCTGTGCATGTATTTTAGCAGACTAGCTGGCAGTGGTAGCATAAAAAATATTGTTTGTTGAATAGTATGGTATGTATAACAGTGGAGAAGCACCACTCGGACTGCGAGTTGCAGCAGCTCAGCCGGTACGAGAAGGTGCGCCCGCGCCACTGCACTCCCACCTCCTACTGCGTTCCGCTCTCTCACCATGGTAACGTTAAATTTATATATTATTGAGATTATTATATAACTCCTTTTACTCTTCTTAACGTCCATATGGTTGGGACAGCCTTTTAATCTTTCTCCTTCACATCGTTCTATCCGTATCATCAACTTTGGAGACTTCCCTCATATATTTTTAACTCTCTCCAGCTAGTTACAGGACAGTTTCTGAATTTTGGACATTGGTGTTAAGCAATGCCCGTATTACGAAAACGTCGTAAAATATTCTCAGTATGGAAATTCTTTACCTAAAAGATTGAATCTTATGTATAAAATCAAATAATATAACACCAAGCAGTTTAAAATGTTTTCTTTTCGTTGGCAAAAATCTATATTTTTTCATATTATTTGTACTGTTTGTGACTAACATGATCTCGATTAATGATAACATCTGGAAAATAATGCAGAAATATATTTTAAATTGGAAATTTTTACACATCTATTTTCTATATTAGTAATAGACCATGTAGAAACTGGGCATACATTAAAAGGCCTAACGAACTACTTTGTACCTTTAGTCTCATAGTTTTTAATAGTGTATTAGACATTTTTGAAATTAACCGAAATAGACTGTACGATCAAGAAAGCTCCAGATCCGATCTTGGGTAATAAGTATTTTACCACTCCTTACGCCGCAGAAACCGAACAGCTACGCCGTAGTAGTAACTATAGGTAAAGCCTGTACAAGTAAAATTAAATTGAGCATATTTTCTTAATTATATTTCATTCTACCCAAAAAAGCTAGTTCCCCAAAACAGAGTGATAAGCCCACCAGGATTAACGGATATTAACTTTAGCCTGAAATTTGTTCCACTTTTTGCCTTTTTCCCGGAGCGGAAATTATTAGTATAACGTAAACCGACAGTCGTAAATTCACTGGAGAATAAAGCACAACGTAATAATATTAACTACCAACAGAAACGATAAGCGCACCGAACCAACTACTTTAATTTAGAACACAGAAGTAGGACACAGGCACATAGGACCCTCTTAAATATGCTGCTTTTGTTCATTAGACAATGTCTTTCTGAAACAGATCTTTATCGTATTATTCTAAAGACATTTCTACCTTCTTAAGTCCCACTTGATAACGTCCACAAAAGTTTTCACTAAATGGATTTATGCATCTTCAGTTTATTCATTTGTGTCTCGAGTAGGTACTCTTCTTAAAATCGTGAATTTACGACATAATCTGGGAGAAAAGTTTCTCTAACGCTTTGCTAGTACGGTTAAAAAGGGTTGGGTACTCCGCGGAAAATATTTTTGGGTTACGTCGTATAACATAAATATTTTGCGAGGTACAGTGGCACCTAATATTAAGTATATATTCGGAAAACTAAAATAATATCTAATGAAAACGCTGTGTTACTAATTTTGTGGCCCAGAACGAGGTCACACTGATTGCCCTGCGTGTGGCATTCCTAAGATCCTGGGGCACGTTGGGCACAACGTTAGGTGGGCTATGTATTGGACCACTGCTCCACAAATACAGTCCATTTTAGGGACTTCTTGTTAAGTATGTTGAATATGTGCTCTGGGGATTTAGATTGGGGGTTAAATGATACTATGACAAGAAATAAATAAATACGTATATTTTAAACAAAATAAGAAGACCGCTGGGGCAAAGCTTAGATGTTAGGTACCAGTTATATCTTTAAACTTTAAGTTAGCCCTTTATAAGTTACATCTCGCTGAATAAATAAGTTTCCAGAAAAATGTCTGGCCAGTTTTAAATTGCTCAAATGCTTATAAATTACGAAACGATGGCATGAAATTCGTATATATAAAAAAAACTGTCTTTATACGCGAGCACTGGATGGTTTTATTTCAACTCACGAACATAATGGCATGGTTTAAGACCGGCGCTTAGACCAGCCGGGCTCCATAGCGGTGACGCATCCTCTGCCATCAGCTTTCATCGGAGGGCGTCATGAACCTCCACCGTAGAAACTGGTTCCAGGTGTCATCACCTTATGCCGAGCTACCAGCTGAGTCACCCGAGTGGTTCCGCCGTAGCCTTGTACCAAGTCCACCTTAGTGCTGTGTTAAGCGCTCTGCCTTCTAGGAAATCCCTCAGTCGACTGCCTGACAAAATTGCCTTATCCGGTGTATCTAGTGTTCACGGATCTCAAAATTATTTCCTAACCAGCGATCATATCGATCCATCAAAATTAATGTTAATAAACGATTTTAATTATGAATGCTCTGTGCGCTGTATTTGTGGGTCATTCCGCTAAATGATGGCTTAAATTATAAAATAACCAGTGCCGACTTCTGTTGGGGCTTTAGAGCTGAGCTTTTAAACCAGTATGTCATTATGCTCAAAACTCATTAGAATCGAATGATGTTGGTAGGAAAACAAGTATGCTTGCTACAAGCAGGGCTACAATTCGTATGGCCCTTTGTATATTATGTAAATTATTTTACAAAATATACAAAAATTAAATCACATTTTATAAAATATAGCGTTATTTACGCTATGTATAATATGATGAAATAATACATTTCTTTTTTGTATTTAGCAGGCTAATTTTTTAGAAGGTATTGACTTCCCAGTGGAAGTCAATACCTTTTAAATTTGGGACTCAGTCCCAAATGTTCATATCACATGTTAAAGTTACAGTCTGCATCTGTAGTGTGCTTAGAAACGTCGGCAATTTCTTCCGCATAGATTGAAAAAAAATGAAATATAAAACAGTATGCTTTTTAGTTAGATAGGTGGCTCCTATCAGAGTAGCGAGTAGTAGGTATATATACGTATGTTATAGAGTTTTAACGTCAGTATTCATTTCATAGGAGGCGGCAGCGGTAGCGGTGGTGGAAGCGGTGGCGGTTGCGGCAGTGCGGGCGGTTTGTCTGAAGTATACGCAGGCGATTCGTCCGCGGAATCCGGCCCTGGGTCTCTCTCCCCACGGACACATCATGAGCATAGCTAGCCCAAACACACCATATCCTAACATACATAGGTATACTATATATCACTATACAATAACAGTAGATTTCCGACTCTTTATGCCTATACATACAATAGAACATATTTGTATTATTTTAAGTATGCAAATACCAATATCTGTTTTGATGATTAAAATTTCCTGCAAATCGAATTTAATGCCCAAGCACGATATGTTCTGCCCTATTAATATGACATTTGCAAATAACAAGATATTTATAATAGGTAAATAAATTTGTTTAGTTGCTAACAAGTGGTAACATGTAATTCACATATACTCAATACAATTCATGTAATACAACTCGCCTTGTATAATGTTGGGATTTAAATATTGAACAGTGCTTTGAAAGAGTACATTTATACCCAGCCTTTCCAAGTTTAGACGCAGATATTATGTTCAAACCCAATAAAATAGAAGACGACTATATTTTAAGACTTAAACATATGCTATAAATACATAGTAATAGTAAACTATACCATGTATCATAAATTGCATTGTAATTAAAACTGACGAGAGGAGTGAACAATAGTCTGTTACGGGTAACTCTACTTGAGTTACCCGGAACAGATTAGTTTAAGGTTAGACTCGAGCAATAGTTGCAAGTTTTTCAGGTCAAATGCGACCTACATGACATTGAATCCGCTGAGTACAACATAAAATTCATAACACGAGTTACCAGTTAAAGTTTACACTGAAATATAACATGGTTATTGAGAACATTAACAGAATATTTACTTCTAATAGAGCAACATTATGCAACATATTAACATTTTGAAATCTTTGATACGTTGTTGCTAGATTATCAAGTAACTTTTGCAAGTATGATTCGTTACAGAAGATCATCACTAGTCGAATAAATACAAGACCACCACATATTTCACTAGTATTAATACATAATACTATTGTAATCAAAATTGTGGAAAATTGTGTAGATGACGAAAAAACAACAATTAACTTAATAACTAGCTAACCTACTTTGAGACTTCCTTCTAAAACTTTGGTTCCAATGATACGCGGTTAATAGTCGTGGTGTGGTCGTTAAGGAAATCGCTTTTGGAAATCCACCTCGATTTGAGGTGTGTGTTTTAAGCGCAATTCCTTGCCCTCCCGATATGCTTCATGGTAAGATTTCAAGTACAAAAAGTTTGTGTATCATTGCACCCAATTACTGGTGGAGAAGAAAAATTACTCACAAATGCGAATCAATAGCTTACGCTCATGGCTCTAACCAATTAAAGAATAAAAATTTTAATAACATCTGTTTTTTTCCATAGTCTAATTAAGATACAAAATATGTGCCAAAATATGAAAAACACTGCCGATCTAAATATCAACGATACTTAAGCCTAATATTATGTGACCACGAATGATTAACATTCGGTTTTGCTCTTTTACTCAATTTTATATGCCTACATTTACATACCTATGTATACATGAAATGAAAACTAAACTACTAATCTGTCGAATTAATTTGTAACAAATTTGATGTAATCTGAGACTGGCGATAATAGAATATCTAAATCAAGGCTGCTTTAATTTCATTCGATCATTGTTAAACAATCAAACTTTGGGTTGTTTAGAGTTAGCTCAGATTTTAATGAGAGTATAAAGCCATTCCAGCCCAAAAACTTACGGCAATCTTGCTTTAGGTATCGATAACTATAGAAGGACAAACTATGATGTCTGTTTAGGCGGCCTTAAAAAGACCGGTGATAAACTCAATACTCTAAAATAGGGGATTGGAAATCCAAGGATGAATAGGGATGGTAACCAAATAAATAAAATGTATGGAAACTGTCCTTTCCCGTGGTAATATCCCATTCTATAAGATTTTTTCAATTAGTCAACATACGGTAAACAAAGTCAAAGTTACCATGAAAATATCTTGTGGATGGAACATTATTAAGTGTAAATAATTACGAAACATTATGAGCGTAAAAACCTCTTAAGCTGCCATCATAGTTTGTTGGTTCAAAAATAATGTATATCTTATATCCTCACAGCCAGAAATAATTTTACCTGTTTTACAACGGAAGTGATTCTTGGAATTGTCTTATATTTCTTCGATGTACTAAAACATATATTAGCTACCCGTTACGGAATTACCACCTCAATCTTGTCAAGTCGCATAGACTTACAGATTTATGCTTCCATTATTCACTAATTACCAAAAACAGTGCAGCCGCTCGACCCGCTGGACTACAAAATAAAATTAAAGAAATAATGCCACTGGAATAATTTTACGTAACGATAAAACGACATAGTGGTACTTGGTTTTAGGTAACTTGTGGATCCTATTTTAAGTTGAATAACGTTATACTAATTCATGTATCATGTATGATCAGCGAATTTTAACCATCGGCCCATAAATTGGCCTAAGTATGTAAATTTTTGATTGTTTGTCCCTCACTATTTATTTCTCGGTCATTATTTTCCATTACGACTCAATAATTAACGTCGCTGACGACCCTTTATTATTAACGTACCTAGGAATCTTTCAATGACCGTGATAACAACTGTCACTGGACAATCTGTCGGAGGTTGTCGTATTATGTAATTTTAAATGTTCTTGAAATTGGCGTTTAGTATCACGAATACTAAACGCCAATTTCTAGTTCAAGCAAAGTATGATCTAAATGAAATGGTTTCTAAGCTATCTTCGTCATAACAGCTGAAAACCTTCCATAGCTGGACAAAGACTCCCCCAAGGATGTCCACAATGGCCGGTCTTCCGCTGCCTACATCGAATGGCTGCCCGCAACTATTATAAAATCAATCTACCTTGTGGGAATCCTGCCCACGCTGCGTCTTCCGATTCGTGGTCAACACTCGAGAACCTTTACGCCGTTGTGTGGCCGTTGGGCAGAATTTTCCTGTGTCACGTAATATTGTTTTTGTATCTTTTTGCTGTAAATAAATTGATAGTAGTGCTTCTCATGAAACAGTATTACTTATGTAACAGTAGTATTTATTTTATGTATATTATCATGATACCCACTCTTAACTTTCTATCTTTGACAGGTTTACTAGCAGAGAATTTTCTAGAAATATATTTTATATCCAAAGATACTGGTTATGGTACAGTGTTATTCCTGATACTTTCTTGTTTCTATTTAATTTCTTGTGTTTACATACATCTTAGTAGGTTTACCGCAAGTTACCTATACCGTTATTCTCAATTAATATAGAAAATTGTTTTAACAGTTAACCTACATATTAATACAAAGCTCATGTAACAATAGTTATTATTTCGTTGTTTCCAATCGGTAACCTTTATCGGTAAATATGGTGAGTATTCATTAGGGATAAAGAGATAATAGTGGTCATATTAAACCGAGATAGTTAATTAAGCTATGGGCCAAAATAGTGGTGTGATAATATTCTTATATAACACAACAGCTACAAAAACACAATTACTTTGCAAATTCCGAATTATATAATTCAATTGAGTTCTATTTATGTAAACAAACTGATAAGAATGATTCTGTACCGAAATTAACTTGTGTTCAAATAACTAGTCTCTCATAAAAATAATACAGTTTTGTTTATCGACTTATAATTATAATATGCCAATACAATACTTAATCGCTAGCTGCGCAGTTATTTGTCGATAATATAATATAATATAATAATATCTGGGGACAATGTCACACAGATCATCCTAGCCCCAAACTAAGCAAAGCTTGTACTATGGGTACCAGGCGACGATATACGTACTTATATAGATAGATAAATACTTATATACATAGAAAACATCCATGACTCGGAAACAAATATTCGTGCTCATCACACAAATATTTGCACTTACGATATTATATTAGTTTATAAAAAAATGAAATTAGAATACTTTTATATAACACCGGTGTTGTTTTTATCTATATTGTTATTAAGATATTTAAATAGTTATATCGTGCATCAACATTTCTTATTGCCCTCAATTATTTTCGAAATCTTGTGGTGGTGGTACATAAAGTACGTATTACATTTATAGCGATATTTTATTGCAAATGCTATTGCTAATAAGGTTGCTTGTTCTATATATAAAATTATAATATGGTTTTATCAGTAATTTTATTTTATACTAAAAACACTAAAGAAACGAACTTTATCGGCTCATCCATGTAGACGATATTTTTTCGCGAATTTTGCGTATTTTATCGAGGTATTCCATTCGTTTGAGACTTACATCGAGCGTTTCCATTAGAACTTTTCAATTATCTTCCATTTTATTGAGCCGAAATCCCAACTCGTGAAGTATTTTTTCAACGTCTTTTCAGATCCATTGTAATTAATAGCTTCAGATAATTTAGCTTTGGCAGTTCATTAAATCGTAAGTGAAAAGCATTATCGAACAAGATCATAATCAAAATCGTCTATATCCAAACGAAATTGCTTTTTTGTCTCCCTGTGGTCTATGATCTAGTCCATACTATGATACTACTAATGTTGAGTGTAATTACAAGATGGTTTCTTAAACATTTATTAAATTGCAAGAGCAAGATGTACTTTGTAAATGACATGATTATGTAAATTTGTATTGTGTCAATACTTACCACAAGAATGTTAAGTATTAAAACTAATAGTGTTAATGACTTGATACTTCCACAGTACACATGCGTTTCATTTATCACTTGTGACATATATACATGAAAGAACAAATAACAAACATTAATAAGTTGAATTCTTCCCAGAAAATGAGCAGTATAATAATAATAATATAATATAATATCTTGAACAATGTCACACAGATCATCCTAGCCCCAAACTAAGCAAAGCTTGTACTTTGGGTACCAGGCGACGATATACATACTTATATAGATGGATAAATACTTATATACATAGAAAACATCCTTGACTCAGAAACAAATATTCGTGCTCATCACACAAATATTTGCACTTACCGGGATTCGAACCCAGGACCACCAGCGTATGCAGGAGCACTACCAACCAAGCTACGGCGACCGTCAGTATATTAGATGACGAGAGATAGATAGATACTTCAAGTCATAGCCTATTTACTGCTTACTCTTATTAAGTATGAAGCCTAACAAAATGTACTTGTGGCTATGACCTATAGTGGGTATTTCCGTATCTCCCTTTCGTATCTACGTATATGTACCACCATAAACGTCTCTTATGATATCAAAAACTCATAAAAGGAGTTCTCATAAATATATAAAAATATGTTTTTTCGCTCCATAGTAGGAGAAAGCAAGCAAAACTACAGGATAAAGGGCATATGGCAGGTCGGAATATCGCATAACCAGGTGTAAAGATTATGAAAGTTTCGGAGGTCACGTTAAGCTGTCGTTCCCGGCTGTAGTCATTAAACGACAGTCTTTAAGCCATGTCAGAGGCCTACTGGGCGCCTGAACAACTCTGACACTAGGATAATCACTGCCCATACGATAAGTAAGGAATTAATTAGGGTAAGGCAGGCAAAGAAGGAAGGGTAAACAATTAAACACTATATGTTTGTTAACCTCTGTCTTTTTTTATTTCCCCAATGCAAATACGTAATCTTAACTTCAATACAAAGCTAACAACATGGGGAAACTGTTGGTATAATACAAAACAAGACCACGAAAACAACATACACTAATATTAGGCTAATAATTTGTGAAGCACGCACAGCGTTCCAAAATAGATTATGGGCTAATAACTATCGGAAAATTATACCCTAATGAATACACATCCTTTAAGTGCATCGTCCACTGCGAACTAAGCGTAAGGGTTTGTTTACTATGTTACTGCTTAACACAAATGTACTTTATTATACGGATTCTTCACCAATGTTACAATTATAATATTGGGTGTAATCTTACTTAATATTATAAATGCAAAAGTTTGTGAGTATGGATGTTTGTTACTGTGTCACGCAAAAACTAGCGAATGGATTTTGATGAAACTTTGTAGTAATATAGCTTATATGTCAGAATAACACATTGGCTATAATCTATAAAGTTTAACGCAGGTAAAACCGCGGGGCACAACTAGTTATATATATAAGTATGTATTTACAAAAGAAAAGTACTATATCAGTTATCCATAGTAGAAGCTCTGCTTAGTTTGGAATCAGGTGGCCGTGAGGAAATAATGTCCCAGGATATTATTATTATTTACTAACTGTGCCCCGCGGTTTTACCCGCATTAAACTTGTTAATCCAGGCTATCAGCTAACTCCATACCAAATTTCTAAAACTCCAGCCGTTTGGACGTGAAGTAGTATCAAACATACATACTCACACAGTCACAAACTTTCGCATTTATAATATTAGTATGATAACCATTGTGCAATCTAGTGGCCACATCAGTGCATACAGTATTAACCTAATGTTAATTAATTGAAACGACGACTATATATTTGCCACTTGCAAGAAACAGTAATACTTACAACTTTAATATAATTGTAAACATTGAATCGCTACGGTACATAAATCCGTTTTTTACTTTAATAAAAATCACAAAAAAGAACTTAGGTTTGTAATACTAAAAGGCTGACCATCCTTTTGTTTTTTAACTGTGTATTTTAAGTTCTTGCGTTTTTAGTAACTTGCACTTAAGACCAAGACGTTATAAGAAACAAAATAAATGAATAATACTTTCAGTATCTCATTCCATAGCAAAAGTGTCGACTGCATTACTCAAAATGATAACGATATGAAATAGATGCGAACGCTAAGCTATACAAAGCTTAATTTGTAGTGGATGTTGCACTTTATAGCTGTTAACAGTAGCTAGAATATATTGGTACCTAGCATAATAAATGTATATAGTAATTATAGTCAGACTGATGTAATATCTACGTTAATTCGGAGCTTACGTTTTGTATATACATTTGTAGATAACTTATGAACCCTAGTCAATTTTTATTAAATGTTTTTATGACAATATGATTGTATTATGTAAATAACGAAATACTTATTAAGTATCTATATGTGAGAATCTGTTTAATGTAAAATAAATATATTTATCGCGAGTGGATTGTTTTATTGGATACCCTTTTTTGTCGCTTTTCGGGCAGATTTTTTTTTTGTTTCTTATAATAAATATTGATGTTTTATTAAAGAAACTAAGTAATTTTTTTGGTCCTACTTTATTATACAGTTCTTTTACTTTTTTCTTTTTTAGGACCGGTATATAAACAATTGGTAAGCATCAAATACTGCTGAATTAGGGGTCAGTGAGAAGCAATTTACAAGAAAAGCTCGCCATGTATAATGTATATTCTCTAACTGAAATGTTCCATGAGATGCGGCGCTTGACCCTTCGCCTACATATGACAATTACCTATACATTCGTATAGGTTAGGGTCATATGTTTTCCACTGCACTGGTGTAACTACTTCTAATGTAAGTCTGTCATCCTGGTTTGTTAGAATGTAGAGGCGTAAGAGGATTTCTCAGCTGAAACATCCAAATCTTAGTCAACGTTACAAGTAGGTATGCGGCAGTTTAAAATCTGAACTCGTTAACCGATAACCAGCCCTAACGAAACGCTGGAAACCAAAAATCAACATATACCTATCTCTTCTACAACCACTAGGATTAAACATTTTTTCTCTTTTACAACTAATTAGTAGCATGCAACATCCCCCATATTTACAGAGTAGAGTTGAGCAGAGTTATTTGATCAAGCCTTTAATATCGTTACACAAAGGAACGCCAAAGAAAAACATTGTAGCGTTCCGTCCGGGACAGATTCCAATATGAAACATTCCGGAACGCGGTTCCGGCCCGGAATCCCGGCGCTCTTTCGATATTACCTTCTGAGACGGTTGCCAAACTATTCTCTTAACAGGTACTCTTACTATTTCACTGCCTGATAGAAACCATATCAAATAATCAATTAAAAACCTTGAAATTATATTACCTTCTGAGAAGGTTGCCAAACTATCCTCTTAACAGGTACTCTTACTATTCTATATCTGTGCTGCGCACACACTTGTGCACTATAATATGTCCCGCGTAGATGACTAGTCTCCATTGAGACTGGCGGCCGTGGCCGAAATTCGGCTAGGGGGACATTATTATTATATGAAATGTTTTAGCATTACTAATTAGTACAGATCGACGTAAGTGCAAGGCTCCCACACACATATATACCAGCGGCTATGCTTCCTGGCTGGAGTTCTGAACAATCTACGCACCGAAGTAAGGCGAACGAACGACTAATGTGACCTTGGACCTTCAACTTTAATGTTTCTACGCGGTTTTTTGCGTGATATCCTGGTATCGGTGCCACTGCCAGGTCTATAGCTACCTGAAGAAGAATATAACTATTTTCTGCGGTACCTATGCTTAGCCAGTACTTTCAAAAAGGTTATGTACCAATATCTCACATAAAACGGGAAATAGCCAAAATTCGAGCTGACTGGCTGGCCGTCATTAAATCTTAATGATTCTACGCGGTTTTTTACGTCATATCCTGGTGTCGGTGCCGCTGGCAGGTCTATAGCTACCTGAAGAATAAGATAACTATTTTCTGCGATATGTTTAGCCAGTATTTTTAAAAAGCTTATGTTTCAATATCTCATTCAGAACGATAAATAGCCAAAAGTCGAACTGACTGGCTGGCCGTCATTAAATCTTAATGATTCTACGCGGTTTTTACCGTCATATCCTGGTGTCGGTGCCGCTGGCAGGTCTATAGCTACCTGAAAAAGAAGATAACTATTTTCTGAGATATGTTTAGCCAGTATTTTTAAAAAGCTTATATCCTAATATCTCACTCAGAACGGGAAATAGCCAAAAGTCGAACTGACTGGCTGGCCGTCATTAAACCTTACTGATTCTACGCGGTTTTTACGTCATATCCTGGTATCGGTGCCGCTGGCAGGTCTGCTACCTGAAGAAGAAGATAACTATTTTATGCGATATGCTTAGCCAGTATTTTTAAAAAGCTTATGTTACTTAAAATGGGAAATATCCAAAAGTTGAACTGACTGGCTAGCCGTCATTAATCATTTTTTGCTTACAAGTTTTTCGTGTACCTGATCCCAAACCAAGCAGACCTTGTTGTACTATAGAAACAAGATAACTGATATACTACATACACTACTTTTATTTTGTAAATACATACTTATATAGATAAATTACACCAGTCTCAGGACAAACAGACATGTTCATGCACACAAATATCTGTCCTGGGTAGGAATCGAACCCACTACCTCCGGTGTGAAAAGCAAGCATTTGCCAACCACGCCAAGGCCCGTCGAAGTATTATAGTTAATGACTGTCTCCTGCCACTTCTTGCGACATAGACAGCATGAGATTTCCACTGAAGCACGTAGACACTTAGGAATTAACACCCATTCATGTGGCAATAGCGGACCCGAGCCGAACGCTTACAGATTAGGACCTATCTGTAAATTCTGTAATGAATCGACTCGGGCCGCGCCCAAGACAGCTTTCCTTTGTTTGCAGACTGTACCTAGTTACAAAAAATGTCAGAGTCAAATGTCATTCTTGACCAAAAATAACGTTTTTTTTTAATCTTTTGTGATAAGTGCATCAATTGAATCAAATAATGATCTAGAATATTTTTGTTATTAATATCTGATTATGAAATGTCGCTTAATTAATTTGTTTGAATAAGGTGTAATAATATAAACGTATTTTTTTCAATGAGTACCGTAAAACGGATTGATTAGAAACACAGAGGGTGAATAGAAACAGGAACAAAGTTTTAAAGTATATAGTCCCTATTGCTATTCACCCCGGTGTTTCTATTCACCCCGTTTTACTGTAATGAACATTAACCATTTTTGACTTTTCACAACGTCCTCCAGGTTTTGGATGTAAAACTACTATATATCATAAAGGCTCCTAAGGCTGTTAATTGCACCTACTTCCTGCTTAAGGGTTTTAGACTCGCACTTAGGACTTTCGTAAATTTAATTTTCCGGCATGTATATCATCAGTAATAATTAGAAATAAACCACTAAATGCATAACATAGTCTGTGAAGATTATTGATAATTTCAACTGTGCAATATCGATATTATTTAAATATCAATTTAATGTAACTATTCAAAAATTTTGCAAGAAATATATAGGAGATAAGATGCGAGAGATAAAAATGCCACTGTGCTGCTTTCGCGGGTGAACCTCCCTCCATCAATCGAACCAGTCCAAATGTTTGACGAGCATAAGGATAGCCCTTGGGGGAGTAAACCAAATATGTGCTTATACCTTCCCCGAAAGCTAAACTTCAGCGTGCATCGCGCGTAAGTGTGTTGCATTTGGTCTTAATCGCCTTCACTTCCAGTAATCAACAAGGTGTCAATTTACACGACTTTCATAACAGCCGAAAGACGTCAACTGCTGGACAAAGGCCTCCCCCAAGAATCTACACAATAGCCGGTCCTACGCTGCCCGCATCCAGCGGCTTCCCTACCCACGCTGCGTCTTCAGTTTCGTGGTCGCCACTCGAGAAACTTTCTGCCCCATCGGCTGTCAGCTTTACGAGCTATGTGGCCTGCCCATTACCACTTCAGTTTGGCTACTGTGGTTCGCCTGTAGGCTTACAGTCGGTCAATTATGATCTACCCGAGTCCAGTGTTTGCACACGCTCGTACTAGGTTTCTATACCCAAATCAAACGCTTTAAAATCGGTTTATGGCACGTGCCGTGGGTGCCACGTGGAACGTTCGCAATGAAAACCTTTACACTGATTTCCAATTGCCTACCGCATACACATACCGCGCCATACCAAGCATTGGATGAAGCTAGTGTCTGAACGCTTTTTCACCTCAGCCATAGACCATGCAAGTCCCTAGTTGATCATGACAGTACCCCCCGATGTTCCTTTCCCGTCAGCACCATCGTCCTAGGAATGTCTTAAATTATCCGGATGACAAAAGCATTACTTATCTACGTTTACATACAGGGTACTTTGTCTTTTTCAATGGTGGCTATTTGCTGCGGAGACTTACCATCTGCAAGACTCTTATTACAATATATACATGGACGAGAACATGGTGGCGGGCTAGCCAACATGACTGGAGAGAGGTTGGTTGCTAGACTGTCGACTGTGATCTCTTTGAGTTGCAGCAGTGTGACTTAGCAAACGAAAACTATGGCTGCTACAGAAAATGTTTTTTTTTTCTGAAACATCACTTTGTCACTTTTAGGTTCTACAAATTTAATCAAATCCGATATCCCATTACCTGTGGTAAAACATCATTAGCCAACCAACAAAATATATATTTACTACTAAAATTGTCTTGCAAAGAGGTATTTTAAATATCGAAATAAACGATTATGCCAAAAATATTCAATACTTTTTACTCTTTAGTTTGATACTGGCCAGTTAAACAATGTCGACAGAAAACCTCTTGTATCGAATCATTTTATTAAAGTTCCATTTTTTTAACATATATTGGCGTGAATTTGTGTGCAAAAGTATAGCTTACATACTCGGCGTGATTTACGTTTTATGATTTATTATGGCTATAAAGAAGGTTTAACGTTTTTTGTACGATGCCATACACATTTTGTTGAAATCGTTGTTACAAAGAAATTTGAAATTGGATCTATGCTTCTTTTTACACACAACACAACACATTTAAATGTATAGTGAACCACCTACCCTTGAAAATGCCTGTTCCCAACATTGACTTATATGTAAAACTAGACACGCTGTTTCGAATAAAAACTCTGTCCCAGTCCGGCTGTGCGCGAGGTGAGGGGCGGCGGCGGCGCGGCGGCCAAAATTTCTTACTGAGTTGCAGCGCGTGCGCTGCAACTCAGTGAGCAAATTCTCAATATGGGATTGCGCGTCTAGTAGAATACATATAGGTCAATGGTTCCCAAGCTAGAACTGTTTAGAAAAAGCTATGCCTATATGGCGCCTCTGATTTATATCTCCTTGCCTAAAGGAATGACTGATCTGACTCATATATAAAATATTCTCCGGTGCATTGCGAAAATGGTTAAACCAGGAGAGTTTTTATACTATCCAAGATTTTTTTAATAAAAGCACCTGTAGATTTGGTGCATGCTTATGTTTTTCCTTCTATGTATACGATTATACTCGAATTATTGATTTTATTGTTAATTAAATAATTTAGATTTGTAATTGTAATGCATCATAATAAACAACACTGTAATTTCATGTTTTAAACATAATCTTTGCATACCCTTCATTGAGGGTGAAATATGTCATGTACTTACTACTGTATAACACCATATGACTTCCGTATTTCATGCAAATAAATGATATTATTATTACTTAAAATAGGAAGACCCACAAATTTTGACTATTCTGCTTCTTCTTGAGTTACAGTTTTCAATTGTTTTTCTGAATATAAAACAGGACAAGATAAGTTTTGAAGAATGGCAAAGTTCGTTTGGCCACCAACTGCAGTGGCAAAGAAAAATTCACGGAACATTGGCCCTCCATAAATGTCATACTACATGGGTTCCGCAGAAATGTCAAATGCGTTAGTAAGAATTCATGAAAGATAAATCCGACAGGCAGGAAAAATAACGTTTATGATATACGGGGACACGAAATATGCTTATATAACTTTGACCCTGAAACAAAGCTACAATATGATGCGTTAAAACATACAGAAACAAATGGGCACCTCATTTTTCTGTAAGTCGGGACATGGGATTTTGTAAGGAATACGTTAATACATATAAAAAAGAATAAACTTATACTATTTTAAGAATTAAACTACGTAATTTAGTTTAGCTTATTTGTTTAAAAATAGTGTCCATTTACAGTACACAAGTAATGCACTGGTGCCCAAACATGATCGTACCACGATAGCTCAACCCTTTTAATTACAATATTTTATGTACTTAATCTTTATTACTACTAACTTATCGTATGGACAGTGGTTACCCTAGTATCAGGATTATTCAAGCCGCCCATTAGGCCTCTGACATGGCTTAATGTCATCCAAAGTAAAGAGCTGTCGGTGCAACACTTAATCTCTTATCAGTTGTATCATATAGCCGTCCCATCGGAATAAAAAAGAATTGAGAATGCACACACTCCTGCACTATAATTATCTGTCCTGCTAGGTTGGGTAGTCCACGTTGATATAAACCCCTATTAATTTAATCCAGTGAAGGTGAAAATACAAAAAAACAATTTCAATTCCGATATTAATCTACTTATCCACTCGCAGATAATACGAAGTTATAACTAGCTCCAGTGAAGAATACCCTCTCAGACGCCCGAGGTAGTATTTTTTCAGTTTTATTTTTCCGATGAAATATTTCATAATCCGTTCATCCAGTGGTCAGTGTAGGGGGTGGGGGCCCCCACTCTTTTCCGCGGCGAGTCCATTTAAGTAGCCGAACCCACCCAAAGGGGGGTTAGGGTGCTGCCATTCCTGTTTAAGGGTGGTAGCCTTCCACGTTTGTTCAGGAAAAAACGGTAAAATACTCTCAAACAAAAACACGAATGGAGCGTTCAGCGCGAATCGAAAATTAATTACAGCTTTGCACTATTTTTTGTGCCGGATACAAAGCTTCTGGGTACTAAGTAAACACTATCTAACTACTGAATAATAAAGAACTTTAACTTAAATTTTTCAAACATTATCATAATAATAGTAATATTCTGGGAAATTATTTACACACGTGTTACATATGCATAGCACACTATAACCGCTGACTTGCATTTACCCTATTGTTACACTTCGCAACAGCGAGTCACACGAAGGCGTTTAATCAGCATAGCCGGAAAGCAACGTGACCACCGCTGTACCGGACACCCGAAGCCCGCTCGTCGGCTCCGTGGGACCGGCACTTCCTACTCAACCATCGAACGGTCGTCACCTAATTAACTTAGTTTATATAATTGTAATTCCTTGATAAGTAATAAATTATTTTAAGTTTAATCTTGTATTTTTTTGGGTCCTTGGCTGTCGACTTTAATACACGGCCATCTGATCCCAAACTAAGCAGAGCTTGTACTATGGAAACCAGATAACTGATATCCTATTAATATTATAAACGCGAAAGTTTGTAAGTATGGATGCATGTTTGTTACTCTTTCACGTAAAAACTACTGAATGGATTTTAATGAAACTTTACAATAATATAGCTTGTACATCTGAATAACACATAGGCTAACATTTATAAAGATATTGTGTGACTTGTCCAAAATATGACGATAAGTGTAAAGTAAGTAGGAAAAAATTTACCATCTGCGAGCTATTCCGGCGTGCACTGCCAAAACCGCAAGAGGTACACATCCTATAATATTATAAATGCGAAAGTTTTATGAGTATATATATATGTTTGTTACTCTTTTCATCTCTTTTACGCCAAAACTACTTTAGTGCGGGTGAAATCGCGGGGCATAGCTAGTACTACATTGTAAATACATATAAATAATTACATCCAGACAAACATGTTCATGCACACAAATATCTGTTCTGGGTGGGAATCAGACTACGGCGTGAAAAGCAAGCATTTGCTAAGTCACCGTAGCCTAGTTGGTAGTGCTCCTACCTACGAAGCTGGTGGTCCTGGGTTCGAATCCCGGCAAGTGCAAATATTTGTGTGATGAGCACGAATATTTGTTTCTGAGTCATGGATGTTTTCTATGTACATAAGTATTTATCTATCTATATAAGTATGTATATCGTCGCCTGGTACCCATAGTACAAGCTTTGCTTAATTTGGGGCTAGGATGATCTGTGTCACATTGTCCCCAGATATTATTAAAAAAAATATATTATTTAAAAAATGTATGTATTTAAATCACGCCATCAGGCCCGTCATAAGTAGGTAGGCCGGTCCGGCCTTTTGGTCGTAATGTACGTGATAACTTGCAAAATGAGGGTTTATTAGTGATAAGACCTAGATAGATCGGCTAAATCCTCGAAAGCTCTGTGGTGAAGGCGGCAAATATCAGAATATCATCACCCCATCTCATCCCGTGGAGGACGTAGAAGTCGATCCGAGGGAATATCTATCAGAAAACGGGCAGCAGCTTTTTCTGAGTACTATGACCATCATACTGCGATCGCCAACCTGTCTGCCAAGCGTGGCGATTATAGTTTATCCCTCCAAATGATGGACAGAACTTCATTGTGGAAATCTTTTTGGGAGGCCTTTCCATAATAATCTCTTTGGGGTGGCTTTTATCCAGCAGTGGACGTACTTTGGCTGACATGAGGATGATGATGAAGCCTCGAAAGTGTTACATAAATAGCGGAGGAAACTTAATAAGCACTATCTACCCATGAAGTCGAATAACGAAATAGGAAATATATTTCATCGTTATTCTTGTATGGGTTCTTGTATGGTTTATATTTTTCCAATTATCCCCGTTAATTATAATGAAATACTAGCGCTCATAGCTCTCACTGATCCGTAAATAATCAGCGACGTTAAGCAACAGGCTTTCGGTCAATCCTTAGGTGGCTTAACGCAAAGGTGGTTTAATTTCTGAGCGTCTTCGTGCGTCGGAGGGCACGTTAAGCTCTCGTTCCCAGTTGTAGACATTAGGCGAGTAGTCGTTAAGCCATGTCAGAGGCCTACTGGGCGGCTTGAACAACTCTGACACCAGGGTAACCACTGCTCATGCGACAAGTAAGTAATAATGAAATGATGAAAAATCAGCACTTGGGTATTAAAATACATTTGTACAGATGCCAGCACATCAAGCTATCCCAATCTGTCGAATTTCCCCAATTGAAAGTGAGCCTTATGTTTATGTGATAAAGTTGAAAATCTATAAAAGAAATTTGACAGATTGGAGTAGGTGGATATGCTGACGTCTGTACTAGTCAAGCTTACAATGCAGTACATAAATATAGCCAGATACAATATTAAAGTTACCAAAAATGTTGAACTAGGCACTCCGTCCATGCGGTCTATTTTATCACAAAAAATTTTGATAAATCCTTGAATAAATAACAAGTTACTTTGCTACTATTTTTAAATTTAGTGCTATTATTACAGTAAAGATTGGAGACACCGAGCAGTTGGCGAACGCAGAAGGCTTTCATCCAGTAACTTAACTTAAAAGCGACCCAGACCTAAGGGCACCCTTATGCGGTTAAGTTACGTTTACTAATAATTATGTACAGACGCCAGCACATCCAGCTACCCAAATCTGTCTAATTTCTTTTATAGATTTTCAACTTTATCACATAGGCCTAAGGTTCACTTTCAATTTGAGAAATCTGACAGAATGGGGTAGCTTGACGTGTTGGCGTCTGTACCTATTGAAACTGGGCGATCAAGAGTTATGAACAAGTCGTGACCGACTAGATTTATTAGCGACTGTTGATTCTAAATTCGTTTGTCAAATGTTGTTGATGTTTATGTATACTTATTACTAAAGAACAATAATGTTGTCAATTAAAAACAATAATAGTAGGTACCATGACACTTAAAAACAAATATTTTTCAAGTAAGTTATTTGTTCACAGACAACGCCCGCACTCGTTAAATAAAACTCTGTATAACAGGGGCAATTTACAAACCCCAAGCACATTCAGACCCAGAAACTACTATATCTATGGATAACACAAAAATTGACATGTGAGGGAATTGATCCCGAAACTCAAGCCCACCGTAGAAGTAGTGAGGCTACAGTAATTACTACGCCATAAGTGCAAGAATTTTGAGTGAAACCGGGTGTTTTTATTGTATCAGATCAGATATTAACAAGATTTTGGGCGCCTGTAACTTCACTATCAAATAATTTTATTCGTCAAATTGTTACTTATTGGTGGCCGTGATTTCAGATTTAATTTTTCTCTCTTAATTCTACAAAATCAGAACGGCTAGCGCCATCTACACCAAGCACGCCGCACTACGCTGAGTTTTCGTCGTGTCTGAAGATAACACTGCACTGGTTTCATTCTTACGTAAGTTGACAAGCAGTAGTTAGATATTAATGGAAAAGGAATATTTTCTATCCAATTTAAACAACATGGAAATATATTTGAACTTATTTGATAGGTCTTTGGATATTTGAAAAACGTGCTACCTATTTCAACTTTGCTCATATGAACTGTTTTAATCTAAAATTTATATGGGACCCTTTGAAAAATTCAAAATTCAATGCTCTATCAAATAAAAAACTTTCAAAGCAAAAATAAATACGGATTGATATGCCCATATACATTCACAACTGACTTCGAAAATCCTTCTTTTCGAAGTCAGTTGTAAATGTAGCTATATGGGACCATCGCGACAGCATTCCTTGCCGAATTATCAAAAACCGGCTTAGTGCGTGTTGGACTAGTACACGAAGGGTTCTGTACCATACATACAAAAAAACCTTCTTTTGAACCCCGATTGCCAACAAAATTATTTAATTCATTCATATTTTCTTCTGCGATCTACCATCGCACCTCTCGCCACGAACAGGGAGTTCATCCTCACATCCTCGAACCTTTTCGATATCGTACGGTTCTCTTTCAGCGAAACTTTCTCCCACGTACGTTGGCGTTGTGGAATGAACTCCCTGTTACGGTTTTCCCAAGAGCGCTAATGTGACCACTTACCATCAGGTGGGCCGTATGCTTGTTGGCCAATTAAGTAAGTAGTATAAAATATATATATTTCTTTATTATGGTTTTTAGGAAAAGGATAAGGCATCTTTCGTTATCAAAGTGTTGTACTTTGTTATCAAAGTACAACACTTTGATAACGAAAGCGCATTAGCGTAATTATGAATATACTGGTGCATATTCATAATTTTGCTTGATTATATAATATTAAATCTTTCGTTATGAAAGATTTAATAGTAGGATTTTAATTCCTCAAATCATCAGTTTAATGAAGCCAGGATAAATATTGCAGCGTCCACAAAGAATATGCACATGCATGAAGGACATTATTATATAATCAAGCAAAATTATGAATATGCACCAGTATGACACTCAACACGTGTTTCAGCCCTCCACGGACCAATCTCAAGGGATGCGAACACGTTGAGTACTTTAATGCGCCACATTCTAGTACTCGACGAGTTAACTCTACGTATTAAGAAATGGAATCAGGTATTACTTTACGCATATCCATATCAATCAAAATACAAAGTTATTATATACTTAGTGTTAATTCCTCTAATTTTCAGTTTAATCAAGCCGCCATATGCACCGCCCTCCTGCACGCAAAAATATGTACATGCAAGAAGGACGCTATAAACAAGTAAATTACATGCGCCGGTATGATACCCAACACGTGTTTCAGTCATCCACGGATCATTCTCAAGGGTTACTAATTCGAAAATTGGTGGAATTAGCTCTACATATTAAACTTTGTGTTTTTACCTACTACATTATCATTTTGTATTTTGATTTTCATGGATTTCCGCAAATTTCGCATGGATTCTCTTGTTGCCCTAACACGTATTTCGTGCTAAAACTAAATTGACAAAACATAGGAATATCAGGTGGTTGTTTTCGGAATCAAAATACAATATTAAAACATAGGTACAATCAAAATGCAGACGGGACGCACACCGGCGCGTACTAACACCGTGGCGCGCACAGCTTGAGTTGCGCCTGAACGCTCGCCACCGTGCCGTCGGTGCTATCCTGCCTCACCTCGAGACCTGGGTGGGAAGGAAGGGCGGTTACGTCACCTACAGACTGACTCAGATACTCACCGGACACAGGCGTTTCGGTGAGTATCTGAGCCGGATAGGCCGAGAAGTGACGACACATTGTCACCACCTCGGAAGCGACCTGGACTCGGCCCAGCATACACTAGAGGACTGTGCGGCCTGGGAGGCCGAGAGGCGAGTCCTGTTCGCAGAGATCGGACGGGATCTGTCTCCACCAGCGATCGTAGGCGTGATGCTGGCGGGTGACTCCACGAAATGGGACGCCGTGGTATGCTTCTGTGAGGCACTCTTGCTTCAGAAGGAGGCCGCCGAGCGGGATCGCGAACGAGCTGATGCCGCTCGTAGATGCAGGAAACGCCGGGGCGGCGGCAGCAACCGGTAGCCAATTTCCCCTCGGGGCTGCGTTGGCAATGTGAAAAGAGTCCTCTACTGCCGCCACGAGAAAGCAGCTCCGGGAAGACAGCGATCTGACCGTGGCACAGTCGCTGCGCCGGACTGGCAGGACTCGGCAAATAGGGAGTGCCAGCAAGAGCCCTCCTAGGGTATGTGTCCCGACCATCTGGGACATGGCACAAAAGGGAGGCACCGGAGCAGCATACCCGCGTTTCCGGGGCTCCCCCAATCAGGTGCCAAGTTAAGTCCACGGCAGGTAGGTTTAGTCGGTGCGAGTCCGACATACCCACCCGTATACACTTTTTGCGGGTAGCATGCCTAGGGATTCGCCCTGCATTAAAAAAAAAGGTACAATAAAAATTCAATATATAGTTATATATAGAGATATAATAACATTATTTAGGTACCAGTGTGAAATACAGAATGGAATTATTAACTACCTAGCAAAAAGTAAACAAAAAAAAACAGTTAACAGTTACATATTTTAGGTTTTCAATCGAATCTTTCTAGAACTTCGAAAGTTTCTAGGAAGTAATTACTGGGATTCCAGCGACGTTGTCTGAAAGACAAAGACGTATATATAAGTAGGTACCTATTCGTTGAATCTGTTATAAGGTTTGAATATGTAACTACTTCAGACTCAAACTTTCATTCCATTTGACAGAATTCATATAAGTGAAATCTCTTGGTAATTTCATTGGTTATTCATAAGTTATTACCGACTTCGACTAATTGAATTTTTTGTGGGAAGTTTTTCTATGAAACGCGGATATTTTATGCTCATCTTCTTTGAAAATTATCAGCATGGTTTTCCTATTTAACCGTGTCGAAAAATAATTTAGCTATCAATCAATCACTCATTCTTTTTACCTAATTTTAATGAATTTACCGTTAATGTTAACGGTAAATTCGTTGCTGTATTTTATTTTCTCTTTGTTTTTATTGTTATTTTAAAACTTACTTTATTTAATCTGTAATAATTTACCTGAAGAATATAATGACAGTAATCGAGGCAAAAGAAGTATGCAAAGATCGTGACAAATGGAAATCCGTTGTCTCTGCCTACCCCTCTGGGAAACAGGCGTGAGTCTATGTATGTATGTATGTATGTAATTTACCTGCATGTGGAAGAGCGGGGCTTCCTAACACAGGGAATGTTATACCTAAAAGGTATGTCCCAACAAATATTGTAATTAGGTTGAGTTAATGAAAATAAAAACTATTTTATTTTTATTTATCTATACATATAATAAAATCGTAGGAAAGTAAAAACTGTACATTGAATATTTTTTTAAAGGCTACTTGGGGCATGATCTGCAATCGATATCGAAGCCGAAACTATAGTTTTTAGAATTTTTGTCTGTTTGTCTGTATGTATGTCCGGGCTAAACTCAAAAAGTACTGCATGGATTTACTTCAAATTATGCATGAATATTACTAAGAGGTCGGGTCAACATATAAGCTACATATTATCACGCTATCACCTACGGGGGAGGAACTGTGATAATTTATAAAGTTTAACGCGGGTAAAACCACGGGGCACAGCTAGTTTAATATAAACCGATTTTAATAATTATTTTGATATTTCATAGGCAGTGCTCTCAACATAGTTACAACATACATAAGTTTGACGGCACGTGCGTAGCAGCTGAGCAGGAGTTGAGACACGATGAGCCTCTTGGCGTGCTTTGTAAATGCTTGCCTTTCATGCCGCAGGTCGTGGATTCGGTTCTCACCCAGGACTGATATTTGTGTACATGAAATGTCTGTTTGTCCTGAGTCCGGGTGTAATTATCTTTAAGTATAAGTATCTATGTATTTACAAAAGAAATGTAGTATAGGTAATGTATCAGATATCTGGTTTACATACAATATACAAGCTCTGCTTAGCTCGGAATGAGATGGCCGTGTTTGAATGTCCCAAGATATTATTATATTATTATTAATATAACCATAAGTACTTTTTCTAAGACTCGGTACTCTGTGTCCGTCAATTCTGTTAATAAGTCCCCCAACGCACTACGAATCTTTAAATTCATATTCATATTTACCTCTTTAATCTAGTTGACAAAATAACCTATAGGCGAATTCATAACTACTTTTGAAGACCCTTAAAAAACAAAATGATTATTGTATAACATCGGTATAGTGATGGGCATCATGTGCATAACCATTATTTACATACTCGTGTCCAAACACTGATCTGCAACATACACTGATGGAACTAATCCACATTCTGCGTACTAAGTAAGTAAATATTTGCTTCCGCTTCAGCGAACATCCCTGATGCGCTACAAAAGCAGGGTATTATTGGTTTATTAATACCGTTAGCAATCTGTTATCCACAGTAATACATACGAGTATTATGTATCGATTACTACTACTAGATACCTGCTAGAAACAAGTAGATAAATCTCAAAAACGGGTAATCATAAATTTAATCGTCCGGCGGGTCTCGAACCTGCACCATCTACCAATCCGGGGTAGGCGCTCTGCGTTAAGCTACGAACGATACACGCTGGCAGATCAAATTTAGGATTCCCTTGCTAACACCCTTCCGGAGGATGTAGGTATTATCTATCGGTTTTGTTTTCTAGAAACATGGTCGACTGATATGTTCACAGTTGCATGTGAAAGATCATATCATATTGATAATACCTTCCAAATTATTACATTTTAATTTTATAGCATTATTATAGTAGATAAAGCCTAGTCCTTAGTATGTTTATTTTTGTTTTGAGATATTGTTAAAATGAATACCTACCATACACTTTAATTACAGTAATGTCTAAACTCTTCAAACCTAAGAGTATTAGTGTATTGCAAACCCTTGCAATCCCGCACTGTTTCCAATCCCGCCGCATTTTTGTTGGATTGTAGTTGCGTGGTTTATAGTTTTTAATATAAACTTTATTATGGTTATAATCATCTTTTAATTAAAAATACAAAAGTCAACAACGCCTTACTTACTATTAATTGGCTTATTATTGCACCTTATTTACTATTAATTGGCTTTTAACTGCCTCGTTGGTCTAGCGGTAGTGTGTTCACCCGCAGAGAACGAGGTCCTGGGTTCAAATCCCTGACACGGTCCGAAATTCTTTCTGTAAAAAGAAAAAGATTCTCAGCATCCGCCCGATGTATGGGAGTTGGCGGATATATACCCCCGTGCCTCGGAGAGCAAGTAAAGCCGTCGGTCCTGTACCTGACCTCTTTCCGGTCGTGTCGCATAGGCGTCCCATCGGATCATGACAGTGATGGAATAGAAAGTGCTCCTGTGTTCGCGCAGACACTTGAGCACTATAATATGTCCCGCGCAGATGGCTAATCTCTGTAGGGACTGGCCGCCGTGGCCGAAATTCGGCTAGGAGGACATTATTGCACCAGTTCGGCTACTTTAATAAAAGAAGTCCAGCAACATAAAAAATTTCAATATTTTGTAGAACTTTGTACTTTTGTACTATAAATAAAAATAAAAAAGGTTTTTATTCACATAGACTTTAAAAAAGCGCTTGTAAATAGTCAGAACATGTTTGTAGTAATACAGTTATTATTTCTAGTTACTTATTTCAGATATTTAGGTACACGGAATGTTAAAACATTTATACAATTTATTTTATAATGGTAGTGACATTTAGCTCGCTTTTATTATTGTCAATGAGATTATGTTTAGTTGAAGTTTTTAATATTATGTATTGAAATTGAAATCTACTAATAAACTAAAAATATTAATTCTAATATTTAAAGATAAATATATTTTATTTTGTAAATATGGGTAACAGTAATTGATGACATAAAAACATAGGTAACAAGTTCAGCCATATTTTACCATGTGGGCATGCAAAAGACAATATTCTAACAAACTACCCCTACATATAACTTTAAAATAATGCACAATGCAGTATATACAAGTGAATACAAAGAAAATATTTAAACTAACTTAAAAATCTTTCTCATTCAAATACCCACTGTTTAGGAAATATCAAATATTTATTGGATTATTTGATAGAAAAACTAAATCTACGAAAAAGTATATACATAAATAAATTAAAACTAACAACAGATGGCGTCGTAGCATTCCTCCGGATCGAGGCCATGAGAAAACGTGCCCAGAAGACTGGCTGCATTACCACGTTGTATAGTTAAACTAATTCTTTAATACCCACTTAAATTATACTCGTAATATGATTTCTCCACGAAAAAGCTTAGAATTATTTTCTTAAACAATGATAAATGGAAGCTCCTTCCAACTCTTAGGCATTTTATTATAAGTGACTGGAGCCATGCAGTAGACACTTTTGCGCATAAGTGCTGATTTACCTGAGGTAATAGTCATAATCAGTCTTTTGTATTCACAAAGAATATCATATAAATTTAGTTTAATATAAATTTAGTCTTTTAATTTTTCTTACTAAATAATTAATCGCAAGGTTAAAAATAAAAACAATAAATTAATCGGTCACTACTCTTTTTTTTTTTTTAAAAGAAACAAATGATTACAATGGTCTCATCTCCCAACCTATTTCTTATAGAACTACATACATAATATGTAGCCAGCGGCCGAAAAAGCTATTTCTGCCACTACACTTGTTGGCTTGATAGTTAATAAATAACCATGCAACAAAATTAAATACTTTACTCATAAAATACGTTGCAGAGAAGATTAATTCACCAATTAAAAAATAAAATCACACCAGCTGCATCTTGCGGATTCGCATTGTGGGATCCCACAATGCGAATCCGCAAGATGCAGCTGGTGTGATTTTATTTTTTAATTGGTGAATTAATCTTCTCTGCAACGTATTTTATGAGTAAAGTATTTGAACGTAGCAGGGCCTAAAATTATGCTGGATCGGCTATGCCGCCATGCCGCCTTTGCTGGATTGCAATCCCTAACTGTAAGTAAAAAGAAACACTATAATTTATAGCATATATGTAGGTATGTACTTCATATAGAAAACTTTAGGTCTACAAAATGCATAACATCTCTAAGAACTTTAGTTTTGTGTAAGACTGTTTCAATAAATAAACTATTTAACTGTCCTGTTGTTCTATTGGTTAGTGACCATGTCTGCTAAGCCGGCGGTCGTGGGTTCGATTCCCACGGTCTATTTTGTCTATAATATGTATGTTTTTTCTTAAAAGAACGCCCGCACTAGGGAATCTCATCCCTGTGTCGCGAGGTTGGTACTTTACAAACATATAATAGACGGACACAAATTACATCCAGACTCAGAACAACTATTTGTGGGTCACACAGGGATGTTGCGAATATTCGCATCTGCATCCGCAAATGCGGAGGAGCTTCCGCATCAATTCAGACATCCGCAAACGCCTCCGCATCCGCAATAATGGATGCGGAGTTGGATGCAGATGCGGATGTCGCACAAGTAGCTACAAGAAAAAATTGGGTGGGGCCGGCGCTCGGCGCGTGCTCATTGACCAATAGGAGCGAAGTTTTGTTCGATGACAAGTTTCGACGCGTTTGTTATTGTGTATCATTTTGTGTACCGTAAAGGCGTAAATTAAACATTAGGTATTGCGCAAAGACTACTATACAATCAGTATTGCGCTCCGCTCATCGCTAACAGCGACCTTTGTTTGTTAAGGGTGACTTAGTTGATGAAAATACTCTAAAATTTCCGAGAAGAATTAAAACTATTGTCACAAATAGCTCGCAGATTTTTGTCAACACCACCAGGCAGTGTTCCATGTGAGCAATTATTCAGTAGTGCGGGTTTGATTTACGAACCTCCGCATAACAGACTTGACCCTGAGAAAGCGGCAATATTGCTTTTTAGGGTTCCGTAAACCGTTCCGTAAACGGAACCCTTATAGATTCGTCATGTCTGTCTGTCTGTCTGTCCGTCCGTATGTCACAGCCACTTTTTTCCGAAGCTATAAGAGTTGTACTGTTGAAACTTGGTAAGTAGATGTATTCTGTGAACGGCATTAAGATTTAAACACAAAAATAAAAAATAATAATATATTTGAAGGTTCCCCATACATAGAACTGAAAATCAAAAAATTTTTTTTCATCGTACCCATACCTGTGGGGTATCTATGGATAGGTCTTCAAAAATGATATTGAGGTTCCTAATATCATTTTTTTCTAAACTGAATAGTTTGGTCACTTCCAAAGTGGGTAAATGAGTGCCCCCCCCCCCCCCCCTCCTGTAACTTCTAACATAAGAGAATGATAAAACTAAAAAAAAAGTTGTCTGGTTGCCCTATGGCACTCACTGGGTCTGATCTCAAACTAGGCAAAGCCTGTACTATTAAAGGCTTTGTCTAGTTTGAGATCAGATGGCAGTGTGTTAGTTGTGCAAAGATATTTACTATAGAACGCCGATTATCTGAACGCCGCGCCGATTAAATTAACCGAATCGGTCCTAAGCGTTGTTTTTGTTTTTTTTTTTGCTATTGTACCGATGTACCTAGTTATGGATACACCTCGCCCCTCTGCCTTAGATTAGTACTGTAATATAGTTTATGCCAACTAAGGGATTCTAAGAATTGTTTTTATGCAGATACAGCCGCCTCTGCTTCGCCGAATGTATCTACCCGCTACTTTTATATTTCATTATGGTGATTTAATAATGAAATATCGGTGTAGACGTATCATTTTATTTTAATTTATTTTAATTTTTAGTTATCAAAAACCCTTTTCTACGTTCCCAAACCAAAAGTACCTCTATCATTGTTGTACATTTTTATACTTTGTAATTTTTTAAGGCCTGATGGGGTTGCAACTTACTTTGATCGAGATGTTCAAGTGAAGGTTATTGCAGAACTGTGTTTGTAAAACTTAACAAAGTTTAAGTATTCTATATTTGACAGTTAGTTTTCGTTAAACTTTATCCACATGTACAAAGGCGGACTTAATGCCAACGGCATTATCTGCATTCAACCTTGGGGTGATGCAGAGATTATATGGTAAGTGCACTATGAGCTTAAAGAATAAAACTGATAGGTAGTAAAAATAAAGATACTTAGATAGATAGATAGATACACTTTATTGCACAACATATAAAAAAAGAAGTTTACAGGAAAAATCATAATATTCAAAATAATGTACAATTGGGGGTCTTATCGCATAATAGCGATTTCTTCCAGACAACCGAAACTTACGTAGTTCATACAATTACATAAAATACACTAAGTATATCTTTATTATAATATAGGTAAGTACTAATATATATATATTCTTTTTCTTTATTACCAGTCTATGTCCGATTATCCGAATCGACCCTCCGGTCCCAATTAATTCGGATGATCGGCGTTCTACTGTATTTAAATAAATAACGAAAATCATGAAATTTGATATTCGAAGTTCATCCTTTGTGTTACCCTGTCCATTCCAATATTAACGATTAGTAAAAAGAGGGCATGTAGGCCAAACCCTTTTACTTTTCACCAATGAGTGCACGTTTAGCGCGGAATTAAGGTCACTTTGCTACTACATTGCGCGCTACCCTCGTATTTCAAGTCCGATCCCCAAGAGGGAACTATTAATGTGGCCCATATACAGAATTTTATTTAAAGAGTGGTCATCGTGAAAATAGGTATAATAATAATAGTATACCTATAGCGCGGAATTAATGTCACTTTGCTACTACATTGCGCGCTACCCTCGTACTTCAGCTCCGATCCCCAAGAGGCAACTATTAGTGTGGCCCATATACAGAATTTTTACATAAATACTGGTCATCGTGAAAATATGTGTAATAATAATAGTATACTTACCTACCTATAGCGCGGAACTAAGGTCACCTTGCTACTACATTGCGCGCTACCCTCGTACATCAGGTCCGATCCCCAAGAGGCAACTATTCTTGTGGCCCATATACAGAATTTTACTTAAATACTGGTCGTCGTGAAAATAGGTATAATAATAATAGTATACCTATAGCGCGGAATTAAGGTCACATTGCTACTACATTGCGCGCTACCCTCGTACATCAGGTCCGATCCCCAAGAGGTAACTATTCGTGTGGCCCATATACAGAATTTTTACATAAATACTGGTCATTGTGAAAATAGGTATATAATAATAGTAAAAGATGCCGTTTCGTCTATTTATGTTAGGTAATTTTATTTAATTTAATATTTTTTTACCGTCAACAAACCAACACCAATACACACATTGTTTATACAGGGTGCGCCAGAGAAACTTACTTATTTGAAAGGTCAATAAAAAAAAAGTACTTCAGTTATTGTTTTAAATTTTTTTTATTTCAGAATACAATATCCCAATTTTTTTTTATGCAGTCTTAAAAATGACATCGGATAAATGGCGACCCCCATTGCGCATACACTGATGAAGTCGATTTTTGAAATTCGTATCCACTCTTCGCAGCATATCAAGATAGATCTCCAGATTTGACTCCATGCGATTTCTTTTTATGGGGTTATTTGAAATCCCTGGTTTATGTCGATCGACCACGGACCATAGCACACCTCAAGAACAACATTCGCGACGCCATTGTCAACATACCGATTGATATGCTGCGAAGAGTGGATACGAATTTCAAAAATGTATGCATTGTTATTTACTAAATTAGTTTCTAGGAATAAAGTTTATTTTTCTTTATTTTGTATTGAATTATGGAATTTGTATGAATACAATTAAAACTGCGATTTAAAAGTCTTAGGTATTACTTTGACTTACGGTCCATTTCAATTTGTTTTGACTGAACAGGGTTAATATGACAATAATTTCCTTAGTTTTAATTATTTTGAAATAAAAAAATACCTATATTAAAAATGAAATAAATCGATTCAGTAAACGAATCTGAACAAACTATTTTCAGGATGTGCGTTAATTAAGTTACATGTTGTATAGTTTATGAGTTATTTATTCTGCTCTATTTATCTTCTGCTATATTTATTCTGCTTCGTCACTGATCGCGTGATCATTTTTTAATGTTAGGGCCCGCTTTTGTAAATCAATTTATTTATTGTACAGACGCCAGCACATCCAGCTACCCTGATCTGTCAAATTTCTTTTATAGATTTTGAACTTTATCACAAAAGCGTAAGGTTCACTTTCAACTGGGGAAATTTGACAGTTTGGGGTAGCTTGATGTGCGCCAGCAGCAGTACAGTCGTCAGTCTGTACTCTTTATTCACTAAAACAAAGCAAACCCATTTTTTTCTTTTCGAGCTCGTATAAAATTGTGAATAGGACTGGTTCGCGTAGTGTACAGTCACTTACCGTGGGTTCGATTCCCACCCAGGACATATATTTGTGTGCATGAACACATCTGTTTGTCCTGTGTCTGGGTGTAATTATCTATATAAGTATATATTTACAAAAGAAAACCATATAACTGTTATACTACATACACTTACTACTTTTCTTTTGTAAATACATACTTATATAGATAATTACACGCAGACTCAGGACAAATAGACATGTTCATGCACACAAATATCTGTCCTGGGTGGGAATCGAACCCACGACGATCGGCGCGAAAGGCAAGTATTTATTTGTGTGATGAGCACGAATATTTGTTTCTGATTCATGGATGTTTTCTATGTATATAAGTATTTATATAAGTATATAAGTATCTATATAAGTATGTATATCGTCGCCTGGTACCCATAGTACAAGCTTTGCTTAGTTTGGGGCTAGGATGATCTGTGTGACATTGTCCCGAGATATTATTATTATTATTTACCAACCGCACCATGTTAAATTGAGGATAATAATAATGGATACAAACTCTAAGAATTCTGACCAGGTGCTTAAAATCAAATATGTAGGTATTACGAATTCCTAAAATGTACTATTAGCTGTGATAAAAAATGTGTAGCCATGTCGGGAATGTAATGTTATGTAAGTGGGGCGGTCAAAATTCCTTGACCTCCTTCCCGTACCCTCCTACTACAATATTATTATCGCAGATTCCGATCTAAAAGGAAAGAAAAGTATTTCCCCAATCTCAGTAATTGTCGCTTATTTAAATCGGCTCATAATTTTACGCCCTTTTAATTCTATTTGGATTACGGCGAATAACGCTGCTTTTAAATTATTTAATGCCTAATTGTATATGAAAATGTTCCCTCTCCGGTTCAATTACTCAATTTGAGAATTTCAAGAATTTAATATTAGAGTCGTGCAGGATCAATAATTAAAATATATTCAATAATAATTATCATCATAATTTAATATCAAAGTTACAAATATAACATTTTCGCTCAAGTTAGATAATTTCCATATTCTAAAAACCTCGTGAAGTTTATTGTTGTGCTCAATAGACTTGTATCTAAGTACTTATTCTAAGTTTTTACAAAATAAAGGTGTAGAGAAAGCCAAATTAAGCCATAAAATAAATTTATTTCCATAAATATCTAAAAACAAGGAACAACAATGTTTCGTCTACGTTGTCAATGTGTCTACAACAGTGTTAAAGCTCGCGTGAAAGCATCATGTGCATTCTAACAATAGCTGCGCAGCGCAAGTCGGGCGACATCGCATCGCGACTACCTGCAGTAACCCTCGCCCTGCAAGAACAACCGAAACGCCTCCGCTATCTTACTCGGCTGCTCTTCCAGCACCATGCCGCAATCAGAGATGCTCAGCCACGACGTCTTTGTTGGGTCCAGTCGCCCGTTAAACGTCACCGTATCGTCTACGTGCGGAGATAATGCTCCCGTCACGTTCAGTACCGGGACCTTGATAGAACTCGTGTCTCTCGAGATATTTAAATCGTTCCGACGCAAATACGCGTCGATAAACATGGCTAAGTTGACAGGGTTGACGTGCGAAAAACATTCTTTGTAAACCTGCGCCAAGTCGTGGTTGCGATCCTCAGTACTGCGACCGAAATGATGCCACATTAAATAGTCCAGTGCGCCCTGAGTCATCCCGCTCGAACGCAATTGTCTAGTGTTTATCTTTTGGTAGAGCCATTCGGTCCAACCAGCTTGGGTGGAAGTGCAGTTGACCAAAACCAATGCGTCTACCTTTTGAGGACTAGTGACTGCATAGCGGGCCAAAATATTGGCGCCAGCTCCTACTCCGAAACCGATGAAAGATCGTATTCCGAAATGTCCAAGAATAAAATCTATTTGAGAAGCTAACGCATCCATGCTAGGGTAAGTGTAATCTTCAGGCAACGTTTGGGCGCCCTCCTCCTGGCCCGGCGCGGTTACATGGTAGATACAGAATTGGTCCAATATAGCTCTCATGTCGACAAAATTGAAGAAAGCTTGGAAATTGGCCGCATAATTTAATCCAAGGTCGTGATAAGTTATGATAGCTCGTTTAGTGCGGTCCCCTCGGACCGCCACCAGCAGGTCCCCGCGGGATGTCCTCACCCGCTCCTCCACGCATGCGCCGTCGTTTTGCAATTTTCTGTTCGATGGAAAATGTAGCTGGACGCTTTTGAGCTCGTCTTCGAAGTTATCAGAAGACATCATGTTGAGAAGAGCAATGTTCTCGTGAACTGTTGTAGGCATTTTTTTATTGAAATCGAAAGGTACTTTCATTAAAATGAGGTAAGTATCTCTTTTGTTTACCAGTGACGAATTCTCCTCTAGATAGTCACAAACTGCGAGGACTTCTCGTATTATGCTAATTAACGCATCCTATTAGCAACTGTAAACGATCCTGTGCTTCTTATGTCCATGCTAATGTCACCACGTACGTCGTAGAATCAACAAAATGAATAGTTATTTCACTGAGTCAGTAGTTATTTATCACTTATTGTCTTGTCACTTAAATTATCGGGCAGTATTATCAACAGACTGTGTTATTTAGGTGGAATATCGCAGGAAATGGTCAATAATGCGTTGACCGGGCAAGCGTAAGCCCCAGCGCGAGGTTGGTTCGGTACTGCTCGGGTGTTTTCGCCACCGCTCGCCGCACTTGAGGCGGACTCGTGGCAACTTCACTCCGGTATTTCGTGCCGCACATGCGTCAATCGTTCGTCGATTTTTCTTTCGTGTCTATTTTATGTATATTCGGTTGCCCATCTATCGCAATCGATATTTAAAAAGAGGCTTGTATAACATAATTAATATACCCATAGGGATTTTAGCTGGGACTTTAATTATATAATTAATGGTCTATCCATTATCTATGCGTCGTCAACATTATTATTTGAAATAGCCTTGACACGACACCGGTCTTTTGTAAACACGGATCAGACTAATAAATATGAGTGTATTGTTATAAATCAATATATTATTAAAGCGAGTCGGTACTAACTTAAATATTAATATCATTTGGAATACGATAATTACTGTTTTAAAAACATAAACGTCCTCCTCAAGTCCTAAATGTATTTATTATTGTAATTAATTACACTTTGTAGATATATACCTCCAAAATATAATAAATCTATACGTTCGAATAAAGAATGAACCTCTTTTGAAGTTTGTTAAAAATAGAGCTTTAGCCGGCAGTCTTTTATTTGGCCTTTTTTACAATTTTTTTATATATTTTTCCAGGGCGTATGAACCGATTTTATAGGTACATTTTTGTAGTAAATAAGAATCATTGCAGTTATTCACAACTTTCATCATCATTATATCAGCCGAAAGACGTCCACTGCGACAAAGGCCTCCCCCAAAGATCTCCACAATTGCCGGTCTTGCGCTATTCGCATCCAGCAGTTCCCAGCGCCCGCACAAGATCATCGGTCCATCTTGTAGGGGGCCTGCCCACGCTGCGTCTTTTCCGGTTCGACAGTCCACAACTTTACTATATTTAAAGTCTTGCCGAGCCATGGCATTTCATGACCCTACTAGTATGAATTGATACACTGTACTTCTACGTTTATTATGTAGAAGTCTACTTATAAGTTTATAAGTAGAAGTATTTGAATTCATCTAACTGCACATACCACGACATAAAAATATATAAGAATTTACAAAATGGGATTTTAAATAGTACTTAATATCCTCTATTTAATAATAGAGCATATTATTTAGAAATTCTTTATAATTTTTCTTTTTTTATTATTATATCACACTCATATATAAATTAATGTGATATAATAAAAAAAAAATTTATTAGTCACATTAAATTTTAATTGGAACGTTTTAGTTCCTTTAAAATCGATAAGCACCAAAATAAATGTTTGTAATGACTAAAACAAATGTAGCTAGCCAACTAACACTATTTATTGTGAATTTGTTGAACTATTTGAATATGGGAACCGGCCAAGTGCGAGTCGAATTGCCGCAGAGACGGTTCTGTAGGTAACTTGTAGGTATGTGACAGATTGGGGTAGCTTGATGTGCTGACGTCTGTACAAGGAAACTAGATAGTTTATTTATTTATTCACATGGCAATTGTTAATCCTAGCGTTACAGTTAGTCAAGTCACGTAGTGGTCCTGTGACAACGCTTTACTACTGTTGTATAATGACTATTGCCATGATCGATCACTTTAAACGAGCCTTACGAAACATGGACACGCTCAAAAATCAAACCACTAATAGTATGATCAAAATCACAGTAATATTATAAAGGCGATAGTTTGTGAGTATGTGAGGGTGTAACTTGTAGGTATGAGAAAAGTTGTGTTTCTAATGTAACTTCATGCAGACGGGGAATATAGTGATCCTATAAGGACTACTTTTTCAGTTACTGTATGGAACCGTAATAAATGAATCAAATATAAGTACTTATGTCTTATGCAATATGTCCCTTACTCTCATTGAACAAGTCAAGAAAGAAGGAACGGATATTCTTATACATAATTCAAACCTGTCTAACAAAAACTTGTTGTTCTGGAGATATGACAACATAATAATATCCTCCTAGCCGAATTTCGGCCACGGCGGCCAGGCTCAATGGAGATTAGCCATCTGCGCGGGATATATTATAGTGCACAAGTGTGTGCGCAAGGGCAATTTTTATTCCATCACTTTTATGATCCGATGGGACGCCTAGCGATACGACTGAAAAGATGTCAGGTACAGGACCGACGTCTTTAAGACTTTGGGCCGATGCTGAGATTTTTTTCTTTTTAAAGAAAAGTCCCTAAATCACTTTTGGCCTGATCCGGGAATTGAACCCAAGACCTCGTTTTCTGCGGGTGAACACGCTACCGCTAGGCCAGTGAGACAACATAATTATTGTTAAGTAATTATTCTGAAGTTAAGTTACAGGTCAATATCTACATAATAACTTGTCCATTATAAATTGTCTCCTCATACCATTATTATGGTCTTATGGGAATGGTATTTATGGTAAGATATCTATATATATATATATAAATCAATGCCACTTTTCGTTGTAATGTTATAACTCAACAACACCTTAACTGATTTGGCTAATTTTGGTCTTGAATTATTCGTGGAAGTCCAGGGTAGGTTTGTACGTAGAGAAAATTTAAAAAAGTCTTGAAAAAGTGTAAAATCAACATCTTTTAGCAATTTAAAATATTCTTTGTTTAAATAAATGAACTTAATAATCATTTTTTTTATTACTATGCCTTATAAGTAGCAAAGCATGTACCGGGCCGCTAGTTATTTATATATTCTTTATTTATATTCTTTATTTAGGAGGTTTGCATATAGAAGACCGGCGAAGGCGAAGGCGAAGTTTACCCTGGCGTTTTACTCCTGCTTCGCCACTCCAAAGACGACGTATAAAATTTGGAGATAGGATAATCATAAGGATTAGTATAGTTCCCGCTCAGTGGTGTTACCGCGTAAGTCGGCATTCAAATAAATGAAGGTTAAAATTACTAAATCATTCGTTAATTCGGCTTCAACGTCTAAAATAGAAGCCAATTGAATGAATGATCAAGTCATTTTCAACCTTCATCTTCATCACAGATAAATACGGAGCGAATTGAGAACCTACCTTTTGAAACCGCTTAAAAACTACCCACATTAAAGGATAACATGTGGTTATACAGACGCCAGCACATCCAGCTACCCCAATCTGTCAATTTCTTTTATAGATTATCAACTTTATCACAATAGCATAAGGTTCACATTCAATTGGAAAAATTTGTCAGATTGGGGTAGCTTGATGTGCTGGCGTCTGTACAAGGAAGCTGGATAGTTTATTTTTTTATTCACATGGCAATTGGTAATCCTAGCGTTACAGTTATTCAAGTCACGTAGTGGTCCTGTGACACGATTTACGACTGTTGTATAATGACTATTACCATGGCAGATCACTTTTAACGAGCCTTACGAAACATGGACACGCTCAAAAATCAAACCACTAATAGTATGATCAAAATCACAATAATATTATAAAGGCGAAAGTTTGTGAGTGTGTGATGGTGTATGTTTGATACTTCTTCGCATCTAAACGGCTGAAGCGATTTTAATAAAATTTGGTATGGTGTTGGCTGACACCTTGGATAAACACATAGGCTATAATTTATAAAGTTTTACGACGGTTAAACCGCGGGGCACAGCTAGTTTCAAATATACTGACCGCAGGCCTACATGTTTAACCTCACCGTATCACCACATAGATAACCATAGAAAACTATAAGGAAAATAGAGGTTGTCAAGGCTGAAATAACAATATATTATTGTTTTCTTCGCTAAAAAGCATTCGGTCGTACCCACGGGAGCTAGTTGGTTTCTTATTACCTTTTACCTATAAAACTGAGTTATTTTTATTATTACTGTATGGAAACAGGGAAATATATTTACCTTTATCTGAAGGATTCATATTTCCATAAAGAATAATACATACATACACAATAACATGTGTAAGTATTTATTTATGAATCAATATAGAAAACATAAAAGAGGCAGAGAAAATCGAGTGTTCGTCGACTACATAGATATATATCAACATAGCCTTTATATACTAAGATCTATAAGTATAATCCATTTTTAGTTCGATAATATAATTTTTTTTCGAGCTTAATTTTTCTTATTTATAATGCCTAGTCGGCTAACGGGCCATGTTATGACGGGCCAGATGGCGTGGTTGGTAAATGCTTGCCTTTTACGCCGCAGGTCGTGGTTTCGATTCCCACAGGACAGATATTCGTGTGCACGAACATGTCTGTTTGTCCTGAGCCTGGGTGTAATTATCTATATAAGTACACCCAGTCCCTGAATAGACTCCGGACCCAAGTCGGTCTAAGCAAGGAAAACTTGCTCAGGTGGGGATTTTTAAACATTTCCAACCTAGAGTGCAAGTGTGGTTCTGTTCCTCAAACTATGGCACACTTGTTAACATGTCCTGCGTGCCCTAATGCCTGCACGTTACAAGATCTAATGGACGCTTCTGACAACGCTCAACGCGTAGCTGAATTCTGGGTTGACTTAATTTATATTGTCATCGACACGCTAAGAAGAAGAAGTACCTATGTTGTATCTACAAAAGAAAAGTAGTATATGTAATGGTTTACTAATATTTGCCATAATTTCACATACCATACTGGTATTTGCCATAATTTCATTACAAATAACGCTTCAGTTGCCAAAATCGTGAAATGACAAAATGACTTTCACTAATTCCATTGGTCATAATCGATCAAGTGTCATAATAATTTAAATCCATAAATGTATTTGCTATTATTTTCGTTTTCAACAATGCCATTTTCTATAACTTTTATTCACCATAATATAAATTAAAGATAATTTAGTAAATAGTAGTAATATATTAGTCTTCTAACATAACCTGACCGAGTCGGATTGCACTGCGTCGGGGTGTTAACGATAATTAATTTCGACCTAACAATATTATGGGAAGCACTACACATTAGGTCCCGTCGCTTTTTATATGGTAGTATTTTTTTAAAGTAGAATATAGTGTTTTTAGTGTGTTTTTGAAATCCCCAAAATACGGAAACTCATAGTTTCCGAAAAATAAATCGCCAAACCTTTTGTATCCGGACTGGTGGGATAGTAGGGGAGATTTCTTGGCGGTCCAAAATTTTGTACCTAATAAATGTCAAGGTCAAGGTCAGACAACTTTGTTACTCTCTGTACCATTCTCACCCCTTTTATCCAACAATAGTGTATCTAGCGCATCTCTCTCTCTCGCCTTCGCGCGCTAAATTCTAAACGCGCAGTTCTAACCTAACCTAACCCAAATTATTTCATAAAAGTACATTTTTGCAGAACTATCATCATACGCGCTCTCGACTATTTATAGACGTGTAATAATTAAAAATATCCATATAAAAAATAAACTTTACGATTTTTTTCTTGAAAACTATGCAGCTCCTGTGTTTGCGATTTTGTATATGTGTTAACATAAACAATAACTATATCCAAAAAAAATATGAAGCTCCAAATCTACGGGACCTAATGTAAAGTGGAGCCATATCATGTTTTATTTTCACAATGATATCAAATTTTGATTATGTCAAGAGTAGATTATAAGATGTGTTACTTATGGAAACTAATTTTATGATATATGTTTTTATAGAAAGTTATTTAATGGCAAATCAAAGTTATCACTGTTGAGTTGTTAAGGCCAAATTTATTAACTTAGTATAAATGATAATAGTGCAAGTAAATATTATGACCGGGGATGATTATGGCAAACAATATTAGTGCAAATGAATTTATGGAAAACGAGAGAATGCCATATGTAATATATAATTTTCTTGACGGTCACCATAGCCTAGTTGGTAGTGCTCCTGCCTACGAAGCTGATGGTCCTGGGTTCAAATCCCGGTAAGTGCAAATATTTGTGTGATGAGCACGAATATTTGTTTCTGAGTCATGGATGTTTTCTATGTATTTAAGTATTTATCTATCTATATAAGTATGTGTATCGTCGCCTGGTACCCATAGTACAAGCTTTGCTTAGTTTGGGGCTAGGATGATCTGTGTGACATTGTCCCCAGATATTATTATTATTATCATTTATCTGATTTCCATAGTACAAGCTTTGCTTAATTTGGGATCAGATGGCAGTGTGTGAGTAATGTCCCAGGTTATTATTTAATTAATACGGCCTACCTAAGGATAAGCGGTTCCTGTAGCTATATCTATTTGTCCCACATTAGGTTTCGCTTACGCGTTGCCGACCCTTCACCGATGAGTTCTGATAACCTCTGACTCTAATGTTCTATAAGATGGTGGTACATACTTCACTTATCTAGCTGTTTATAGAGGGAAATAACGTTATGTCTTACCTTAAATAGTATAATAACTATATTTACACACGGCCATCTGATCCCAAACTAAGCAGCTACACATAAATATCTGCCTGGAATATATCCGGCGGGAAAAGCAAGCATTTGCCAACTACACCAACAGGCCCATAAAAAATTATGCTACCGTTTTGCCCAAGGGCCACATCATGGTTTTCTAAAACCAAACCCTACGGGTGCGATTGCATTAGTCTTTCCCCAACTGGTTACCTTCAAGCTCCAGATATTCTACTTCTTTTCTAAGGAACGCTCAATATAACTTGTCTAATATTAGATCAAATGGTGTCAGAGGTTCCATAAAACAAGATAATCATAAGTTAGGATGAGTAAATGCGCCGTTATATTGCTAATAATGTGAAAATCCTTTACAGCCTGCGCTCTTCCGCGCCCCTACATGCGCAGTTTATTAGGTTTTAAAGCAATTTACGGCTTAATTGCGATGTTACATGTTTCGATATTCTGTACGATCGGTATTCACTGACAAAAAGCTTTTAGATAGAGAATTTCTCGTGTGTCATCGATGAATAATATTCTATATAGAATGTGCCCCATCTTACCCCGTGGGGGGCGTAGAAATCGTCCGAGGGAATACCTACCAGAGAACGGGCAGCAGCGTTGTACTGTGAACTGTGGCCATCAAACTGCGATCGCCAACCCGTCTGCCAAGCGTGGCGATTATGGCCCTCATTCTTTGGGGAGGCTTTTGTCCAGCATTGGACGTACTTTGGCTGACATTATGGTATAGAATGTGAATTAGTTGGAATGTAACGCTGTCATCACGCCTTCATTACTCTCTGATCATCATAATATTTGATAATCATCATGATATTGATGTGTTGTACATACATTGTTAGGAGTACTGAATAGCACATGGGTACTTTCATCCAGGAAATCTACTGAACCCAAGGAATAACATATATTATTATTACCCAAGGGATAATATACTAACACAAATACGTTTGTTTGCGTTAGTAAAGGCGTAAATAAATTTCCTTTGTAAATTACTGGCCATTCCGTCAATAAATTAGGAGTGTATATTAGATTTTATAATATCTAAACACATACCATTTCATTTCTATGTATTTATCGATCTCTAAGCAATATTATCATATTGACACGCGAAATGCACTGCACGCTATTAGACTCTGCAGTTTACAACAGTCTACTGAGTAGAAAAGCTAGTGATAGTACTTTCCAAAGACTAGCATTTAATTATGAGGTTCATATTATTTCATATATATGTTTCTGCAATAGTTCTACCAAAAGCAGTAAGTTTATAATCCTTACTATAATATTATAAATGCGAACGTAACTCTGTCTGTCTGTCGCGCTTTTATGCCAAAACTACTGAACCGATTTAAATGAAATTTCGTACACAAATTGTATAGTCCTAGACATAGTCGACTTTTTAATGCCAACCTATGTTAGGTTGGTAGGGGTTGAAAGGGGGGTGAAAAGTTGTATGGAAATATTGTCACTATACATTTCATTTCGTGTATCCAACTAATATTAAATGCGAAATGTTGTGAGAATGGATGTATGGAAGTTTGTTAATCTTTCACACAAAATCTACCGAACGGATTTTGATTAAAGTTTGTAGTATTATAGCTTATATGTATATCCGAATACCACATAGGCTTTAATTTATAAAGTTTAACGCGGGTAAAAGCGTGGGGCACAGCTAGTTATTATATAATTTTAATCTTTTTCAAGAACTGCACGTACATATGGCGCAGCGTCTAAGACAGTCTCCTCGTCGCTTCGAGTCCCGCGCCGGACAACTATTTATGTGACCCATAAAATAATTGTTCTGGGTCTGGCTGTAATTCGTGTCCGGCTATTATATGTTTGTAAAGTTCCCCACGACACAGGGATTAGATTACCTAGTGCGAGCTTCGTCTTTAAAATAAATCAAATATTGTTCCTTCTATAGTATACGATACCTATACACAAGGTTCCTGGTCATAAATGATCACTAGTTTGCTGGTTAGCATTCATTTTACATAGCTAAATGAGTTTCGTAAAACTAGAAAAGGTCCGAAACACTAAAAGTATCCCAGATAACGCAAAACGATACATGATATAGTTAGGTAATACAGATGATGTAGGTAATAAAATTGACCTAGATTCCGTCGTAACAGCACAATATCGATACGTATGTACCAAATATCCGGAATATTATTATGTCCCAGTTGTCGCGTAAACCCACTGTGCAGAATTTTCGCCATAGTTCGGGCTTTAAAAGTTAATAAGCGCGTCATTTTCCGGAACATTTATTTTTGATAACGGGAACTCGAGAGGTTCCGCCGTTGGATAAAATTGGTGTCTTAATAAAAAAACAAGTGACACTTAACTAAGTGATATAAAATTGTTACGAGATTTGTATAATAATATGATACAGGGATTATAGCTATAATATATAATAATAATAATACATATATAACAATATCCCGGGACATTATTTACACACTGCCATCTGATCGCTACCTAGGTACAAGAGATCGCGCTTGAATCCTGGAGTTCCACTACCAATTCGTCTCTTGGCTTTTAGGTGGGTGAAGGTCCTTATTTCCGGATTTTAGCACCTCCATTCGTCTGCCCCAAAGACAAAGACACTGCCATACAGCAATCGGACAATACTGTAATAACGTGAGTACATTTTAATTATACCTACCTATGAATGTTTAGCCTTTTTATCCTTTTTATACAAATCTGTATCTGTCAAAGTTTTGCTTGAAAAAAACTCATCTATAAGTTGAGCTTGTCTTTGGACATGAGTTGTGCAACTATGCTTATTTGAATAAAACTATACAATCAGTCGCACAAATTATACACTTAACATGTTAATTGTTTAATTTTTTATTTTAGTTTATGCATCATTATATAAGTAACTATTACAGTATAACTTATTACTTATAGCTAGGTAAACTCCGCATGTACAAAACATTGGCACAGTTAACTATTATTAACTTAGTCCACATAATTAAAAATTTGTAAAAAAATAAATCATATTTACAAGTTACTAATAAAAATATTTAAAGGAGAAAAATAATCACGGAATTTACGAGACAATTAATGACTGCTTTGTGTTTAGTAAAGGGTCAATTTATTTGTCTGATTGTACACTTTTTGGTTTGTGGCAAATAAATAATTAAGTAATTTAAATTATTGCACCATGACGTGGTACAGTGGTTAAGGTAGTAATATCTCTACTACTTCAGCGCCGTCGTATTTCTGTTTGGATCTCTGTACAGGACAACTATTTTTGTGCCCCATAAATAACTTGTTTTAAAGTCTGCCACGATACAGTAATTCATATATATAGGTGCAGCAATAAAAAATGGTTTTATTCGATATCTGTATTGTTTTTTTACTTCCTTACGACTGTCTAATATAATAATATAATGATCTAGAAAAATATGCTCATCGTAGTATTATTAAGTTTCTAATCAGGACGTTCTTTTCTATACCACATCTACCTAGTGGTAAGCACAGCCAGAGTCTAAAATGGAGCATACAATTTACTTGAATACTTTTATATCCTTTTCAGATACTAGGTAAATAATGTAAATATCCTTAGCAACCGACTTAACATAGCCCTGGAGAGCCATCGGCTCATGTATTAAGCACGCCCGCGTTTAGTCGATTCGTACATATATCACGCGTTTTTTTTCCAGTCTGCGATAAGGAGGTTTTATATTATTTCCTATACTGACAGGGGATCTGTCCATCTTTAGTTACATTGTAGTATTTTCTTTGTGTCTACTATACCGTCCTTTGTTAAAAGGAAGAAAGATTTTCTAGATATAAAGCATTTTATCATACATAACTCAAGTGTCTATGATTTATGTAGACCATTTACTAAAATTGATTTACGTATTGCTACTTGAACAAGGACAAAACTAAGCAAAGATAAACTTTATCGTTATATCGTCATCATCATATCAGCCGTAAGACGTCCACTGCTGGACAAAAGCCTCCCCAAAGATGGAGGGGTTTTGCCATAATTGTCACGCCTGGCAGACGGGTTGGCCATCGCAGTATGACGGTCATAATAGTCAGAAAAATGCTGCTGCCCGTTCTCTAGTATATAGTCCCTCGGGCTGGGAAGAGATGGGGTGACGATATTCTTTATAGCCGTCAGCCACACAGCCAGTTTATCGTTATAATGTTAGTAAAAATATAAAAATATTAATCGAACAAAGAATCGTAGTCCAATGAAAAGCAAAATATTCGCTAGCTCCTATCACGGCCACGTACATGTACAGTGTGACAACATCGCAACGGTCACTTGCCTCGACGCACGCGCAGGCACTGTACACAAACGTAGAGGCAGAACGTGCATTTCGCTGCATTGACTGCATAGGTGGGAGGTCTGTGGAATACTCATTCGAGTAAATTAACTTGCTTACTTGCTACATGACGTTTACAATTAGCCTAGGAGGCTTTTAGTGATTTTACTTTGGCTGACAGGGGCTCAAGTCGTCCGGCAATGAACTGAGATTGTTAGTACAATAATACGGGACTAGTCCCTCCTTCTTGCCCACCACTGCTACTCCTGTAAGCCAGGAGAAACAGTGACACACAATCAAATGACACTGAGCGGTGAGGCTCAGGCATAACCCGGGAAATCGCTTTAACTGTCTTGGATCCCGCAAAGAATTTATTCAGAAAAAAAATAAGGAATTAGTAATGAATAGTTCCACTTCCCTCCAGAGCAAAGCGGGATACAGTATGCTATAAAGAGGCTCATAAAACGAAAGAATTGCAACTAGAAAAGCCAGCTGCAAAAGCTCCGAGGATCAATTTAAGGGTCCTAAGTGAGCTGTTATATTTGATTCCAATAGTAGATATGGCAAAAGCGCTTAAACGCACGGAAGTTGTTCGTTGTTGCTACAAGATCCGTAAAATAAACTCCTCCAGATATTGGTTGCAAGCTATTTAACATAATATCGCGCTGATTTTGCCGGAGATCACACTCCCAAAGTATGTGGTGGGCGGTTTGTTAATATTCGTTACAGGAAGTTGAGCACAGACTTCACTAGTATCTTCACCAATCTGGTGAAGATGCTAACTTACAACAATGACTAGATTTTTTTTGCTCCTTCCTCCTGATTAGACTGAGTCTCCCCAAAACATATACATCGGTTTGTTAAAACCTATCAGTATACCGTAACCGCAAAATATACTGTTAAAAATATACATAATAGTATACATAAACCACCAAAATGTTATATACCATAATGGCGTATGCTTGCATAATGGCTACAACCGGACCGACAGCTTAACGTCCCCTCCGAAACACGGAGACTCTCAGAAATTAAACCAATTTGGCGGTCACCTATGGCGATATGAGCACCCAATACTTATTCAATAAATCGTTGAAACAAGGAAACTAATTTGCATGTAAGTTAAAGGACATTTTGATAAAATATACAAGAATCTTTTCGAAATACCTTTTCCAATTTACTTTGGCTGGAAGATAATTGATTTTAAGAGGTAATTTGTCCTTCTCGTGTAAAATTAGACAGGAAAAAATTAAGGGCGTATACGATCTACGAGGCACTTCTCTGGATTCTCTCCATGACCCCCCTAATTTGCTTTAATAGCCGGCCAGAGCCGAGGTTCGAACCCCAAAGAGGAAGCCCTCAAGCGTGGGTCATTTTGTAGTCCAATTTACCTGAAAGTTAGAGCCCCCGTTTGCCTCCATTGTAAACATGCCAGTAAAGTAGTGAAAATCACATAACAATAAATGACCAATTAAAAAAAATGGAGCGAATGTCCTTTCGCGTACACACCATCATCCTAGGAATGTCTTAGATAACCCGGATGACAAAAGCATAAATAAAAATTTAGCGTGGTTGGTAAACGCTTTGGTCTTTCCTTTCACGCTGCTGGTCGTGGATTCGATTCCCAACCAGGAAAAATATTTGTATGAATCAGCATGGCTGTTTGTCCTGAGTTTGGCTGTAATTATCTATATAAGTATTGACGCCAGCACATCAAGCTACCCCAATTGAAAGTGAACCTTAGGTATGCTTTTGTGATAAAGTTGGAAACCTACAAAAGAAATTTGAGAGACTCGGGCAGCTGGATGTGCAGGCGTCTGTACATATGTATTTACAAAAGAAAAATAGTATACGTAATATATCAGTTACCTGGTTTTATTTATTTATTTTATTTTGGTTTTCATAGTCCAAGCACAGAATAAAAAGTACTTGTCCAAACTCTGCTTAGTATGGTATCAGATGGCCGTGTGTGAATAATGTCCCAGGAACGAAATAAATCAATACTATAATTTAGATAAAAGAAATCAAGAAAATTCCAGAGGAGACAATAGACAAATCATAAAGGACCTAATTAAGTGCCATAACAAAGAGGTCCCCTTAATAATAAGAGAATCGCTGAATTATACAAGGGACGGTGCGTGACATTCTTCGTTATTAGCAACTTATCGGACAAATACAGACTCTAATAAGCTTTATTAGCTCCTTTGATTGGACGCAATCCTTCCTTATTATAACCTTAGATTGTATTTTCTATCTGCCGAGTATAGAGATGTCAGGAAGCTGTATAAATGGTTACTAATATTCACCATCAAAATGTTTTATTTTTGATGTGAAAACTAATTTAACGGCGTTGGGCACTTTTTTAATTATGTTAGATTTAGTTCTATTTTTAAAATTTATTTCTACAATAGGGAGGGAAGCATTACTATGAGAGTCTTTACGGCCTCAAGGTGGCAAGTAGCATCTACTCGAATCAAATAAAGACTACTTTCCGAGTATGAAAAAAGAAAAAAATTGTTTTTAAATCTATTGACAGTCCCCAAAGACTGCCCCGCATGTTTTTTTTAAGCCAACGTTTGTACTAGGGAAATTAATCCTTGTGTACTTTACAAACATATAATTGACAGACACAAAGTACATCCTAACTCAGCACAACTGCTAATAGTTCGCAAAATAGTTGTCCTGTGTTAGAAACGAACCCAGGACACAGAGTGGAGAGCTGACTGTCTTATACGCTGCGCCACACGTGCAGCCTAGTATCAACGTGGCGAATTATTTAAAATCTAATACGTTTACATTTTAGTAACGCAAATATACCTATACATTCGACTGCTTGCTTTGTTTGTATGTACATATGTTACGCTAATTGTCGGTTCTTGTGAACTAATTTTATTATCCGCTTTTGACAGATTATGCTTCCGGAATGTATACATACACACATGAGTGTACGTTAAAAAACAGTATCATTCTTATCTTTCAATTTTTATTTCATTATTAAGTCTATTGATATGACGTATTTGGCATTCAATACAGAATTTAAAAATAAACGAATGGAAATCCCCCACACTAGGAAGATAAGTCCTCATATCGCGACAGACTTCTCATTTAACATGCAAACTACGTAAACAAAGCGTACTCAAACCCGCAATAATAATTCTTGGATCACAAAAATAATTGTCCTGTGCGGGCATTGAACATTAACTTGCAAACTACGTACACAAAACGTACTCAAAATCACAATAATAATTTGAGGATCACAAAAATATTTGTCCTGTACGGGGATTGAACCTGCAATACGAGGGTGCCTAAGGTAGTACCTTACTTCTGCTTCGGCACCCTTGTGCATTAGCCCTTCGCCACATTTTCGCAGTTATTATCGAGAGCTATTTTAACAAGAGCCTGAGGTTAGCTACGCATAACTTACTACGTTTGCTACGATGGTCTACGTTACCTACGTCATGTTACGTTACACAATATTCTTTCATTAAAAATACAGCGGTACTGCATAGGTACTACGTCGTAGCAGTCACGAAACTACCACACAGATAGTCCACTAAATTCAGTGGCTTTATAGTGACTTTGCTAAAGGCTATTTGAGTTGTTTTGATAGGGTATGGAATGATATTTTCCAGCTTCTACTACATAATTGTGATAAAATTGATATTGTCATTATTCTAGTCTCCAGACTGACGCTGGACTAAACGTGAAGTTTACATGGATAGTCCGGTGGTATCCACTAGTAACGCCTTCGCAGAGATTTACACTGGCGCTCTGGCGGTCGGTGCGGAACCTCGAGCAGAAACTAAATGGTCCGCAACTGGAGCCTGGAGTTTACGTCATTAATAATACCGAAGTAAATACTGTATTTAAATCTATTGCACTCTCTATTTAGTTGTTTATTTTACTCACACACACATTTAAAGGACAAATATAAGGACACGAAAAGACAGCAAAGTCTGTTGCCACACACCTCTATTTAAGGCGCTGACGTCAGCCAAATTGATGTTGTTCCGCAAGTGTTTAGCCAATACTACGAGGTTCATCTTTTTATAAAACATAGACGCAAAATTTGATTATATTTTGAAAATCATTATTGATCCCAAAACACCATTCCACGAATTAATTGAATGGGGTTTGGGATCATAATAAAAAAAAGTATAAATAGTAAAAGATATATAAATAGTAAGTAATTCTCTACAGATTTATGTAGCCCACGCATGTGTTAAATTGTAGATCACAATATACTTCAGAGTCGCCATTTTGATATTATCCCGCGCGAAGCCGCGTCATTCTTTTCAACTTATTTGAAAAGAAGGAAGTTATCAGTCTGACTATATGTTTTTTTGACTGCCTCGTTGGTCTAGCGGTAGCGTGTTCAATCGCAGATAACGAGGTCCAGGGTTCAACATTCGGGTCGTGTCAAAAGTGATATTAGGATTTTTTTTTTAATTGTTGATAATAATGGGCTATAAATTATAAAAAATATCGCAGATGACACCAAGGGGCGCAGCTAGTTTAGAATAATCTTGTTTTTAATCATTACGGCTGGTGACGCTCGCACCAAAATAGCAAGATGCAATCTTTGAATCCAATTAGCTATTTAGGTTAGAGTACTCGAGATACGCTACGTCGTCCCGAGGGAATATCTCCTAGGGAACGCGCAGCAGCGTTCTGTGTACTATTATCATTGTACTGAGGTCGCCAACCTGTCTATCAAGCGTACGGATTACGGCATAACCGTCCAAATAATGTAGACAGGTCCATCGTGGCGATCTTTTGGGGAGGCCTTAGTCCAGCAGTGTACATCATTGAGCTGTTGAATTCATTTATATGCTCATTCACATACCTCAAGTAAGTAAATAGCTAATTGGGTTCAAGAATTGTATCTGGCTTGAATTGGATTGTTCTTTCATGAATATATTATACTAGCTGTACCCCGCCGTTTAACCCGCGTTATAATTTATAAATTAATCCAGCGTTAATCCAGGGTGTCAGCTAACTCTATACCAAATTTTATTGAAATCGCTCCAGCCGTTTAGACGTGAAGATGTAACAAACATACACACTCATAAACTTTCGCCTTTATAATATTAGTGTGATGAATATGATATTCAATATGTCTACTAATCGCTATCGATTATTATAGAACATATTTAATTTCTAATGCTCGGTATATAGTCAACATCCTATCATGATTACTTATCGTATAGGCAGTGGTTACCCTGATGTCCGAGCTGTTCAAGCCGTCCAGTATGCCTCTGACATGGCTTAACGACTGTTGCCTAATGGCCACAACCGGGACCGACAGCTTAACGTGCCCTCTGAAGCACGAAGAAGAAGAAATATTAAACCGGGTTGGTGGTGATCACTTATGGACTGAAATCCCATATCCAGCAGTAATATTTACAGAAATTGAACTCCATCCTATCTGAAGAGGAAGGAACCCTCAAAGTTTATACTTCTTTACGTGTGTTATAGCTTTTAGGTGGAGTGAACTACATATTCAACGTGACCGCTTCATCCCCAGATTATGAAGAGGAATCTGAGAAATCGTTCCACATTGACAACAACCAAGGAGATCAGAAGCTGCTCATCGAAGGCAGGGCTGATATGTTCTCCGTTGTATTGGTCGGAGGACAACTGGCCTATGCCGACCTTGAGTATGTGCTGGAAGCTGAAGTCACCATGTGTTTTAAAACCCATGATTATTCCGTAAGTAGACCAAGGGACCGCGTATCTTTATCTTTTCTATCAATCAGAACAGTCAAATAGATTATGTGGGGCGCAATTATTATTAGTATTTACAATCATCATCATTATCATATCAGCTGAAAGACGTCAACTGCTGGACAAAGGCCTCGGCAATGATCTCCACAATTGCAGGTCTTGCACTATTCGCATTTTCAGCAAAAAACGATCAGGCGGGTCACCTGATGGTAAGTGATCACCGCCGACCATGTACACTCGCAACACCAGAGGTGTCACGGGTGCGTTGCCGACCTTTAAGAGTCAGCAAACAAGCTGCTGGCCCTTCCACCCACCCCAGTGGCATCCAGCGGTTTCCAGCGACCCGCACAAGATCATCGGTTCATCTTGTGGGGGGCCTGCTTACGCTGCGTCTTCCGGTTCATGGTTTCCACTCGAGAAACTTTCTGCCCCACCGGCCGTCAGTTCTATGAGCTATGTGCCCCGCCCACTGCCACTTTATTTTGCAATTCTTCGGGCTATGTCAGTGACTTTGGTTCGCCTGCGGTATTTTCAATATCTATTTTAAATTCTAATGAATTAATATTTATCATTTTGTCAGCCTTTAATTATTTTTTTTTTATTTATTTTTTTTTATTTATTTATTTATACATTATATGGTATGGTATGTACTATAATTAGTGCGGCTGGTGCTTAAAAAAGGAAAACCTGAGCTATAAGCACCAGCACCTTCCAATTTAATTACTTAATGTATTATACACAAAAATTAAATTAATTAGGTTAAATGTCTCGCTTTATTTACATGAATGGGAGCTTGAGTGTGTGTGGATAGGTGAGTGCGAGTGTAATGAATGTATGTGTGCAAGTGTGTGTAAGTGTTGTGATACAATTAAAATGTAAAATTATTATATTAATTAGAGGGATGAATAAATGCTTCTGTATCGTCATAATTAAGTTTTTTAAGACTAATTGATACCGTTTCTTTCAAGTTATACTTACTTTTGGTTAGTAGGGCTGGTGATTTGTTCAGAAATTTGTTGTATAGATAGCGACCGAGAAAGTAATAAAATTGTTGTCCAAAAGATGTCTTACATGTAGTGGTAACAGCTATTTTATTTTAACGTTGGGTGCGTGTTTGTGTTAAGAAAGGTTGTGTTTGTGGGAGTGTGTTTATATGTTTCTTGGGAATAATTTCTGTGTGCTGTCTTAATATTATGTGGAGTATGAAAATCTGCCTCACACTGAGTACTTCACAGTATTCGTATAACTCTTTAGTAGAAAAGCGATACGGTTTAAAAGTGCATACCTTTAACACCGCTCTCTGTGCACGCTCTAGTTGTATTAGGTGGGTCTTGCATGCACCACCCCATGTAGAAATACAGTATCCTATTACAGACTGGCACAAGGAATAATAAACCATCTTAACAGTGTCAGGGTCAGCGACATGCCGCAGGTATTTAAATACAAGGATTAGTTTGCGTATTCTACCGGACAACTTGTTAATATGTGGTTGGAAGGAGAGTTTCTCGTCCAAAGTCACACCTAAGTATCGAGTTGCTGTCACCATAACAAGTTTAGGGCAGTCGCAGTCTGTATCACAACCAACTTGCTTATGGGCACTAATGTTAAGGTGGTTTAAAGAACTTGCTTCCGTATTTCTAATTCTGTATGTAATTATACGTGTGTATAGTAATATTAAGTGTTGTTTCTGGACGAGAAAGAATTACAGGTTCCGGATTCCAGTTTGTGTCGTAAAAGGCGACTAAGGGATAGTCCAGCAGCACCACCTGTGTACTCGCATGCCAAATGCGGTGACTACGCCAAGTCCCTTCCAAACACGTAGCAGGGATACTTGGAGAAAGTAAAGCCAGTCAGCCCTTCACTTGTCACTTGACCTCTTTCGGCCGAGTGGACTAGCTCATTATATCGGATCACGAGAGTGTATAGTATGTATGTGTGTGTGTATAGGTTCTATATTGAGACTGGCTATCAAGACTGAGCCAGGATCTGAAGAACATTGTTATTAATTTCGTATAAGCCATATTCGAAGTTCAAATATATTTTTTGAATGAAGCCAAAACTTAAATTTTCAGGCTTGCCACGTCGATACGAGCAATATTACATTTCTAATCTTATATGTGTGATAGAGAACATGCATACAGCGCTAAAGAATGAAACAACATATTGACAACGGGCCAGTTGGCGTGTTTGGTAGACACTTGCCTTTCGCACCGTAGGTCGTGGGTTCGATTCCCACGCAGGACAAATATTTGTGTGCATGAACATGTATCTTTGTCTTGAGTCTGGGTGTAATTATCTATATAAGTATGTAAGTATTTGCAATATAAAAGTAGTATATCAGTTATCTGTTTTCCATAGTAGCTCTGCTTAGTCTGGGATCAGACGGCCGTGTGAGAATAATATCCCAGGATGTTATTATAGGCGTTTACGCTAGTTCGTTGTAAGTAAATTATCACGAAAAAAGCGAGCGGAGCTCTGTCGCCGGAGTCATATAACAGTACCGTGCAGGAGTACCTAGTACCCACTGAATCAATAAACCTTTTAATGGGTAGCTTAATAAATTAAAGTTACATTAAGTTTGCTAAATATTTTAGTATAATTAGAGTTTATTATAAAAACAAAAGATAAATCATGAATATTTCTTCATAAATTAAATTCTGGCGCAGTATTTATGTTATAACTGTAAGTCCAGAGGCTGTTATGAAATCTCGTGAAATTTAATTAAATCTAGTTGCGGAGGTTTAATTGGAACACTTTATAATAAAAATAGCAACGGTTTTAGAATAATCCTGCTGTGAAATAACCGTTACTTTGCTTAAATGGAATTCTCATAGGCAAGCTTTTGTAAGTGGTAAAGCTTCTGTATAATAATTAATTAGGTATTTAGGTATTACCTACCGTTCTGTCCACCACACCATTTGAAGGTAATAATTACCCAATATTATTTTATCTTTAGTTTACATTGATAGACATAGACGGGCGGGTTGGCGTGACTTTCACGCAGCAGGTTGTGGGTTCGATTCTCATCCAGGACAGATTTTGTGTGCATGAATATGTCTGTTTGTCCTGTATATGTCAGAAAAGTAGTATATGTAGTATATCAGTTATCTGATTTCCATAGTACAAGCTCTGCTTAATTTGGGATCAGATGGTTGTGTGTGAATAATGTCCCAGGGTATTATTGTTAGTTTACATTGATAGACTTAGACACGTCTTGGACATCTAAAGACTAAAGATCTTGATGAATAATATAATAATAATATTCTGTGACATTATTTACACACGGCCATCTGATCCCAAACTATGGAAACCAGATAACTGATATACTACATATACTACTTTTCTTTTGTAAATACATACTTATATAGATAAATCACACCCATACTCAGGATAAACAGACATGTTCATGCACACAAATATCAATCCTGGGTGGGAATCGAACCCACGACCTCCGGCGTGAAAAGTAAGCATTTGCCAACCACGCCAACAGGCCCGTCATATAAGGAATTAGATTCCCGCATAAGAAATCTATTTAGGTAACCCATTAATAATAGGTCTTTACCTATGAAATTGCCGTTTTGTATGAAAAAATTTAAACGATTTTTTTTCATGAATTTTTTTATTTGTATTAATCGAAGTAATCACCCATGCAATCAATGCATCTTTGCCATCGCAGTGGCAGTTTATTGATGCCCTTCTTAAAGAAATCAGCTGGACGGGAGGCAACAAATTCTTCAAAGGCATTTTGTACTGCCTCTCGGGTATTGAATTTTTTTCCCGCCAAGAAGTTATCCAAATTCTGGAAAAAGTAGTAGTCTGTAGGCGCAAGGTCTGGTGAGTAGGGCGGATGACGGAGAGCTTCCAACCCCAGTTCTTGCAACTTGGAGACCGTCTGCTGTGCAGTATGAGGTCGCGCGTTGTCGTGCAGGAGCAGCGGAGACGAGCGATTGACCAATGCTGGTTGGAGATGCGCCAGCTTCTCCATCATTGTGCTCAGTTCTTCACAGTACACATCTGCAGTAATGCTCACCCCGTTTGGTAAGAAGCTGTGATGAATCACACCGGCGCTAGACCACCAAACAGTGACCATCACTTTTCTAGGGGTAAGTTTTCGTTTAGGGCATTGTTTAGGTGCTGAACCAGGATCCAACCAACTTGCTGAGCGCTTGCGGTTATCAAACAGAATCCATTTTTCATCGCAGGTAACAATGCGGTTCAAAATTCCTTCATTTGTGTGTCTGTTGAGCAGTGCAAGGCACGTCTCGACGCGTACTTCGCGCTGGCGATCATTGAGTTCGTGGGGCACCCATTTGTCAAGCTTTTTTACCTTGCCAATTTGACGCAAATGGACCAATATTGTTTTGACGCTAACGTCGAAAGCTGCTGCTAATTCAGCCGTAGATTGTGTATCATCAGCTTCCACAACCGCCTTTAATTCGTCATTGTCGACCAAAGTCTTCGGACGACCGCGAGGTTCATTTTTCAGGTCGAAATTTCCAGAACGGAAGCGAGCAAACCAATAACAGGTGGTGCGTTGGTTTGTAGTGTTAGCTCCGTAAACGTCGTTGATGTTGCGTGCCGCTTGTGCCGCGTTGCTGCCACGACGGTACTCATATTCCATAATTACTCGAATTTTTAACGTATCCATGATGACGAAAAAGATTGAAATGCGATGAAAATGTAACACTAATCAATAAAGAAATGACTACTTTTGGAAAAAAGAATCCATGTTTTTAAAATAAAATTAATTTGAAATTAGAATTCTTAGCCAAACAAAAATTATTTTGATTTGAAATGGCCAGTACTGCAGAACGGCAATTTCATAGGTAAAGACCTAATAGTTATTCTGAGTCGAAGTGTTTTTTGTATCCGTGATTCACCACCATCATCATCATATCAGCCGAAAGCCTGCCCCTGCTGGATGTAGTCCTCCCTCAAAATTTCCACAATTATCAGCCTTGAATGCGCTACCCGCATCCAGCAAATGCAATACAATAGTCCGTGAATTGCATGTTTGTAAAGTACCCAAGACTTATTTTGCAAATTTCGTAACGTAACCAAGTGTTTTAAAAAGTTGCAATACGGTTTTTTTAAACCATCGATGTAAATACTAGATGAGAAACTACTATGAACTGCCATCAAACTTCTATGAACTGCCATCAAACTACTATGAACTGCCATCTAACTACTTTGAATTGTCATCAAACTACTATAAACTGCTATCAAACTACTATGAACTGCCGCCAAACTACTGTGAACTGCCATCAAACTACTTTGAATTGTCACCAAACTACTATGAACTGCCATCAAACTACTTTGAATTGTCACCAAACTACTATAACCTGCCATCAAACTATTATGAACTGTCATCAAACTACTATGAACTGCCATCAAACTACTATGAACTGCCATCAAACTACTTTGAAATGCCATCATACTACTATGAACTGGCATCATAATATATGCTCAAAGTATTATTTTAAAGACAACGCCCGCATTAATGAATATAATCCCTATATCGCGGGGTACTTTACAAACATATTATAATAAACGGACACATATTACATCCAAACTCAGAACAAAAGAACGGCGCAGGAATCAAACCCGGGACCCGAAGCAGCGCGGCGAGGCGACTGTCTTAGCCGCTGCGTTTCGTATCGTTCAATCTTTTCTTTTATCTTTAGATTCAAGAGTTCTTTGTTTATATAGATACTACACTAGGTGTAGTTCTATAGCCGAGTAAGCAAGTTCTTTCTACACGTTTTAGTTCATGTGGTCAGTGCAAAGTTCTTCCGACCACGAAGTGGAAGTGTCCAATATAAAAGGGTCGAGGCTGGAGATACCGGCCTACTCCTTAAGGCCCGGCCTCTCGTATACTGCTCTGTGTCGGGTGCATAAGTATTCTAATGGCGATTTTATTACGGAGGTAACTATGTACTTACTTATTTATTTTATACTAGCTGTGCCCCGCGGTTTTACCCGAAATAAACTTTATGAATTATAGCCTATGTGTTAATCCAGGATGTAATCCAATTGCTCCAGCCGTTTAGACGTGAAGAAGTAACAAACATACACACACACACACACACACACACACACACAAACTTTCACCTTTATAATATTAGTGTGATTGTACTTAATTATCGTTTGGGCAGTGGTTACCCTAGTGTCAGAGTTGTTCAAGCTACCCAGTAGGCATCTTACAAGGCTTAAGACTGTTGCCTAATGACTACAACCGGAACCGACAGCTTAACGTGCCCTCCGAAGCACGGAGACGCTCAGAAATTATACCACTTTGGCGGTCACCCATCTATGTACTGGCCGCGAGCCTAGTTGCTTAACCTCGCCGACGGACCGATGAGAGCATCTAGCTATATTTTACATATTGAGTAAGAACACATACATTGCACTGCATCTGCAACTAGCCCCCTCGCGACTACCTCGGTGCCCTCGGGTGTTGCATTCGATTTCTGTACAGTAAAACAATGCGACGTACAAAAAATAAATATTTGATTTTTATGTGTACTGAAAATGAAGAATAGAATAGAATAGAATATCTTTATTTGCTTTGAATGTAGGTACAAACATTACTTGTTAAAATACATTTTGAAGAATCCTTGTACATTCTGCCTTAATAAAGCATGGAAATTCATTTTTAAGCTAAAAAGACATGGATGCATTAATTTAAATTTGCTTATCATCTAGGAATTCTTGCAAGGTATAATAGCATTTTTCAGCTAGCAGTGCTGAGAGATATTTTTTGAACCTTTCCAATGGGAGAAGTGCACTGTAAGTGGGTGCAAGTGTTTAACGCACGCAGTTGCACAAAACGTCCCTAAAAAGCGACCCTTTTATGCATCTCCACATCGTAACCGAAAAAGGGGTTGTCATCTGGCGCGGGTTAATAGTAGTCTTAGGGTGGATTTCAATAAAACCTAGTTCTGATTAATCGAGTTAAACTAGGTTAAGCCTAAGCTTTGTTCACTGTTGTGGGTAAATTCAAACTTGTGCTCTGAGCTCAGTTAAACGCATGAACTGAGTTTATAATCAATTGATCGCGTTTAATTTTACTGGTGAGATCGGCTCTTATTAGTTAGATTGGTTAAGCCGCCGCACACCTTTATTATCCGGTGACGCAGTAAAGCCTATTTTTAAAGTAAAAAAATATATTTTTAATGATTTTCCCTTTTTTTTTCAGAGTAGTCTACCATTTCATGTCCTACACCGCGATTTGGAAGTGAATTTCAACGTAGATGTGTTGGTCATAAGTGTAAATACTCCTTTTAGCTTATTTACAGACATAAACAAGCTGGACTTCGCCGAAGATGGACTTAATGTAAGGCTTTTTGTTTAAATTCACTTTTTTATAAGACAACGCATTAGGCAAATAACCCCTGTGTCACGAAGTACTTTACAAACATATAATAGACGGACACAAATTACATCCAGACTCTGAACAACTATTTATGGGTCACACAAATAGTTGTCCGGCGCGGGACACGAACCCGCGACACGAAGCGGCGAGGAGACTATCTTAGCCGCTGCGCCACATGTGCAGTCAAACGTCCACGGTTTTTACTCGCTGCTGGTACGATAGTGATATCCTATCGCTAGTAAGGGTGCAGCACTTGGGCTTCAAGGGGAGATTCCTAAAATAATAAGTCCGTTTTTAACCGATTTAAAAAACAAAGGAGGTTAATTGGAGATTCCCAAAACGATAACTAAGTTTTTAACCGATTTCAAAAACAAAGGAGGTTAATTGGAGATTCCCAAAACGATAACTACGTTTTTAACCGATTTCAAAAACAAAGGAGGTTAATTCGACTGTAAGTTTTAATTAGACGAAATTTTTGATGATTATTTTTTATTTGGTAGTGATTCAGTTTCAGGTTGCGAATAACATTGATTAATAGTATCTTATGCTGTAAAAATACAATTTATTTGAATGAATACTTTACTACATAATATAATATTACTAATAACAATATAAGTTCACAATACCACTAAAAAGATTGGGCGATGTACTAACTACGTTTAGTAATCTTGAATTCGCTGTTATTTAAATGGCTATGAAGATAATGTGTTATGTTTTTAGATAACTTGGAATTGTACATTAAATGGAGAGCCTCGGGATGGATATGGAAATTATACTGATGGAACATTATGGTTTACGGATGGTTTACCAGATATTGGAGAGTAAGTTATATTCCCATGTTATAATATAATATAATATGATAATGTCGAAAGTTGTGTCGAAATTTAATTTCATGTTACTTATACTAACATTAGTTTTTTAAGCACAGTTACTAACAAAATATGGATCTTTTCTGAAATAAATTTTTAGTAGTAATTATTAGAAATAAGTATTAGTAATTTATAATACTAATTTATTAGTAATTTAAATAAGTAGTAGTAATTAATCAGTTGCGTGTTTAACTGTGGGTAATGAGGTCGTGAATTAAATTCACGAATAAATTCAAAGTACCTACAGGAATTTTGTTTTTGCAAAATAAGTTCACAGCATGACTTAACTTCTTGAGTCCGGACTTAAGAAGTTAAGTTTTTATTTTATTGGCATACAAAACAGTACACTATCAATACATGAAAGTGAGAAATACATTTTGGATTAGTGCTAGAAAATATTTCTAAACAAGTGTACACAGCATAACAAATTGAGTAGAAGTAGAACGCAATACCCGGGCTCTTAATGGGCTTATACACCCTGACCCCTCTCGAGTCATGTAGATTTGCCTCACTCAATACTAGTGGCACTTTACTTACTTTGTACTCGTATGTACATTCAAACTAATCTAAGTTACTAACACAAATAAAACATTTTATTAAGCCTTTTTGTAAGATGGTAAGTGTGTCTAAGATGAAATACAAAAAATCAAGAACATCTCCATATCAGTAGGCATTTTGGTTCGACAGTGTCTTTATTACGTGAGTAATGAGGGCCTTATTTGAAAGTAAAAGAGTATCGACTGACGTAGTAGGTATCAACTGTACACACCATTGCCATACTGATAACTAAATAGACATTTTCTTTTTTCATTATGTTTCGGAACTTTGAGTCAATATTGGACTATGTCAGTCCTGTTGATCTTACTTCATACTCTAAACACAATGCAAGAAACACAAACAAGTAACAATTGAACAGTAATAAGACAGTACATATTACTAAGTATCACAAATAAGCTAGCCTTGGCTATTATGGATATTATGGCTTTAAACAAAAACCTACGTCCAAGATTTTTTTTGTATTATCTTAAAGTACTTTCTTACTCCGCAACCAAATAGATGCGTGAGTAACATCTAGCCATATGGACTTTATAGGTACGCTTGTTTTACAGGTTGTGGTATCAAAGTATTAATTTCTATTCCATTTTCACACGGTGATAAAATACTGTTTGAATTAATATCTGTATTACCAGGTATTTGGTATCGATCACGGTGGGGTCGGTCGGTGGCACCGCTCAGACGAGCGCCGCTATAATTACATTGGCCCCTCGGCTGCCCTCGCTACAGGTAAACTACGAGTATGTTCTATTTAGATTCTTATATGAAAATTATAGAACTACAGTTAGTAATTTTTATTATCTGGCGAAATTCTGTTGTTACAAAACATTATTATATTTTAAGGCCCTCTAAAGAAACTTTGCAAATTTTTTTCAATTCAATTTCTTTCTATATTTGCTCAAAATATGGTAATTAAGATGTTAACATGGTTTGGCCATTTAGAAAGGATGAATGAAAGAAGATTGACAAAAGAAGTATACCTGGCCTGTGTGAATGGGACAACCGGAAGGGGAAGACCACGTGGAACATTCTCTGACCAAATTGGAGATGTTCTCAAGAAAGGGCAGGTCAGAAGTACCCTAAACCGGCGAGCATGTATGAAGAATATAATGACAGTAATCGAGGCAAAAGAAGTATGCAAATATCGTGACAAATGGAAATCCGTTGTCTCTGCCTACCCCTCTGGGAAACAGGCGTGAGTCTATGTAAGATGTTAACAAAATATAAAGTCCTCATATTTTGCTCACGGGCATACAAATACATTGCTAAACTATCTAGTCTAGTCTTTCAAAATATATTATTAATTTTAGTTCTACAGCATTATTCGCATTGCATTGCATGTATTATAATATAATAAAACATTATAGTAGGGAAGATAGACACAAGAAGAAATAGAGGAAGACCGAGAAGAAAGTTTACTAATCAACTTAAAGAAACGTTACAAGTGGACAGTTATCTAAATGTAAAAGAGATGGCTCTATAACGAAATAAATGGAAATTACTACACATACAAGTGCCAAGCACTTAAATTTTGGATGGATGGAGCATTATTCGCAATTCAAAGCGTAAATCCAATCTCAAAAATGGGACATCATACATTTTGTCGTCCGGGTGGGTTTCGAACCAGCATCCTCTACCAATCCGGGGTAGGCGTTCTGCGTTAAGGTTAACGATACACGCTGGCAAATCAAAACTAATCAAGACGTACGATTCTCTTGCTTTGCTTTTTCCTTCCTCCCTACTTGATAGATGGTTCTAGTTCGAGACCCACCGGACGATAAAATTAGAGATTTCTCATTTTTGGGATTAGCTATTCTTTAATCGGTTACAAGTTTCAATAACAATAAAATCTCCATCGATCAATAAACATCCTTGCTACTTGATAGAGGGTGCAGGTTCGAGACCCGCTGGACGATACAATTTATAGATGAATATAATTTGCTATTTTTTAGATTAGCTGTTATTTAACTAGTAACAAGTGTCAAGAAATAAAAATCACTATATCCCAGACATATTTAGGTTGTTATATCAATTTCTTAAAAGTTAAGTAAAGGTTCTGCATAAAAAGCCTTTTACTGGCATTACAAAATGATGATGATGATGATGTAACCCGTCATATAATAAAAACATTATTTTGTAAATTGCCTACAGGTTTATTTGACGCCGCGACTTTTAAATGAAGGCAGTGTAGCGAATATTAAGGGAGATGTTAGTAACGTGGTACCCGGCTGCTCCATCACTTGGTACTTCATGAATGAGGAATGCTTGACGTCAGACAATGAGACAGGCTGCTCAGGAAACGAGGTAAGTAATGATCCAACTTATTCATATTTGTAAGGCTTTTTCACTTTTTATCTAAAAAGTGAAAAAGCCTTACAAATATGAATAGAAGACTATTTAGGCAGATGCCTAAATAGTCTTGAGATATATAGAGTAAAGAAACCGGTAATGTGGTCCTGATTTAAAATCCCAGGTCAGATCATTGTGTTATTTGCATTTTTTTTTCTCTTTTACCCTCGCGTGCTACGAGTGCACGTAAAGCTAGGGTTGCCAACCAGTTTTGAACAATATTATACTGTTTTTCACTAAATTATACTTTTTACTGTTGATCATAAATGAAGTATACAAAATATATAAAGTATATAATTACATTTATTAACTCAGAAGGCGTTCACTGCTCAGTGTAGCGTAGCCACAAAGATTATAAATTAGTAAGTTGTGCGAGATGCTCTAAAAAAATGTATTTAAAACAATAAACAAAAAAATACTGTTCATTTTTATAAAATACTGTTTAATAGTCTTCATAGACCTGAATATACTTTATTTCTAGTAAAGACAAGTTGGCAACCCTACGTAAAGCTGTTACTTCTGCGTCTAATCTCTACCTGGCCGTGTCGGATAGCTGCTAGCCGTTGTATCGTATTTAAGAGTGAGAAACAGAAAGAGTACACTTTTTTGTTGTTATTGTTTGATATATACGATACTTATTACAAACTAGCTTTCGGTCGTAGCTACGCCCGCGTTATTTATTCGACCGACTATAAATAATTTTCTCACCCATGGGAAATGTGAAAAGGCCCCTACAAAGTCGACGGACGACGGTCTGTCCACCTTAAAAGGCGTACTATTCCTGTCCCTCAATTTTAAATACGTTGCAACGGCTAGCGGCTATCAGACACGGCCAGGTAGAGATAAGACACAGAAGTAACAGCTTTACGTAGGGTTGCCAACTTTTTTTACTAGAAATAAAGTATATTCATGTCTGTGAAGACCTTGTAAGGGTTGCGGGAAGCCGCTGGGTGCGGGCAACACAAGACTGGCCATTGTGTAGATCCTTTGTCCAGCAGTGGACGTCTTTCGGCAGATATGATGATTATGATGGGAAATGTATATTTTTAATGCAAGATAAAGAATAAGAATAATCCTTACTGCATCAGCAATCTCCCGGTGAAACTGTTGATGAAAGTAGTCCAGTCAAGAACAAACAGACAGTCAAGGAGTAATATAATATAATATGTACTAGCTTCCACCCGCGCCGCCCACGTAATGTATTCGGCCGTCTAAAAGTATTTTTTCTTTCCCGTAGTCGTAGTAATCACTTGAGTACCTGGCTAGGGCGTACAATAAGCCAACTCACATTTCCGGACGATCTTGCGGGCAACAACATAATAGGTTATATTTTGGGAAAATAATCCAATATTTAAATTAATGAGAGAGCTAATAACGTAAGCTCGTTGACTAGTCATCATAAAGGAGTCAGCAACATATCAAATCGGAAAGGGATCGTCATCGTATCACGTCAAATAGACGTCAACCTAAGGGTCAGCGCAGACAGAGAGGAGCGCAGCGGAGAGGATTTTATTAAGGCACTAGAAAATCAACTTTAGAACTATAAGAATAAAGTGCATATATGCTTGAACCTGACAAAATGCTCGCGCAGTCTCGCGCATTATAATGTTCAAGCATACATGCACTTTATTTAAATAATTTTAAAGTTGATTTTCTAGTGTCTTAATAAAATCCTCTCCGCTGCGCTCCTCTCTGTCTGCGCTGGCCCTAAGGCGATTGGCACACTTTCCCGCATGATGCAGCGTAGTGCGTGAGTGTGTGTTCTAATGTTGCTTATAAGTATATCCGTCCACGTGCGTTCATGCAGATGCATGTTCTGCGTGTTGAACTGTGCGGGTTTTCTATACAAACGGAGATCATCATGCAGGGCAGTGTGCCAATCGTCCAACGTAAGCACGTAACCAAAGTGGATCAGTCACTCCGACACACCGACTCTGTTACGGCTAGGCGACGCGACGCGACGCCTCGGCTACTAGTCCAGTCATTATAGTAAGTTCACCTCGGAATTCGAGATACCCAGCTGAAAGTCTGTAAATACTTGTATATTGACACCCTAAAAGTTGTCTCAAAACCTACATATGGTAGAGTGTACGCAAATACTACATTTCAAGGTCAAAGGTCACAAAAATTGTTTTTGTTGCGCTTTTTTTTGTAAATATCTCATTTCATATGGGTTTTTTGCTATTTGTATTTATTATCAATATTGTAGAATACAAAATTCTCAACAAATTATGTTAAAAAAAAAATTATACGGTGAACCGTTGTTATAATAGAGGGCGGAGAGCACGCGGTCGAAAACTCGCCATATATAGTTGATGAACAATCGATAAATCAATGATTTTAAATATTTTTCAATTTTTATTAACTATTATATTATATTTTATCATTTAATTCATCAAATTAAATAGTTGCGTACACCCTACCATATGTAGGTTTTGAGACAACTTTTAGGGTGTCAATATCTATACATGTTTTACAGACTTACAGCTGGGTATCTCGAATTCCGAGATTCTTACCTAATTTGAGCTTAAATTACTGGACTATACGGCTAGGCGACGCGACGCCGCGCTTACGGTTAGCTTGTCCTGAGGCGAGTCGTTTACGTTTCGATTCCGATTAGTGTGCTTTGCCGTAGAGAGTTTCACACAAAGAATACTGAGCTACTCCAGTTGATACAGTTACGATCCGTTTCCGATTCGACATGTGTGCTGTGACCTTAAGTCACTTTGTGACGGTCTTCACTCGGAAAACTACACGCATACCCATTAGACTGGTGTTTCAAACACCATGTTATTGTAAACATTCGTATTATTTTTAATACAATATTCAAGCACGTAGAAGCGAGTAAGTGTTGAGTGAGTGCCACTGAGGATTGCGTGCTATAAGTACATAACAACAGTTTTTACATTCATTTAATTTACCATTTTCGTGCTGGACTGGCGGTTATATAGCCAAGCGGTCAAACGCCATGGCATGTTTTCCCCACCTTATCTTTCAAACATTGAAAGCTTTTCCAATTCAATTTTCTATAAAACATGGCTATATTTATCATACTAAACACTATTGATCTAGGCCATGACTGTAGGCAAATATACCCATGTACATATATAATGCTACATTTTGAAAGCAATACAATACTTAGGTATAACAAGAATAACGGAAACGAAACAAAGTTCTTCGATGATACTTTGGCCTTTTTATGGCAGCGTACGGAAATCCATCCCATCAGAGGGTGTTTTTTTATTTTATTTCTATGATTCGTTTCATTAAATGTATGGGTGTTGCGTCAGCCGTACTACTCTGTCAAGAAAGTACCGGGAAAAGATCAATAATATACAAAATGTTAGTCATTCATCCAAATTTATTTTATCACCTTCAAAGTATGCTCCTTCAGAAACGATACACTTACGCCAACGAATTATCCATTCATCAAAACATTTTTTAAACGTTCTCGCCGCGAATTCTCCTTTATGTCTTCTACCAATTGAAAACGGGTACCACGAAGTGGTAATTTGAGTTTAGGAAAAAGAAAGAAGTCAGCTGGAGCCATATCTGGTGAATATGGTGGTTGCTGGATGGTATTTGTTGAGTGTTTGGTCAAAAATTCGTTCACAATGATGGCCTTGTGCGAAGGCGCATTATTATGGTGCAAAATCCAAGAATTTTCTTTCCACAAAACTGGCCTTTTTTCGTCGAATTTGCTCTCTTAAACGCCGCATAACGCTCAAATAATATTCTTTATTTACCGTTCGACCTTCTGGTAAGAATTCAGAGTGCACAACACCGCGATAGTCAAAGAAACCAGTCAACATGACTTTGACTTTTGATCGACTTTGGCGTGGTTTTTTCGGTTTCGGTTCAGTTGGAAGGCGCCACTCCGAAGCTTGTTGACTAGTTTGCATGTCAAACTCGTAAACCCACGTCTCGTCACCAGTAACAATGCGTTTCATGAATGTTGGGTCGGAATTGACTCGTTCTACCATGTCCTCAGCGACTTTCATGCGATTGAGTTTTTGGAGAAAATTCAGATCTTTTGGGACTAGCCGAGCGGCAACATGTTTCACACCCAAATGATTAGTTAAAATGGTACGAATCGACTCGTGAGATACAGAAATTTCGGCGGCTATCTCTCTCAGAGTTGAATGAGGATTTTCAGTCACTATTTCCTTCACTTTTGCGATGTTAACTTCAGTTGCAGACGTTGATGGCCTACCAGAGCGAGGCAAATCTTTCATCACATCTCGACCGCTTTTGAACGCTTTGAACCACTCATAAGCACGAGGTTTTGATAGAGTCGATTCACCGTAAGCCTTCTGTAACATTTTCAGTGACTCCGAACACGAAATTCCATTAGCGATGCAAAATTTAAGATAAACTCTTTGTTCGATATTTTTGTCCATTATGAAATTCGCAATACACACTATATATGATATTACTAAAACCAGCACTGTATTTAATATAAATAACAGATGCAACTCAAACTCCGCGCCAAAATAGAAAACAGTTGTGCCTATCTAACAACAACAAAAAAAAACAAAAATTAGAATTTGGAACCATAAACAAATCATCCATTCCCGATATTTTTTTCACTGAATGTATGGGCTTATGATATTCATAATATCATAAGCCGTAGCCTTTATCTACAATTGAAATTTATAATTTCAATTATGAAAATAAATAAAACGATTATCTCACAAATGCAGGATCATAACAATTTATAAGATTGAAAATAACTACGTAAAGACATAAAACTTAAACTTACCGTAAACTACCCTCCTGTTGTAAATAGGGTCATGTCGGCCAGTGAGAGGCGTCGGACATGTTATAATGTAAGTACTTGTGTGAGCTAACACAGATTTTTTTTTTGTTTTTTTTATGTAAGAGTACGACAAACGAGCAAGTGGGTTACCTGATGGTAAGTGGTCACCGCCGCCCATGTACACTCAAAACACCAGAGGAGTTGCGGGTGCGTTGGCGTCGTTTAAGAGTCAGCAAACAAGAGTTGCTGACCCTCCCCTCCAACCCGATGAACTCTGGCGACTTTACTCACACGCAGAAACACAACATTAAAATTATTAATATTTTTGTTAAGGAATGGTACTTCTGTAAGGTGGTGGTACTTCCCCAGTCGGGCTGCTCTTTGAGCGAATGAACGCTGTGCCCTATCTCTCATAACAAATATACTGTACTATGTCAAGACCGATAGCTTAATGAGCTTTCTGAAGCACAGGGGTGTAACACCGCCAATATTCCGCCTACGCTACGGAATGCTACTGTAATTCTCGTATTAGAAAAATCCTTATACCACTTTTCAGCCCAATCTCGGGTTTGGGTCTAAAACCTCTTTATCTGTGGTCAACCACAGATAAAGAGGTTTTAGACCCAGTTCAAACACATTACTGGTAATTAGCAGAGCACATGGCATACAACTTTTAAACGACAACAATTCATGTGGTTTCAAAATTCAGTATGCAAGTAGTATCTCCTATATTGTACATATTAGGTCTTTACCTATGAAATTGCCGTTCTGCAGTACTGGCCATTTCAAATCAAAATAATTTTTGTTTGGCTAAGAATTCTAATTTCAAATTAATTTTATTTTAAAAACATGGATTCTTTTTTCCAAAAGTAGTCATTTCTTTATTGATTAGTGTTACATTTTCATCGCATTTCAATCTTTTTCGTCATCATGGATACGTTAAAAATTCGAGTAATTATGGAATATGAGTACCGTCGTGGCAGCAACGCGGCACAAGCGGCACGGGACATCAACGACGTTTACGGAGCTAACACTACAAACCAACGCACCACCTGTTATTGGTTTGCTCGCTTCCGTTCTGGAAATTTCGACCTGAAAAATGAACCTCGCGGTCGTCCGAAGACTTTGGTCGACAATGACGAATTAAAGGCGGTTGTGGAAGCTGATGATACACAATCTACGGCTGAATTAGCAGCAGCTTTCGACGTTAGCGTCAAAACAATATTAGTCCATTTGCGTCAAATTGGCAAGGTAAAAAAGCTTGACAAATGGGTGCCCCACGAACTCAATGATCGCCAGCGCGAAGTACGCGTCGAGACGTGCCTTGCACTGCTCAACAGACACACAAATGAAGGAATTTTGAACCGCATTGTTACCTGCGATGAAAAATGGATTCTGTTTGATAACCGCAAGCGCTCAGCAAGTTGGTTGGATCCTGGTTCAGCACCTAAACAATGCCCTAAACGAAAACTTACCCCTAGAAAAGTGATGGTCACTGTTTGGTGGTCTAGCGCCGGTGTGATTCATCACAGCTTCTTACCAAACGGGGTGAGCATTACTGCAGATGTGTACTGTGAAGAACTGAGCACAATGATGGAGAAGCTGGCGCATCTCCAACCAGCATTGGTCAATCGCTCGTCTCCGCTGCTCCTGCACGACAACGCGCGACCTCATACTGCACAGCAGACGGTCTCCAAGTTGCAAGAACTGGGGTTGGAAGCTCTCCGTCATCCGCCCTACTCACCAGACCTTGCGCCTACAGACTACTACTTTTTCCAGAATTTGGATAACTTCTTGGCGGGAAAAAAATTCAATACCCGAGAGGCAGTACAAAATGCCTTTGAAGAATTTGTTGCCTCCCGTCTAGCTGATTTCTTTAAGAAGGGCATCAATAAACTGCCACTGCGATGGCAAAGATGCATTGATTGCATGGGTGATTACTTCGATTAATACAAATAAAAAAATTCATGAAAAAAATTCGTTTAAATTTTTTCATACAAAACGGCAATTTCATAGGTAAAGACCTATTACATTATGTAAATGCGTCTAATGCCCGGTCTCAGCATTCAAAGCCTGGATAGTTTCAACCACGAACAGGTAAATGTGGCGATCCACAATGGCAGTAAAGGAACCAGGTATAGGTATGTCTTCTTATAAATTGATTACCCGATAGACAAATGAACCATATTAACAATAAAATATTAGTATTATTATAGTGGTAAAATTTTAAATAAGGTTTTTTTTAAATATTACCTAAAAAGAACCAGGATATTACCAGAAAAAGCGTAAAAAAATAAACGTTCGTTATATTAAAATATTATTGGTACTTCACAGCACGGCGAGCCAGTTTCCGAGACGCTCAACTTTTATTCGTTAGAAGAAAACTTCTTGAGCGAACTGACAGATTATTCCAATGAGACTAGCGGGAAGACAATTACTGCTACGTTTGAGGCTATGGAAGGACGGGCAAGACTTGTGGCTGAATGTGGATGTTCCTTTGCCCATAACTGTTCCACAGACAATATTGTCTATGCAGATATCGGTTTTAAAATACATTATAAGCCAGACGCAGGAGATGTTATGGTAGGTTATCGTATCAAATATGATGGAACGTCCTTTTTTTTTAATAATCCAAGAAAGGAACTAGGATTTTTGGGGTTAGATTAGTCGATCGCACTCATCCTGAAGAAACTTCTGTGTAATTAGAATTTTACTGTCCAGAGAAACAGACATTAATCGCTGGAAAAATAAACTAGTGGTACACTCCTGTACAGCTAAGAGCATACAAAATTAACGGCCTTCTGTCTTTTTATTCCCAAGGCATGTTAGATAGTCGCCGTAGACTGACAAAATAGAAGGGGTTCTAACTTTAGCCAACCGAAATACATATGTGTAGAGATTTACACAGTCATATTCCGGCTTAGTTGGCTATTCTCGTAACTCGGTCAGAAGCACAATTTAATAATTAAAATAATCAGTTGATCTGCTATATCTGGGTACGAGTTCCTTTTCTAACACGTCCAAAGAGAACTGTTGGCGGTACTGCTTAGCATTTCGACTGATGTTATTATTGTGGTCTTGTCATCGCAATCGCATTAAAATGCAAATACATCACAATATGAAGTATGGATTGTACGAGACATCCACTTATCTTCAAACTTTAATTTATTAAGACAAATGCAGTGATGACAGTTGGTTTAAGAACCCCGGGTCTTCACAGGGTTTCTCAGAACGCACGATGATTCGGAAAATTTTGGACGGGCCGGTTGACGTGGTTGCCTATCACGCCGCTGATCGTGGGATCGATTCCCACCCAGTACAGATATTTATGTGCATGAATATGTCTGTTGGTCTGAGTTTGGGTGTAATAAATATGTTGTTACAAAATAAAAGTAGTATTAGTAGTATATCAGTTATCTGGTATCCATAGTACAAGCTCTGCTTAGTTTGGGTTCACTGATAGTTCTGCAGATCTTGTGCTTTTCAGGTGTCTCCAGAGTCAGGAGTTGCAATGGAAACGATATTTCGTCTAAGTACGGCCGTAATAGTATCCACAAACCATCCTCTTCGGTACACATTCTACTGTGAATTGAACAACAGTGATACTTTGGTATTGGGGTCTTATCTCGAGCATTTGGCTGTGGAAGTAATGCTGCCGTATGTTGGTAAGAAAATGATTATTTTACAAAATAGATCGGCATATTTATTGTTTGATCCCCATATTTATATAGAATAAAAATGTTAAAAACAAAGGGAATACTGATTCTTTATAGGTTACGAGGTCATGCATCAGAGTTAGCCGCACCAGGATTTTGCTCTGATCCTGTTGTGGTTTCACCTATACGACTGACCTGTTCTTGCTATCTCAGTAACTGGTTTCCTATGGGGTAACGACTTACTTACTTACTTATCGTACATCTGCAGTGGTTACCACAGTGTAAGAGATGTTCAAGCCGCCTAGTAGACCTCTGAAATAACTTAACGACTGGTGTCTAATGCTACAACATACCGATGTTGACCGGTAGCTTAACGTGCCCTCCGAACCAGGGAGACGCTCAGAAATTAAACCACTTTGGTGGGCATCCATCTATGGACTGACCGCGACCCTAGTTGCTTAACCTCACCGACCACTGACAAACGGATGAGATCATCTAACTATGACCACTAATACTGACATAATTATGTCCTAGTACGTATATGGAATTCGAATTTATCGCTTCATTACTCCGGTTTCAAACTTAGATTATCGGACGGGATTGGTTCGGTTTTCTAATTCTAACGTAAATGCTCAATAAGCTTCTAAACTACGAATACCCATTATTTATTTCTAGTTTGTATTTTGATGTCTGTGGAAACAGAAATGGAATAAAAGCAAAGGAGAAAAGGTTAATTTTTTATTTTACAGAGGGTGGCACAATTACTTGGGTGGAAGTTTGTGATTCCTTAGGAGCTTGTAACTCTGGATTACCCAACATAGTAAATGTAACAGCCGGTGAAGCTCGAACTCTACATACGCTAGTTAAAGATATCGAAGCGCATGTCACAAGATGTGAGCTAATGATGCTACGACGAATAGCCGAATGTGCTATTGTTACGTATACTGTGAGTATATACAATACATTCCCTGTTTTATGCGCGCTGCGCCCGGGGGGTACCCCGCGATAAAGCAATTTAGAGTAAATTTAGGGTATAACTTATGTCCATTCCGTCCACACAACACATGTCCGTTGAAAATCGATTCCGGACCATTTATGATGTCACATGTGCTCATGGAAGCTGAGTTAACGATTGATTAAGTCATTTTTAATCTTTATTCATTTGAACGCCGATCACTATCCCGATGTTCGGCGACTTAGCCGGTAGCCCCCCCTAACCAGAAAAGAAATTTATATTATATAAAATAATGGAATGGTAAGGCCTCCGATTCTATGCTATATTTTAATATCATTGCATCTCTCTCCAATATGATACTTATGAAAAAGGCAGGGCATTGTTAATGGCGGGGTAGGGATAAAGAGTTCGATTCCCGCGCAGGACTAGTTTTTGGTCGACCCATTAATCCTCAGTCTGGATGTACTTTATGTCCGTCATTTAAATGTTTGTAAAGTACCCCGCAACACAGGTATTAATATCCATAATCCGGGCGTGGTCTTTAAAAAAAAATTGATAAGTTTGTCGTGAAATTCATTCATTCTTATTGATGACATACAAATATCTATCAATTATCGTTATAAGCAGTTTTAGTAGTTTTTACAGTTTTATCTATACCCCTTTCTTTCCCCTCAAAAAACTTTGTTTTGCTGTTTTAAGTGAGGCAGGTAGAGCACAGAAATTTTTCGCTTTATGAGCAGCTCAAGTGGAAATTCCCCTCCACCCTACAGAATTCATTTCACGCAATAACATTGTTATGTTAATGTTGTAGTCCCAGGTGTGAGTAAGGTCGCCAGAGAGCATCAGGTAAGGGTAATCGCGTGCGTAACCGATTACCACCAAGAGGGTTTACTATACAGGTTTGCCGACTTAGCATAACAAATATTAGCAATTTCTATGTTTTATCATATTATATTGCTGTGTCGTGACGGCATAGAATATCATCACCCCATCTCATCCCGTGGGGGGCATAGAAATCGTCCAAGGGAATACCAACCAAACGGACACGAACGAATAATGCTGATTGTTTTCTGAACTGCCATGAAACTGCAATCGCCAACCCGTCTGCCAAGCGTGGCGATTATGGCATATCTCCCCATTCTTTGGGGAAGCTTTTGCCCAGCTGTGGACGTACTTTGGCTGACATGAAAATGAAATCTTTCTAATTTCTGGATAAGGTATACAGTTATAGAATTAGCGGTAAAACTTTTCAAAATTAATACTCTAGGCGTTAAACCCTCTTCGACTAGCATAAAAGTTGTAACTTTGGTATGGTTACTAGTAAACAAATTTTCATGAACTTCATTCCTACAGGGGTCCTTCATACAGACAAATGCATGTATGATGAAAGGTGCTTTACAAATTGAAATTTTTGAACACAACGCACACCCAGGCTCAGAACAACTATTTAGGGGTCACGCAAATAGTTATCGAAAAACCAAACTACACAACATTTAGAACATTATTTTTTGTTTTTCACAAACAGGATTTGTATACTTTGTTTCATAGGTTTGTTTTTTTCTTTTAGTTATAATTATATAATAACTATATTATATTTAGGAACTGGGTCTCACGACACAGGGAATTCTAGTGTTAGGCTGAGTAAACCCGTTACACAGCACGTTAATTAGCACATAAGTTTATTTTAAGGTGAAATTATGTAAATCTAAAAATTTGTTAATCTTATATTGCGAAAATGAATAAATTTATTATCATAGGTTGACAGCGCTCCTTAAACTCTTCATAAAATTATATATTTGAACCAATTTGCAATAAATATTAAACAAAAGCTTTTAAGAAAACAAAATCCCCGGGATCATCATCATTACAGCTTTAAGAAGTCCACAACTGAACCCCAAGAATCATCTTGGGGAGCATAATCGCCACGCTTGGCAGACGGGTTGGCTATCGCAGTAATGTGGTCATAGTGCTCAGAAAGAAGCTGCTGCCCATCCTCTGGTAGATATTCCCTCGGGTCAACTTTTACGCCCCACACAGGGTAAGATGGGGTGATGATATTCTGATATTCGCCGCCGTTACCACACATGATGAATGAACCCCTAATCAGACAATGGCATAATGGCTCCCGCCAAAATTTAAACTCTAGTACGTCATAATAAGAGTTAAAACCAATGAATTATGAACATAGACGATGACTGATTAAGGGTTAATATAATGTAAATGATAAATTAATCAAATAATAATGGTTTCAGAACGCTCATCAGACGGACGCGCTCACAACGTTCACGAGCGCCCTACTCACCTCTCTGCAAAGCATTGATAAGGGATGTATTGAAATTAAATCCGAGCAATACACTGCGTTCCTGCATTGGCTTTCAGGATGTGGTATAGATATAGATAATTTAAATATAAATTAACTAATAACTAAAAGAAAATATGAACTAGGTATATATCGGATTCCAAGCCAGGTACCTACTTGAAATTTTAGTATTAAGTTTTACTTTAACATTTTAACTCATGTCTAATGTTGGACTTGGACTAAACAGAATTAACGTGCATGCACCATAAACACATTGTATTAGTGTAATTAATTTGTATCTCCCAATTAGTAATTCAGAATCATTAAAGACTATATACGCTATTAACTATGATTTTATTACTATTTGAACAACTAATTTGAAGCACGGACACTTATTACTATATTGAAGTAGGTATTGACAAGTTATTGAAAGGAAGATTTCCTTTTAGTGATAAAATATTCTCTCCTAATAAATTACATTGCAATCGAACCTAATAATTAAACAATTGTTGTAATTTTTTTGTTAACGTCACTGTACATGAAATAATACCAATAAAAATGAAAGCAAATGCTTAGTTTTATTTAAAAACTTCAAGTTGTGCCCAAACTTGTTTATATATAGATATGCAATTCACGGACACAAGCACACAACAGATTCGACACAACTGCATATTATAAGTCACACAAATAGTTATTTTGCGCAAGGATCGAACTTGGAATACCAGGGCCCCGAGGTGGTTTTAATTACGACAAAACGAAAAAAAAAGGAATTTATATCACCTAGTTTTTTAAGTATAATAATAATATCCTGGGGCATTATTCACACACGGCCATCTGAACCCAAACTAAGCAAAACTTGTACTATGGGAACCAGGTAACTGATATTACATATAAGTATTACTATTCCCTTGTAAATAAAATACATACTTATTATTCATGTACACAAATATCTGTCCTGGGTGGAAATCGAACCCACGACCTGCGGTTGAATAACAATAACAAAACAAGGTATCGACCAACCACGTCAACCAACCCATCACATATGATACGAAGTTCGTCTGCACAAAACGGAACAAGCACTTACCAACTGTATCGTTCTTTATAACTTATTAAACAAACAATATTTATATACTTTATCTTAAAGCTAGGCACCTATGGAATAATGCTCCGAAATATATTTAATCAAATTTTTGAAAACATCTCATCAAACACTCTCGGACTCAGGTTTATACAGGGTGGCCGAGGATTTGACATTCAAACGCGAAATTTAGATACTTTATGATGAGGAGTATCCGTATCACCCCCATGTATGATCTACGATTTTGCGTAGTCTTCGAGATAGAATTTTTATAATGATTTTTTTCGTAAATTTCACCGAACATCAGTTCTCAATTTTTTTTCGTTGTGTTGAACTAATTAGTTATCACAAAAAAACTGAACCAGAAATCAGTTTTTTTGTGATAACTAATTAGCATAGTTTTACCTAACACCCTAAAAGTATGGTTTATCTAATCATTGCAGAACTTAAAATTTATTCGAAAGTTCATAAATAGGGTTTGAGCTCAGGACTCATTAATTTTCAAAAATGAACTATTCGTAATAGTCCTCTGTTTTCCATATACAAACAGTATATGAAGCTGATAAATATATTTGCAGAAAACAAGGGCTCTCCTAGGAACGCTTGTTAGCGATACGACAACTGCAGTCCTAACGACAAAGCAATACGTAGTATGCCGATATTCGCTCACTTGCGACTAGTCTGAGGTACAAGCGTTAGCGAAAGAGGTGTCATGAGATATTTTGTTATAAATTTAACTATTGAAACTGAACGGACAATTCATTTGTAGTATAGCAATACTGGCACATCTGCAACTAGTCTGATATACATAATATATCGTAAGTGGGTATACATGAGCCAAAAATCTTTATTTAGGAAATATACCCCGACAGCAATATCGAGTCCATGAGATAAGCGGTGGTGTAAGCACGTATCCTGTAAGCCAAGACAGACATCATCACGTAGTGTAAGCGACTTGAAATTTAGTCCCGTCTTATGCTTAGAGGCTTCATAGTTAGTTGTTCTTACGCTTCTGCGGTATATATAACAATTAAGTAAAATTATTTATATTCACGTCAGCTTACAGAAAGTATATGTAAATAATCATGACATGGGTATTGTATGTTATTTTATTTTAATATGTAAATGCAGATAATATTTGTTTTACAGATGTAATTATTATATTGAACTTATCTAGACAGAATATATCTCAATATAGATAAATATTCAATTTCTAGTCACGTAGGTAATATTTAATTAATTGGGGCATTTAATACACATTTACTTTTATTTTTAACTATATTAAAATATAATAACAATATACCGATTTTAATTCTAGTCAAAGCAATGCAAAGGAAAAGATGGACCTGTAATATATTTGATTGATTCAGCTATTGGCATGCATTTAGATTAAGAGATTAGAGATTACACATGTAATTTAGCGCACAATTAAACGCGTAAAAGTTAATGGGATTTAGCTAATAGCATATTCAAAAATTAATAACGCACGTTTCTTATGACTTGAACTCATTACGTAGCACGGCGCGAGCTCGCGTCCCCCGTTAACGAACCGATATACGTTCGAAGAAAAAGCTCCTTACAGCCGGCGGCAACGTAACTCGATATTGTGATACTTTGATTTTCTGTAAACACTGCGCAGCGCAAGCTAAGTCAACGAACTTGCATTTACAAAATATCTCGGCGAACAAATAGGTACTTACCGAACTTCGTTGGACTTACACTGTTCAAGGAGTTTATTTACATTAATGATACCAGTATACTTTGGCGGGGTGATAGTGGTTTTATTAGTGTCTTGTGTTGTTTAAGGAACCCAGTAATCCTCTTATTTAGCTTGATGATTTGTATAGATAACGCCACGTTTGTAATTATACTTTCACAGCACTGCATTGCGCTCCGTAGCACCAGTCATCATTATTACTGTATATACCTACTTATATTTGATAATAACTTAATATAAGCTAGCGAAATATCATTACTATTAAAAAATATTCTAAATGTTTTCATTCAATCCGTGTATCAAAATGTACAGACGTCAGAACATCAAGCTACCCCAATTTGTCAAATTTCCCTTATTGAAAGTGAACCTTATGCTTTTGAGATAGTGTGGAAAATCTGTAAAAGAAATTTTACAGATTGGGTTTGCTTGGTGCGCTGGCGTCTGTTCCTAGAAATAATTAAGTATTTTAACTATATTACTACAAACATGTTCTGACTAGTTACAAACGCTTTTCTACGTGAATAAAAAACCTTATTTATTTTATTTAAGATTGTAGTTCTTCAAGGAACATTTATTGTTTCATCAAGTCTGTTAGTCCGTCCGCATGTAAAAATGTTAAAAATGCAACTAAGGTTACAAAAGTTCGTAATAAAAAAAAAATAAGAAAAATATGATACCCACTACCCCTACCTACACCAGAGGTAGCAAAATCTTTACCCGTTATGTATTCCAAACCAATAAAATATTTGATATTTCAAACTACTGCCCATCAACCCCGTATATAACAAAACAGACTTAAGACCAGTAACCTTTAGTGAACGTTATATGTTGCCATCATAAATATCCTTAAACCAAGTCTATAACAGTAGTATTAAAAATATTATTACAGTATACCGGAATGGTGCATGCATGGTGCTATTAAACCACTTGTTGGAAGACAGCAAATATGGAGACGCAAAGGATAACGTTATATGCGGTCTAATTTAAAAATACGTTGAGACATGGACGGTTCAGATATGGTGAAGGGATGGATACGTTTTCACCTGCAGACTAACTCAGATCAGCCCTTCCAAAGTTTGTGTTCCGACCATCTGGGACATGCCGCAAAAGGGGGGCACCCCCTCAGACGCCAAGAGAAGACTACGATAGGTTAGAATTTAGCTGATGCGAGTCCGACATACTCACCCGTAGGAACTTCAATATATAGAAAGCATTCTGCCTATGTATAACAAAACATATGCCATAAAATAAAACTAGTTTAAGATAACTAAAAGTGCATTGAATTGTTCCAAACATTTCAAAACTATAATGCCTCAGATGAACAAGACGCACAGAGGGCTTCAAACTTCTCTACCTATTGTTTCAGCGGTTAACATAAATCGAAATGGTATATTAGATCTTTGTGAATAGGTAATTAGAGGGAAAGCTTAAATTGATCAGTATATAACTAAACAAAATTTTGAAAAACTTGGTATTGTGATATTTTTCACAAATAAGCGCGGAGAACGACAGTCGCATTTCTTGTTTATATCAGCAATAAAATTACCTCAAAGTTCCTGTTCCTACCTAGATTATTACAATGCCAAAACTGTGAACTAAATATACGCAAAACGTGATAAATAACTTTCTTGTTATCGTTATCAAGAGGATTAGCGCTCCATTGTTAAATAATCTGTACTTATCAGTGCTAATGGGATTAGTGTTAATATAAATCCTTTACTACGAAACGCGTTGAAGTCTTTTGCTTTAATATTCTAAAAGAAATAAAACGTTTCTTATCCATGTTGATATAATCTCGTATTAAAAAAAACAGATCACAATAACTATTTGTGACATGGCATATTAACAATTTTACTCAAATCAAGAGGATGAGAGGAAGATTTATACGTGTTGGAAGTATTAGTTCAGTAGAAGGCGTAGTAATTCGTAGCACTTCGTAGAATCAATTGGCACATAACATAAATTTAAATATAAGGAATAATCGTAAATTAATGAACGGGGAGAAAAGGGGTGCAAGGAGCCAAAATGGCACTTGTAACTTGTGAGTTATTGATGTAATGTTTTGGTGGACTAATTAGTGACAAGTTTACCTCCATTTAGTTCGTGTTGATTCTTATAGGACTTGTAGAATGTCAGTTTGCAAATAATTTATAATATAATATCTAGGGACAATATCACACAGATCATCCTAGCCCCAAACTAAGCAAAGCTTGTACTATGGGTACCAGGTGACGATATAAATACTTATATAGATAGATAAATACTTAAATACATAGAAAACATCCATGACTCAGAAACAAATATTCGTGCTCATCACACAAATATTTGCACTTACCGGGATTCGAACCCAGGAACACCAGCTTCGTAGGCAGGAGCACTACCAACTAGGCTACGGTGATCGTGTCGATTTAACGTCAAGTACTAGTATAAATATTTATGTTTGTATATTTATACAAACATAAATCTAGTAATACGTTTAATAAGTAAATATATTTACTAAACTTTATTTACCTATTTGATGCTTTGCTTACGACGATGAATATAACGATATTGCTTTGTACGAGAATCGCACAAAATCTTTTGGAATTTAATGTCGATCAAAATCGGTGTCATATGAGCTATATATTACGAAAGGTTTTATTATCATTATATGATTTATTTTAATAAATAAATATCTTGGGACAACTAACACACCGTTGTCTGATCCCAAACCATGCAGAGCCTGTACTATGGCAACCAGACAACTGATATACATACTTACATATTTCTAAACACATACATATTATAAAAAAATTACACCCAGGCACAGAACAAACAATCGTGTTCGTCACACAAAGAGGTGTCCCGGGTGGGAATCGAACCCAAGACCTCAGGCTTAGTCAGGGTACCAACAGGCCAGAAATTAATACGGATGGGCCTGTTGGCGTGGTTGGCAACTGCTTGCTTTTCACGGCGGAGGTCGTGGGTTCGATTCCCACCCAGGACAGATATTTGTGTGCATGAACATGTCTGTTTGTCCTGAGTCTGAGTGTAATTATCTATATAAGTATTTATTTACAAAAGTATATGTAGTATATCAGATATCTGGTTTCCATAGTACAAACTCTGCTTAGTTTGGATCAGATGGCCGTGTGTAAATAATGTCCCAGGATATTATTATTAATATTACTATACTTAATTATATTTGCATTAATATTCTAGATATGTAATTGATAATTTATTTAACAAATACGTTGGTATTTGGTTAATTATTATTAGGTCAGCTAAGCAAATCATCATATTTTCTTAACTCAATATTTATTAGGGTCCAGAAATTTTATATTATATATTATTTTAATATGGCACACAGCACACTCAGGATAACTAGTTATGCGTCGTAAATAGATGTAACATGCGGTAAACGAACCCGGGACACGAAGTGGAGAGGCGACTATCTTAACCGCTGCACCACACGTGCAATCTTTAACTACTCATTAATTGTCCTATCTTATTGCAAAAGATACATTGAATTTACATAACTACGCTTGTAATATATATGTTTGCCATATAATTCATACAAACCCCTGAGCTCGGTCACACATAATTGTTGTCCTATCTTATTGCAAAAGATACATTGAATTTACATAACTACGCTTGTAATATATATGTTTGCCATATAATTCATACAAACCCCTGAGCTCGGTCACACATAATTGTGAAACAGGACTCTTAAGAGATCTAAAAACGCTATTCGAAAATAATTATTTAAATATACAGTAACTTGAATTAGGGACCCGTGAAGAAATGGTTAGAAGAAATCGTTCGCTTATCCCTCAACTAAAATTGTGGCATACAACGTACGAAATATGGAACCTCACTTACTCAATTAAAGTTTTGCTAATTTATTCACTATAAATACTAAAATAAACGTCAAAACGACAACTTTTGGTGTATCCATCCCTTTGCCTCAGCTGTATATCTTACCAACTATTTTGTAGAGATTTAAAAATCAAGATTGTATCCAAAACCATTAATTAATTTAAAATGCATAATTTTATTTAATATAATTTATATATTCACATTTTGCAGATGTATTCAGTAATCTCTTGGGAAAGTCGTGTAAAAGGAGCGAACAAAAAGTGACCGTGGGCATCGAATCAATCCGTTATTCCGAACATTCCATTCCTTCTATTCCATTATATAGGCGGTAGGTCGCACTCAAGAGGAGGCTATTTCTCCTCAAACTGGGGGTTCAATACGGCTCTTTAGCTGAAATTAGTCAGCAACAACTGCCAAAGTCGACAAAAGTCAAGTCAACAAAGTAGTCAACAAAAGCTGACAAAAATATTCCATGTGAGGCCGAACCTCTGCTTTGTACAGATGCTTTGCTGTTATACAACAAGCTTCTTAGGCAAAGGCCAAAGCCTTATTGTTAATATGACAACAAAATTAAACATCAAACTATAAATTTCGACACCAGAATCCCGAAAAATGGTGAGACTTGTAAGCTGGAATTGTAAAGCCTCATCGAATGCGACATTCCTAACAGTTGTTACTGGTATATAAATAACTTAATATGCGTTAAAGAAATCTACGGAACTCTCAATGTATGAGTACGATCTCGACTTGGCTGGTTTTTGTTACCGAAGTAGTAAAAATCAGGTACCTATTTACCCTTGATTGAGTTTGAGTAAAAATAATAATCTTTAAACAATACATGTCTTCGACCAATCAGGGAACCCATAAGGCTAAACCCCACCCTTCTTTTAATCCTCCATGCGCCCGCGCAGGTAAGCTTAAAACTCAAGAAAATGGTTTTTTTGGGCGCATTTGCATATTTGTTGTCAAGTAGTAAAGTTCACCATAACATTGCTTTTTCTATTTATAAATTCAGAAAGTTTTTCGTGGCAAAATGGTGAAGAGAGAGGTATATATTTTTTTAAATTACTTATTAACGATGTATTTTTGAACTTGTGACAGTAAATGATGAACAATCGAATTCTTTGTTTGTGATTTATTTTATGGAAGATTTCGAAAGTGCGAAGCTTGCTTCTTAAAAGTCTTTTTCATGATTCATATATATTTATGTTTTTCAACTATATGTTTGGCGAAGTCGTTATGGAAGTTACGGAGCCAATACATCGATATCTTCGTGTTTTGGTTTCCACCCCAACACAGGACAACTATTTGTGTGCCCCATAAATGTTTATACTGGGTCAGGGTGCGCTTTGCGTCCTTTAGTTGTATATTAAAGTTCCCCGTAGTACTGGTTTTTGTTTAACAAGTGCGGGATTCGTCTATAAAAAAAATGTATGTACAGACGCCAGCACATTAAGATACCCCAATTGAAAGTGAACCTTATGCTTATGTGATAAAGTTGAAAATCTATAAAAGAAATTTGACAGATTTGGGGTAGCTGGATGTGCTGGCGTCTGTACATCGCGTATTTCCATTGATGTAGAATTATTTGAATACAAACATAGTTTTAAAGCTTTTATATGTTTACAGAGTAACTACTTGTTATAAAATTGTGCTATTATATTACAGAATGAGGGTGATCAGCAGCATAGACGTCGCGGAAGGCCCCTTGGAAAGAACCGGGTTCCACTTTCAATCGTAAGTATTTTTAACCGACTTCAAAACATGGAGGTTAAAAATTATAGTGTATAATATTGTTATTGTTTGTTTTGATTTCTCTGTTGTGCTAGACTCGATTTCGTTCATAGTTTTTTATTCAATAGTGAGTATTTTTTAATGAATTGGTAAAAACGTGTGGCGCAGCGGCTAAAACAGTCGCCTCGTCGCTTCGTGTCGCGGGTTCGAGTCCCGCGCCGGACAACTATTTGTGTGACCCATAAATAGTTGTTACCGCAATACAAGTAATAGATTCCCTAGTGCGTGAGATTTCTTAAAAAAATAAAAAATAAATCGCTTTTATCTTTATTGACTCATGTGTGCACTGGTAGCCGCTTCAACTCGCGATCCCAGGGTGGATTGCCGGGATGGGCCAAAACATATATTGGAATTTTTGCAAACAAAACTGGAAAAGCTCGAAGACAGATTTTTTTTATAACTCGTGCCCCACCATTACTGTACTGGCCTTTACCCTTTCCGGTGTTGTCCTTATCCGATGACGATGTTGAAAGCCGCAATTCTGAAAAACGATATAATATTTTTATTGTTACATTGGTAATGAAATATTTGTTATTATTTCTAGGAAGAGCGAAGGGCCCGCAATGCTCAATACGAAAGAGAAAGACGCAATGATACTGCAGAAGCGATGTCACAGCTTGCGGAGTGTTTAAGCTGCGATTCTAATGTATGTTTTATTTTCTTATATTATTATTTTATTTAAATACTTTATTCCATGATTTTGATTAAAAACTATTTTGTTCCAGATTCCAAACGCTGACCTACTAGCCACAGCTATCAGTAGGATCCAGCGAGCGAGCCGCAAAAATACGTCAGAAGACATAGCAGATTTGCAGCGCATCAACGCAAACTTAGAATCCCAAAGTAAATACTTTCCTAAATTCTGACTAGGATTGCTTAAGTTCTTATTTGAATATCATAACAAATGGCCATATGGCCTACTAAGGCGATTGACACATTTCCCCGCATGATGCAGCGTAGTGTTTGTAAGTATCTCTGTTTGTATACATAACACGCACAGTCGAACACATTGAAACTACATCTGCATGAACGCGCGTGGATTCATGTTCTTTTTGTTGGACTGTGCGTGTTTTCTATACAAACGGAGATACTTACAAGCAACGTTAGAACACGCACTCACGCACTACGCTGCATCATGCGGGGCAATGTACCAATCGCTGTAATGGGAAGCAGTAACCGTAGCATATTACATTGTCCGACGACTCAGTCTGGTGACTTTATTGACACTTACCACATTCTTAACATTATAATGTATTTATTCACCTGAGGTGTACTCTGTAAAATGAAAGGCCAGGTGCCCATAGTATTATGAACTATATGCTTTATTTAATTTTCTTTTATTTCTTGTTATAGTTGCCGCATTGCAAAGCCAATTGGGGATTGACGATATCGAACTAGACTGGGAAAATGACAATTCGGTTTGTATTAAGAAACTGTTCTATTATTTTTTTTTTTTATTAAATCGTAACGACTTGTAGTAATTGTAATTTTTTGTTATAGGAACACGAACAATTAAGTGTATCTTTGAGATCTGAACGTGCTAATGATCGCCTGTGCGAAGAGAGAACCTCCAAAAGACAGGTAATTATTTAAATACCAATAATTTTACACTATAGGCATCGTTCATACCAAACGTATTGTCGGCCGCTGACTGTAAGCGCGCGGTACGTAGTTATTCCATATATATTTAACTTCTCGTTCACATAAACCCGACTATACGCTATTACGTAGTGCATTGTCGCTGACTCTCGGTAACCGATTATTGTACTACGCGTCTATGCAGGGCGGACACGGATTGACTACGTTGCCGAACCATTAACATACGCTATAGCGTATTGTCGGCTTTGGGAAAACGCTTGCTGCAGACTGTGTCCACGTTCACACTTGGGCAGACAGTGAGCGTACACACATTCGGCGGCGGACAATACGTTTGGTGTGAACGATGCCTTACGATCATTCGAACATACTTAAGACATCGTGTATCTCATTCACTGGACTGTGGAATAAATATTGAATGACAAGTACAAAACATCTGTTAAGTTTATCCATCACAGCCATTTACTTATAAAAACATTATTAAGGGCTGTTTATTCTATTGGGCATTATCTTTCAGTCAAACAAGAAACTCAACTTATAGCTGGAATATCAAATTTCCTGTATATTAGATTGACGTATATAATTGCGTTTCCTTAAGAATAGCAGGATAAAATATATTTGATTTGGTTTCCAGCCAAAAAAACGAAAAAGACAGAGTCAAACATCTGAACGTTGCGAACGAGGAAAACGTATCAAAATGCAATCTGAAGCGTCATGCTCTTCAGCTTCAGTTCCAAGTCCGGCTTGTGACGATTCATCGCCTGTTCGGAATTGTGAATCAGTTCCAAATTCAGTTTGTGATGATCCATCGCCTGCATACCACTGCGAATCATCTCCAAGTTTAGGCGTTGACAATTCATCACCTGGACATTATTCTGAAAGTTCTCCGAACAAGATGAAATGTACTACACCAACAATACCAAATCAGTTCCTTGTAGGAGCCCAAGAAAAATTGAATACAATACCTGAACCACAAGATGCGGTACAGCCAGAATTAGTGTTCCGTCCGATGTACAGCTCGGGGTCTGCGAGTACAAGTCGATCGATAGAATCAATCCCTGCAAGTACCGGAACTCCAGAAATAGTTCCGTGCACGGACAACTTGTCTAGTCCGCTAATTGCAGCTCCATATATAACATCAGTGATAATGGATTCACCAGAATACGTTTTAAAACATGAGCTGGAAGCAGGCGAGAATCTATCAATAGATTCCTTCAACGTAAATATTGGAAATGAATGTGACATTTTACCTCGACTGGATCTGACATTGGATTTCTTATGTAAGTTTTAATTTTCTAATTGATTTTTATCTTTAACTAAAGAATTGTTCGTTCTTTCTTTCCATTTCTATCCCAATTAAACCTAATGCGGCTTGCTACAGACATGGAAAATCCGTATATGAAACAACAAAATTTTTGAGATTTATATTATTGATTTTATTAGGCTTCTGACTACCTGGAAAGACCGTCATAATTGCTCTTTAGACCTCGAAACCAATATTCGTTTTTACACAAAGTTTGTTCGATGAATGGATGAAATCCGCGACTGCTTTGATCAGCCATATACCTAAGCCGTTGGGCCTTTGCACCCGGGAGTAGATATAAAACAGTTTATACCTCGCGGCAACAGAATCCGCCCTTACATAGTGTTTTTTTTATAATTGACTGTCTATTTCTTTGCAGCTGAAAATGAAAAAGGTATGCTTAATGAATGGATCAGCTCAGATTTTAAAGACCTTGACTCCCAGAATAATGAGGTAAATGCATTATTTTTATTTTGATTAATGACCAACGTTCCTCTTAATTTCTTCAGAGACTCTTATGTTTCTGACTTTAAATCGAGAATATTTATATAAACTACTTTCTACATACCATTAGTAAAACATCATTATATTATAACCCAGATAATTAAACAGTGCAGTGAACAGTTATTAGTTGACATAAGCACCCTAAAATTAAAAGACGGCGAATTAATGATGGCGTCTTGACAGATCTATCTATCGATTATTTTATTACTATACATTTGTATGTTATTCAGTACAACGACTTTCTATAGTGTCATTTCAATTAAAGTTAGTGGCTGTTCCACCCGCACTCGGTTACTGTTTAAATTACAAAATTACATTTTATATATTCCAGGTTGATTTTGGAAACTCCAACGACTCAACACTATCTGGATACTTCGGACCTAAAAGTTATAATTTCTTCTGGCATACGCCATCTGAAAGCACCCCTTGATGACTTTACCGTTACAAATTAAACAAGCCTTAGCTATTATATAATAAAATCGTTATTTCATAAATATTTTGTAATACCAGTGTCATTGTCAGTTTAGCAATAATATACGTACCTGATTAATTAACTAATTTATCAACCCACCTTGTCAAATGTAATTCTTAGAATTATCGCATTAGTCGTAAAATTGAATACTAATGTACTTATAAATGTAATTGTGTGTTTTATAAACTACCAATAAACTATCATTTATATGAACAATTTGCCTTATTTATTTGTTTTATAAAAACTTGACCCCCTCCACCGCACGCCCGAGGCAGGAATCTCGATGCCTCCTCGGCGTCAGTGTTTCATTTTCAACAAGCTATGCCCCGCGGTTTTATCTACGTTAAACTTAATAAATTATAGCCTATGTATTCATCCAGGTTGTCAGTTTACTCCATACCAAATTTTATTAAAATCGCTCCCGCCGTTTAGATGTGAATAAGTAACAACATACACAACATACATTCAATTAACCATATATAGGTGTTCAAAATCTGCATATCCGTCATGTCCATACTTGCATGTTTTTGATAATCCCGCAATACAGATTCATGGATTATCTATCTATTAACCGTATGCCTTGATGCTTTACCTCTCCAACCACTTACGGATAATGAGCGGGACTAATAAAATACTGCCAAAAGTTAAAACAAAATTGCTTTACTCAAAAGACAGATAAATATACGGGCGACGCACAAATTGACAGACATGGGAGTATTAATATAACTTCTCGTTCAATCCTATATGCTGCTGTCTTAAAAAAAGTTAAATGAATATTGCAATGATTAAATTAAATTTATTTCAAGGTAAATTTGGGATTACTAATGAGAAGTTTATGATATTGAATTACTTAATTAGTACATAAAGGGTGTGGAGAAGATACATACTGAGATAATGTTAAGAATTTTGAATTAAGCATAGCATTAGTAATTTGCTTATAATAATAATATCCTGGGGCATTATTTACACACGGCCATCGGATTCCAAACTAAGCAGAGTACTAAGGACAATTTACACCTACAAATTACACCCAGACTCACGACAAACAGACATGTTGATGCACACAAATATCTGTCCTGCGCGAGAATCGAACCCATGACCTCCGACATGAAAAGCAAGCGTTTGCCAACTACTCCAACAGCTGCCGCCTTAAAAAATGAATATTGCAATGATTAAATTAAATTTATTTCAAAGTACATTTGGGATTACTAATAAAAAGTTTTATACTTAGGTTTATTTAAAAAATAATTGCTTAATTAGTACCTAAAGAGTGTGGGGAAGGTACGTACTGAGAAAATGTTAAAAATTTGCAATTAAGCATATTATTAGTAATTTGCTAATGATAGGAAACTTACAAAAAATATATAGGTACGTAGTTTATTTTTTACCATTTAGAATTCCGATGCGTTTGGTCCAAGAGTTTGAAAGAAAATTTACTTTGTTGCATATAATACACAGATGGGAAAGATAGGTAGGTAGGTACTATAAAAACTAAATCAGAACATAATGGATTTAAATGATTTATATTCCATTTTTATAAAACGTTATTATATAATTTGAGGTCATTAGGAGCTAGAAGATATGAAACTTTGCTTAATACAAAGCAAATTTTCATATATACTCGTAGATAAACATTGATAAGGAGATTGTGACGTTTTCAGACTACATTTTGTTTTATTCCTATACCAACACTAACTTAAAATTGACTGCTGTTATTCTAGGCAACTCAGACAAATTAAAACCTTATAAATTGTTACTGCTGATATTTTAAGTAACAAAAACTGAATAAAAAACAAACGTTGCTAGTTATATTCGTAGTGTACGACGCCAGCACATCCAGCTACCCCAATCTATCAAATTTATTTAATAGATTTACAACTTTATCACAAATGCATAAGGTTCACTTTCAATTGGGGAAATTTGACAGATTGAGGTAGCTTGATGTGGTGGCGTCTGTACCTACGTAGTTGCTGATCATAAACTAATTAAACATAAATTCTAATCATAAAGCTTTACTTGTAAACCCAGCGTAACTACTCATACCGCAGTTATATACGGGAGATACTATATCGTATAATGGACTAACTGCCTTTATCATTAACATATTTACCGGTTACAAATTGAATACTAAAACTTGGATTAGCACATCTGATAAAGCCATTACGCAGATATTGAATCAATTCAAAACTCATTATTAAAATAGCACTTATTAATATTGTAATTTACAAATACTTAATAATAATAAAATCGTAGGAAAGTCAAAACTGTACATGGAATATTTTTTAAAAAGGATACATGGGGCGTGATCAACAATAGATATCGAAGCTAAAAATATAGTTTTTAGAATTTTTGTCTGTTTATCTGTTTGTCTGTATGTATGTCCGGGCTAAACTCAAAAAGTACTGGATAGATTTAATTAAAATTTTGCATGAATATTACTAAGAGGTCGGGCCAACACACAGGCTACATATTATCACGCTATCACCTACGGGGGACGAGCTGTGATAATTAATAAAGTTTTACGCGGGTAAAACCGCGGGGCACAGCTAGTTTACAAATAATACTTATCACTAGCGCAGCAGTAATTCTATCTCTATGGTAGAAACAATCCTACGCGTACCTACATAGATATTATTACCAACAAAACTAAACAATTATTATTGTTTTACAACCAAAGAGGATTATTACAAGCTTTTACAACTTAACGCGGGATAAAAAAAGGTTTAGACCTTTTTGTGAGCTTATTGCACCTAACTAAGTGACCTTCTACCGCGAAATGAGTTTTACAGACGTGGCTACAATGTGACAAGCGGGTCTTATGGAATTTAATGTTTCTGTAAATAGGTATCTACTTAATTTTACTCGTAACAAAATCTACCTATAAGTTACTTACCATAATGTTGGTTACAGTAACTGTATAACAACTGTTGTGATATTGTTTCCTCCATCTGCAATTTAAAGGTGACATAAACACCAAATATCTATTTCATTATTTACGAACGAAAACCCACATAAAACAATGATCTTTCTAAAAATGCTCTATACAGGAAAAATATAACATTTTATTATTTCTTGAAAACTAGTAAAATGTCATCTTTTGTGAAAGGAACTTCAATTTCACGCTAAAAAATGTTTATATTATTTCAATGTAATCGTAAAATACGAGAACATATATAAACTAATTATGAAGACGTAACGTTTGTGAGTTTGTGACGTTGTAAAGGGTAATCTCTGGATCTACTGAACCGATTTTCAAAATTATTTGACCAATAGAAAGCTACGTTATTGTGGAGTGTCATATGCTACGAAAAAACGGGCAAAAACAAAAATATTTATAACGTGGAACGAAGTCCGCGGGCACTGCTAGTAGAGAATAAAACTTAAATTTTAAGGAGCGACGTTTAACAAATATTTTGTTGTTATATGCTATATGGCAAATTATAAATAAGGGAACATCAATAATACTGTATTTTCCATGCCCGGTAAATAAAAGGGGAAGAAGAAAATCAACTTGGATAGTTTTGATTTAGACTTGTAAATATAATGGGATAATTAATACATAGCAATCTGATATCAAACATTAGTAGAGCCAATACTATGGCAACCCGATAATTGATCACCATTATATTTCTAAATAAATACATACTTATATAATCTATACATATAAAAAAAGAAAGCCAAAACTGTACATTGAATATTTTCTAAAAAGGATAAGTACTTGGGGCGTGATCTACAATCGATATCGAAACCAAAAATATAGTTTTTAGAATTTTTGTCTGTGTGTCGTTTTGTCTGTATGTATGTCCGGGCTAAAATCAAAAAGAACTACATTGATTTACTTCAAATTTTGCATGAATATTATTAAGAGGTTGGGTCAACATATAGGCTACATATTATCACGCTATCATCTACGGGGGAGACGCTGTGATAATTTATAAAATTTAACGCGGGTAAAACCGCGGGGCACAGCTAGTATAAGATATAGAAGAGTATAATAGAGACATAGAACAAATGATCGTGCTCATAACAGACAGATTTATACTCCTTACCTCTGCCTTAGCAGTCAAGTTCTCTGACCAATAGACCAAAAGGATATTCGGCCAAATGCACTATTATCATAAATCGATATAGCACTAGTAAACAATTTGCACCCGCTATTGAAAGTAGCAACATTTCAAGCTTAATTGGGGCAGTAAATCATCGAACTATTTGAACAGCGGAGTCAGCAAACGAAACAGCAATGGCGGCATAATATAAGTATAGATATCGAGAAACGCCCCGGTACGCAAACAACAGGCCGCGCAAAAGGAAGAATCGCTTCGTTTGCACTGCAATATAGCGCCATTCGCTCACACAATCAATACTTCAATACAATAGCAGCGATGCGATTTAATATTGAATCTTTATGATACGGTCCTTTTAATTAACCTTTCACAAAAATATTGTATCTGTCTCTATGTCAGTGCCACCGTAGCTACCTTACGGAATTACTGCCTTGTTGGTCAAGCGGTAGCGTATTCAACCGCAGATAATGAAGTCCTGGGTTCAAATCCCGGGTCGGGCCAAAAAGTGATTTTGGGATTTTTCCGTAAAACGAAATTTCTCAGTATCAGCCCGAAGTCTGGGAGTTGGCGGTATTACACCCCCGTGCCTCGGAGAGCACGTAAAGCCGTCGGCCCTGTGCCTGACCTTCCGGTCGCTAGTCGTCCCATCGGATCATGAGAGTGATGGAATAGAAAGTGCCCTGTGTTTGCGCACACACTTGAGCACTATAATATGTCCTGCGCAATTGGCTAGTCTCCATTGAGACTGGCCGCCGTGGCCGAAATTCGGCTGGGAGGACATTATTATTAATACGAAAGATCCGATTATAATGCAATTTTATATAATCATGATTAAACAATCTCGATTAAATTTGTTTATGTTTATTTGATTACGATCTGATGAGACATTTAATGTTATAGTTTTTTTTTTAATTGGGAGTTAGCGGTTTTTACGGTGAGGTAATGGTAGAGATAGCTCGCAGAACTATTGGTAGACAGAAAAGTTCTCGAGTGGGGACCACGAACCGGAAGAAGTAGCGCGGGCAAGCGCGCGACTCCTTTAAGCTGGACCGATGATCTTGTGAGTAGTGTTGAAAATGACTAAAGTTACTGAATTAGACTGACTGTCATTTACTGTCAAAAATGGTCATTAACTGTCAGAAATGGTAATTTTCAGTCAATTTGATTTCAGTAATATTTTTGTACCTAACTTTTAAGTTTTTGTCGTTGACAAAAGTCTACAACTTCTAAATTGAAACAAAAAAAGTGTTTTTTTATGAATTATAGTATTATTATATAGTGTTTATCATTTTACATGTCTAATGATGCGTGCATTTAAGACAAAATGGCAACGTCGCATCGCCTCGCGCATCGACTTATCCTCTCATGATATAATAGAAAATAAAACGTAGCTTCATTTAAACTTGCATATACATTGGGTACCTATAAATAAATAATTGAGTGGTAGTCGAGAATAGACAATAATATTTGAGTCAAATTGATTGAATTTGACAGTAAATGACCGGTCATTTAAGGTTTATGACAATTGTGACTAGTCATATTCAGTCATATTCAGTCATTTTACATCTCTACTTGTGAGGGTCGCTGTATGCGTGTATCACAAGGCCGGCAATTGTGGAGATCTTTTGGGCAGGCTTTTTTCCAGCAGTGGACATATTTCGGATAATATTCTGATGATAATGTTAATGGAACATATAAGTAATAGCAGCATATAAAGAGCAATAAAGCAGGTAGGTACCCTCCCTACCTAGCTTCTTTTTTAACCTCCGATGAAAATATAGGTGTTAAAAGTATGCTACTTTATCCTGGGGCATCGCAACTTCCAAAGAAATGGAACTAATGCAACATATTTTATCGACACAGCTTATAAAAGACAATAAAAACTATTTCATTTCCATTTACATTACACATCCGTACAAAAGTTTCAGGCTTTTTACTAGTTGGAGTCAGTGATTTGGATAATAAGGCTATTTCATATGTAGATAAACAAAAATCTACTTAGGTAATCATTTATCATACTCTAACCGTCGCAAGCAACCATCAAAACAAAAAGGGCTGTAAATAATAATACTCAGACTTTCTTGAAACAGCTGCGAAGTAGGTAGTCATATAAATAAAAAACAAAAACAGCATTGGTTCGGAAGAACCGGCGTTATATTTTTTGTTATTTTTTTAAGAGCTATGCCACAGATATACATGATACTACTGCTTTGCAACGTTTTAAACTTGAGAACACAAAATGATGGTCAAGGAAGGCTTCCAATTCATATATTGTGTGTGGGGTATACTTACAGCTACAGAATTTAATACTTTAAAGAAAGAAGAATTTGTGTGTTTGTTCGTAGTTACTCATACACGATTTAAATGACGTACCTAAGTAAATAATTCGTTCAACTATATATACCTAGATTATCAGCGAGTAGCATAGTTACATATGCTATGAATTATATGAGAAAAATTAGAGATCGCTCCCTAGGGAAATTACAATAATCAAACTGAAAACAATTTTGTCTATAGAGAGCCTATATAGATATATATTATTTGACGTAGGTACGCTAAGGAAACTATAATTAATTACATTAAAAAAATTCTATACGTTCAACATATTCAATTAAATCATTTTCTTTTCATCAAACTGAAATAAAAAGTAATATTATTCATATACTTAGTTCGTAGTATTTATTTGCTAGACAGTTCCAGGTTACGCTCGACTCCATTGTCCGATGAAGCAGTCGGAAGCTCCTATTAGGCTAAAAATAGGTAAACGTCATACTAAACCGTTAACTGATTTGGCCATTATTGTTATTAGCTGAAAATTGATTTCCTCTACATTAAAGGGAAATTATCTAGCCGGACGCGATTGTATGCCCGATGTCCGCAATCCTTTTACTTATATTCTAAAATAAAAACGGTTTTTATTCACATTTACTTTAAAAAACGCTTGTAAATAGTCGGAACCTGAATAGCATTACAATTTAACTATAGATATTTAATTGTAGGTACAGGTAGATTATTTGATCGTGACGATTCAGGTCTTATTCATCATCATCATCATTACAGCTAAATAAGTCCACTGCTGGACCAGCCTCCCTCAAGAATCGTCTTGGGGGGATATGCCATAATCGCCAAGCGTGGCGATTATGGCATATCCCCCCAAGACGATTCTTGAGGGAGGCTGGTCCAGCAGTGGACTTATTTAGCTGTAATGATGATGATGATGATGACACCCGCACGTCCATTACGGATGTATAAGACCTACGAATATAAGTAACCAAGTGCGTCGAGACCACATTAGTGGTCCCAATCCAGACTAACGATACTTACCATTTAACTCGCAAGATCCTTAGATGTCTGATTTCGGGCACAAAACGATGATATAATATACCTATTTATTATTGGTGCCAAATTCGTAACGAGACGACACCCTAGCAAGCCATAGAGCTAACATAAAGTGACGGGCCGGTTACCGTGGTAGAGAAATGCTTGCCTTTCACGTCGCAGGTCGTGGGTTCGATTCCCACCCAGGGGCTCTACCGGCTAAGTCGCGGAACATCGATTTCTTAAATGGCGTTCCAATAAATAAAGGTTAACCATTATGACGTCACATATACGTCATAAATGGTCCGGAATCGATTGTCTACGTTGAAGCCGATTTAACGATTGATTAAGTCATTTTAACCTTTATTTATTTGAACGCCATTTAAGGAATCGATGTTCGGTGACTTAGCCGGTAGAGCCCCAGGACAGTTATTTGTGGCTGAACATTTCTTTTCATTAAAATTGGTTAAGGTATCTGTTTTAAATAAAAAGACAAGACTTAACAGAGTATTTATGTATAATTTCTCGTTAAAACTAATTAGTCTTCAAGAACAAATACAAATACACTTTCTGTTTCTTTTCAAATAAGATTTTAGTAAAATATTTATAACAAACGTTTATTTGCAATGCCAAATATATAATTTATAGGTAGCAACTACGCACACAAAATATTGCACATTAAACTTTAACGATCCTGTTAACATGGACTCCTTTTGTTTTATTCATTCATGCAATAGATCGGTTTTGACCATGTTATGAAGATAGCTACGATAAGTTCAAATACATATGTTTTGACCAAGATGGGCGCGTACGTCCACGTCAAGGAGGGAGGGGTCAACAAAATGTGACATCGTATCACCATTTTGTCCCACTAATAAATATAATACTCGTAGGTTTATATATATGCCTATTACATTTTGCCAAGTAGTAAATATTAAAAGCAAAATATGTGACGTCACACACCAGGTAAGAAGGAAGTCAAAAATGATGAACCCTTGTGAGAAGGACGGGAGAGGTTTAAAACCCATAAATTAATATGTTGTTCAAACTCGTTTCAGTTAGAACTCGACTACACTTAGTTACATTTTTGTGTATGTAGTGATAAGAAAGATAAAGATTGAAACTGTCTTGATACATCACTATTAAGAACATCGACTGGACTGTGAATGCTGTCTTTGATGCTAGGATTATCCAAGTTTGTAGGAGGACGAGTTCTCGCTCATAGACATTTAGTGATACCAGCTTGATACTAGTTTACTCTTGAATGAAGAAAGACTGAAACTAAATATCTGGTTAATCACTTATCACCATAACACGCCAACTTATTACATATTCACTTGTAATATTCAAACTTAAGGCAAACTTGATACACAAGATTGGTTAGGTGAAGAGTTCGAAAATAAATGACACTATTCCCTAGGCCCAATATAGAAAATTCCACTTGATTAGAACCTGTTCCACTGCTATCTTCAAATGTGTATTTAAAATTGTCGTAACTATATCCATATCAACATATATAATATTACATAAGTAATTTTTTTTTCTTTCACCGATCCACTGAAAACAGCTATTCCAATTTTACTTTTGTAGACAGTAGGTTCACACCTATATTACAGACGCCAGCACATCAAGCCACCCCAATCTGACAAATTTCCCCAATGGAAAATGAACCTTATGCTCTTGTGATAAAGTTGAAAATCTATAAAATAAATTTGACAGATTGGAGTAGCTGATGTGCTGGCGTCTATACTATTTCTAACCGACGTAGAATGGCGACAGACTCATGTCTCTCTATAGCGTTCGACCAATCTCTAAGCTCGGAAACAGACTCATTTGTTTTTCTGTGATTTGATTGGACGAAATGCGGGAGAAAAGTCTTGGTTGCCATGCCAGCTACGTTAGACGGAGTCCTTTGCGCGCATCATATTTGTGATGTTACCTGTACAAATATTGTTCAAGAAGACTAAAACTTACATCTATTCGCTTCATATTGAATCATCTTACAATCCCTAACAAGTTGGAAACTCAATAATATTACAAACATTATGCTCATTCCGTTAACAACAGAAATTAGTAAAAAACGAATCGTACACAAGTACGGTAATTACACTATCGAATAATTATAAAAACTAACAATTTTATTTTTTACAAACAAACAAATTCCGTCGATCTGAGAAGGGACAAGTACAGACGCCAGCACATCAAGCTACCCCAATCTTCAAATTTCCGTCATTGAAAGTGAACCTTATGCTTTTGTGATAAAGTGAAATATGAAAATCGTTAAAAGAAATTTGACAGATAGGGGTAGCTGGATGTGCTGTGTCTGTACATTCCAGATACTGACATTAGGAAATTCATGATTGAGAACTTATCTCATATAATTTTATTATATATTTTACATCTGTTAGTAGAAGAATGCGAGAAAATAATCAGCCATGCTAGTTAGCGTAAAAGCGCATTTCGCAGTTTCTATATGAAGCATCAAACTGGAGCCCTATTAGGTTCCTAAAAGCTTTGCCACTTTGCCAGCTTCAAGAGTGACGCTCTATAAATGCGTGGCAATCAACAATCAAAATCATTTTTTAGTACGACTCTTCCGAAAATCAAAATTTAAAGAACGTTAAATAATAAGGTTTTTGTACCTACCTTAATGATTGATAGAATTGTTGATTGATTGATTGAGTATTCTACTTTTAGAAACCCATAGAATTTTTTACGTACATATAATATAGCCGCGGTGTAATATGTTATAGATTTCAAATTACTTGGGTATGTATGCAAATACAATCAATATATACCTACAGGACTCAATCGAAGAACGTGAACGTGGCAGAACGTGCATATCGCAAAACGTACACTTCTCAAAAAAGAAAACAATTCGGAGAAGTGGACACGTTTTCTATTTAATTATTTTATTACGAATGGCCTTAAATAAAAACATTGTACTTTCAATGTTAATTATTGAGTGAAGTGCACATCGTCGTTGCAAATTTGAAATCTCCAATGTGCATTAGTTCTCATTTCTGTACATCTAGCACATAAGATGTTTTAATGCATGTACAGACGCCAGCACATCCAGCTACTCAACGCCTCTTCGTGTAACGGGTTCGAGTCCCGCACCGGACAACTACTTGTGTCACCCACAAATAGTTGTTTTGAGGCTGGATGTAATTTGTGTCCGTCTATTATATGTGTTTGTAAAGAACCTCGCAACACAGGGATTATATTCCCAAGTACGGGCGTTGTCATCTTGAAAAAAATCAAATTTCTTTTATCGATTTTCAACTTAATCACAAAAGCATAAGGTTCAGTTTCAATTGGAGAAGTTTGACAGATTTGGTTAGCTTGATGAGCTGGCGTTTGTACAATAGAATGCAGACTGTCCGTTGGGATGTTTTTTAATGACGCCTTCTATAATGAATTACTGAGATATACACTGCCAGTTTTTGTTAATCATCGTTATTCAAAATAACTTTAATAATTTATGAAAACATCGTTTTAGTCAAAAGGTCACATAAGAGATTTTAAATTTGCAACGACGACATTCTGTGGTCCATCGCTTTGCCACAATTTTTACTCATTATGGAAGAGGTGACCTTATTAAAAAATAACAATCACAAAGCACTATCATCTGTTCATATTTGTGGAACAACAATAATTAATAACACTAAAACATAAAAAAAATAATCAGAGTAAAATTTATTAAAAACTAATTCTATTGCTTAGAATAATATTTAAAACGGATTACTAAGAGAATTCAATGTAAAGTTTAACTTAACATTAGCATTATATTAAAGTACCTACATAATTTTACACAACAGTTAGAAAGATGAATCATACTCAGCAATGACTGGCCTTCATACACAAGGGATTTAATAAAATCACAAGATTTTTTTTAATTGGCGTATTTCTGCCCTTCCAGTGTATTTAGTGTGGAATGTTCTATCTACCGTAAACGTAGTGGAGAAGTAGAATAAAGCATCTTCTACACGGGTGCAAACCAACGTCCCAACAAAGGTCACCCTGGTGGTTGTCATCCATTTTGACTGCAGCTGTGCAGTCTAGATGGATGTCAACCAGCAGGGTGACCATCTAGACTGCAAAACTGTCCAGCAGTGGACGTACTTTGGCCGACATGATGACTACTCAAGCAATATAGAACATCCATAATCCAAAATAAAATAACATGCCCCTGTACTAAATTTTGACATCTTCATGCAGTGAAATATCATCGGTCAAAAACATGTTTGCATAATACTAATCGATTTTGGTTAACTTTGTTATAATTATAATGCAAAAGGGCTCGATTTATAATGACATTTAATAGGCCAGTAAAAATAGAATTTAACCTCGCAATAAAATACCGATAAAATAGTGCATAGTTTAATAGACATCGATCAAAAAATTTTTTCAAGATGGCGCTTGAAGTTCCACCTGGATCTGTCAACATTTTGTGATTTTATGCTCACCAAGTGATCCTTAACCATATAGTTTTTTTTAATAGCATGGCAAACGAGCAAGCGGGTCACCTCATGGTAAGTAATCACCGCCGCCCATGGACACCTGCAACACCAGAGGGGCTGTAAGTACGTTTCTGGCACTTGAGAAAGGAATAAGTCCGCTTTTTGAAGGTTGCCATGTCATACCGGTTCGGAAATACCTCCCGCAGTTAAGTAAAAAATTTCTTGTGAAACGCACGGTGGTAGACAGTCATTCATCCAGGCATTATGGATGAAATTCTCAGCTCTGGCGAAAGGGTCTGTGTCGTTTTATTTGCGAGTTTGACCATAATATACGGTTATTTTGACTGGCCTATAAAGGCGAAACTTTAATCACAAGAACTTTGCAGATCTGTTACAAAATGTATTAATTATATTTTGTTTGTAATGTGTAACTACTATTAACAATCGTTCACTGACAAATGGGACTTTTATTATGAGTCCATTCCCCTTTACTTGACAGGAAAAATACAAATTATGCGCAAAGACGCCCATTGTATACACTAATAGGAATAACATTCAATAAATATAAAACATAAAAATGTATACAATAGCGCACTCATAATAAGATTTCCTTTAATTTCAGAATTTTTTTCTCAAGTAGACAGAACAGAATTCAGAGAAAGGGAAATGTGAGTTAAAATATTTCCGTTTTAGATGCCTTTAGAAAAATCTCACCTATTGTTTGCAATGGTAGTGTGTGTCCACCCTCACATGTCTTCGAGCAAAAGTAACCCATCTGTTACCAGAGTACTAAAGCAGAGCTCATGCTATCGGTAATATCTAGAGTGATTTAACCGTTAACCAGGCTTTGGTACATTATTTTTCAATGTGTTTGGACCTTATCCCAAATACATAAGGTTGACATTAATGTGGACTACACGAGACCGGATTTTTAAGGGTGGAATATGACTATAAGATATCGCTGACTATAGACACTTAGCTTTAGCTTAACTCATCTGTAACTGGGGCACTTTATAAGGGACAAGATTAAAGCATGCTGGCTGTAATATAATAAAACCGAGGACTCTATGCAGAGAAAACTATGATTGGATATTTTTGGTTGTAGCCATGTCATGAAATTGAGATCAAATGTACAGACGCCAGCACATCAAGCTACCACAATCTGTCAAATTTCCCCAATTGAAAGTGAACCTTATGCTTATGTGATAAAGTTGAAAATCTATAAAAGAAATTTGACAGATTGGGGTAGCTGGATGTGCTGGCGTCTGTACATCAATTGATAACAGTAAATCTTTTGGTAGACATTATTAATATTCTCTAGTTCCAAATATACAAAAACAGTACTTTACATTATTTAAAAAAAAATGTTAAGATTACATAGATCCCTGGTAACTGTATAGACAAACACTAATACCACATGATTCATAAACATTGGCCCTGATTCTAAGCCATACCAACAAAACTAATTTTAATATTATTTTCTTCATAAAATAGTTCTTATGAAAAGGCCATAAGCGACACCTGTTGACTATGCGCCCCTGTTGACCATAAGCACAGTATAAATATGGACAGTAAGGTAACTAAGCCTAGTTGATGAAATAATTACCTACGCTCCATTGAAGCTGGAGGGTTGTACTTTTACAGTCTTATTTAAAAACGCTACTTAAATTTAAGCCGGCCGCTCAACTATGGTTTATCAAATTTTTCATTTAAAAACACGATTTAACTTTGACCCGCGGTTGAGCCATGTCAAAATTTAAACCACGTCGGCCCCTGGTTTAAAGCTTGCTCAAATATGGCGGATTTTATTTGCATCAGCTGACGTTTTGTTTGACGTTTTTTTGTGAATGGAGGTTTTATTGAAGTTACTAACCGTTTTAATTTTTAAATAAATACTGAATTCCAGTGGGAATCTTATCACAAACTTCAAAATGCACCGAAGAAAATCAATAGTCCTTGAAAATGCACTGTTACGATCATAAATCTATCATTCCATGTCTACCATAGAGCAAAAATCATAAAGTTTTGATACATAATCCGATTTAGTCGATTAATTTTGGTCAAGCTCTATACCAGTCTCAGAAATGTTGACAGTGTAAAATAAAATGACGTTACTTAGCTGAGAAACCTTTAAGTAGGGTTTTTAAATAAAGAAATAGTTGAGCGGGGTTTAAGTGGTTGAGCAGGGTTTAGCTGAGACATGGTTAAGCGGCGGATCAAGGAATTATTTTAAATAAGAGTGTTAATGTTTTAGATACCTTATATTATTTTTTATTAAAACATTTTTGATTTATAAATCAGCAGGATGATTCAAATTAAAAGCTCCCGTTTGATGAAGCCAAGTTCAAACAGCCATATACAATGCAATACGCACGTGGATTTTTAAAAAAATGCAGAGATAAACTTATTATTTTATTAAAAGCAATCTGCCGCTACTTTCAGCAATTTTGCCAGTGTCATGTAATAGTACACATGGGATAATGGAGGATTTTGTTTTATATTTATAATAAATACTAAATTGTCATACGATTATGATACCTATAACGAAAACAAACATAAGGAGATAAACTTAAACACAACCACTCGTTTTGACGTGGCACTCACTACTGACAGCACCGCGACAACCACTACCAACCACAACCGCAAGGTATTATCGATGCGCATGTATGTGTGAGTGTGCCGTTTCGACAGGTTGTAGGTAGTTTCCGTACTGTCTATTTTTACACTGAGCTATCAGCTTCACATTGGAAAGTTTAAATACGCCCTGTCCTTTTCATACAAACTATAATAGAAAGAAATGTAAGGAAATTTAAATTAGTTTAGTTGGATGATATACAGAATTGCTAGCACTGTTCTAAAACATATCACCTAATGTTTTCATTATCAAAAATATATGCATTGAATCAAACAGCAATTTATCTATCATACATCATTATAAATTGAAAACATAAATATAAAGGCCACATGTACCTGTACAATGCATAAGACTTAATGCAAGGGTTTATAGCACAAAATTAAACATAGCATTTTGGGGTACATATTACCTTTATCTTCCGATATCTTCAATTTAGTTCTCATTTGCTAAGATGAATTCACCTCACAACCATTAACTTAATTGCTAGACATGACTCCGTTGATCTTGAGCTTCTTAACCCGTCGAGTTGTACCTTCCCCATCAGAACTGTCTGTGTCATGTGAGTCACCTTCTGATTTGATGCCCAGACCAAGTTCATGGGCATCTACGTAGTTGCCGGTTGTTCGAGCTTTTTCTAAAGCTCTTACTGTAAAGGAAAATTATAATTATAAGATTTAAATCTTTCAACTACAAAAAAGAACTTTTATCGGCATGAGTCTTCTATACATACGCGTTATTTTTTAAATTTATAGAATATCTCAATGTACTTTTCATGTAATATCAAGGTAAATAGACAGTGTGGGCAAATTGTTTTAAATATATGCATAATTTATTACGTATGCCACGCAAATTGTATTACTAGCGCGTTACTGATGACCCCTCCTTTAATTCTGGCGACTATATCATATGCAAGACCATGATATTAACATAATAATGCTAACCTTTTTATATGAACCAGCTCATAGAGTGATAAAACACTATGCTGAATCTTTAAAATTCACCAATTTGTTTATATTATAAATATTCATATAATATTATTGATTCAAAGGCAAATATATTAAAAAGTTTGCTTGTAATTCGTTAATTACGTAACAATTTCTAAAAAAGGCATATCAGTGTTCAAGCATCATGATGACCACACAGAAACAAAAACTTAGAACAAAACTAAAAATCTTTGTTTGGAAAAGATAATGTAATATCACTGCACTGCTGGACTTAGGCCTCCCCCAAAGTATTCTATAACATTGCCGTTTGGAGGACTTGCCATTTGCAGTAGTCAACGCACTTGTTGGCATGCAAGTTCATAACTGCAGTCAGGTGGCAGCTAGTACTCAGTTGGCGCTGCTGCTCCACTACCTGCTGGATGCCTTTAGTCATCTTTTACCACACTCATGGGATAGCCCTGATATCCTTTTTAGGCTGGATACCACATAGCTTACATCAACACAATGCAATGTACTATGTATAAAAGACAGCTGTGATTGATAAAATTAATTCATTAATATCCAGGACATATTATAGAGCGCCATTTAGCCTAAAATAAGCAAACCAAACCATTCAATATCTATATATATAAAAATCAATACCACTTTTCGTTATTACTCCTTGTTATAACTCAACAACGCCTTTACCGATTTGGCTAATTTTGGTCTTGAATTATTTGTGGAAGTCCAGGGAAGGTTTGTACGTAGAGAAAATTTTAAAAAAGTCTTGAAAAAGTGTAAAATCAACATCTTTCTATACTCTCTTATACAAACAATTTTTACTAATACTTCAAAGCGTAGCGAAGCACGTACCGGGCCGCTAGTATAATATAAATACTAATTTCCTTTTTTTGTAAATATTTACATAAAATACAAAGAATAGACATAGACACAAGTAATTATGTTCTCTGAGGATCAAACCCGCAAGCTTCGCAGAAGCCAGGTTCTCTACCAACTGAGTCACGACGGTATTAGATAGGACTATAAGCAAAGACAACCATAGGTCTAGTATTAATGTCTCACTTAAAAATCTGGATTTCACATGGCCACATCTCATGAAAGACCTGGTCTGGACCATTTTACTGTATCTATACAAATAAATAAAATTGGAGTGTCTGTTTGTAATATTGAAATAACCGTTTTTTTTCTACATAATATGAATATATACGGTACCTACACCAAAATAACATTTTTTACAATTTTTGTCTGTCTGTCTGTCTGTTTGTTCCGGCTAATCTCTGAAATGGCCGGACCGATTTTGCCGGGACTTTTATTGGCAGGTAGCTGATGTAATAAGGAGTAACTTAGGCTACTTATTTTTTAGAAAAAACAAAAACATCAAAATAAACTAATTAACACGCGAACGAAGTCGCGGGCACAGCTAGTAATAAATATAACACAATGTGGTCCAATATTATACAGAGGACATGGTATTGTGACTTATATTAAGTCATACTTATATAAAGCCATTCTTATAGCAAATAATTAATGTTTGAACTCAGCTGCAAACAAGCACATCCCAATTGGCATAGCAATCACCATGATGACCCACCATTTTTTATATTAGTTAGCTATTATAGTCACTTACTTTGTGATTCTAACATCATATTCTGTCTTTTCAAATCTTCAATGTCCTGTTGGTGTGAATTGTTTTTTCTTCTCATAAATTGTATGTATTCTGCTGCCTTTTTTAATATCTGTGCTCGGCTTGCCTAAAAATAAAATGAATGAGAACACTGGGTAAACAAAAAACTATAAGTCCTACAATTCAAATGAGCTAATTTCATGACTTTTCTTCAATCATATATGGACCATCAGGTAAGCAAAGCCGCGTGATGTCTGGGTGAGTGATGAATATCACTACCCTATGTCATCCTGTGGAGAGTGTAGAAGCTGTTTTGAGGGAAATTCTGCAAGGGAATATGCAGCAGCATCTCTCTGAATACTATGGATCTACATATTGTTCATCAGACCCATTTATGTAGAGTGGTAATTATGGCATATGCATACAAGGTCCTTGGGGAATGCTTTTGTCCATCAGCTCACTTGGCTGCAAAAATTGATTCGATTGAAGCAATGCTTTCTTCTTCCTGGTCTTTATTTCTATAGAAGTTGGCTCCCTGTCTAACTTGTTGTAATAATAAATTTCATATGTCGGCCATGGTGGCTAGTCTTAATGGAGCGGGACGTTTTATCGTGTACAAGTGTGTGCGCAATCGCAATTTCTATTCCATCACTCATGATCCGATGGGACGAAAAGCGACACAACCGGAAATAAGACAGGTACAGAACCGATGGCTTAACGGGCTCTTCGAGACAGGGTGGTGAATCGCCTAAACTCTCAGACTTCGGCAGATGCTCAGTTTACGGATATGACTCTTTTGCCACCCAGGATTTGAACCCAGGACCTCAACATCTGCGGCTGAACACGGTACCACTAGACCAAGGGATCAAGGTTGTACCCTTCTAAGAGAATTAAATAATCAACTGCTATTTGAGCATGTCCCATATTGGGAAGTTATAACTGAAATGCTTAAGACAAGTGGCCAGTTCTATTTTCTACATTTGACTTTGACCTGTAACAATTGTCATTGATTTTTTTATATGACAACTGGGATTGACCGCGTAATATACTCCTCTAGGAACTGAAGCTGCAAACAAATGTTTGTGTTTACACAAATGTGTCGATGGGGGATTGAACCCTTGGCGGTTGAAACTGTCCAACCAATGCAGTTTGTAGACAATCCTAAATGGAGCATACAAATTTAAGTAAATGGTCTTTCAGGCACTAGCTTCTACATGTCCAGAAAGCTTGTAATTACGAATGGTGCTAGGCAACCAGATATATCCTTTGATTTTACCTAGCAAACAATGTATGCTAGGTAAAACAAAAATCCCTATGTATAATGGTATTGTATGTATTCTATCCTTCAATCATAAACAAATGTTGTAGTTTGATGGGCTGGTTGGTAAATGATTACCTTTGAAGCTGCAGGTCTTGGGTTTGATTCCCACCCAGAACTGATATTTGTGTGCATACCTATATAAGTATGTATTTACAAAAGAAAAGTAATATATGTAATATATCAGTTATCTGGTTTCCATAGTACAAGCTCTGCTTAGTTTGGGCAGAATGTAAATAATGTCCCACAATATTATTATTATTAACAAGCTGTGCCAGTATAAGTAATATTACTACAAAGTTTCATCAAAATCCGTTCACACTCACAAACTTTCACCTTTATAATATTAGTGTGATTACTACATATACTGATGACCTGGTATCTTTCTAACACTCTGTATTCATAATGGGTTAAGGGGGTCAAGACAAGTATACATTAGGCTGGCTAAATGCTCATTTTGCATCTTACCATCACTAAGTACTCTTTGTTATACAACTAACATATTACAGTAGTAAAATATTAATAGATTTTATAAGATTGTACAAATGGAGGTCTCATAGATAAGTGTGGCAACCCGAATGGAGCAGAATTAAAGAAACTATAGTTTTATTTATTTTTTTATAAGTATTTATAAAAAATATTATATTATACGAGTATTTTTTTTAAATATTCAGACAAGACTGGCTTATATTATCAGGGCTGTATGCTCATTTACCATATTAGTAGCAATCTATTTTTGTTATGGGTTAAGACACTACCATATGGGTATCAGTAGCAGCAGTAATAAAAAAACTAGTAATAGTAAGTTAAGATTTAAATATACTAATGCTGCAGTTTCAAACAATATCAAGAATTATTGAGGATCTAAATCATAATAATAAGAAACTAGAACAAAAGATAAACTAATGTTGACCTTGAACATTGCATACATTTCTAAATGTAATTAATATAGCATGACAAACATGGGGCTATAGATAGTGAAAATTGATGTTCATATATTCTAGAACAATATGAATAAGATACACACTGATTCACAACCACCATTTTCCTTTATGCAGCATTTGAAGGGTCATAAGAGATGAATGAAGATTCATTAGAAGGCTATTATCACTCCTTGAAGTGGTCAAACAAATTGCTCATTGTGATTGATCTTAGATTGCCATGTAGCAGAAATTAAAATGTCCTTTACACCTAGGATGTGTGTATTAGTATTCTCAATCCTGAATCTTGACATATTCATGATAGTAATGGTTAGCCCAAACATCCCTATGAACCAAGCCTGTTATGTATCTTCACACAACCTCTGTGAACAAGGGTCAGTTTGTAGTTGTATTTGTTTCAGCCCTCAGTATCTTCTATTGTCTAACGAAGTAAAGCCAGAATCAGTTAGCCAGTAAGGCTAACTTAAAAAAATACCGATCACAACACAACTTTCAAGGATTATTAGGCAAGCATAAACATTACTTATTTTGGCTACATTTATCTGAAGACAATTACATGTCAGTAAATAAAATAAATATCATAGGACAATTTCATCAACAAACTGTCATCTGATTCCAGACTAAACAGAGCTTGTGTCATGGCAACCAGGCAACTGATAAACATACTTATACATTTCCTACATACAACATACAAAAAAAAATCACACCGAGACACAGAAGAAATAATCATGGGCATCTCACAAAGATTATTATTATTGAACCCACAACCTCTGGCTTAGAAGTCAGGGTCACTAATCGTTAAACCAACAGGGTATATACTTTGACCTTGACTGTGTAAAGGAAGTATTCATAGTGTAATTGTATCCATCTTCATGGCACTTCACAACACAATAAAAAGCAAACCAGTTGCCAGAATACAAAAGGGCAGTTCATGAAAGCTACTTGCACCACATCACCCAATGCTATAGATGATTTTACAAAAGACCAAATCATGATTAGTAAGAAACTATTTACCTAATTCTAATTCTAACTCATTTAATGTATTCCACTTCATCCATAAACAATTTTACTAAAGTCAAGTGATAATTTATTCTCTGGATGTTATTTTTAAAGATACCTGGATTAGTAAATATATGTAAATAGAATACATACACATAGTTTAAACAAAATTATTAAACGGAAGAATAGCAGAGTGAAATACCTCTCTGCAATAAATAATTTACACACACAATAGATACATTAAGCACTGCATTAACATACATTCAAGGACATTGTTACTAACAAACCATTTTGTTACATCAAATGTCTTTCCCAGCTAGTAAACAAATCAATAAGACTTATTAAAAATAAAGCCTACCTATTTTCAAGCAAACTCCGTATATTAAACTTAAAACTAATAAAGTAAAAAGAATCATAAATTGGTGAACATACAGAACATACCACTTTTTCATTCTGTAGTGCGGGTACTGATTCTCTTAATGATGTAAAACTATCCTTTATATGATCTCTTCTTTTTCTTTCTAATGCATTGTGATGTGCCCTTTTTTCAGCCTGAAATATACAAAATACTTTTATTACTGAATATAGTCAAGACTCATGGGTGTTTAATTTAATATTTAATTCAATAAGCCTACTACAATAGCCACACTAAATTTCCTCATATTTTATGCTTTAAAGTAATCAATTAAACTATTTTCATATACTATAAGATTTGATCCTAGTGCCCATATTTAAAAATGGAACTCAACTCAGAAGCATTCAGTCTTAAGCGCCTCTATAGTCAATGGAAGCAGTGAATCTCGCGGCAAACTGGAATACTCAAGTTGAAAGAAATCAGAGGCTTACTAATGACACTTGATTAACTGATTCTTTTATCAGATTGGTTAATCAGATAAGTGTAAAGTTAAGCATGGCTCTGAGTTGAAAGCGATTTATAAATACGAACAAGTGTTTTCACAAGTCCTTGTAATACAACGGTGAACGTACAAAGAAAACATTCACCTGCGAGTAGTATCCACTTCCACCGACACTATTCCTAGTATGTGTACGAGAGTCCGAGTCATTTTCGGCCTGAAATTAAACGATAATATAATCAGCATCAAAATAAACATGCACAAAACCAAGGAAATGTCAAATCGGGAAAACACCTACATCACTCTCGATGTCGATGTCGCGATCGTCGTCACTCATCATTTTGATAAAATACTATGAATGACAGCACGCCGCAGTCTAAAATATTATTAGATAACCATCAGTGGAAATACACGAGTTGGAAACAACATTAAAACGCACTCTATTTATTCTTCTAAAATATTGTAACAGTGCGAAAATGGATAAGCGTGACGGCGTGACCGAGCTGTCAGATGAGTTACAATACTGTTAGATTACTATGTCCCCAATTTTTAACAGAGTAGGCAAAATTCAATACTAGTTTAACTAAACTTGAGTGAGAAGAAAATCTTTTTAATTTAGTCGTATTTCCAATTTGTCCCATAGACAAACTTTCGTAGTTTTTAATTTAATTTTGCAATTATTTTTACAATAATCTTAGCGACACCGACGCATTTTATTTTTCATGTTAACTTAATTTAGACCTCTGTTATTCACAGACTATTACCATATTACACACTTTATTCTTAAGCAAGGCTTTTTTAGACCCTTAATTAATAAATACAACGATGAATTTTGCATTGTTCTTATAACCGCGCTGGTCAGATTATTTAGTCTAATATAATGTGTGATTGGAATAGTATTTTAATATATTTTAAAGCCCAGCGATATTTTTCATTGATGTATGATATGAGAAAAAAGAAAACAATTTATAAAAATCTATGGTGATAATCGCGCGGCACGGCGGGCGGGAGCGGGAAACTTAAATCTCTCTATCTACGATCTACGATATTATAATAAAATGATGGAAGACTCACCAAATAACATTCAGAATATCGATATTAATAATCTAGACTTTTTTGATCAAGTGCACACAGAAATAGATTTCGATTTGGCACGAATGAAGAAGAATGTTGAAGTTATAATGAACATGCGTCGTAAGTATTTATTTCGTAATTTTATTTCGTTTGTTTACGTTTTTTTTTGTTTTTCTCTCAGCTCATAGAATTTTAATGAAATAACTTATTAACTTAACTGAAGTAAATTTATGGATCATTTTAATAAATCTCACGTGCTTTACGCTCCTCATTCATGTTTGTTAATTGTTTTTTAGTTGCTGCTGCAGAACTTGAGGTGGAAGCAGCAGCTTTATACCATGCAGAAATGTGGTATGATTTGGTAGAAAATAAGAATGAGGATGAATATATCTCCGTAGATGTAATTGAAGATGAGATTGATGGAGATCAAAATATGGAGGAAAAACAACATAGGAATAATTAATTTACCTACTTTGATTTGACACAGCTCATTCAACAACATATTATAATAAATAAAAAAACATAAAATTCTCTAAGATGTTTTTTAAATCTTCGTATTTCTGGATGGAAATTACTTACTTAAATAAAATTAAATAACTATGTACCAAAAACGTGAAACAGCGTTATCTATCGTTAATATGCTAAAAGGCGTTGCAAGTCCACAATAATATCACAAGCAACAATAAAGTATTGCAAACGGTCAATTTTTTAAAACTGTGACTGGCTTTTGAAAATTTGGCTGAAAAGATAAAATACCTTCTAGGTAAGTACCGTAAAATTCGGCTTGTGTCGGTTACGGGAAAGGAAACGATAAATTCAGGCTAAATAAAAGAAATCTAAAATATTGTTTTTACATTGTAGTTTCGGAAATCATCGGCCGCACACATATAACACACCATAAACCTAAATAATTGGTTTTAGTCTTTATCATATTCCGTTAACGATTTTTATGAACTAATTTGTGTGGTAAACACTAATTACAAAACTAAAACTCTGTATATATGGCGGTGACGTAATAAGTTGGCGTTTGCCAGGACCATTGAGATAATACATTATATCTCAATGGCCAGGACCAAACCCGAAACAACCGAGCGTCGAGCCGTGTAGTGGCTACTGGCTACCGAGAATTTAACCAATACACAGCCACACGTGTAGCAGGTAGGTATACATATAGGTATGGCAACGTTTTATCAAGTATTTAACTATCCCCCATAAAAAGCCCACAACGTTAATAATATGAATTATAGATACTAGATTGAAAGAGACAGGAAAACACGCTCTCTACTCAAAGTTGACCTGACACACTTATTAGCTCTGCAATCACTGAAGATTGGCCTATGCCCTAACAAAACTGATAAGGTTATCTCAGTAAAACAAATGACGAAAGTCGATGGTGAAATAAATTTGGAGTGGTACGGAACCACTCCAAAATTATTTCACTATATATATATATATATATATATATCAGTTTTCGGGTTTTCGTGGATAGTAAGATGTTCCGTCGCAAGATAGATGGTATAATATTTACGATAACTTTTTACGATTTATTTATAAGCGGGTTCTAAATTGTGAAAGATAGTTTCTTAAAATAACTGCGTGGTGCATAAATATTAAGTATAAGTATTTAGGGCAGGGTAATAAAAAATAATTACAATTGTATTAAAAAGAAGTTTAAAGCTTTTAGAACTATATCCATGTTCCGCGGAAAGTCAGTTGTCGGTACCTGAATTCCGGTTATTTATTGGTGGTAGGTATTAAAGTTTTGTGACTGTATGGTTATGGTTTGTAGTTATTTTGTTGCTAACCGTGCTACCGGGATGTTAATATTTTCGTGTTACTACTGTATTATATACGTACTTAATTATTGTAATGGTAACTGGCAACTTCTTGAGACTTGGAGCAGGCCTTTGTCCAGCCGTGGACGTTTTTCGGCTGTTCTGATAATAATGATGATAATCGCGAGATGGTAACAATTATCGTGAAAATTAACGAAATGATTAGAGATTTATAAAAAATTGTTTTCAAGACTTTTTTGAAATTTATGTGCCTGTGGTGATAACATACCTACTGACGACCTACGAACGTAGGTACCTACGTTCGTATAACGTTCGTACGTATTGGATTTAATATTTCATCCTGAAACCCCAACTTCTGAAAACAAATATTAAAAAGATAAAAGATTTTGTAAGTATGTTTGTTTGTAGTTCACAAATAAAACCTGACTAACACTTAAAAAATACTTCTACCTATAAAAAGCTATACTTACCTAATCTGAAGGCTGTAAAAGATCACCTACATAAAATGACAGTAATAAAAAGTAAAAATGTCTTCTACTACAGACAAGATAGGCAGCATGCACTTTCTAGATTAAGACCTATATGTACCCTATTTTTGTGAAATAAATGATACTGATTCTGATTCTGTAACACAAATAAAGAAAAAACTAAATCTAGTTAGCACTATATGAGACAAAAAAATACATGTCGCGTACGCATCATTACCCACAAAAAAAATCATACGTTTATATAGGTATCTAAGTATCTACCTTAGTAATTGAACAATAAACCGGTTATTACGACTTAACTGCTAAGTCGTAATAACTGGTTTATTGTTCAATCAAAACACTGTTCAAACCGACGTCTGATGACATGACTGTATCATGATATTAATACTTACCACCTATGCAAATCGTCTATAATCAAGGTTGATTGCGTTATGCACGCCGCGCCGCTACCAGCAATGCGTCAGGAAGCTGCAGAAGGCGAGTCTAAGTCCATGAGTAAGGTGACGTGGTAGTTGGTAGCCGTCGGCTTCTTACGTCCATACGTCCAAACGCATTAGTGCCCAGCGGTATCATGTTATCATTTTAGTTCGGAAATATTTAGGTTTAGAATTTTTTACATCGTTAAAATTAAACCCAACAACATAGGTACTGATGATGATGAGGATGTCCTCCTAGACGTATCCGTCGACGACGACGCCCTTAGATTGTGTTGGCCTGGGCCCACTTGAATCGTATGTGTAATTGTAGGAGGACTTAGGCTGAATTTCCTTGAACTGGCGTTGGATATCAAGAGCATCAAGACGGGCATGCTCAAAGTTTTCTAAACTTAATTTGACAGCAGCTTGCACTACAGAACGAAACAAAAGTTCGTTTAAGAGCTAAGTAATTAGGTAGGTACCTACTACACAGTATTGACAACATCTTCTCATTTTCACTCCATTTAACCCACCAACAAAAAGTATTGTTAGTACGATAAATATCTATAACTCATATTATATTGTACTTACCTACAATACGTTTTATTGGTGGAGTAATTCAGCAAATAACTATAACACTATCAACTTCTTTTCTTTTTCAGACATCTTTAAAATGAATTGCATAAATTTAAGTGCGGGTGAGAAACAAACTACGCCTGGCTGGATATTATCTTCTAGCCAGAATTTGCACGTTTTGAATAAAAAGTATTTAAGAAAAACAAATAGGTTATTAAACAGATGAAAATGATATTAATATATAAAAATATATTTATAAATTTCTGAAAACGACTTTTACTTTTAACTTTTACTTGAAAATGGATAGAAGTGAGTAGGTATAAAATATATTTTAAAGACGGTTTTAATATGAATACCTACCTATGCATTAAGTAAATTCGTAAAAAAACACGTCTAGTAGTAGGCCTTTTCGTTCGTGTGTAGAACATCTACTCAGTTCAAAAACGAACATTTTGTTAAATTCTGAATAAACGTAATAGTTATATGATAATATGGTGCACGGACCATGCGGCGAGCACAACTTATCAGCACCATGTAACAAAGAAAGGTTTCTGCGCAAAAACAAATCCCTTGACCTTTTGTCAACGATGTTCTGACCGGAGGGGGTACGTATATCCATCCAGTTTAACGAAAATAGATAACGCATGGCGGAGCGCTAAATGGAATTCAAAATAGATAATAGGTGAATCCACCAATTATAGTACATATATCGTGATTTGTGATGGAGGGGTTCCCTTATTTCATGCTGTTATATAGATAATAACCTAACACGTTTATGTATGTACCCATACGTTGACAATATTAAAGTACCTATGCACTTATTTTGTGGGGGAGCCTGGCTGTAGTGCTAAAATACAGTGCTCGACTTAGTTTAGACTCCAGATCTCCCACGTTACATATACATATGCTCTATAGTTTATAAACACTATTTTTGTAAAAAAGCATTGTAAGTTGTGGAAATAAAATAAATCATATTTTTATTTGTATTTATAAATTACTTATTTAGAATAGGTACTAATATCCGGCTACGTAACGGGAACGTAATCCTGGCAAGGGGTGATTTAATGGACGCCGGACGTCGTAACTTTGAAATATCGTTCAATTTAGGATAAAAATATAGTTGAATTGCCATACCAACAAATTAACACTATTGCAAAGCTATACTATATTATCTTCTCACTTGTCAATAAACATTATTTTAAATTCGTTAAATTCAATGTTAAATCGTAATACAAGAACTGACAGACGAGACGTCTGAAACGCATTCTCTCAGCGGCCGGCCGCTAATACTCGTGCAAAACCGGAGCGGGTTGTTAGTACCTAATTAATAAAGTAAAGCAGAATATTATTCTTTGGCCTCCCGTGACTCATACTTGGTTAACGGTTAAATAAGTCTGTATAGCTAATCAGTTCCCCGTTTCTGTTCGCCAAGATGAAACGTTCCGTATTATTTGTGCTTCTTTTAGCCACGTTGGTGAGTTCACATAGAAAAACTAAAAAGCAAAGTACTCCACCCCATTGTACGCAAGTTACTAAAGGTAATTAAAACATTCACACATATTTTATTAAATTACATTTTTTGTAGGACTGCTGTTTAATATTCTGCTAGACAACCATTGACCTATATGTATTCTATACATATAAGTCATGTTATACATATAAGTAATGTTATACATATAAGCCAATGTAGACAACTTAATAAACTGCTATAAAATTAATTCATTCAAAACCATTTAGTAATTACATTACATTAACATGACAATAATTCGGAGTGAAGTGATAAGAATGTTGTAATCCAAAGATAAATACAAAAAACTCTTGGACGTAAGTTTTTTCTTTGAGGGTCGTATGCACCTCTGTCTGAGCAGGCAATATTTTAGTGTCAAGCCAATAGTAAGCTAACCTTGTGGTAGGTATGTATTGTCTTGTTATTAATGTAAAAATGTTACTTGTTTGTGTTTCTTGTATTGTGTTTAGAGTAAGAAGTAAGATCAATAGGACTGACATAGTCAAATTTTGACTCAAAGATGCGAAACAAAAAAAAACCAATGTTACAATGGGGATACTTTTGATATAAATAATTTAAATAAAGCCTAACAATGAAACAAAATTCACATTGCCTCACAACTAACGAAAACGCCTACATCTAAAAAAATATAATTTTTATTTTTGATTAATGAATTTTGTGTCATTTTTTATCAACATCAGTCCGATTGGCTATTGTGTCGCTTTCTCACGTTACAGGTAAAATCATATGAACTTAATATTGTTATAATAATAAACTATTTCTTTTTTTAAGTAAGTATAATAATATTTACAGTAGAGGATTAGGAATTAGATGTCATAAAGATTATGTGATTTTGCCCACAGTTAATGATTGTTTGATTTCATCGTGTTTTTGGACTCGTTTGGATAGATCTCTGTTCACCCATTTTTAGAGTTCCGTAGCTAAATGGCAAAAACGGAACCCTTATGGATTCGTTATGTCTGTCTGACCGTCCATCCGTATGTCACAGCCACTTTTTTCCGAAACTATAAGAATATTGTTGAAACTTGGTAAGTAGATGTATTCTATGAACCGCATTAAGATTTTCAGACAAAAATAGAAAAAAAACAATAAATTTTGGGGGTTTCTCATACTTCGAACTGAAACTAAATTGTTTTTCTTCAAACCCTAACATATTATTATAAATTATTATAACTGCTTAAATGTACCATCCTAAATGTCATCTTATTTAAGAAAAAATGTAAACTACTTTTGTGATGAGAGAAATAAATGCATATTCTATTCTATATGGTGTATCTATGGAAAGGTATTCAAAAATAATATTGAGGTATGTAATACTTAATATCTGCTGTGTGGTGACGGCGACAAATATCAGAATCAGAATATCATCACCCCATCTCATCCCGTGGGGGGCGTAGAAGTCGACCCGAGGGAATATCTACCAGAGGATGGGCAGCAGCTTCCTTCTGATTACTATGACCATCTTACTGCGATCGCCAACCCGCCTGCCAAGCGTGGCGATTATGGCATATCCCCGCAAGACGATTCTTGAGGGAGGCTTGTCCAGCAGTGGACGTATTTGGCTGTAATGATGATGATGAATACTTAATATCATTTTTTTAACTGAATAGTTTGCGCGAGAGACACTTCCAAAGTGGTAAAATGTTCCCCCTTCCTGTAACTTCAAAAATAATAATAAAATTACAATAATAATAATAATAGATGGTAGGTTCCACCAGGCCCTACATAGTGCTCATGTGGACTTACAAGCATCTGTGGCCTGGCTACGTTTTGGTGACCTATTTGGTGAAACTGAAGGTTTTGCTTGTGCAATTGCTGATGAAGTTGTCAAGACGAGGAACTATCGGAAGCACATCTTCAAGGACGGTACCATCGACATTTGTCGGGCGTGTCACCGTCCCGGAGAGTCCATCAGACACATTGTTTCCGGTGGTTCCTATCTTGCCAACGGCAAGTACTTGCACAGGCATAACCAAGTTGCCAGGATTATCCACCAGCAGCTTGCTCTTCGGTATGGTCTTGTAGGCTCCGAAGTGCCGTACTACAAGTACGTACCGGAACCAGTTCTCGAAAGCGGTTGTGCCAAACTCCACTGGGACCGGTCTATCATTACAGACAGGACTATTGTTGCCAATAAGCCTGATATCGTTTTGGTAGACCGGTTGGAGCGCCGGGCATTTATTGTTGATATCACTGTCCCATTTGACGATAACCTCGTAAGAGCCGAGACTGACAAGTTGTCAAAATACTTAGATTTGGTTAACGAGGTTACCGCCATGTGGGATGTGGACTCAACAATAATTGTCCCGATAGTCGTCTCCGTAAACGGTCTCATAGCGAAGAGCCTCGACAAACATCGTAAGAGGCTTTCGCTAGATCACTGGGTCAAGGGTCGGATACAAAAGGCGGCAATAATGGGAACGGCACGCATTGTGAGAAGGTTCCTTGCTCTGTCGCCCTGACCACCGGCAGCCTAGGGCGTCAAACCTCGCCGCTGGAGGACCACTATTTTTTTCATATTTATTTATATATTATTGTTTTCTTTTTTATTTCAATTTTATAGATATAAATATGTAAAAAATAAGAACTTTAAATAAATAATTTGGAATAATAATAATAAAAATGTTTATTTGCCACAATAACATAAATTACAAAATTCGGATTCTTTACCATGATATATGCAATTTACAAGAGGTACTGGTCCTGGTTCCCAAACTAGGCTGAAGCCTGAAAAATATATAATATATTAATATTATTATTTTTTCCAGACACGGACTACACATCCAATTTTAAATATGACTATCCGATTGCTTATATCCCGCCAGGACAACGTGAAGCTTACCAAAAAGTAAGTATTTACTCAGCTCCCTGAAAAGTTATAACTAAATTACGGGTGATATAATTTAAAAAAAAAATGGGAAAAAGTGCACGTGTACTTCCAAGACGCCGCTATAATTGTATGAGAAGAAAAATATATAAAGACCAAACACAGAACAAATAATCGTGCACATCACACAAAGATTTGTCATGGGTGGGCTTCCAACCCACTACCTCTGGCTTAGCAGTCAGGCTCACTTACCAACATGCCAGTCAGTAGTTAATTTAATTTAACAACCTTATTAAATACTGTCAAAGCAAAAAACATGCAATAACCCCTTTTTGCAATGCAAGTAAATAAAAGCGAAAGCCGCTGGATGCGGGCAGCGCAGGACCGGCTATTGTGAAGATCCTTGGGGGGAGGCATTTGTACAGCAGAAAAGATTGAAATAAACAAGTCTATAAGGCAAAGTATAAAGTAGATGTAGCTTTTTGGTTAAATAAAAGTCACATTAAAATACATCACAACAAAAAGATAGTAAACTTTTTTTATATCAATGGTGATATCCTTACGTTACCCCCAGATCATAAGTATTCACATCGTGTGTACAGACACCACATGAACACACAGACGCCAGCACATCAAGCTACCACTATCTGTCAAATTTCCCCAATTGAAAGTGAACCTTATGCTTTTGTGATATAGTTGAAAATCTAAAAAGAAATTTGACAGATTAGGTTAACTGGATGTGCTGGCGTCTGTCCCTACCTATGTTTTTATGATAAACTTAGCTTACAAAGTATCCTTACAGCAGTGTTATGTCTTTTTCACATAATTAAACAGTTTTAATATTGACATCAACCAAACCAAGTAGGTATTACTTTAGTAAAATCAAGTTAATATTACCTACCTACATAAAACCGTCGACTTGTGAATGTCGATTGTGAGGAGGAAGTTACTATATTTAGCTGTGACCTATATCGATTCATATTGGATCAATATAACTGTACACTTGCAATTGAAGAAGGAAATTAGTAGTAATTACAAATGCATGAACATGTAGTTTCAATACAACTTGAAACTTTGACTGCACAAGCTGCGCAGCCGCTAAGACAATCGCCTCGCCGATTCGTTTCGCAGGTTCGAGTCTGCGCCGGACAACTATTTGTATGACCCATAAATAGTTATATATGAACATTGTTAACAGGTATTAACGCGACTAACCTTATTGTTATTTTCCCGACGTTTCGACCAAGTTGCATGGACCGTGGTCACGGGATGACAACAATAACAATAAGGTTAGTTGCGTTAATACCTGTTAACAATGTTCATATATAATTATGATACGCGAAAGTTGAAAAAAAAAACAATAAATAGTTGTTCTGAGTCTGGATGTAATCTGTGTCCGTATTTAATATGTTTGTAAAGTACCCCGCGACACAGGGATAAGAATTCCTAGTGCGGGCGTGGTTGTTAAAAAAAACTGTTGTCATCGACCTACGTATTCACGAGACCGCAGCGCGCCGTGATTCAGTTCTTAGTGAAACTGCCTTCAGACCAAAAGTTTGTGGGTTCGATCCTCGCAGAAGACCTATATTCCTGTTCATGAACATAGTCTATTCATCATGGATTCAGTGTCTTCTGTGTATTATATGTACAGATTTAACACAACTTAAACATAGCTTGGGTGTACCATAGCTGCGGGAGAGCACGGGTGACTTGTAATAATGGTTGTTTTTACCTACATCAGGCACCAGTCTCTCACAAAATTATACTTACCTCTAGAGTTGTATGTAATTTTCTCTCATCTTTATTAGTCTTAAGCATAACTTTGTGGAAGATAATAAATGAATTTTACTATTGTATTATATTGTACAACAAAATAAAAAACACAAATAAATATGTGTTTATTCGGTGTATGCTGCCAGCTTTTTATTATTATATATAAAACTAACCCTGCACGCTACATAGGTAATACTGCCTCTTTGGTCTAGCGGTAGCGTGTTCAACCGCAGAAAATGAGGTGAAAAGAAATTTCTCAGTATCAGCCCGAAATCTGGAAGTTGGCGGTATTACACCCCCGTGCCTCGGAGAGCACGTAAAGCCGTCGGTCCTGTACCTGACTTTCCGGTCATGTCGCTAGTCGTCCCATCGGATCAAGAGAGTGATAGACTAGAAAGTGCCCATGTGTCTGCGCATACACTTGTGCACTATAATATGTCCTGCGCAATTGACTAATCTCCATTGAGAATGGCCACCGTGGCTGAAATTCAGCCAGGAAGACATCATCATCATCAATAGACTAAGAGGTATTAAATGATTATCTTCCTTGCATTGGATTCGAATATAATATCAGAACACTTCTATAAACCAAATCACCACCTTGGGCCCAAAACAAATCCAAGTCTGTAGGGCCATAAATTGGCCATAATTTCATAATATGATATATTATTTTCAGCTTTATTGCATTCAACCACCAACAGTGAACAAGGCGGTAACCGTGGTATGCGACTGGGCGGCGCCTCCACAGGTGCAGTTCACCCTGGGCGACGATTACATGCATGTCGTGCGCCAGGATCCAAATGGTCACTTCATAGGAAACGCTGTCATCACGACATACCAGCTCTGCAACCACAACTTGGTACCTAAAAATGCTACAGTGTCTATTTCGTCTTTGTGATCTTTATAATAATTGTAACTATTATGAATTTTATTAAATGTGAATCAGTGTAAACTAAAGAATGAGTTTGTTTTTTTTATAGTTATCGTTGTTATACGATTAGATCACCGATTGTAACTACAATTGATTTCAGTTATTACGACGAGTAAGGTCCACCACAATTACGTCGTTATACCCGTTACAAGCATAAATAAAAATATAAATGCACGTGTACACAACCATAAAATTAAATTAAGTTTGTTTATATACGCAACATTCACTGTCACTAGGCTCAACACCACTCATGTTGATAACGATTTTTTAGGGTTCCTTACCCAAAGGGTAAAACGGGACCCTATTACCTACTGAGACTTCATTGTCTGTCTGTCACCAGGCTGTATCTCATGAACCGTGATAGTTAGACAGTTGAAATCTTCACAAACGATGTATTGCTGTTGACGCTATAACAACAAATACAAAAATAAAATAAATATTTAAGTGGGCTCCCATACAACAAACGTGAATTTATTGCTCGTTTTTAGTCATTATCACTAAAAACGAGCAATAAATTCACGTTTGTTGTATGGGATAAGATACGGAACCCCTCGTGCGCGAGTCCGACTCGCACTTGGCCGTTTTTTTTTTTGTTTACTTAATGATTATTTTACCTACTTAACAGAACTACCTCTACAAAATAAACTACGGCCTGTCAAATTTCGGCTTCATAAGTCAGTATTAGCGATAGATTCCGAGTAGATTCCATAGCAGGTCAGTCAATGAGTGAATAAGTGACCTTACACTTTTATATATATGAGGATTAGAAGAAAAGAAAATTAACCCTAACCCATCGACTTCAACAACAAAAATATCTGTAATTTATAAAAGGCTAAATATCCTTTGTATTTTCGTGAACTTAGCATTGAAATAAAAATGAGCAGAACTAAGAATAACTTCTTATCACTGTAATTTATGAATATAATAGATATGTAAGTTTCATGTAAGTAGTTTCTATAGATATTACCTACCATTATATAAAAAATCTCAATGTCCTAATGGTTTGCTGGAAGACAATTCATTATGAATTAAGCTCGCTTATGTGTTTATGCGTTTGGAAGTTAAAATGTCACAGGCAGACAGCACAAAACACCCCATTTTTGTGCAAGTTTAACTTTTAATAAATGGTACTAATAAAGTGAAAGTAACTAAGACAGTCCCCTCTCCGCTTCCCGGGTTCGATTCCCACGCCAGACAATTTTGTTGTGTGACCTATAAATAGTTGTTCTGAGTCTGGATGTAATTTGTGTCCGTCTATTATATGTTTGTAAAGTACCCCGCGACACAGGGATTAGATTCCCTAGTGCGGGCGTTACTAGCTTTATAAATAAAAAAAATAAAATAAAAAAGGTTTTTATTCACGTAGACTTCAAAAAAGCGCTTGTAAATAGTCAGAACATGTTTGTAGTATTATAGTTGTATACATTATTATTTCTAGTAACATAGATATTAGGTACACATGTATTGATAGTATTAAAACATTAATAAAATTTATTTTATAACAGCAATGATATTTAGCTAGCTCGAATCAAGTTATTGTCAAGAGATTATGTTTAAGTTTAATTATCTAGTTTAAGTCTAATTATCTAGTTTAAGTCTAATATTTGTGATACATATTGGCAATGGTTCTGTCTATATTAAGGTGATATTATTATGACGGACCTTGTGTTAATAACGACGGTCGCGCTTTAATGCTACCACCGGATCCATATTTTATCTTATCTTTTATCTTAACCAATTTATCTTATCTTAACCAATAATTAATTGGTTAATTGCAATCGAATCGATTTATTCCACTAAACAGTATCTTATCATACGTAGTCCATCATACAAATCTATGGCTTTATTGGAAAACAAAAATGAGCAAGAAAATACGACATCACCCCTCGATTTTATTATTCATAATAATTAATCTAAGTTGTTATAATATAGTAACGAGTTTTGTAGAGGTATTTGAATATGGTATGTACCTGGAATTTATGTAATTTTGGACTTCAATATCACGCACATAATAATAACATAACTGCCTATAAAAAAAAAAGTGGATATAATCCATTTTGGAGCTGAAATACCGTAAAAAGCAGAATAAGTACCTATATATACATATACTGATGCATCGATATACCAGCATACGTTTCAACCCAGGTATTTTTATTTTAGGTATGTATTTTGAACTTAGGTGTTTTAACGTAAGGTTTTTTTTAATATCAGAGATTTAAATACGTGCTCTCTAATTCATTTAGAGCATCAGCAGTCTTATGACTAAAGTTAATTTGCAAAACAAATTTAGGCGATAATATTCCGCTTCGAGTGTGGGATTTTTCATAAAATTATCATCACCTAATACCGGCCCCGCTACTTTCTTTAAAACTAATGAACATAAAAATAAAGAGTTACGTTCTGACATGGCAATAATTACAATACTGCTTTGAATTGTTGAAATCATGATAAGTAATTAATTCCTTAACTTTGAACATTTCATTCCCGTATTGCACGTGACATCATACAATTAATTTTGATGAACAAAACTACACGAGTAATTGTATAACCAAGGGCTGCCTATTTATTTTCTACAATAGGAGATAACAGTGGTCTATGAGTAAAATTGCTAAGGTTTTACTCATAGATAGGTAATACTATAGTAAATGTGTGGACGGCCGACTTTAGGGCAGGGTTCCAATTCGGCATATTCACACTACACACGATTTTTATTGAAATCATTTTTCTTAATTTAATTATAATAATATTATATAAATTGTATACCCTTACCTATACTATATTATTGTTAACGCATTAACATAACTAGAATAAAACGAATCTCAAACGAAATTCATGCTTACTGCCATAGCTAGCAAAGTGTTCCAACAGCATGAATAACCCTTCTGTTGCAATCATGCCCACATGATATACTTTCACAAATATTAATACTATTAAACAATTTTGTTTAAGGTGTTCATCTTCCAGGGGAAATACTTGTATATACGGTTAGGGGTACCGTACAGCCATTTGTGTACGAATATAAGCTTAACGCTACGGTAAGTTTAGTTCAGCTTTCTTATCCTGTCCAGTACCAAGATAGAAGACATTAACTCCGTTGGAATGTATACAGAAGAGTCGTTACGCCAGCACCTGCTTGGCGATTAACTTTACCTGGATACCGCCACATAATATTACCACAAATTGGAGGTTACCAGTCGCGAAGGGTTCATTACACCATTTGGATCATCTTGTCTCACACAAATATGTTGAATATAAGATTTAAATCACTATACATAAGTGTTAAAGGTTAAAATAACAAGATTGAACATTTCTGTTTACGGTTCTGAAATCTATATCATGTTACTTTTAATGATCGACTTGACGAGAACACTGCGGCGCTCCCAGATTCCCTGCTTAACAATGGCGAATGATTTATATCAATCATTTCACTCGTCTCATGTGATAAAGACATGCCAATCACAAGCTTTAATGAGTATTATGCTATAATCTTCCAAAAGAGGTAGTCGGAATCCACGAGGATTTTAAAAAACGGGGAGATCTTGTCGGGTGAGCAATGCGTAAATGAGTTTGCTCAATATTTTCACTCGGTTTATAGCACGACCCAGGCCGAGTTGAACGTTGCCGCAGCGATAGAAGGGGCGGGTGGTGAGAATGGAGCAGCGCGGATTCACTTGCAGAAACTACAGTTGAAGGATGTGCGAAGTGCGCTTGATCAACTTAAGCCGAAGAGGTCCGCGGGACCGGACGGTATTCCGCCTTACATATTAAGAGACTGTAGATCTGGGCTGGCTGAACCGTTGCTCCATATTTTTAATAAGTGTCTGGAGGCGGCTGTGTTTCCCGTCAGATGGAAAACCACTCGTGTTGTGCCGGTACCGAAAGGAGGAACAAGTAAGGGCAATGTTAGTGGGTACAGGCCTATTGCAGTACTGTCATCCCCGGCTAAAGTCCTGGAGTGCGCTATTCATAACAGTATCTATATGCAGGTAAAGGCGCAGCTCTCGGATGCACAACATGGGTTTCGACCAATGAGAGGTACCACCAGTAACATGCTGAGTTACATGTCTCATGTGCTGCCGATTGTGGATAGTGGGGTGCAGGCTGACGCTGCTTATTTCTATTTAAAAAAAGCATTCGACCTGGTCGATAATGACGTGTTGCTCAAGAGGTTAGCAGCTGTTGGTTTTACACCACACCTACTTAATTTCTTCGCCAGTTACATGAGAGATAGGCAGCAATACGTAGAGTACGAGGGATTCAGGTCAGAGCCGTACTTTACGTGGTCTGGTGTGAGCCAAGGGAGTAACCTTGGACCGCTGCAATTTTTAATTATGATAAACGATTTGCCCAAAGTCGTAAAAGATGCAAATTGTTTATTATTTGCAGACGATCTAAAGTTGTGCCTGGCAGTGAGGAGTAATGATGACTGTATACGCTTACAGAAGGCAATAGATAGCATAGTTACTTGGAGCAAAGAAAATCACCTACAATTTAACGTCAAAAAATGTGTCACTATTACTTTCTCGCGTGCACGTGGTCCTATTGTATATAATTACAATATTGATGGGTTTCCTATGGCAAGAGTCACAGAGGTTAGGGACTTAGGAGTTAGTCTTGACACCGGACTGTGGTTTCGTAATCACATCGTCAATTGCTGTAAAAAAGCCTACAGAAATTTAGGGTTTATATTGCGAACTGTTCGTGGTTTCACAAATATCACGGCGATTATCGCTTTATATAACACTTTGGTGAGAAGTAAATTAGAATGTAATGCAGTGATCTGGCATCCACATGAGACTAAATAAAGTGTCATGTTGGAGCGAATACAAAACAAATTTGTTAGATTTTTATATTTGAAGCTCTATGGAGTATATCCTTTTTACCCGCTTATGTATCCAACCTTGTTTATATTAGGCATGGTTGGTTACAACGAGCTGAGAGTTAGGCGTGAGTTTGCTCTTGTATTATATATATTTAAAATAATAAGAGGCAAATTGCATAACGCCAACATATTAAATTTAGTATGTCTGAATGTTCCGAACAGATATGTCTGGCGGCGACGTCGGCCTCAGCTGCTGGCCGTACCTAGTGGCCGCACAAATCTCCTTAATAAGGCGCCCCTGACCCAAGCACTTCGCACTCTAAACAGGGTAGCAGAGGATATAGACATTTTTGCCTGTACACTGAGTCAATTCACAAGGATAACATTATATATAATTAGTTATAGAAATTAGGTTGTATAAGTTTTTTACTACACTATTGTATTGGGTTGTACCTGTAAAAATAGTTGTAAATGTGGAGAAAATAAATAATGTCCGGTACCAAGATAAAATACACGAAAGCACGGTGCAATTTGTACAGAAAAAGTGTACATAAGACATTCCTTTATAATAACATTAAGCATTTTAAGGTTTTCTTTTTTGCGGGACTAGTCCCTCCCTCTTACCCACCACTGCAACTCCTGTAAGCCAGGATCAACAGTGGCACACAATGAAATGACACTGAGCGGTGAAGCTCAGGCATGTCCCGGGGAATCGCTTTAACTGTCTTGGATCCCGCAACGAATTTAATCAGAAACAGAAAAAAGGAGGAGTTAGAAAATGAATAGTTCCACTTCCCTCCAGAGCAAAGCGGGAGACAGAATGATGTAAAGAGGCTTAAGCCTCATAAAATGAGAGATTTGCAACTAGAGAAGCCAGCTGCAAAAGCACCGAGGATCAATTTAAGGGTCCTAAGTGAGCTGTTATATTTGATTCCAATAGTAGGTATGGCAAAAACGCTTAAACGCACGGAAGTTGTTCCTTGTTGCTACAAGATCCGTATAATAAATTACTCCAGATATTGGTTGCAAGCTGTTTAACATAATATCACGCTGATTTTGCCAGAGATCACACTCCCACAGGATGTGGTGAGCAGTTTGTTCATATTCGTTACTGGATGTTGAGCACAGACAGATTGGTGAAGATACTAATTTGAAACTATACAATTTACTTTTAAAATTGCCGTGTCCGGTAAGAAATTGTGCAACACAATGGTCTATGATTAGCCAAGTTTTATTTAACCGTTCGCGTACGTCCGGAAAGAACTGGTGCAGATGGCGACCCTTGGTTGACGTATTCCATCTACATTGCCATTCATTTAGTAGTTCGTTATTTAAGTCAGTTATTGGCATAAATAGCCTGGTTATTTTCGCACGGTCGCGTAATGATAAGAAATCATTTTCTAAATTATCGCGCGTAGAATAATACATTGCTGCTCGTCTTTGTACTTCAAGATCAACCGGTAGTACACCCGCTAGGACAGGTAGGGCCTCTGTGCTCACTGCTCTATAGGCTTTACACAGAAATATCAACGCCAACCTCTGGCTTTGTAGTAATTTACGGCGAGCAGCTCCGATGGTAGCCCTATCAGCCCACACAGGCGAGCCGTAGCATATACACCCAAGATAGGTTGCCCCGTAAATGATTTTAAGAGTATTAAAAGAGAGGCCCCAGGTTGCCGTCGATATCCTTGTAAGTGCAAAAAAGTTTCGCTTAGCTTTTTCCCCAACTGATTTAATATGTTCTATAAACGAGAAATTCTTTTCTAAAACTAAACCCAAATAACAGGTTGATATTTTGCGTTTTACAGTAACATTATTAAGTTTTACGCCCGGGGGGGATTTTAGTTCACCTTTAAGAAGGAGTTGGTAGGTTTTATGAGGAGCAAATGTAAGGCGATTTCTTTTACCCCATTCACTTATCATACTTAAGCAAGTTTGAGCCAGATTTTCCAACTCTCTCCTGGAGTTACCCTGTATAAGTAAGAGGCCATCGTCGGCATATGCCGTTAGAGAGCAGCGTGATGGCAAGGGTAATGTCAAGAAGTCATCAAAACCCAAGTTCCAGAGATACGGCGCGAGCACTGAGCCCTGGGGGCAACCCATGGTTAACGATTTAGTGACTCTGAAGTGACCAAGCTTAAGAGTTGCAGAGCCATGTACAAAATAAGATGTGATTATCGAATATATATTACTGTAACAACCGCGTAACTTAAGTTTTTGTAACAAAATTGGCCACCAAGTATTATCAAACGCCCCTGAAATATCTAGGAATATGGCCAAAACGTATTTACATTCGGACGAGTTTACAGCTTTCCTCACTGTGATAGCTGCGTCCACTGTCGATTTACCCGCAGTAAAACCAAATTGATTTCCGTGAAATTTTGGTCCTCCCGGCAGCAATCGCGGTACAATAAGTCGTTCTAGAAGCTTGCCTAAGGAAGGCAGTAACGTTATTGGTCGGTATGACTTAGGGTCTTCAGGCAGTTTATCGCCATTTTTTGGTATAATACGAATAAAACCGCTGCGCCAAGAACGCGGAAAAGTCCCTTCAGATATGCAACGATTAAAAACTTTTAGTATTGAATCACCGGATTGTTTTGTGGCTTCTATTATCATTTTGTTGGATATTTTATCTTCACCTGAAGCTTTGTTAACAGGTAGCGATTTCACAGTATTCATAAACTCATTAATTGTAGGAAGACTAGACATATAGGTAGCGGGTGGATTGTTTGCCCACTGTCTAATCTGCTTATGGTAGTCATTATCGTTCAAGGAACTATCATCAGGTATGAGCGAATTAAGTAAGGATTCCGTGGTCTCCTCTATGCCACTGGTGTAGGTATTATTGATTTTTATGTTTTGAATATAAGCTAAATCTATAGACCTATTTGCTTTAAACTCATGGTATAGGGGCGACCACGGGCCTTCTTTATCTAATTTATCGACTATTTTTCTAATAAGATTGCCTTTGGATTTCTCTATTGACGAGCGGTAACGTGAACGAGCTATTTTGAGATTTATACCGGGTGTCCCAAAACTCAACGTCAAGCCGAAACGGGGTGACAGGATTGATCATAACCATCACGAGAAAAATCTGAAAAAAAATCTATCCCATGCAGTTTGAAAATTATGGGCATTTTAAGAAAAACCTAGAAATTTGATCAAACTGTACCATTTTTCGGTTATTGTGGTTATTATTTTTTATTTTTGTTCATTTGAACTTTAGAAACGTAATCCTAAATAACATTTCTAGAATCCCAATAAAAAATAATGACACAATTGCCTTAAGTTCCCGAGAATTGAGACTATTTGTTAAACTACGAATTTAAAATTTTCAAGATTCGTCGACTTTGACAGGCCCTCCTATAAAAAAAATGTACTAGAGTGCCTTGGCAAGTAGCATTAAAAGTTGGCGCATTTAATCAGAATTCTAAAATGGTACAATACTTGTTAGTTCCATACAATAGAAAAGAGTAAAAAAATTAAAACCTCAAGTAACCCGATTTTTGCTATCAGATTTTACTCAGTTAAAATGTTTTTAATTCGCACAAGCTCTAGGTAGGTTCTTAATTTTAAGGCAAAATGATGAGAGAGATGGATAATGGGTATGTTTGCCATGAGTGAGCGAGACAGATAGTGACGCCACGCATTGAGACGGAGATGCGTCGTTTAAACGAGTGCGACAGAGGCATAATGAGAATCCCCAATTCATCCAAAAAATTCTCTGGTCAGATGAATCGACATTTAAAAAAGATGGTTACATGAACTTGCACAATTATCACGAGTGGCATGTGGAGAATCCACATTTAATGCGAGAAGATAGATCCCAGTATCGTTTTAAAGTAAACCTGTGGACCGGAATTTTAAACGGTAAAATTATTGGGCCTATTGAACTGCCTGAGAACTTGAATGGAACTAATTACCTACATTTTTTAAGAGAAGATTTACCAACCCTGTTAGAGGACGTACCACTAGCAGATCTTCGCGACATGTGGTTTCAACAAGATGGCTGCCCAGCGCATTTCGCAGTGCAAGTAAGAGATTTCCTTGACCAGGAATATCCGGGAAGGTGGATTGGACGTTCGGGCACTATCTCGTGGCCCGCCCGTTCACCAGATTTAAATCCCCTGGATTTTTTCTATTGGGGAGTTCTCAAAGAAAAAGTTTACTCAAAGCCCATTGAGAACGTAGCCGACCTGCGTGAACGCATTTCTCAAGCAGCTGAGGCGATCAACTCTCGAAGATATGCCCGACTAATAAGTAGATCTTTTTTAAGAAGATGTAGGGCTTGTATTGAGGCTGATGGTAAACAATTTGAACATTTATTTTAATAAAAAACGTTATTTCTCTATCATCTGACTTTTATTCCAACAAACCTAATTATTTTACTAATTTTACTAACTTTTTTTCACTTTGGTAAAAGTGGCGTCACTATCTGTCTCGCTCACTCATGGCGAACATACCCATTATCCATCTCTCTCATCATTTTGTCTTAAAATTAAGAACCTACCTAGAGCTTGTGTGAATTAAAAACATTTTAACTGAGTAAAATGAGATAGCAAAAATCGGGTTACTTGAGGTTTTAATTTTTTTACTCTTTTCTATTGTATGGAACTAACAAGTATTGTACCATTTTAGAATTCTGATTAAATGCGCCAACTTTTAATGCCACTTGCCAAGGCACTCTAGTACATTTTTTTTATAGGAGGGCCTGTCAAAGTCGACGAATCTTGAAAATTTTAAATTCGTAGTTTAACAAATAGTCTCAATTCTCGGAAACTTGAGGCAATTGTGTCATTATTTTTTATTGGGATTCTAGAAATGTTATTTAGAATTACGTTTCCAAAGTTCAAATGAACAAAAATAAAAAAGAATAACCACAATAACCGAAAAATGGTACAGTTTGATCAAATTTCTAGGTTTTTCTTAAAATGCCCATAATTTTTAAACTGCATGGGATAGATTTTTTTTCAGATTTTTCTCGTGATGGTTATGATCAATCCTGTCACCCCGTTTCGGCTTGACGTTGAGTTTTGGGACACCCTGTATATGCATTATTTAAAACATCGCCTACAATTTTACGTTTTTTTAGTTTATTATATTTTTTACGTGCTCTCCGAAATTCACATCGAACTTTAATTAAGTAGTTATTCCACCAATCGCATCTTCGAATATTAGTGATAGGGACGCGGCCTATGGCAATATCGGCACAGTAGGTAAAAGTGTCCGACATCATTACAGCACATTCCTCTGTTGTTAGTTCATCCCGGGTGAAATCCCTGGCATGCGCGGCAAAAAGAGCTCTGAAAAAATCCCAATCGGCCCCTTTGAGCCGATATCTATAGTTACCGTAAATAGCCATAGGTCTTTGTGTCAACCGAGGAACAAACTCGTACACGATTAAGCGGTGATCACTGGATGAAGCGTCAGGCAAAACACGCCATCCATCTATTCGGACGTCTGAGCTTGAAAAAGTGACGTCAATAAAAGATTCGCCAGTAGGGCTACAATAAGTAGGCGGTGCATCAGGAGTGTTATGTATTGATAGATTCATCTCAGCGACGAAATCTTCGACGGCGTTCCGCCGTTCTGTATCGCTTGAACGGTATTTGCCATACCATAACGTAGAGGATGCGTTAACATCTGCGCCAATAATAATTTTGTATCCTTTGAGGGACATCAAAACATGGCGCAAGTGATGTAAATGGGGACCGACAGGATCTGAATACTGAAAATAACAGCTCACTACGTAAACTTTCCAGGGTGGGGATGATATTTCAGCGACAGCACAGTGTGACGTCATGAGGTTTCGCATAGCGCTTACCGTAAAATTAGTACGCGTTACGTAAATAGCAGCCCGTGATTTGTTGTCTAGCTGCACCAATTTATTTTTTAAACGCGCATATTGATATTGTTCTTGTACAAGCACTATATCTAAGTTGTATTCATTGACTAAAGTTTCCAACTCTGATGTCGCAACCCTATCGTTGTGAAGATTTAGCTGCCCTATTTTTAAGTAAGCCATATTAATATTTGGTATTTAGCACTAACTGCTCAAGTTTATGCTTAAATGTGGGGCAGTTGTCCGAGCCGCATTTGTGGTCGTGAGGTTTTTTATATGTTTTACACGATGCACAAACTGGTTTAAATTCTGGGTCATTGTGGTGCTTACATGATTTTGTGGGATGTGCTTCTGCGCATAAGGCACAGGTAGGTAATTTATTACTACAGTACTTGAAAACATGCCCATATTGCTGGCAGTTTAAACACCGAACTACCTCTAAATCATCAATAAAGCGGCATGTAGCCCAGTCGATGAAAAGTTTTTCTTTAGTGCTGACTAAATGTTTTCTAATCTCCGGTTCGAGCTCAATTCCCACCCACTTGCGCCCATTAGCTACGTTACGCTTGCGCACAATTTTAGTTTTAGACGTAAAATCGTCTTCGCTGACTTTAAGATCACTATCTTTGATATTTTGCCTGTATAACGCCGTTAAAAAGACCTGGTCGTCCATTGACGACGGTATATCTTTTATAAGTATGCGCGGTCGTCGCCCGGATGGAGTTTGAAGTTTTAAACCCGCCGAACGAATGGCCTCGACAGAGCGAATTTTATTGAGTTGGGTTTCATTTGCCACTCGGAGTACAACGCCAGAATTGGAAGTTTTTTTAACGCCTACTATTTGAAAACCGTCGTCCGCGGGTTTTATAGCCTTCATAAGCGCTTCCTTGGTCGCCGACGAAGTCGCGTACTCCGCTGATCACTCAGCGGTGGGATACGCAATAATTGAAGGAACCGGTTTTCGCGTCTGTACTATGGGGGCGGCGGTTTTTTTCGGTAAACGCAGTTTTAATTGTTCCGCGTACGTAGGAATCTCAGAATTGGTTTTATTTACGCAAAGATCTAACTGACGTTCTGCGTTCGCCAATTTAGTTTCATTGCATGAAGATTTAAGCGCAAGTAATGAAATAATACTGGTAAGGCGCTGCGTACAATCCATCACCGATAGCTTATTCGCGATATTCATACCCGAGTTGGAATCACTGACTAATTCGTTAACCTTTGACAGATAAACGGAAGCTTGTGTCACAAGATCGCAATAATTATATTCCGCACTGTTTGTATCGCTAATATTTAATGAAGACGAATAATCGGATTGAGATCCCCGAAAACGTTTTATGTCCGATTCCTGTTGACCATCGGGAGTACAAAACGTCGGTGACGCATCGTCTAACACTCGTTTGTTGAAGCCTGAAGGGGGCGTTCTGGGAGTCTGTTTACTTCTCCCAAATGCGTTTCGCCCCCTATCGGGGGGGACATCATTCATTTTTGACATGTTATTCACACGAAATAAGCAAGCGCTTTAATGTAAACAGCACGATAACTAATTTAGCACGATAACAAGTAACTGTGACTATGACGCGGTACCCTCACAAGAAAAAAGTTAAACTTACTCACCGAACGATAATTTGAACTAAAATCCAGATATTACTTATTAAAACACTTAAAAAACTTACAGATTGTAGTATTTAGCACTAACACTAAAGCTAGAAACAAAACACAGGTCACAAAACAATCACGAAATAGCAGAAAAATAATATTATTTCACAGCGAACCTCCGACGCACTGAGCCGTAGCGTAGCGGGAAGGGAAGTGTTTAAGGTAAGGAAGTAATTTTAAGGTTGTGTTTCTGCGTGTGAGTAAGGTTGTCAGAACTCATTGGGGTGGAGGGAAGGGTTAGCAACACTTTTAAAGTTTGCCGACTCATAACGGCCGGCAACGCACCCGCGACTTCTCTGGTGTTGCGAGTGTCCATGGGTGGCGGTGATCACTTACTATCAGGTTGCATACACTTGCTCGTTTGCCGCCCTCAGATATATATAAAAATAATAATAATAAAACATGTCAATCCTATTTAAATCACTATGAACACGTCTTAATACTTAGAAGTATAAGTCTTAATACGTAGAAGGTTTATCTAAACAATTGCCCACATTTCGTCTCATAAACAAGCGGGTAATATAGACAAGCTGTCTATATTACCCGGTCAAGCAGTAAAAGGAAATTTTGGTCCTTCTGTCTCTTTGCTCCGGCTAATCTCCGAAACGGTTGGCCTGATTTCGGTGGGACTAATATGGGGTAAGGAATAATAAAGCGTATGGATTTTGGTAAATGTATCACCATTATTCTGTTGTTTTCCATTTTCAGTACAACAAAACCGGCATGGCTGAGTCATTTTCACATTTAAGAGTGGAATCTTACAATCCTATGTCGGCTGTCAACGTAAGCTATGATCCAAGAGCAAGCGAGATTACTTTAAGAATTCAATACCCACTAATTGAAATGATTTACGCAGCCAAAGGATACACCGTGAAAAAATAGTACGCCTGGCACAACGCAGTTACTATGCTTACTCGTTTATTAATCTTTGCATCGAAGGGACTTTACCATTTTACTTATTTTTTGTTAAGGCAGAGGAATGCTCATGCTGTATGTTCTACTCCTAACCTGCCATGGACTTCTCTTGGCACCTGATAGGGGAACCCCAAAGACCTATTCTCTTTGGGGAACCCCTATAATGCGGTTATTCAGGTCGGGTGACCACTTTTGTAACATGTTTCGTTGGTCTAGCGGTAGCGCGTTCGCCCGCAGAAAACGAGGTGCTGGGTTCAAATCCCGGGTTGGGACTTTTTTGCAAAAGGACAAAAATCTCACCATCAGCCCGAAGTCTGGGAGTTGGCGGTATTATACCCCCGTGCCTCGGAGAGCACGTAAAGCCGTCGGTCCTGTACCTAATTTCTTTCCGGTCGTGTCGCTAGGCATCCCATCGGATCATGAGAGTGAAGGTATAGAAAGTGCTCCTGTGTTCGCGCACACACCTGTGCACTATAATATGTCCCGCGCAGATGGCTAATCTCTATTGAGACTGGCCGCCGTGGCCAAAATTCAGCTAGGAGGATATCATCATGCAATTCACGGACAGCACAACAAAATTCAGAACAACTTTAATATTTAAGTTACACCGTGTGGGAATAGAACTCAATAAACGAGGGCGCTGAGGTAGTGGCAAGTCGAACACCGATACCACTGTACCACACGTGCAAGCAAGATTTACATATGCGTAACATCAGATGCCAATTGAAGCCGTTACTGGGGTGGGCGCGCACCGCATTAATGAACTAGTAACTGTATAAGATAAGATATTAAATTATATACATCTGTTTACATTTGTTATTTAGAAACTGCATTTACTGTGGCTCCATTCATTTTGCTACAACTAGTATTAGTTATTAGTTAGTAGTATTAGTTTTATATCGAGAACTCAGTGGTTAGACAAACCTAACTTAGGCTTTAAGCCACTGATTGTGTAAAGAAATACTAAACTGTGTGTTAAATGAAATAAATAAATAATAAAAAAGCTTACTCTTAGAATATAGCGCAACACCTTGATTAGTTATTACTTTGATACCGTAATACATTTTTCATACCAAGTTAACCATGACATGGCTTAACGACTAGTGCGACGGTTGCCGCAAACCTTCTAATTGAGAGTTTGAATACTGTCATACTTTTTTTGTATTTTACTACATCACCAGTCTTAATGCAATAAAAATTATATCATATTTAGACATGTAAAAATGTGTTTTAATTAGTTTACCATCCTTACCGAGCACCCAAACTTGAGCTTACTGCAGCGTGTTCTACATAGGGATGTTAAGTCAATAGTGGATATTTGTAACAACAGTGTCAGAGTTTTTTAAACCACACAGTAGGCGTTGGATATGGACGCATGGATGAAGAGGTTGCGAATATCCAGTTTTATCGACATGTTTGCGATTAAACAGGTGACGCTGTTGCTGAAATCCTTAGTCAACTTTTATGACACTCATGGGGTCTAATGGGTTATTCTTTCGGGCCGGGAACCACGCGGCTACGGCGTGTGCAATGAAGAAGGTATTCTATCTATCTATCTATCAAATCAAAGTAACACACGTCACCATAGTCCATTATAAAAAAGAAGAGGAACTGCACGAGCGCTAGTTTTTTCTAAAAAGTTCTGTAAAAAGTTTATTAGTCAGAACACAGCCCGCAAAATTGCAGAAACCACAAAATCGCAAAAACCGCAAAGACACTTGAGGAAGGCAAGCGTAAGCAGGGCGGACAGCACCTCAGGTACAAAGATGCGGTAAAGACATCTGAAAGAATGCGATATGGTGTCATTTCAATGGGAGCATCTAGCCGCTCAAAGACAAGAGTGGAGGAGTTTTGTTGAAAACAGAGTCAACGAATTTAAAAAAACACGTTACTCTGAGCTTTATGCCACGTGTGATGAATTGAATGAAAGCCCGTCCTGCGGTCATCAATTATAACTTTATTAATGGAGTGCTAACAGATTTTCATACAGAAGTTTGGTTACATAAGCCAAATGGAGCACATGAAAGACTCGAGAGTTGACGCGGTCACCGTAGCTGAAATCGGTCGTATCATCATTATTAAAGTGATGTGTGTGAGTGAGTGGTCCACCTATTCAGAAAGCAGGGTTCAATGATCCTCAGTTCCAGATTAAACACGGTGATTTGGGTAAACTATCGACCTCAGATAGAATAATACCCGTAACTTATAAACAGCTGTTTAGATTTTTCTGATATCAGATAAAATAAGTGTAGTAAAATTGGTGAATACGTTTGGAGTTAAAATTCCATAGACAGGCAGCACTTGATACCCCGTTTTTGGTCAGTTTACTAAACTGCAAACTATCTATCATAGTCTTAACTAGATATTGTGCAAAAATAACTAAGTACCGACATATTTTCTTAACCAATAATCAAGTGATTAATTGCATTTGAATCGATTAATTCCACTCAAAATTCCTTCCAACACATGGAAATCTATTTATTGGAAAATAACAATGAGCAAGATAATACGACATCATTCCTCGATTGTATTATTCATATTAATTAATTTAAGTAGTTATAATATAGTAACGAGTTTTGTAGAGGTTTATGAATACGGTATGTATCTAGGATTTATGTTAATTACTAGCTGTGCCCGCGACTTCGTTCGCGTGGATGTCGGAATTTAACAATGTGTTTTTAGTGTAAAGCGCTGTGGGAGGATACCGATACAATTTTTATTTTATTTAATTTAGTGCTTCTTTATTTCACCTGTGGAACCATCTGGAGCGTACACTAAAACGTTATTGGGGTTGTTTACGCGTGAAAGAGCTACGTATAGTTGACCATGGGAAAAGCATCCAATACTTAGGTCTACCCCCGCAACGGATAATGTCTGGCCCTGAGCTTTATTAATCGGCATGGCATAACAGAGACTGACTGGGAATTGCACTGGTTTGAAAGAGAAAGGAAAGTTTTTAGGAATTACAGGTATCCTTGGAATAAAACCAATAACACCGGCGCCACAACCTGTTAATATTTCAGCTTCGATAATGTTTTGCTGCAGATTTGTGACTTTGAGCCGAGTGCCGTTACAACGTTTGGGAGGATATAAATTTCTGAGGAGAATTATTGGTACACCGATTTTTAAATCTATTTTCTGGGCTGGAAGTCCGGGTGTGCTGAGGGAATCCAAAAATTCTACCGGGTAGTGCGTGGCGTCATCTTCTTCCATAACTGTATTTATTGAGCTATATTCTTTACTATTCCCGGACGCATGAGTCAATATTTTGAAATTAATTGCCGCAGCTTGGCCATTGCGGGGAGTCAAAATAGCTCGCTGACATAGCCAAGAACCAGCTTGATATCCCATGTTTGTGGTATCTCCGCACACAGAAGAAATTAGCTCCTGCTGTGATGTAACGTAAGAGCAGAGATTACCAATCAAAATAACTTTTCCATCTTCTTGTACGGCGTATGTGCCATCGCCTATTATTTACAATAAATTGGTCTCTCTTAAACTCCTGTGCATTTTCGCAGCCTCTGACTGATCGGACCTGTTATGACAAATTTCACGTACCTACCCTGTCAGGAATTTCTCCATCAGTATTTAGTTGTACATGTCATAAAATCTTCAGCAAACTTGTCATGGTACTTTTGCCATAACTGGTTAGCACCCGATAACGCACAAAAGGTCAATAAGATGGCAAACAAATGTCGCAAGCGATGTCGACAATCGCTCACGCATGCGTCCGCTAGAGCGTGATCCCAATGCTGACCTCCATCTAATAAATGGCGTGCTCGGCAAGCGGACTGGTATGTGGGATGTTCAATATCATCCACTTTACGGAACTCAGCAAAAGACGTAGGTCCTCGCACTACATGGACCAGACTGTGGGATGAACTCACACGTGAGCACGCCACGTGAACCAGCCCGCCTTCCTTAAGTCAATTCCAGCTAACTTGAGAGTTGGACTTTGCGAGTTGTTGATGGTTATCGCGACACACACTTTAATAGGGATCTACAGTATTTTAAACTGAAAAGAGAGATAATTTGGCACTATCGGAATACGTGACACGAACACTGTTTCGCCCTGGGTGGATCCAGGCATAATAGTAGCCTCTATGTTATAGAGGCTACTATTATGCCTGGAACCGCCAATGCAAAGTTTTGACTTGAAGCCTAGTGCCTTTGCAAAGTTTAGGTGGCTTCAAATTCCTCAGAACCATTATAGGTATACCCACACGCAACATACATCGCCTATTATACGCCCTTAGGAGTGGAAATTCCTAAAATACTGAAATACATATTTTTTATTTTAACGGAAAGGCCAAATACCAATTTTCATGCTTTTCACTTAAAAAATTGCACACTTTTCATACAAACTTACATCCCCTATTTTGCGCCCTTGGGGTGGAATTTCCAAAAATTCTAAAAATAATTGTTTTATTTTTAACTGAACTACTAAATATAAGTTTCAATGCCTTTAACTTCAAAAATGACGGATGTTCATACAATCTTTCATTCTCTATTTTACCCCCTTAGGGTTAGTATTTCCAAAAACTCTTCCTTAGTGAATGCATACGTCATAAAAAGTACCTACCGGAAAAATTTCAACTCTCTAACCCCAACAGTTCAGGCTGTGCGTTGATATGTCAGTCAGTCAGTTTCCTCTTTTACATAGGTAGGTATATAGATTAGTGCTGAGAAAATTATGAGAGACAGGGTTAATTTACTACATTCAAATACATTCAATCAGACAGGCTCAATAAAATTCGAATCGTCGCGTCTGTACATTCGCGTTACAAATGAATCGACAGAACAAACTTTCGACTGACATTATAATTTAAAATTAAATTATAACAAATCCAACCTTGTACATAATTCAATTTTCCCAAAGAAAACAGAATATTTTAATAAACAATTTTGGACAACGACATACTTCTAGGCAACCAAGACCTTATTTCGAAACAATTCAGAACATTCAAAACCATATCTTAACACCGCGAGTCAAAAGAAATGCACAACGACATCTATCGAAATAAAAATCAACTATCAACCTAGTTCATTCAGGAAAGAGATGTCATAATAATATGCACAATGACATCTATCGGACAGTTCGGTAGTTCAACTATGAACGTTAGTTCATCTTGAAGTAACGAAATGTGTGTTATTTTTCTTCATGATTACTTTAAAATCTAATATCTTTTGATAGACTGAACCGATTGCAATAAAACAAAAACTAAATGTTACCTCAAGTTACGCTCAATCGTTGTGTTTAAAAGTTATCTACATTGCTTTCCTATATTTTACGTGATACCCGAACATATAAAAAGACAAACAGACACACAGACAAAAATTCTAAAAATGCTGGAAATGGGTTCTATTAGTTGTTCTTTAATACCCTGGCTATTTTTTTGGATTTTCTTTTGATGTACAAAAATTATTTTTCTACAGATTTATTATATTATTATGTATAGATAGATAACGAAAATTATGCTTGTTATAGTAAAATATCAGCGCTAATCAAAAATATGAATATCGTACCTAAATGAGTGTTTCTCCTGGCCGAATTTTGGGCTTTGTATATAGAAACTAACTAACTAAAGATTTTATCACCAAAACTCCGTCTCGAGTACTTTCAGAAAATTGTCACCCAATACCGGCCCCGCTGTATTGCGCGTGGATAATATTATCAATTCAATTTTGATGAACTAAAATATACGACTGATTGTATTACCCAAGGGTTACCTGTTTATTTTCTATAAAAGCAGATAAACAGTTAGTGATTTATAAGTGAATATGTTAGGTTCAAGTACACGTAGGTATTTTAGGGGTGGAAGGTCGACTTTAGGACAGAGCTGCAATATTCACACTGCTCACGGCTTTTATTATTGAAATCATATTTTAACTGCAAAACTAATTTATAAGTTTTATGATAGGAATATTTATATACCTAACTTATTTATAAAATGTTATAAATTGCCAATAACCATTTTTAGGGTTCCGTAGCCAAATGGCAAAAACGGAACCCTTATAGATTCGTCATGTCTGTCTGTCTGTTTGTCTGTCTGTCTGTCCGTCCGTATGTCACAGCCACTTTTTTCCGGAACTATTAGAGCTGTACTACTGAAACTTGGTAAGTAGATGTATTCTGTGAACCGCATTAAGATTTTTACACAAAAACAGAAAAAGAACAATTATTTTGGTGGGTCGCCATACATACAACTGACATTCAAAAAATTTTTTTTTCATCGTACCCATACATGTGGGGTGACAATGGATAGGTCTTCAAAAATGATATTGAGGTTCCTAATATCATTTTTTTCTAAACTGAATATTTTGCGCGTGAGACACTTCGAAAGTGGTAAAATGAGTGTCGTCCCCCCCCCCCCCCCCCCTCTCTAACTTCTAAAATAAGAGAATGATAAAACTAAAAAAAATATATGATGTACATTACCATAGAAACTAACAACGAAAATTGGTTTGAACGAGATCGAGCATGTAGTTTTTTTTTTGCAATTTGCTTTAATTTAATCAACTGAAATACTTGCTGCTACGGAACCCTTCATGTGCGAGTCCGATTCGCACTTGGCCGGTTTTTATCACATTAATATAATATGGCCAGATTAAAACGAATCTTCATATTGAACATAAGCTCTATTCCATAGCTTTCAAACAGCATGTTTAACCCTTCTGTAGCGATCATGCCCATATGAATATACTTACACAAATATCAATGTTTCTAAATAATCTCTTTCTGGAAGAAATCGTTAAATGCGATAGCACCTCCGTTAGTCCAAGATTCTGTTATTTGTGTCCAATGAATTTATCTTATTAAAGTGTGTACAATAAAGAGTAACTATTCTATTCTATTCTCTTTAAGGTGTTCATCTTCCAGGGGAAATACTTGTATTTATGGATAAGGGTACCATAAACCCATTTGTGTACGAACACAAACTAATCGCTACGGTAAGTTTAGTTCAACTTTTAAATCCCGTCCAGTACCGTGATAAAGAGCACTAAACTGCGGTATACATATATTTATTATATCTATACAGAAATAAATGTTATGCTTGTGCCTGCTTGGTGAATACTTACCTACTTACTTATCGTATGTGTAGTGGTTACCCTACTTTCAGAGTTCTTAAAGCCGCCCAGTAGGCCTCTGACATGGCTTAACGACTGTTGCCTAATGGCTACATCTGGGACCGACAGCTTATATTCCCTCCGAAGCACGGAGACGCTCAGAATTTAATCCACTTTGGCGGTCACCCATCTATGGACTGACCGCAAGCTTAGTTGCTTAACCTTGCCAATCACTTACGGATCGGTGAGCGTATCTGTCTGTAAGCGCTTCAATAAAAAAAATCTTAGTGATTAACATCACAAGATTTAAATCACTATACAGAAGTATCAAAATGAAAAGAAAGCACGGGTAACACTGTAGCGAATATTAAAAACCAATCTAAATAAATGAATATTCATTTATTTAGATTGGACACACAGACAACACAAACCCGAAAAGTTATCAGAAGGTTTCAGAAATTCAACACTTGAAACTGGCTGATGAACTAAACATGCGAGCCATTGCTCCATTATAGGAGTGGAAAAAAATATCTCAAAGGTTAAAATAACAAGAGTGGACGTTTATCTTCACCTGACATTGATTGCCTTTACAGCTTCGAGCATTGGTTAAATGCTCGAAGCCTTTACAGTTGTTCTAAACGCCATATCATGGTTTTATTTTTAATGATCGACTTGCTGCAACGCTGCCTCTTGCCGCGGCCAAAGTCTCATTGGTTATTTACCAATGACAAAGGGTTTATCTAAACAATTCCACTCGTCTCGTGTCATAAATACATGTCAATCACAAGAATTTATGACTAGTTATATCCTGGGACATTATTCACACGGCCATCTGATCCCAAACTAAGCAAAGCTTGTAATATGAAAACTAGATAACTGATTTACTACTTTTCTTTTGCAAATGTATACCTACTTATATATAGACAGTGACAGCCAGACAAGGATAAACAGACATGTTCATGCACACAAATATCTTTCCTGGGTGGGAATCGAACCTACGAACTACAGCGTGAAAGGCAAGCATTTACCAACCACACCAACCGGCCCAACGAATTTTTGTGTGTTGCTAGCATAAAATGGCTACAGTTTACATTTCTGGTCAGCTGATTCAGGCTACCTTTCTAGTTCTGAAAGCTATTATATTAAGTATGTGTTTTATTTAATAACTTGACGGTGACCCTGGTGCAAGTCTCGCGCCCAGATTGACTACCAGTGGCAAAGGCTTCATAATTCCAATAAAAAAAAAACTCATTGAATCTATATGCATAGTGATTTTTTTTCTATAAACAATGACGTTATCTTACCAAACTTAACTTAATACAAGCTAGCTAAATATCACTACCATTATAAAATAAATTGTATAACATTCCGTGTACCTAAATATATGTAATAAGTACTAGAAATAATAACTGTGTTACTATAAACATGTACCGACTATTTACTAGCGCTTTTAAAGTCTACGTAAATAAAAACCTTTTTATTTAATTTATTACCCTTTTCCATTTTCAGTACAACACAACATACTTAGCTGACACGTTTTCATATTTGAGAGTGGAATCTGAAAATTCAATGTCAACTGTTAACGTAACCTATGATCCAGGAGCAAGTGAGATTGCTATAAGAATCCAAAACCCGCTGACTGAAACCATTTACGAAGCGAAGGGCTTCACCGTAAAAAAAACATACGCTTAGCACAACGCAGTTATATGCTAACTAGTTGTTATTATCTCTGTATATTGTATTGTCTGTTTGTTGTTTTTTTTTTGTTGAGTCAAGGAAATGCTTTCGCTTGCCGTGCACAAAGAGTGTCTGCAGCGGGGGGTATCTCGATCTCGCATCGACTAAACTAAGCAATTTATTTCATAATACGTTTTTCTTCTTCTACTACTAAAATAGCGATTAGCGGATGATACAGCTAAGATTTGGATATAAAATTTCCTTGAAGAAGGTGGTATTATAACTCCTGAATCTTAGTGGTAGTCCGGTCAATTTAGACATCAAAGGTTACAATAATTCCCATTAGGCTGAAAATTGGTAGGATCGTTCATTACACTATTATAAAGGATATGTGAAAAGTCGTCATAGCTCCGGCACGTGGAAAAAAAAAATACTCGGGGTCAAACGTCACAAAAACGGGTATTTCGCGATTTTCAGCAAAACGGTAAGTTTTATCATAAAATTTGCTGAGACCAAATTGTAGATTAGATAATTATCTATAAAAAATATTTCAGCACTGTTTTCCTAAGAGCCACCGTTTTTTAGATATAACGATTCAAAATGTTGAAAGAGTTGTAATCATCATAATATGCACACGTTTCCACGCTACCTTTGAGGTACCTAGTGTATTAGCGCGTGTTTTTAATGTGGTTTCCCCGATAGGCTTATTCCACTGATCTGATATGATTCCGTTCAATTTCGAGCTCTTGAATGACTATTGATATTGGCAAGTGTTGAAAATGATAAAAAGGGTGTTAATTAACAAATAGGAAAATTTATCGATCAGAGTCTAATTTATCAGAAACTTCTGCTTCCTCTTCTCCTTGTTCTTCGTCTTGTTCTTCTTCTTCTCCTTGCTTGCCTTCTTCATTCTGGGTGCAAGTAAATTGCCCCAACAACGTTTTTTTTTAATTTACACACTTTTATAATTTACTACCCTTGCCAATATTTATAGTCATTCGATAGCTCCAAATTAAACAGAATCACAACATATCAGTGGAACAAGCCGTGGTAATAACCGGGAAAACCACATTACTTGTTAAAAAAAACGCTCTAATACACTACCTCAAAGGTGGCGTGGAAACGTGTACATATTATGACGATTACAACTCTTTCAACTTTTTAAATCGTTATATCTAAAAAAAAGTTTGCTCTTAGGAAAAAAGTATTCAGACATTTTTATCTTATATTATTATTATTTATCTTATATACTATTATCTTATCTACAATTTGGTCCCAGCTAATTTTATGATAAAACTTACCGTTTTGCTGAAAATCGCGTTTTTGTGATGTTTGACCCAGAGTATTTTTTTCCACGTGCCGGATCGAGGAGGACTTTTAACATTTCCTTTAAATTAGTGTAATGAACGATCCTACCAATTTTCAGCCTAATGGGAATTATTGTTACCTTACCCCTATTTTTAGGCTAATTTGATCGGACTATGGTCGGTGTGTTTATAAAGTCGTTCATGATTTTGCAATTGATACCGTCTACAATTTGTATTATCCATTGTTCCAGTTATTCCAGTAAATATTTATACCATTAAAATTATTATTAAAAAGATTGATTGGTAAAAGATATGCTTTTATTTGACATGAAGAACGCTGTAGTATAAATTAACTAACTAGCCTTATATATTTCTCCTGTAAATTTTATTTTACATATTATGTATATTTTTACTGCCCGAAGCCAGCGATATAGGCTACAGCATCTTTCAGCGTCACAATCAAATCACATAGAATTTAATAGATTCGTATTAAATTACTAAAATACCGGAAGACGCAGCGTGGGCAGGCCCCCTACAAGATGGACCGATGATCTTGTGCGGGTCGCTGGAAGCTGCTGGATGCAAGAAGCGCAAGACCGGCAATTGTGGAGATCTTTTGGGGGAGGCCTTTGTCCAGCAGTGGACGTCTTTCGGCTGATATGATGATGATGATGTACTTAAATAGATTTTTTTGTCATTTTGTAAAATACCACGCTCGCTCTAAAGAAATAAATCCATCACTAAGAACTACAAACATGTACCTTGTTCATGCACACCTAGACTTAATAAATATGTAGCTGAAACTGTATCGCGGATCCTACATAAACCTAAATACATAGTTGCGCGACATATGATTCTGGTACTTAAGTAGTTGCAGATCCGAATCATTGCAAGGCATGGAAGCAATTAGGTATGACTCTTATTATTATGAGTGTGGGTGAAATATGTATTTGTTAAACCTCTCAAGGTAGGTAGTCTTCCATAAAACAAGAAAATAAAACATTTTTTCTCAGTAACGTGTTAAAGTATTTATGATTTTAAATATAAGCTTAATAATAAAGCTCATAGCAAAATGTTCTCACCGGTCCGTAAGAGATCGGCGAGGTTAAGTAACTAGGCTCGCGGTCAATCCATAGATGGGTGACCGTCAAAGTGGTTTAACTTCTGAGCGTCACCGTGCTTCGGAGGGCACGTTAAGCTGTCGGTCTTGGTTGTAGTCATTAGACAACAGTCGTTAAGCCATACCAGAGGCCTAATGGGTGGCTTTAACAAGGGTAACCACTGCCCATACGATAAGGTTCAGGACTGAATTTAGTAAAGTTAGCAACATTTGACTAGTAAAGTGAATGCCACGATAGTCAATCGTGGCAACCTAATACCATACGATCCTGAGCATGAGCCAGCGTGGATCTTAGATACCCATGAATATGTAATCGCGTTCTGGGTTTTAATTATAAAATTGGGTCTCGAAAGCGTTGGGGCGTTGACTAGATCCTTATGAGAGTGACAGAAACTAGGCGACATATTCTACAAACCGCAATAAAATAGTGTTAGGGGAAGCCTTTGCACAACAATGGGACATGATAGCAAAAAAAAATATTCTAAGTTTCGGAAAACCCGTTTAGCCTCAACACCCGAACGAATTTCTTCACTGCCTGTGACTACGTCTGCTTGAGTAAGTAATATAGAGGCTTTAATGGCCGCTGGATGCGGACAGCACAAGACGTGCGTATGAAGGTTGTGGTTGTGTCATACATAATCCTGACCTTGATCTAAGTCGGTCTATAGATAAAAGTATGCAGCTATCGTTATTCTAATTTGTCATAAGATCGACAGTCGCACTATGAAGCACTTAAATTGGACTCATGTTGCAATGATTACATTTTATTTTATGTAGGTACTTAATTTTATTATATAAACATATTATTTTATCTTACTTATATCAACACATTTGTCTTGTTATTTTAAATGCGGTGTTTACCTTTAAGTAATTACTACACTAATTATTACTTGTATTATAGCATGAAAGTGGTGTTATTTTTTTAGTGTAAGTAATTGTTGGTGAACCTAAATAAATAAATAAATGAATGAACGCCCACGTTCATCATCATCATATCAGCCGAAAGACGTCCACTACTGGAAAAAGGCCTTCCCAAGGATCTCCACAAAGGCCGGTCTTGTGCTGTCCGCATCCAGCGGCCATTAAAGCCTCTATATTACTTACTCAAGCAGACGTAGTCACAGCGTGATTAAATAGCCTAACAAGAAATGTAATATTCTATAGAAACACAAAAAATAGATATTTTTGTACCCCGTTGTTTATTTTGAATAATTATCTAATTTCCAGAAAACATTTAGATTTCTGGAAATTATAAAATTATTCAAAACAGATTATTATTAATTAAGAATATTTCTTTTAAATTCAAGGTCATTCATTAGTTTGTACTATACATATTTCTAACAAGAGGTAAATAACATGAGACAGAATATGTAGTATTTTGTAGAAAAGCTTTATTTTCACTATTGCCGACTAACAATAGTTAAGTCGTCAATTGTAAAAAAAATTAAAATAATAAAGTAAATTTCCAGTTTTTGTAAAGTCGGGAAGTATTCCTGGATTCTATCACTTTTGGCATAATATTATTTGTTATGTTGTTTACGATCTATACTAGTCATGGGAGCGCATATTGATGTCGTCGTGACGCTCGCGCTCGGTCTCGCGATGGTCACCGGACACGCGCGCGCCGCCAGCCGAGGTGCCGGCCTCGTCATGTTCGCGCTTCCCCGAATGCGGTGCTGACGGAGCCGACTGCACCAGCCGCCCCATCAAACTCGCGCTTTTATCCTTGCGCGGCCGCGTCCACTCGTGCGATAAAACCCGGTCCAATGTCAAACGCAGGGTGATATCGGGCTCCAAAATATGTCGCACAATCGACTTGGCCGCCGCCGAAACTGTATCGCGGATCCTAGATCTAAATACCCAGTTTCGCGACATCTGATTCTTGAGTAGTTTGCGGAGGTCCGAATCATCGAAAGGCATGGAAGCATTCAGCATTATGAATAAGATAATTCCGAGGGACCACACATCGGCCAGCTTAGGATTGTAAGGTGTGCCACTGACCACCTCAGGGGCCGCGTAAGCCGCGGAACCACAATACGTTTGGCTGAGGACGCGTCGATTTTCACCGTCTGTACAGAATCTAGCGAACCCAAAATCCGCCAACTTCACGTTGAATCGTCTCGATAACAATATATTTTCGCATTTCAGATCTCGATGCGCTACATTCTTGCTATGTAAATATTGCAAGCCACTTGCCATTTGTCTAAACCAGAGCTTCGCCTGATTTTCTGGCACAACTCCGTTCCGTTTGATAAAATCCAATAAATCGCCATTGTCAGCATAACGCATAAAAATAAACACTCTTGGACCTCTCTGTAAGATACTGTGCACTTGAATGATGTGAGGGTTTTCAATTTTTGTCAATATGTCAAGTTCACGCGGAAAAAACTTCTCTAAAAAATCCCGCGGTGCTTTCTCTTTGTCGAATATCTTGCACGCTAGGTGCATCCGCTTAGGGCTGGATGTATCACAATATTCAGCCAGATGGACGGTGGCATAAGATCCTTGCCCGATTTTCTTGCCGATAAGATAGCCACGTTGTTCCAAGGCGTTCACCTCGGAGCTTCGAGGGCTGAGGCGCTCAGCCATTGAGCTCTATCGACTTTATCCTAACCCGTTTAGGATACATTGGACATCACACAACTCACGTTAGTCCAAGGCTTCAGTGTCTCTACTGTCAAACGGTTGAATTCCGATTGATGTAGGAGATCGTCACAACTCTCACAATTGAGAGCAAAACAATAAATTAATACTAAATCTTTATAGCACGCACACAATTTTGTTATAATTATTACGACATCACAAAGAATTTGGATATAAAAAACGCTTCCACTAGTACGAAATCCTCCAAAAAGACGTATCGCTACATTGATGACATTTTTTTTCTTTTGTTTCTAAAATTGAAATGATTTTTTTTCAGAAGTGCCTGCCCTTTTTATGACCAAAAAGATTGCAATAGCACTTTTAATTTAAGTATGGAGCCATTCATATTCGGAGCTTAGTAATAATAATTTAAAGACAAGCCTATATTTTACTAAATTGACAAAAGTAATAGGTACAGGTTCTGCCTAGTTTAAGATCAGAAGGTGCCTACCTACTGTGTTAATTGATCAGAGTTGTTTATTTATTTTATTAACATTATTATTTATAAAATATAAGAAACGTTTAGCAGTTGCATTACATTACATTCTATATTATTATATTTTAATCATTCATGGCACGTGAAAAAGAAATACGCTTGTGAAATAACCTTTCTTATCTACATTTGGCGGCACATTTACGGTGTACCTACCTACCCACTATCGATAAGGTTCATGTGATTCTCCCTAAACCACTTTATTGACAGTAGGTACAAGAAGGACCAGCTACTTACGGTTGTTTACCTTAATATATGTATCAATACAAATAAACGCATGTGTAGGCATACATGTGTAGGCACCTACCTACGTAGTTGATGAGAAAGCCAGAAGTGAAAACAGTTATAAAATAAATACAGTGCTACAATAGGTAATAGTGGGTGTAGGTAGGTAGCGCCCATTTGCAAATATTTCCGGACTGGATAATTTATTAGCTGGTAATTTTTTGTGGGAGTTATTTGGAAAATGGACGGAAATGTCTCACAGGATACCGGGGAAGGCAGGGGCGGATCGTGAAATTATAGGGCCCTGGGCTGAAACTACCATGCCAAAAAACTGTTTCTATATTGATATATTATCTATTTTTCTATATTGATATATTATTTTTCTATATTGATATATTATTTTTCTATATTGATATATTATTATTATATATTCTTTATGGCACAAAAAAACATAAATATTACTTAAATCTACGCAAGTATTAGTTGTACAACGCGCGACCTAATTGATGTGGTAGCAATCTTTTCCAAGCAACCTTTGGGTGACAGAGAAGCAATAAAATTATTTTATTTATTAATTATGAATTACCTAGTAATAGAAATTAACAGGTTATGTGTGTGACCCGCGAAGTGACTGTTACCCGCGACTTCGTCCGCGACAATTTTGAATGATAACCAATGTAACCTACAACAAAAAGTCCTAACATACGTGAAAGATTCACTTTTAGAAACTGTAAAATTAATGTGAATTAAAAAAAAAGGCCGTTTATTAAAATTCTGTAAGCCGTTGCTGTCAGAAACGGTTTGAGAAATAATCCAATTAAAATGAATAGTGATACTAAAGTCTACTGGCTAATAGTGTCAAGTTATGTTTTATGTTCAACACGCTAAAAAGAGGATTAACGCAACAGGAAAAAACACGGCTTTTTAAAGCAGATTTTCATAATAAAGGTTCACTGACTCACTAATTAACATATAAGTAGGTATAGTTTTTCAGACAATTTTCCATTGGCCTAGAATTTTTGATATTTGGCACCAAGAGATAGAGGAAAAAAAGAGAAAACTATTGATTTTGTGTTCATGTCATTAGCTGTCAAGCAGTGTCAACGTAAAATTAAGCTTCTTACTGTGTAAGACCAAAAGCATACCCATGCAAGAGAGGTCAAAATAGGCATGATAGTATAAATAAGCATTATATGTTACGCCCTTAGGAGATGAATTTCCAAAAATCCTAAAATACATATTTTTAATTTTTAACGGAGAGGCCAAATACCAATTTTCATGTGTTTAACTTCAAAAACGTCACATTTTTCATACAAACGTACGTCACCTATTTAAGCCCTTAAGTGTGGAATTTCCAAAAATCCTGAAATATATATCTTACATTTTTAAGTGAAGGCCAAATACCAATTTTCATGAGTTTAACTTCAAAAATGTCGCATTTGTCATACAAACTTACATCCCCTATTTTACGCCCTTGGGGGTGGAATTCCCAAAAATCCTGAAATACATATTTTTAATTTTTAACTGAACGGCCAAATACCAATTGTTATCCTTTAAACTTCAAAAATGACGGATTTTAATACAAACTTTTATCCCCTATTTTACCCCCTTAGGGGATGATTTTCCAAAAATCCTTACTTAGGGCTCCCCTAAGTTATAAAAGGAACCCCTGTACAAAATTCAAGTTTCTAACCCTTATAGCTTCGGCCCTGCGTTGATATAGAAGTCAGTGAGTCAGGTTTGCCTTTTATATAATAGGTCTTTACCTATGAAATTGCCGTTTTGTATGAAAAAATTTAAACGAATTTTTTTCATGAATTTTTTTATTTGTATTAATCGAAGTAATCACCCATGCAATCAATGCATCTTTGCCATCGCAGTGGCAGATTATTGATGCCCTTCTTAAAGAAATCAGCTGGACGGGAGGCAACAAATTCTTCAAAGGCATTTTGTACTGCCTCTCGGGTATTGAATTTTTTTCCCGCCAAGAAGTTATCCAAATTCTGGAAAAAGTAGTAGTCTGTAGGCGCAAGGTCTGGTGAGTAGGGCGGATGACGGAGAGCTGCCAACCCCAGTTCTTGCAACTTGGAGACCGTCTGCTGTGCAGTATGAGGTCGCGCGTTGTCGTGCAGGAGCAGCGGAGACGAGCGATTGACCAATGCTGGTTGGAGATGCGCCAGCTTCTCCATCATTGTGCTCAGTTCTTCACAGTACACATCTGCAGTAATGCTCACCCCGTTTGGTAAGAAGCTGTGATGAATCACACCGGCGCTAGACCACCAAACAGTGACCATCACTTTTCTAGGGGTAAGTTTTCGTTTAGGGCATTGTTTAGGTGCTGAACCAGGATCCAACCAACTTGCTGAGCGCTTGCGGTTATCAAACAGAATCCATTTTTCATCGCAGGTAACAATGCGGTTCAAAATTCCTTCATTTGTGTGTCTGTTGAGCAGTGCAAGGCACGTCTCGACGCGTACTTCGCGCTGGCGATCATTGAGTTCGTGGGGCACCCATTTGTCAAGCTTTTTTACCTTGCCAATTTGACGCAAATGGACCAATATAGTTTTGACGCTAACGTCGAAAGCTGCTGCTAATTCAGCCGTAGATTGTGTATCATCAGCTTCCACAACCGCCTTTAATTCGTCATTGTCGACCAAAGTCTTCGGACGACCGCGAGGTTCATTTTTCAGGTCGAAATTTCCAGAACGGAAGCGAGCAAACCAATAACAGGTGGTGCGTTGGTTTGTAGTGTTAGCTCCGTAAACGTCGTTGATGTTGCGTGCCGCTTGTGCCGCGTTGCTGCCACGACGGTACTCATATTCCATAATTACTCGAATTTTTAACGTATCCATGATGACGAAAAAGATTGAAATGCGATGAAAATGTAACACTAATCAATAAAGAAATGACTACTTTTGGAAAAAAGAATCCATGTTTTTAAAATAAAATTAATTTGAAATTAGAATTCTTAGCCAAACAAAAATTATTTTGATTTGAAATGGCCAGTACTGCAGAACGGCAATTTCATAGGTAAAGACCTAATATATAGATAAATTTTAAATCTACCTTTCTGCATTTTTGTGCTGCAAATTCTTTTATTTGGTTATCACATTGCAAGTCATTTGTTAGATCACAATTTATGGAAAGAAGTGATAAATTTGTTGTTGTCCTATATTTATTTTCTACAAAGGACATCTTTAAGAGGGTTCTGCTTCACAGCTAGTTATTGGCGAATTTGAAAAATATTTAAAATGGTATAGCAGGAATACGTCAATAAGTTTATTTTCATGGAATAAAAATATCACTGCAAGAGGTGTAAGACTCTGGGTTAGATTGGAGTATTCACTAAATGCTCATCTACGTCATCTGGATGTTAATCAATAATAATAAAAATCTATGTTTTTGATTTTTTTGTTTTTTAAATTAGCGCCTTTTTAGCGGGGTCTGGGGGCCCCTTGTAACCTCGGGGCCCTAGGCTGCATCCTAAGCAGCCCTTATGTAGATCCGGCCCTGAGGGAAGGGCACGTGCCTAGTTAATTTGACCTAACTATATGCGCACGCGGTGGCGGAGAGATGACTGTGTGGTTTTTATACGTAATATTAGTTTTCTATTCATTAAAGCAAATGCGCCACTTCACATAATTCTCTTGAAAAATGAGTTTAATTTTTTCAGAATAAATTTCCATATATTGTTAGTAAAAGTCTTAACCTAGTGTTAGTAAAAGAGACTCTTATACAAAAGTTGAAACGGCTGACACCCACGTGTGCAGCCGTATCCAGTGAGCCTGCATGGGGCTGTCCCATCTATCACACAATACACTCAGGATATTGTGGGAGCTAGCACGTATTCTACCGAGAATAGAAGCGCACCGTTTCCGTATAATGCATGAAACCATCAACCCTGGCCTCGGTGAACATCCCGGAAGCGCTACAAAAGCGTGGTAGACCCAACAGCATCCTGAACACATTGTTATACTGGACACGCAGGGCGTTGTATGCCCCCAGCGTATACCTGACTCACAGACTGCACGTATAAAAAGACTGGCAGTATGCTCTGAAAAGGGTTATTTTGACTTGCGTCGAACAACGTGCAAATCTGCGGATCAGCATATTACCTCGGACAGCCATCGCCCTGCGTTCCCTTTCGATGTCCAGGTCATCATTCAGGTCATGCGTGACCCAGTGGCCCAGGTACTTAAACGTTGTTACTCTGATCATCGGAGCATTATTTATGGTTAAGAGCGTTGAATTTTTTTTATTTTTGTAATTCCTTATTTACTTATAAACGTCCGACAAAGTTCTTAAAAAAATGCGAGTAAGTATTGAATTATTGTAATAAACATTTTAAAATGAATTACACATCTACCTAAATATTTTCATACTTATGATATTTCGACCCATCACATCCATTTTATCTCAATTTTTTTTAAGTAGGTATAATTATAAGAGCGCGGCAAAAGGAGCAAGTGGGTCACCTGATGGTAAGTGATCACCGCCGCCCATTGTACACCCGTACGTAACACCAGGGGAGTCGCGAGTGCGTTGCCAGCCTTTAAGAGTCAGCAAACACACATTACGTGTTGCTGAAACACACATGCAGAAACACAACATTAAAATAATTAATGTTATTATTAATAAATGTCTTCACTCTTCTGTAAGGTAGGGAGGAGGTACCTACTTCCCCAGTCGGGCAGATCTTTGAGCGAATTCACGCTGTGCCCTACCTCGCTTAATTCTAACATGTAATTCTACGAAATGATAACATGTCAGATGTTTCTCATCGAATGAGACTGCTGAATTTAATGTAGGTTCCTACTCTGTGGCTGTATTGTATAATATTATACTAACTTTATGGGCTGTATGTAAGGCTCGCTCGTATTTTTAGCATATGCCAACACTGCCGACTGTCAACGATAATTTTTGACACCCATAAAATATGTAAAAATTCGAAGTGAATATTTATTCACTATTTATGTCAATATTGCCAATGACGATTTGTCGATTGGAACTTCCCATTGGGGTGAATGTTACGGTTACATAGATCTTACAACATGACGACCGAATGCAAATTCACTTAAATATGTTTATTCTTAAAACTATACGGTTGTTATTTTTAAAAGGATACATGATTATAACTCACTCATTTATACTCTTATGGCTTAAGTTTCAAATATAATTATTATTAATTTCTTATGGACATAATTAGCGCTAATTGTAGCTATTAAAACATAATATAATATTACGCCCACATGTCCACAGATTAATTTAAAGCCTAGCAATGTACTTAAACACTATATAGGTAAGCTAACTTTAATTCTATTGATCTTTAAACTATATGATGCCAGAAGGAATTTACGTAGTACATACATACATACATAGACTCACGCCTGTTTCCCAGAGGGGTAGGCAGAGACAACGGACTTCCATTTGTCACGATCCTTGCATACCTCTTTCGCTTCGTTTACTGACATTATATTCTTCATACATGCTCGCCGGTTTAGGTTTACGTAGTAATCCCGATATAATTTTGATGTGAAACATCTATAGCCGCACGTAAAATAGATTTCTGGCGTGGCGACGTATGCCGTGGCGACGCGTGTCGCCACGCTATACGATAGTAGTGTGTACGGTGTGGCGACGCATCGCCATGCGCAATCAACTTTTTATTTTATCATTTTGACATATATAGTTCCTATCACAATATGTTCTTTTCTGCATATTACTTTTACAAAATAATGTCGATGTTTCACATCTGCCAGGCGTCCCGTGACGGCTCACATTTTTTTTAACATCATAATGATACAATTAAAATACAAATTCAGTAAGTTCTATGGTTCTGTTTGGGTTCTTTTAAACATATTTTAATAAATACTTGTCCTAGTTAAAATACAAATAATCCCAGAATTCGGGGATATTTTCGTTATTTGGCAGCCGGTGACAGTACGTGCAATTATTTATTCCTTCCCACAAGAATTATCGAATTGTTATTTCACCTCTCATGAATCTGTTCATTGGTTTTGTGTAAAAGTAGGCGTTTTTATATGAATTGTGTTTATTGAATGTGTTGTAATAATTTTTAGACTTCACTGTATGTAGAAGGTTGTCAATAACCTGCCGTCAAGATGATGAACCAATATATTAAAGAGTTGGAACAGGTGAGGAATAATATATAGCTAGTTTAAAACTTGTACAAAATCAACATATTTTCTTTTTCTATAACTTGTGTGAATTATATATTTTTTTTATATATTATTATATATTTATTAGGAATAAGGCTGACTTAAAATTATATTATTGTTCGTGATATATTTGTAAACAAAGTTGTAATGTACTTTGCATTAATACAGTCAGTACCTTTGTGCTCTTGTTGCAGTTTATTGGATATCTATTACACTGTAATGAGACTATAAACCACCTTGAAACAGTTCCCTTATACATAATTATACAAAATATTTCACAAGATCCCACCGGTACAATATGGTCTATTGAAGTAGTGAAAGCCCCTATAGCTGTAAACCTCCAGTTAAAATACAAATACTGGTACAAAAATAATGTACTTACAAATGTTAATGTATGTCAATAATATGTGTTAAACATTGTATACATAAAAAATGTGAACTAAACTTTTTCTTACCATGTTTAGTCCAAATTCTGATGTGATTTCTACACATCAGAATTTTTTATGTATGTCATATCAGAATTATTGCTAAGTATATATTGTCTTGTCTTGGTGGGGGTGTACTTGCATACTGCACTTTCACCCTTCAGGATATTTTGTACTAAGTTAATAGTATATATTACTTTTACATCATACATTTATCATTAAATCATAGCTCCAAAGTAACTGGAGATTATTATATTTAAGTCTAAGCTGTGGTGAGCTAACTGTACATAAGGACCAAGAAGAGGCCTGTATCACAAATTTAGATTTTTTTATAGATTATGAGGTTATTGTTTGATCTCTCCAATAACTTCAGTCATCTTTTGACATTAATATTTATAGTACAAAATATGAGAACAAATTTTCACTATTTCATTTTTAGTAGAAGTCAGAAAGAGACTGAAAAATGGTTTCTTACATTTTCCTAATGTCATTACAAAATATGAATATAAAAAATCTTAATTTGCAAGTTGCAAAACTTAGTGCTCAAGTGTTGCAAAACTAAGTGCTCCATTCTTATTAAATAAGTAATTTGATTTCAGGATCCTTTTGATCCTGATGAATTTGTGGAGAGGATGGTTCGTCGAAGCATGGAAGAGTCTCGCTTGAAAGATGATCAGTTGGATCCAGAAATGATACATGACATCTTTACACAAGCTATACAGGATCTAAAGGTATATTTTATTTGTATGCATTACAAAGGCATATTTTTTATTTATTTCAATTTGAGACAAGAAATACTCACAATACTCCATTGTATAGTTCTATTGACTATTTCTTTTTCATATTACCATAGCTTCCCAGATAATTAAGTTGCTCTTTGAAAGAAGAAAAATGAAACATCTGATTGCAGAGCACAACACACTCTGGTTTTGCTATATAATGATATCCTATAAGAGACGTAGCAATGAACTGTGCATGCTACATAATGTTATTTAAGATGAACAGATAAAACATACATTTTTATTTTTTAATCAATAGAAATATCAACATCTTATGTGTCCTTTGTAAACTTTTGATGGATACAATGATAAATTAATATCAGCAACATCCTCAGCTACTTTTGTTAATTATATCTATTTATGTATATTTGGCATTCTTCATTCAATGGCATATTAAAAAAAAAACCGGCCAAGTGCGAGTCGGACTCGCACATGAAGGGTTCCGCAGCAGCAAGTATTTCAGTTGATTAAATGAAAGGTAAATTGCGGTTTACGATTTATGACGCATTAAAAAAAAACTACTTACTAGATTAGGTTCAAACCAATTTTCGTTGTTAGTTTACATGGTAATGTACATCATATTTTTTTTTTATCACTCATTTTTCCACTTTGGAAGTGTCTCTTGCGCAAACTATTCAGTTTAGAAAAAAATGATATTAGGAACCTCAATATCATTTTTGAACACCTATCCATAGATACGGCACATGTATGGGTATGATGAAAAAAAAAATTTTGTGTTTCAGTGCTATGTATGGGGAACCCCCAAAATTATTATTATTTTTGTAAAAAAAATTTTAATGCGGTTTACAGAATACATCTACTTACCAAGTTTCAACAGTACTGCTCTTATAGTTTCGGAAAAAAATGGCTGTGACATACGGACGGACAGACAGACAGACGGACATGACGAATCTATAAGGGTTCCGTTTTTTGCCATTTGGCTACGGAACCCTAAAAAATACTATTTGTATGTTAATTACTATTTAATTTGGTCAGTGTAATATTGATGACATTCATCGCAATCAATTACCTGTATGTATGTTGTAATCCTCAAATTGGTTCTCATTTTACAGTAGAACAGTGTCTATATGCCAATAATAATGTATAAGTTTGCATCGACTAATCAATTATGGAAGCCATTCTTTTTAACAAAAAGTGAGTGAAGTGGAATACCATACAATTATCAAAAAAATACATAATGAATAAGCCTCATTACATAATTTTCCAACTCGCATTAAAAGTATTTTGAAATTCCCAACCCATAAAACTGATTTCTTCCCCAAATCCTTCACTGTTCAGGTGGTTAAATGTGGAACTCTCTTCCGCCTAACATAAGTAATTGTATTACAATCTCCATATTTAAAAAAAGGTGAAAAGAAACTACCTTGCCTCTTTGCCTCAGATATAGATAGATAGATAGATAACTCTTTATTGTACACCAAGTAAAATAAAACATAAAGAACAAGGATGCATTACAGTAATGTACAACTGGCGGCCTTAAATTATGTATGTATTTATGTATATGTGTTTTTGTTCGTATGTATGTACATATATCATCCTACACACTCATATCTTCCTCTCTTCCAAAATCTCCACTTGCAGGTCTATTGGAAGAGATTTCTTTAGAAATAAGTAGTACCTTTGTGCAATGTCTTCTCTTGTTTTTATTCTTTTTTCTTTTATACTTTTAGTGTGTACATAAATTTTAAATAAAATAATTAAATAACTTTACAATATAACTTAGTATTGTAAACTTAATGTGAATTGAAAGTTACATAAATGGGTTTACAATTATGATTTGTACACATCCATTTGGCGGGAGCTGTAAGAAAGCAATTCAAATTCTTATAAAAGATATGGCATTTACAGGTTTTGCAGGAGAGACAGGAAAGAAAGTGTGCTAGGCTGGAGCAAGGTGTCCAAGAGGAAGAAAAGTTATATGGAGCAAAGCTTTCTGAAATCATGGACCAACATTCTGTATGTAATTAGATAATAATACCACTAAAATAAGACCATCAAAACTTGCATATCAATCCATATCACATATGGCTCAATGGTTAAGCTGTTTCGCTAACACTTAGGTGCCTCATGCTTCGGATTTGAACATGGTACAGAACAAATATTTGTGTGGCCCATAAATGGTCTGGTTGTGTTTGTCTCCATGAATTGCATGTTAGTAAAGTCCACTGTGATATTCAGATTATTTCCACGGTAGCAGAAATATTCGTTATAAAAAAAAAAATAAACATCAATCAATGTAATAAATTTTCATTGAAATTAATAGTAGAATGATATATCATCCCTATATATCATTAAGTAAACTCTGATGGAATTTTTGGATCCCAACATTTATTGATGACTCTAGGAAAATCAATGTGGTTTATGTAAACTGTATCCCCTTTATTTGTGTCCATAAATGTTGAGCCTCTTTCTTTGCGGATCCCCTAAGCTCTTTAGTTCTGTTTTAACTTCTTTGTTAAATGCTGCGTTGAACCGCGCCTTGTAAAAGTCAACATAACAGGGTATGCTTGGTACTATGCGCCTTCCTCTCCAGATATTACAAGCAATGAGGTTTTATGGCAATATGTGCTAGGCGTCAGGAAAGACTGGTGTCAAACGGACTAAAGTCTCCACTAACCAAATCCTTGTATTTATAAGGTGATTTGATAAAAAGTATTCAAAATATTAGTAGATAGATAATAATATCTGTGACATTTCTCACAGCGCCATCTAGCCCAAACTAAGTAAAGCTTGTAGAAAGGGTAGAAGATATAATTTACAGACGCCAGCACATTAAGCTAGCCCAATCTGAAAATATTGTCTCTATTACTAAATATTACCAAAATCTATATGGGATTGTCCAAAAGCATGCCCTATTGAATGTTCAAAATTGGTTCATTAATCTCTGTAACATACTGTTTTCTTTTATTTTATTTTCAACGCTCGCACTAGGGTTTTTATCCCTGTGTCGCGGGTTACTTCACAAACATAATAGACGGACACAAATTACATCCCGACTCTGAGCCACTATTTATGAGTCACAATCAGTCAAATTGTTGTCTGGCGGAAGACTCGAACCCGTGACACGTAGCGGCGAGCCGACTGTCTTAGCCGCTGCACCACACGTGCACTTAACTGATTAACTCCTCTTAAGTTGGTTAATAATTAAGTTGTATTTTCTTTTACAGCACTGTGTTGGGGTATTCCGTGCTCTAGACGAGCGTATGTCTCGATGTGGAGGACGCGCGCTGGACGTCGGAGAGAAGTTGGGTGCTGCGCGAGCACCGAGGGCCCGCGCAGCAGCCGCCAGGGACTTGCTGTCGCACCTGTCGCACTTCCTCAGCCCAGGGCCCGTGCTTATTGATCTGTTCAATGATCCTAATAAGGTGGGTGAAATAAATATCTATGCTAAGAGCCGCATTTCGGCTATGGGGACCACAATCCGATAGGATTATGTGCAGTGTCAAGAGAGTTTCTAATAACCTTGACTTGTTCTAGAGAAGTTTTAAAAACATCTAAGACGTCGTCTAAGACGTTTCTGGGACGACGTTGGTTCGATGATAATTAATCATTATTTAATTAATGATTCATCCCTTCCATTACAGTTAAATGAAGCTGCAGATGTTATACAAAAACTCCACACCATCGCCCAAGAGTTACCTCCAGACAAATTCGAGGTAGCAAAAAAGAAGATAGAGGGAAAATACGATGAGATTGAAAGAAACCTAATTGAAGAGTTTGTGAAGGCGCAGAACCAAGGCAACATGGCGACGATGAAGGAAATAGCCAACATCATGACCAACTTTAAAGGGTACTCGCAATGTGTGGATGCTTTTATTGAAACTAGCCAAATGGTAAGAAAAAGCTATTTATACTTGTAATTTGATTGGTTTATTTATTGCTTTGATGATGTGATATGTTCACCAATCATATCGCGGCGTTTCCATCGAGGGCTCGTATTCGTTCATTTGTTTTGTTTGTTATATTGCGGCCATGGCGGTCAATTACTCTAGATACCAGCCAACTACGCGGGACTTAACAACTACAAAACGGCTGCACTCTAAGCCCTCATTCTCTCGATCCGACGGATCCGATCAGACGGGCCAGGTGATACGATCGAGTTCAGGTATAAAACCGACGGCTTTACGTTCTCTTCGAACCATATAGGCGTAGCAACACCGCGAATTTCTTCATTCCTGAATCCTAGGTACTGAGAACTTTTCTTTAATAGAAAACAACACATTGGTTTGACCTGAGATTTTAGCCCAGGTAACATTATCTGACCTGGAACAAGATGGAACAATTATAACTTAACTACAATAACTATGTAGCAAGACGATTCAAATTGGTTGGTATTCAGTACACTTAATTTTAGTTTTTTTACAGTTTCATACCTTGATTCATCACTACTAAAGGACTATAAAATAAAACAGGCGAATGAAATTAGTATTGTCTGGAGTATGTATGGTAGGTATGGTAGGTATGGGTTAAAATCTTGCTACTGTAATGAGTAAAATCTTGTTACTCATTATAGGTTCTTAGACTAAAAGTAAAACAATGTCACCAGCATCATGTTTTCCGAGGAAGTCACTGCTGACACTTCTGGATAAAGTCCTCCCCAACAATCTCCACAATGCCGATCTTCTTTCACTCGCAACCAGCGATCACTTCAAGCATGTGGATCGTCGGTCCACATTGTAGAGACCTTGCTCACGCTGCGTCTTCAATTCGAGGTCTCCAATCGAACCTTTCTGCCCTAGCAGCCGTCGGCTTACTAGAGATGTGGCCCAATATGAAAAATAAATTTTCTCTGCCACAACACTCGAAATTGCTTTTTTTTCAGAACACCTTATTAGGCAAAGACATATTCTCGGCAGTGTTGCCGCTATGCAAGAAGAACTACACCATCATCAGCAATGTGTTTCCCAATCCCGACCAAGTGATGAGCAAGTTTGTGCTCAATATCTTCCATCTTAAACTACAGAAATATATTCAGACGAAGCTTGCGGATAAAAATGATGTTGAGAAGTATTTGAAGAATCTGTATGAGATGTATACCAGGTATAGTAGTTTGATTAGATAAATAGGTTTGTTTTATTTATGTTATTGCGGTATTTTGCCACAAAGGCGCGGCGCCCACTATTGATGGGCATTGGTTTGGCTCGGTACAGCTCGGGCAGTTGCAAGCATACCTAAGGTCGCTGAGGCCGTCTTCCGGTAGTTCGGATGGCATTTTCGTGGCAGTCACGCATATAGGTATGCTTACGACTGCCGAGGCAACTCTCAGGGACCCGAAGCCGCCCTGAGGCGCTCCAAACCGCCCGAACTGTACCGATGCCCACCGAACGTGGGCGCCGCGCCTAATTGGACATTCTAATTGTGAATTTAGTTGATTAATTCTTTGACTAAATTAATACAAGGTATTTTCTTAGTTATGGTATAGAGATAATTGGTCGTCAGTTCTAAAATATTATTTATTTTTTACACCTTGGACTAGCATTACTATCTAGTTGACTTACTAACGTATTAAGCACGCACAACGCACGTGTTAGCGGCGCATACGCAAAGTACCGTATAGTGTTTATTTGAGACGAAAATAAATAACAAACAGTCGAATTAAATAATGTTCGCAAGGTGGGCAGCCTTGCAAACATTATTATGGAGGTCAATTCGTCTGTATCTTGTGTGTTTGTTACGAAATATCTTCGTTGTTTGACTTGATTTGTTAATATTTATTTTATTTGATACTATAATTTTGTTTATATCGGTTGTTATATAAAAAGGTTAAAGTATATGTTTTAAAATACTATATAATACTAAAACAGTTAAATCAATTATGTTTTGTAGGCCAGTCACGAAATCGTTTTCGCCTCTACTATTTTTAAAAAATATATTTTAATTATATTTATTTCATAGTCAAAAACCCACACTAGAACAAAGAGATTGCATGTGCATTTGTTTATTTAAGATTCTTTGTTTCAGTTAAAAAAATTTCACTTATACGTGTATGATAGCAGTGTTCATATGAAGCGCCTGAATTGAACATCTACAAGACAGTGCGACACTGTTTTATGCCTTGTATAATTTTGTAAATATAGCTCTATTATTTTTCACTCCAGTGGTGTTGAATACATTATTATTTTTCTCTCTCTCCTATGTTATATAATTAAATGTATCTAGACATGACACATCCTTGTCATTTTCGTGTCAATTGCCGTCCACTTACAGATTACTGAAAAGCTGCCTTGAAAAAATATTGTCACTGACAAAACGTACAAAAGAAGTCATGGTGAAATTGTATATCAGTGACACAAATTTTAGAACATAATGTTTACAGGTAGCTTTAGAAGCTTTCAATGCTTTACCAGATAAAAGTGGCAAGCTAAAACTTAAACTGTTTAGAAAAAAATACAACTAATAACTAAGTTATCCATATCATGAAAAGGTCGGTTTTTAGGTTTCCATACCCAAAGGGTAAAATGGACAGACAGACAGCTAAGTCTTAGTCATAGGGTCCTGTTACTAAGACTTCGCTGTCTGTCTGTCCGTCTGTCGCCAGGCTGTATCTCATGAACAGTGATAGTTATACAGTTGAAATTTTAACAGATGATGTATTTCTGTAGCCGCTATAACAAAAAATACTAAAACACTAAATAAAATGATTATTCCCATACATCAAAAGTGAATTTAATGCTCGTTTTTCTAGATAATGGTAAGGAACCCTTCGTGCGCGAGTGCGACTCGCACTTGGCCGGTTTTTAGAGGCGTTTTGTGCAACTGTCGCACTACGTTAATACGCCGCTCATGCAATTGAATTTCTGGAAATTCAGAGAAATTCTATCAATATAGTGTAACACCCTTATGATCTCACACTGAGCAATATATTTTAGCACTCAACGAGTATGTGACGAACTGGTAACAGCTGGTTTAGTGTCCGCTGAAGGCAACATGACGACCGGCGACTTGCGTCGAGACGCGCTAGTCAACGGCGCCATGGCGGGCGCCAACGACGGCTATGCGGCTATGGAGACGCGCCGGCTGAAGGCAGTGCTGTCCAACGCTTTGAACGGCTACTATAATGAAAAACAACATGTCAAGAAGCAGATACAGGGTGGAGGGTAAGTGCTACAATTGTATTTATTATGCCTGTACAAATAATATGCAATGATGTTGACGCGCAAAGTGGAGATAGTACTATCCGGCACTGTTAACGGTTCTTACAGTGAACAACACATATTAGGAAGCGGGCGCAGGGCAGAAGGGTAGGTATTACAATTGTATTTACTATGCAGAAATAAAGTCTCGCCAACAGTATCGTCCAACACTTTGGGACGTGCCGAAGACGTGAGTTTCACGTTTTGCTGACCCAAAAAGTACACATATTAACACAGTATACATATAGCTCATGTGAAGCGTGACGTGACGTGAGTACCATTATTTTTGTTCAACCAAAAACTGCCCAACGCGCCTAAAGAAGGTTTCACTTGAAAAATCTGTTACGAAAACTTTTACATTGATACCATTTCTTGTTCATTTCTGCTGCGCAATGTGTAAATGGTTAAGCAATAAGCATGCAAACGTCTACTTCTACTGATTCATCATGGCAGCCGAATAACGTCCAGTGCTGGACAAAAGCCTCCCTAAAAGATTTCCACAGTGTAGCTCTGCCCATCATTTAGAGGGATATGCCTCAATACCCACGCTTGGCAGACAGGTTGGCGAGCGCAGTATGATTTCATAGTACACAGGGAGACACGGGATGAAATGCACACTTTATGCGAATTAAAATAATATACCAACTTGGCTAACAAGCAATTCTCATCTGTTTTAATTTTGAATTTCTAATGCAAAAGTAAAATAGAATATGCATACAGAGTACAGCCGAAAGATGCCCACTGCTGGACAAAGGCCTCCCCCAAAGATCTCCACAATTGCTGGTCCTGCGCTACCCGCATCCAGCGGTTTCCAGCGACCCCACAAGATCATCGGTCTTATAGATAGAATATTAACGGAGTTCTATTTTTTATTCCCAGTTTTCAAGAACTGCGGCGCGATCTGCAGGCAGTAATAGGCACCCGTGCGAACATCAACATAGCACAGATAGAGAACTACGGCGGCGAGACATTCCTGAGCGAACAGCTAGTGCAGAAGATGATCAGTGATGCTACTACTTCGTTTACCAGATGTAAGACTGTAAGTGATACAAAGTCCCATCACTATATAGTTTATACAATTAACATTGCATAGGCACATTACATTTCAAGCGTGTCTGCCTCTTCCCCTTTCCCTAATTATAATTACATAATATATCCTGGGATATTTTTCACACACGGCCATCTGATCCCAAACTAAGGTAAGCTTGTACTATGGAGACCAGATAACTGATATAATACATATACTACTTTTCTTTTGTAATAGACTTACAATTATATAAGTTTAAAAAAAATTATAAAATCCAAAATGTGTAGCAGGGCTTACTAAATTTCTGATTATTTAAGTGCCATACAGCTTGGGATTGAGTCACTCTAAATTAACACATTTAAATACAATGTAATTTAAAGTATGAAATATTTTTTTTTTAATTGATTCATACTGAGTATTCTTGCAGTGTTTCTCAGTAGCTGCACGTCATGCACTGCACGGTAGGGTAAAAAAAAATATTGACTTTTCCAATAAAATGTAATATTTTTATGGGATAAGTGATTTGGAATTTGGATTTACTAACACATTCAAAAACAAATTTTAAATTTAATTTGCTCCAATATAATTTATTTTACATTGTGACACACGAAACACACACACCCAAACCACATTCACCCATTCCTTGTTTTCATAGAAACTAATAGTGTTAAGTACTAAGATATGTTTAACAAAGTTTATATGCCTACAAAAACTCCTACCAAGTGCAGCAAATTGACTCAATGAACTGTATGAGGAACGCCTGTGTCTGTAACACAGTTTTACTAGCACAGATACAGACATTCACTCTGTAATACAAATATTTATTGGAACCAAAAACAGATTATATACAATATTGTGTGTACGTTAGCTGCTACATTAGTTAGGAAAAACTGTGTCGTAGCTGTTAGCGCCCATCTCCGAGGTAGACAACAATGTTCCATAGTTAGGGTCATAATTAATCATTTAGAAAAAGTAAAGGAAAATCTTATGAACTATCAGATCACTTTAAGTGTGTGTATGTGCGTGTGTGTGTGTTTTGGATGAAGGATTGTGTGTGTTTATAGAGTTTAAAGTTTGTAAAAAGAGTATATGTTAATTCAGTAATAGGAGATTTAGAAGGAATTTGGTGGGTGTATTGGATGTGAAGACTCTACGAGACTCTCCAACTCTTCATAACTTAGATTGTTCAGCCATCGGTACACACATTTTTGGCAATTCCGTAGGGTCATTGGATATATATCTAATGTCTTGTTTGATGTTTAGCGATGTGACATATAATTAATTACTAACTAATAGTAATTAATTACATCCTTTCCGGCCTCTCATTGTTGATATATACTCTTTATTGTACACCAGGATTTTACAAAATGTTTTGTAAAATGTTAATTTTCAGTTGTGCACTGCAAATGAGTTATCCGGTACGACAGTCGCATTGTTGGAGGTGTTGATTCAACATTTGCTTATTGAGCACGTCGACTACGCGTTAGACTTGGGACTGCAGTCTATACCCATCGCGGAGAGCAAGTCGCCCCCACAGGTAAACGTTTTTCTTTTATTAATAATAGCTAGGATGATCTCACCGGTCCGGTAAGTGATCGGCGACGTTTTGCATCTAGGTTCGCGGTCAACCCATAGAGAAATTAAGCTCAACCAGAGAATTAATTTTCAGTTGGAAGCGCTACCGTTGTATGGACAAGATATTATAGAAGCGAATAATATTAGTTCGTCAAGGCCCACTATCTCCACCCCAGGTTAAATGCATTAACTCAAAATTAATGGCTAATATGGGGTTAAATTACAATTACGTCTTGCTCCACCAAGAGTTAGGGACTAACCTTGGGTTATTTTATTAAAATTTTAACCCACCTATTTTGGTGGGTTAAATCACCAACTCCGGATTAGTAATGTCAAATTTGTTTCGTTCGAGAGGTAATGTTGGGTTGCAGCAGTGAAAGTCAGGGATTTTAAAACAGTTTTGTGTCCGAAAAAATTATGACTGATTTTTTAGTGTCTGATGATGATGTAGAAATCGTCGAATATATTAGCTCGGACTTTTATAATAGAAGAGTTGCAGAAAGGTCCGATCATCTCAACTTTGACATGACGATATTTGAATGCCTCGAAATTGACAGATTGGTTTCTAACACAAACGATCAAATCGAAATGTCTTTGAAAACAGTTAACACATGAGACAGTCTTATACAAAGTCTTCTAGTGACAAAAGGAGGTATATAAATATTTCACTCATTGTTCGCTCATTCATATTTGGTTGAATTACATTACGGAGCAAAACCTCTTTAATGATACCAACATAAAATAGAGAAACACCGAGTTAGTTGACTCGGTGTTATTTTTCATTGGCGGATCAGAATTTCGAGTTAAAATTTTAACGAATTAACCCGAAGTTACTTAACTTGGGTTACTTTATTTTAGTCTAGCTTTCGGTGCAAGTGGGCCTAAATGTACTAAACTGTTCTTATCCTACTTACTTATCGTCGTCAGAGGCCTCATGAGCGGCTTGAACAATCTGACACTAGGTAACCGACTGTTGCTTAATGGCTTCAACCGGGACCGTCAGCTTAACGTGCCCTCCGAAGCACGGAGACGCTCCGAAATTAAACCACTTTGGCGGTCAACCATCTATGGACTGACCGTTTGCCTGCTGCAGTTGCTTAACCTCCAGACGCCCAGAACGCCCCCTTCAGGCTTAAGCAAACGTGTGTTAGGCGATTCGTCACCGACATTGGAATCAAATATAACAGCACACTTAAGCCCTTTATTTGATCCTCGGTGCTTTTGCAGCTGGCTTCTCTAGTTGCAATTCTCTCGTTTTATGAGACTATAGCCTCTTTATATCGTTCTGTCGCCCGATTTACTCTGGAGGGAAATCGAACTGTTCATTTTCTAACTCCTTCTTGTTTCTTTCTGATCAAATTCGTTGCGGGATCAAAGACAGTTAAAGCGATTCCTCGGGACATGCCTGAGCATCACCGCTCAGTGTCATTTCATTGTGTGCCACTGTTGATCCTGGAAACTGAAACAACTGGATATGAAATTAAGGAACATGTACTGGCTTATAGGACGGCAGTCGCAAATGACCTCACATAGCAAGTTAACCGTATACAAATCCATACATAAACCAATATGGACATATGGTATCCAACTCTGGGGTACTGCCAGCAATAGTAATATTGACATCCTTGAAAGTTTTCAGACAAAGACACTAAGAGCCATATTTAACATGCTTGTTGCTAATGTATTGTACATTAGCAACAAGTTCATATAATAATATCATGATCTCAAACTTCCGACAGTAAAGCAAGAGAGAACCGAGTATAGCAAGAAGTACCAAAAAAAACTCTCAAAACACAGGAACGAACTAGCTCGACAATGGAGTGGCTTATTGTCGTAATCGACAGTTCGCCGCGGTGCAGGATACAATAAAAAAAAACTGTTGATCCTGGCTTACAGGAGTTCCAGTGTTGGGTAAGGGGGAAGGAATAGGCTCGTTTAAAAAAATAATAGTTGCTTAACTTCGCCAACCACTTACGGACCGGTGCAGCGGTGGGAACATCTGGTCACTCATTGGCATCTTATCCTGTTTTCTATACATACGAAAATCTCAAAATGTCATTTCTGTTACAGATTTATTTCTTTGATATTGTGAAGCAAGCAAACAAAATAGTAAGGATGTTTGAGGAGCACTTCCAAGAATCAGTCTTGATTTGTATGACGTGAGTATTGCCTTGATAGCAATAGTCTTCTACTTCTAATAGTCTTCTGCAAGTATGGATACCCTGGCCGAGGAGTTGACGTTCAAACGTAAAATTTAGATACTTTATGATGAGGAGTATCCGAATCACCCCAATGGATGTTCTACTATTTTGCGTTCTTTTTTGTTACTTTGAAAATTTATGAGTCCTGAGGTCAAACCCTAATTTTGAACTTTCGAATAGATACTAAGTCAATTCTGCAATGATTAGATAAACCATACTTTTTGGGGTGTTGGGTTAAACTATGCTAATTAGTTATCACAAAAAAAACTGAAACAGAAATATTCTACAAATTAACTGGCCTATCGAAATCGTTTCACCGTAGTCTAGTCGGTAGTGCTCCTGTCTACGAAGCTGGTGGTTCTGGGTTCGAATCCCGGTAAGTGCAAATATTTGTGTGATGGGCACGAATATTTGTTTCTGAGTCATGGATGTTTTCTATGTATATATAGATAGATATATAAGTATTTATCTATCTATATAAGTATGTATATCGTCGCCTGGTACCCATAGTACAAGCTTTGCTTAGTTTGGGGCTAGGATGATCTGTGTGACATTGTACCTAGATGTCCCTAGATATCAATTGAACGAAAAAAAATGGAAAACTGAAGTTAGGTGAAATTTACGAAAAAAATCATAAAAAAATTCTATCTGGAAAGCTACGCAAAATCGTAGAACATACATGGGGTGATTCGGATACTCCTCATCATAAAGTATCTAAATATTTCGTTTGATCGTCAACTCTTCGGCCACCCTATATATTAGGTGTAACATAAAAAGCTAGCCATGTGGTTTCCGGCGTAGAAGGAATAACAGGGGCACTCCATACCATCCCGTGGGGCACGTTTAAGGCGACTAAGGGTACTCACTTACTTACACTTGACGGCCTGGTTGGCGTGGTTGGTAGATACTTGCCTTTCACGCCGCAGGTCGTGGGTTCGATTCCGACCCAGGACAGATATTTGTGTGCATGAACATGTCTGTTGGTCCTGAATCTGGACGTAATTAATAATAATAATATCCTGGGGCATTATTTACAGGCGGCCATCTGATCCATAACTAAGCAGAGCTTGTACTATGGAAACCTGATAACTGATATACTACATATACTACTTTTCTTTTGTAAATACATACTTATATAGATAATTACACCCAGACACAGGAGAAACAGACATGTTCATGCACAGAAATATCTGTCCTGGGTGGGAATCGAACCGACGACCACCGTCGTGAAAAGCAAGCATTTGTCAACCACGCCAACAGGCAGCTGTGCCCCGCGGTTTTACCCGCGTTATATTTTGTAAATTATCACAACTCCTCCCCCGTAGGCGATAGCGTGATAATATCTAGCCTCTATATGTTGACCCGACCTCTTAGTAATATTCATGCAAAATTTGAAGTAAATCCATGCAGTACTTTTTGAGTTTAGCTCGGGCATACATACGGACAAACAGACAAAAATTCTAAAACTATATTTTTGGTTTCGTCATCGAATGTAGATCACGCCTCAAGGATCCTTTTTAAAAAGTATTCAATGTACAGTTTTGACTTTCCTATATATATAGATAAAGGTCATCCGTCCGGCTGAGAGGTTACGTTATATTTTTTCCACGTCAAGGCCTGAAATAAAATAAATTAGCACGCAAATATAAACTTGCACACACAAAAATCCTACAAACTATATTTTTGGCTTCGATATCGAATGTAGATCACGCCCCAAGTATCCTTTTTAAAAATATTCAATGTACAGTTTTGACTTTCCTACGATTTTATTATATGTTTAGATAATGCGCCACCTGAGTTGTAGCGACCACCTAACTGCGGTCGCAAACTCGCATGCCAAGCGCGGTGACTATGGCAAACCCCTCTGTAGATCTCCCAAAGGCCTATGTCCAGCAGTGGATGAAAGCAGGCTGATGATGTGTAACATAGTGGTGGAAACCTAAGGAGCGCTATCTACCCACGAAACGGAACAAATAAATGAAAACCAGTTTGTGTAATACGCAAAATATTTATTATTATAGTCCGTTGAAGCAGTGAAAGCCTCCTAGACTAGTTAGTCTAGGAGGCTTTCACTGCTTCAAAATGTAATTCATGTAAAAAATAACGCAATATATTAGTTTGGCTCTCTATACAAAAAGCTTAGCTCATCATCACTCGGTATCATCGGTACTTTACAAACATAATAGAGGGACAGAAATTACATCCAGGCTCAGAACAACTATTAATGGGTCACACAAATAGTCCGGCGCGGGACTCGAACCCGCGACACGATGCGGTTAAGACAGTCGCCACCTTGTATATTTATTGATTCGAAGTATTTGCCATTAGAGTCGATAGATAATACATTATTTTATTGCTAATGACTGTTTGTCTATAGATCAACATCAAAACAGAACGAGTGCATGCACAGAAAAACTTCAGTAATGGAACAGCTTGAAAACAAGCTGGATGCGGGATTAGAGCGCGCTATAGTAGCTATAGTAAGCTGGGTCAAGCTGCACCTACAGACTGAGCAGAAGAAAACTGACTTCAAGCCAGAGGGAGATATCGATACGCTTGCTTCTTCTGTAAGTTACAGTCCTATATTTAAAAAAAAACATCACCTTAGTACCCTTTTGTAAATGCAAAAGACTGTTTTAGTTCTAACAATAGTGTAAGGGCCAGGGTGATGTAGATCCAACGAAACGATAATGTGGTAGAAAAAGATGACTTTTATTTTAAGAAAGTGGGGTGTACATACAATTTTAGTGATTAGGAAGCGTGCGGTTAGCGTGGAGCTATGATTTGTACTACTTTTACTTTTGATGAACTATGGGCGGCGAAGGAAGGACCGCCCCCCTCTCCCCCGGTGACCACCGCGCCCCGCGCACTCCCTTTACAATATTTGCATACCGACTATATAAATTAAATGAAATCAATACAATATCAATTGAACATTGTTGACCCTAACAAATAGCGATAATGAGGTTCCAATCCTTGGACACATTACTATTATTCATTTTATTAAATTTGAATTTTATACCATTATTCGTAACGCAATGCGTTAATCTAATCTCAAAAATGGGAAATCATAACTTTAACTGTCTGGCGGGTCTCGAACCAGCACCATCTTAGAACCGAGTTAGGCGTTCTGCGTTAAGCTACGAACGATACACACTGGAAGAGTAAATTTAGGATTCCCTTGTTAACACCCTGCCGGGGGATGTGGGTATTATCCATCGGCTTTATTTTTTTTAAACATGGCCGACTCATATGTTCACAGGTGCATGTGAAAGATTATATCATATTGATAACAGTTTCCAAATAATTAAATTTGAATTTTATAACATTATTCGTAATGCAAAGCAATGTTATTCTAATCTCAAAAATGGGAAATCATAAATTTAATCGTCCGGCGTGTCTAGAACCAGCACCATCGCATACCGCTTTGCAATGAAATTGTCTCAACATTTTTTTAAGTAAAGGCAGCCATTGTGTATATGTATTGTTTTAGTATCTACTAATAGTAGTAAGTTAGTCCACTCATAGTTTGTGTCCCTTGAATAATAATTTATTAAGGCTCACTGTTGCTAACCTAACTTCATTTGAAATTTTTTGTGGCTGTATATCCTATTAATATTATAAACGCTAAAATTTGTAAGTATGGATGGATGGATGTTTGTTACTCTCTCACTTAAAAAGTAGCGAATGGATCTTAATAAAACTTTACAATATTATAGCTTATACATCAGAATCACACATAGGTTACAATATAAAAGATATTGTGTCAATTGTCCAAAATATATCAATAAGGTTAAGTAAGTAGGAAAATATCTACTATCTGCGAGCTATTCCGGCGTGCACTGCCAAAACCGCTAGAGGTACCTACAGATCCTACTAATATTATAAATGCGAAAATTTGTGAGTATAGATGTATGTGGATGTATGTTTGTTTTTGTTACTCTTTTACGCCAAAACTACTTTAACGCAGGTGAAACCACGGGGCATAGTAAGTTTTCCATAAATAAATATTTATTTTGTCACCAGGCATGTTTAGCGGTAGTGTCATACCTAAACAACGTGATGGAAAAGATTCACACGGGGCTCGAGGGTGACAACTTGCACGCAGTCACCTTAGAGCTAGCTGTGCGGCTCCACAGGGTCATATACGAACACCTGCACAACTACCAGTTTAACTCCGCGGGTAAGTGTGAATAAATATTAATATTGATGTGGGTGTAGGTGTAAGACGGTTTGAAGTCAGCAGATCGAAGGCGGTGAGCTATAAAAGAAGCTCTTTATGGCTAAAAACGGAACGCTTATAGATTCGTCATGTCTATCTGTCTGTCTGTCCGTCCGTATGTCACAGTCACTTTTTCCGAAACTATAAGAGCTGTATTGTTGAAACTTGAGATGTATTCTGTGAACCGCATTAAGATTATCACACAAAAATAGAAAAAAAAACAATAAATTTTGGAGGTGTCCTCAATATATAATAAAACCGGCCAAGTGTGAGTCTGACTCGCACATGAAGGGTTCCGTAGAATAAAGTATTTCAGTTGATTAAATGAAAGCAAATTGCGGTTTATGACGTATTAAAAAAAAACTACTTGCTAGATCTCGTTCAAACCAATTTTCGTTGTTAGTGTCCACGATAATGTACATCATATATTTTTTTTTGTTTTATCATTCTCTTATTTTAGAAGTTACAGGGGGGGGGGGGGACACTAATTTTACCACTTTGGAAGTGTCTCTCGCGCAAACTATCCAGTTTAGAAAAAATTATATTGGAAACCTCAATATGATTTTTGAAGACCTATTCATAGACACCCCACATGTATGGGTACGATGAAAAATTCTTTTTTGAATTTCAGTTCTATGTATGGCGACCCCCCAAAATTATTGTTATTTTTCTGTTTTTGGGAAAAAATCTTAATGCGGTTCACAGAATACATCTACTTACCAAGTTTCAATAGTACAGCTCTTATAGTTTCGGAAAAAAGTGGCTGTGACATACGGACGGACAGACAGACATGACGAATCTATAAGGGTTCCGTTTTTTGCCATTTGGCTACAGAACCCTAAAAATGTGTATAAATCGCGAAAGTTTTAAAACATTAATATAATACAAATAGATATTTGAATATGCTGCTTGTATCAAAGTGAAATAAAAAATATAGGCTAAACTTTAATTCATGACAGTAATGAACTACTTAGCTAGCTTAGTTAAGTTATTGTCAAAGATATTATTTATAGGTGCATTATCGAAATTTATCGATGTAGATATATTTTACTACATGTTATCGCAATGGTTCTGTCTTTAATTAAGGAAATAACTCAATATTATTATTATGACGGACCTTGTGTTTATTAACGAGATACGACGGCTGTAGCCAGAGAACTTAAAAAAAACCAAATTATTTTGGAAACTTTTAATATACTTAATTCAAAAAATTACAAGTTAATTACTACAAACTAATTACGACTACGTGTTATCTAAGTTCGATGCGAGAACCAAGTGAACGAGTTTCCCATGGAGCGCAGGTATCGCGGGCCGCAAGGTGTCGGATCACATGACGACATCGAGGCACGTTGAAGGCACGTTTCGCTGACGCTGTAACTCGTGTATGCGCAGTAACTATGGCGCTTGGTTGCTATGCCGTCCGGTACCGAGTTCACTACCGTATAGCATATATAACTCCTCCCCTTTCAAACCAGCAATTATTTTCCAATTTTGAGGGAAAAAATTGCTGGATAGGCCGGCTTCGCATATGTGTGGTTCTTCGGATCTTCTAAGGCGTCATCTGTTTCCTGAGTAGTGGGTATTTGTTCCACTTCGCATGGTTTCTTATGAGAGATGCTGCTTCGGATCAAGTTATAGCGACGAACCACGATGATCATTATAACTACCAATATTACGAATAGTAACATATAGAAAGGGATAGTAGTATGGTAAAAATTTGCTTCAGTTGTAAGTGTAATTGGGGGCTGTACCATTAACTTGTCGCGAATGTCATGTAACTTTTGTAAATCTATTGAATTCAATTGTAGCTCTGGTGCTATTGCTGGTTTGGCTTCAACTGGGTAGTTAATCTTCATAATTTTTACAGGGTGTCCTTTTATAACGTCATCGTTATTTGCTATAGTAAATTCGGATGTTCGTAAAGAACAATGAGCTGGTAATGTTGCCAAAAAGCTTCCATTCAAGATGTTGTAGACTTCAGTGCCGCAGTTAAGTTGCACCTTCGTAGGTTGAGGAAAACTAATAACATAACTTCGATCGTCTAGTTGTTCTACCGCTTCTCTTGAGAGATGAACTGACGAAAGAGGGCACGTTGAGTTGACGTTCTGACTCCAGATCACTTCTTGTACGCAGTCCGGTTCCACACGGAGCTTTTGATAAAAACTCTCCTCGCAAAGGAATACGTCTACGTACTTCGGGCATTCAGCCTCTATGTACACAATTACATGAAATCTGCTCTGGGACATAGACATCACCATTGGCAGCCTCGATAGGTATTCTAACTAGCTTGGAACTTTGTCCAGGTATAATATCCTCATATAAGTTGACATTTCGGGAATTAAACATTTTGATTGGATTAACTTTAGATCGCGTAGTCAGTGTCTTATCTTTTAGGTCAATTTTTGCCTCCCATTTAGTCAATAAATCTAGTCCAATGAGTCCATCGAAATAATCATGAAAATTATATACAAAAAGACGTATATTTTCGGCATCACTAAATTCAGAAAAACAAGGTAGAGTTATGGAATGATAGTTCCTAGTCGTAGCATGTACATTAGTTACTTCAAAAGGGTCGTAGTTTAATGGGATATTGGAAAAATCATTTTGAACTGCATGAGGGCTTATGAATGATTGGTTGGCACCAGTGTCAATTAATAGTTTTAACGGAGGATTATTAATTTGAATATAGGGCAGTTGCCTCTGTGTCTGTAGATTTATTTCTATCTTTGCTTTTTTGATAAAGGTCCTTTCCGAAAATTTTGTGCATTTTCTATGTCATTGTCCTCGTCAGTGTCAGCACATGAAAAATTTTGGGAATGGTCGGGGTCGTAATAAGAATTGGGAATATTATTCGCTAGTTCATAATTATTACAATTATTCAGATCAGTAGTACAGTCGTAGTCATAAGTCTCTACACACGTGTCATAGTCATAGTAATCGGGAACATAGCTGTCTTCGGGGTTATAATAGCATTCGTTGAGATTCATTTCGCGTGACTTAAAATAATTCGTTGGGGGTGGATTACCTTGGACTCGCCAATCATGACCTCGCATACCTCCCGGGGGTAGCACTTTTGGTGTAAAATGTTGCACACCGCTCATTGGTTTAGGACCAAAGGCGTTAGGTGGATTTCTAGGTTGTAATCTGAACACATTACTTTGTGGGTTATAATTAGGTGGTCTAGAACTAAGCATTTGTTGAGTACGTGTTGGCATACGTACCTGGGGTTGTTGCTGAGACGGCATGGGGTTACCTCTGTAACCCTGTGGTTGCTGCGATGTAAATTGTGGCGGCGCAAACTTAAAAGGTTGCGGTGTGGATGGTAATGGCTTTTGCATTACCGGTACTTGCCATGCCGGCGCGGGTCCTTGGTATTGTGAAAATTTTGGAATTTGCACAGGAGTATATTGTGCTGTTCTTTGGGTCGAATGAGTTCTTCCCATAGAGTCATTACGTTGTTGTAAGTATAATATATTGAGCTCCTCCTGAACATATTCCAAGGCTTTCTCTATAGTAATAGGTCTCATACATCTAATGCGTGACCCTAACGGTTCTTGTAACCCTCTAACGAAAGCTTGTAACGTAAGTTTTCTATACAGGGTACGCTTTGCAATAATCGTCGATTCAATCTTTTCATTTAACGATACATAGGTCATTATGGTACTGAACAACGTCTGGCATTGATCATAAAACTCCTGCGGGGTACTTTGACCTTGAGAAGCCAAAGAGAGATCGTTATAAAGGGCAGTTTCATCCCTCTGATCAGCAAAATTATTAATTAAACATTTCCGTATCTCTAGCCAATTATCAGGTAAGCCATTCGAATTAATGATGGTAGCGGCAGGTCCGGTAATTTTATTTAAGATACCGCTTAATAAACACAAATTAGTGACCTCACTACCGGGTTCCGTACTAAGATATTCATTTACAATCGAATCACAAAATTTAATAAACCGCGTGAGAATATTCGGGTTTCCATCAAAGTTCGGAAGTAGGCGCAATGCCTTGTAAATGGTGTCTGGATCATGAGACATTGTTTCGCACTTAAATAATTCCTTTAAAGATTCTAAATCTATAGGCCTATTACTATCTAACTCTATATGCCGACGAGACTGCCTGAGCGCAGACTCGCTGGGCCCCGAAGTTGTGGGACGAAAAATTTTTACGATAAAAAGGAAAACTTATAGGATAAGGGAGAGCAACACAAGAAAATAAGTTTTGTGCAACTCACAGTTCCATCTGGTTTCCCTGCGTATCGATGCCTGGATACTCGTTCTCTTCTGATGGCTGCAGCACACGTAGGTTCACGGATCTTCGAACTTCTCGTACAAACGCGCCTAATTTTCGGAAATCTTGACGCGCCTACTACGGAAATCTTCTCAAAAATCCGCTCCGACTGCGCCAGATACGACGGCTGTAGCCAGAGAACTTAAAAAAAACCAAATTATTTTGGAAACTTTTAATATACTTAGTTCAAAAAATTACAAGTTAATTACTACAAACTAATTACGACTACGTGTTATCTAAGTTCGATGCGAGAACCAAGTGAACGAGTTTCCCATGGAGCGCAGGTATCGCGGGCCGCAAGGTGTCGGATCACATGACGACATCGAGGCACGTTGAAGGCACGTTTCGCTGACGCTGTAACTCGTGTATGCGCAGTAACTATGGCGCTTGGTTGCTATGCCGTCCGGTACCGAGTTCACTACCGTATAGCATATATAACTAACGACAGTTGCGCTTTAATGCTACCTAATTATTAAAATTTTCGATGCCTTATTTTAAAACTGTAGAATATGTTTTAAAGTTATGATAAATTAATTTGAAATTGTAAAAAAAAGGTATGAATTTGAATACCCGGGGGTATTCAAACTCATATCTTTTTATACTACTTATTCTATGCAATACAAATTTTAATATTATTGCATTTCCTTCTAGCATAGTTTTAGTTTTGTTGCAAAAGATTGAGCAAAAATATGCGTCACGTTAGGACTTGTTGCAATTTTAGTAGTTAGACTGTTCTATGTATACGCTGTTCTATTCATATGAGCTGTATTAGACAGAGATGTAATGATAATTTAATTAGTTTAGAGGTGTAAGACAGAATCGGCAACATTGCTTTAGATGTAGATATTGATCTTACGTACGAAAAACGAACGTGCATTATTATTACTGAGTCATATCGCTAGTGCATTGAGTGATAATGACTAAAATCAATTCATTTATTTTTACTGGGCAGTGCTCACCTTATTCACAGTATGACAAATATAAACAGTACGGTAACTACCTACAAACCATCAAAACGGTACACTCACACAAACATGCGCATCAACAGGACCCCTAAGCATTTGTCGCGGTGCTGTCAGTGATGAGTTACCAATATATAATGTACAGACGCTAGCACATCCAGCTACACCAATCTGTCAAATTTCTTTTGTATATTTTCAAATGTTTTAACACAAATAAATAATAAAAAAACCGGCCAAGTGCGATTCGGACTCGCACATGAAGGGTTCCGTAGCAGCAAGTATTTCAGTTGATTAAATGAAAGCAAATTGCGGTTTATAACGTATTAAAAAAACTACTTGCTAGATCTCGTTAAAACCAATTTTCGTTGTTAGTTTCTATGTTAATGTACATCATATATTTTTTTTAGTTTTATCATTCTCTTATTTTAGAAGTTACAGGGGGGGACACTCATTTTACCACTTTGGAAGTGTCTTTCGCGCAAACTATTCAGTTTAGCCAAAAATGATATTAGGACCTCAACATGTTTTTTGAAGACCTATTCGTAGAATGTATGGGTACGATAAAAAAAAAATTGAGTTTCAGTTCTTCATGTATGGCGACCCCCCAAAATGATTGTTCTTTTTCTATTTTTATGTAAAAATCTTAATGCGGTTCACAGAATACACCTACTTATCAAGTTTCAGCAGCACAGCTCTTATAGTTTCGGAATAAAGTGGCTGTGACATACGGACGGACAGACAGACAGACAAACATGACGAATCTATAAGGGTTCCGTTTTGCCATTTGGCTACGGAACCCTAAATAGGTTTTTATTCACGTAGACTTTGAAAAAGCGCTTGTAAATAGTCAGAACATGTTTGTAGTAATATAGTTGTATACATTATTATTTTATAAATAATTATATTATTTATAAAATATATTAGTATAATTATTTATTGAATTATAAATATATTAGTATAATTAAAAATTAATTATATATTACTACGAACATGTTCTGACTATTTACAAGCGCTTTTAAGGGTTCCGTAGCCAAATGGCAAAAAACGGAACCCTTATAGATTCGTCATGTCTGTCTGTCTGTCCGTATGTCACAGCCACTTTTTCCGAAACTATAAGAGCTGTGCTGCTGAAACTTGGTAAGTAGGTGTATTCTGTGAACCGCATTAAGATATTTACACAAAAATAGAAAAAGAACAGTAATTTTAGGGGGTCGCCATACATAGAACTGAAACTCAAAGAAAAATTTTGAATGTACCCATACATGTGTCTATGGATAGGTCTTCAAAAATCATATTGAGGTTCCTAATATCATTTTTGTCTAAACTGAATAGTTTGCGCGAGAGACACTTCCAAAGTGGTAAAATGAGTGCCCCCCCCCCCCCCCCCCCCTGTAACTTCTAAAATAAGAGAATTATAAAACTAAAAAAAATATATGATATACATTACCATAAAAACTAACAACGAAAATTGGTTTGAATGAGATCTAGCAAGTAGTTTTTTTAATACGTTATAAACCGCAATTTGCTTTCATTTAATCAACTGAAATACTTGCAAGACGTGTGGTCACGTATAAGTTTATCTCCGCAATGTGTTTACAATACCACGACCGTATTGCGTAGTATACGGCTGACTGAACTCGGCTTCATCAAAACCGGAACTATCGTATTTTAAATATAGTATTGATTTTTTAAATAAAAATGTTTTAATAGAAACGAACAATATCAAAAACATTAAGGGCCTGTGCACGCCACATTTTTTAAACACGCCGTCGATGGCGCGCTTTTATCCTACAGAGCTGCGTCGCCTGCGTCTTATTTCCGTACGTATCGCGTCTGTATTGCTACAAACGCGCGTCAACGGCGCGTTTAACAACGTGGTGTGCATAGGCCCTTAAAGTTACAACCCTGTTGCTTCAAAATAGTCTAAGTAATTATTTCACCATCACCGTAGCCTAGTTGGTAGTGCTCCTGCCTACGAAGCTGGTGGTCCTGGGTTCGAATCCCGGTAAGTGCAAATATTTCTGTGATGAGCACGAATATTTGTTTCTGAGTCATGGATGTTTTCTATGTATATAAGTATTTTCCTATCTATATAAGTATGTATATCGTCGCCCGGTACCCATAGTACAAGCTTTTCTTAGTTTGGGGCTAGGATGATCTGTGTGGCATTGTCCCTAGATATTATTATTATTATCAGTTAGGCGTAGTTTCCTTACTGTCTATTTTTGTACTGTGCCTTAGTATCGGAATTGTTCAAGCCGCCCAGTAGGCATTAGACATGGTTTAACAGTTATGTTCTAATAAATCCAGCGAGGACTGGCATATTAACGTGCCCTTCGAAACGCGGAGTCGATCAGAAATTAAACTATTTATTTATTTAAAGTGGAAAATCTACAAAAGAAATGTTACAGGTTGGGGTTGGATCGTTAACGGACCGGTGTGGGCAATTAGGCAGGAATCGATAAGTAATTTAAGACATCCCCTACAGACATAAAAAAACATTTTTATTTATGATATTTGATAAATAGATCTTAGTAATATATATATTACAAGATCAGAACGACCGTGTAATTATTACTGAGTCATATCGACAGGTCATTGAGTCACAGTAAATCAAATCAATTGTCCCTGATGCGCAGGCTTGTATATCTCGTTTGTTATCTTACTTCCAATGCTACTATAAATTTCTTTGCGCCATAGATATACGATACATAGATTTGACGGGTCGGTTGGCGTGGTTGGTAGATGCTTGCCTTTCACACCGCAGGTCGTAGGTTTGATTTCCACCTTGGACAGATATTTGTGGGCATGAACATGTCTGTTTGTCCTGTCTTCTTCATAATCACCATGTCAGCCAAATCAAGTCCACAGCTGGTCAAAAGCCTCCCTTAAGAATGGGGGGGGGTATGCCATAATTGCATGCACGCATGGCAGATGGGTTGGCACAGAAACACGCTGCTGCCCGTTCTCTGGTAGATGTTCCCTCGGGACGATTCTTACGCCCCCCCCCCCCCCCCCACGGGATTAGATGGAGTGATGGTATTCTACGCTGTCACCACACAGTTTGTCCTGCGTCTGGGTGTAATTTATACATATAATAAAATCGTAGGAAAGTCAAATCTGTACATTGAATATTTTTTTTAAAGGATACTTGGGGCGTGATCTCCAATAGATATCCAAGCCAAAAATATAGTTTTTAGAATTTTTGTCTGTTTGTCTGTATGTATGTCCGGGCTAAACTCAAAAGGTACTGCATGGATTTACTTCAAATTTTGCATGAATTTTACAAAGAGGTCGGGTCAACATATAGGCTACATATTATCACGCTACCACCTACGAGGGAGGAGCTGTAATAATTTATAAAGTTTAACGCAGGTAACCACGGGGCACATCTATATAAGTATGTATTCATAAAAGAAAAGTAGTATATGTAGATTAGTTATCTGATTTCCATAGTACAAGCTCTGCTTAATTTGGTATAATATGGCCGTGTGTAATAATGTCGCAGGATAATAATAATAGATACGCTGTCAGTTCAAATGTGAAGTATATGAAAATGTTTTTCTGCGTCTTGCCGTATTGTGGAACTTATATTTCGAAATATTTTGAACTCACCATAAAGAAAAACATTAATTTGGAGTGTGCCTTTTGATTCTCTTATAAGTTACTAGCCGAGCTCCGTGATTTACCCGCGTTAAACTTTATTAATTATAGCCTACGTGTTAATCCAAGGTGTCAGCTAACTCCATGCCAAGTTTTATTAAAATCGCTCCAGCCGTTTACACGTGAAGATGTACCCAACATACACATTCACAAACTTTCGCCGTTAGAATATTAGTGTGATTTGTTTGTGTTATTCGGATAGATAAAAGCTATATTACTTCAAAGTTTCATCAAAATCCGTATTTGCGTGAAAGAGTAACAAATATCAATACATCCCTACTCATAAACATTCGCACTTATAATATTGTAGGATATTAATAGAATGAATGAGGGCTACCGCTTTTGTGCTCACCAGTCGGCGCCACTGTCGCGGAAGGTCCACTATAGCTGTTAAAATCATTGTTATTGTGGACGCGACCAATGTTTTTACGAAAAATATTTAAAATCCTGTTAAAATGTTTCATAAATAGCATGCCGCAGTGCTGTGCAGTCCCCGCACAACACTGCGGCATGCTATTTTTATGAAACACTTTAACAGGATTTTAAATATTTTTTCAAATTATTTACAGTCATCGAGCTGTTACTCATTTTGTAATTTATTTAGTTTTAAACCAACATTTTTAGTTATTATCGCAGTTTTTATTAATAAACAGCGTAACCCGAACAAAAACAGTGTATTTTGACGTTTCGTAGACCTGCCGCGATGCTAGCGCCTCTAGCGGCAAATTGATACGCGGTAGCCCTCATTGATTGAACTTTTTTCAAATAATAATATCCTAAGACATTATTAACACATGGCCATCTAATCCCAAACTTAGCAGAGCTTGTACTATGGAAACTAGATAACTGATATATTACATAATATTATACTACTTTTCTTTTGTAAATATATACTTATACAATATGTAACTTAATTCAAATTGTACCAACAGTTGCACTTAATGCGAAGATATTAGATTTAGTCCCATCGACCGTATTTTTAGGATTGACACTTGATTCAAAATTGCAATGGGGTCCTCACATTGAAAAGTTAGCAGGTAAATGAAGTTCGGCTTCCTATGCTGTCTGGAAAATAAGGCAATTGTCAGATGAACAAACTGCTAGATTAGTGTATTTCGCGTACTTTCATAGCATTATGTCGTATGGCATTCTGATGTGGGGTTCGGCGGCTGACATAGGTGCTGACATTTTTGTATTGCAGAAAAGAGCAGTCAGAGCCATTTATGGTTTAGGCAGTCGCGATTCTTTGCGAAATTTGTTTGAAGAAATAAATATACTTACTGTGCCATCGGAATATATATATCAGAATATAATGTTGTTAGAAAAAATATTCATAATTATAAAAAGAAAAGTGAACTGCATAATATAAATACTAGGAATAAAAACAAACTAGCCATGCCAGGCTTTTGGACCAAATCCCGTGTTCATGCCCGCTTGAGTATGTTTCGCCGGACCGTCTCAACTGGGTCGTGTTGAAACCGGTAGTAGATGAACCCACTGAGTTTGTTTCGCTGGGTCTTCTCAGTTGGGGCGCATTGGATCCGGTGGTAGCATTAAAGCGCGACCGTCGTTATTAACACAAGGTCCGTCATAATAATAATACCTTTAATATGGACAGAACCATTGACAATATGTAGTAAAAATATTAGACTTAAACTAGATAATTAAACATAATCTCTTGACAGTAACTTGATACGAGCTAGCTAAATATCATTTCTGTAATAAAATAAATTTTATAAATGTTTTCATACAAGATGTACCTAAATATCTATGTTACTAGAAATAATATCTAATGTATACAACTATATTACTACAAACATGTTCTGACTATTTACAAGCGCTTTTTTAAAGTCTACGTGAATAAAAACCTTTTTTATTTATTTATTTTAATTGACACACATCCTGAAAATAGTTTGTTCAGAATCGATTTATATAATTTTTAATAAAGGTAAATTTTTATTCCAAAATAATTAAAACAACGGTAATTATTGTTATTTTAAAACAAATTAAAATGGACCGCAAGTCAAAGTAATAAGATTTTTACAGTCGCAGTTATACAACATTCATAGAAATTCCATCATTCAATACAAAATAAAGAAAACTAAACTTTATTCCAAGAAACTAATTTAGTAATATTGCATATACATGTTAAATTAAAAGTTCCGTGTATGTATTATGATTACAACATAATACTCTAATTGGGGTGTTTGAGGGTGTGCGTTAATTACGTTACATGTTGTATAGATAATAACACCCAGACTCAGGACAAACAGACATCTTCAGGCACACTAATATCTGTCCGGGGTGGGAATCGATCCACGACCTGCGGCGTGCAAGGCAAGCATTTACTAACCACGTCAATGTGACAACTATTTGTATGACCTATACATTGTTATTCTGAGTCTGGATGTAATTTGTGTCCGTCTAATATACGTTTGTAAACTACCCTGCGACACAGGGATTAGATTCCCTAATGCGTAAAAATTGTCTTTTAAAAAGAGAAAAAAATGTTTGTGTCCACATTCATGCAATGGAATGTATCTCCTGCTTGCAACTACAATTGACGTGAAGGTCAGTGGACCCCTTCCATTGGCTTTTATTATTTCCTTCTGAAATTTATTTGTGTAATTATGTCATATCTAGGTGCGATGATAGCGATCTGCGATGTGAAAGAATATCGTTCTGCTGTGTGTGGTCGTGGGGCCCGTGCCGCGCCCGCTCCCGCTCACGCTCTGTTCGACGCTCTACACGCACTGTGCAACCTGTTGTTAGTGAAGCCGGAGAACTTGCATCAAGTCTGTGAAGGAGAGACATTGGTAAGGATAATAATTAATGATCACACTAATATTATAAATGCGAAAGTTTGTGAGTGTGTGACTGTGTGAGTGTGTATGTTTGTTACTTCTTCACGTCTAAACGGTTGGAGCGATTTCAGTTAGCTGACAACCTAGATTAACACATAGGCTATGATTTATAAATTTTAACGAGGGTTAAACCGCGGGGCACAGCTTCTATTTATATACAGCAGAAGACGCTGGATGCGGATAGCGGAAGACCAGAAATCAGAAATCATTTATTTTGTAAAGAATGTGGGTACAAAATAAGGTGTTCACATTTTAACAAATAGCTCTTCCGCATTCTACCTTACGGCATGCAAAGGTAATAAGTAGGTATATAATTTTCTAGATCCACTCAGTTGAACAAAAAAACAAAAGTATATGAACAAAGTACAGTGGATGGATGGAACAAATATCATTCATGCATGAATACAATAAATAAAACAATAATCTTATTCTAAAAATAGTAATAAACAAAATAAATTATTAAATTTGCACCAAAATTAATAGATTACCTAATACAACATTATAAACTCTTATCAGTCAAAAAATCATGTACTGAATAATAGCATTTATTTATTAATAATGATGTTAGCCTCTCCTTAAATATACTTGATGACTGATCTTTAATAGTATGGGGAATTTTATTATATATGACGGGCCCCATTGACAAAATACTTTTTCTCAGCCAGACCAGACCAGCAATTGTGGATATCTTTGGTGGAGGCCTTTGTCCAGCAGTGGGCGTCTTGCGGCTGATATGATGATGATGATGTAAAGCAATCCTGAAGTACAAGTGGACTCTAAGTCCGCGCTCACTTGTCTCACAGATATTATAAAGGCGAAAGTTTGTGTGTGACTGTGTGAGTGTGTATGTTTGTTACTTCTTCACGTCTAAACGGCTGGAGCGATTTCAATAAAATTTGGTATGGAGTTAGCTGACAACCTAGATCAATACATAGGCTATAATTTATAAATTTTAACGACGGTAAAACCGCGGGGCCCAGCTAGTATTTTATATAAAGCAGAAGTCGCTGGATGCGGATAGCGGAACACCGGCAATTGTGGATATCTTTGGTGGAGGCCTTTGTCCAGCAGTAAGGTATTGCGGCTGATATGATGATGATGAGATAAAGCAGTCCTGAACTACAATCGGACTGTAAGTCCGCGCTCACTTACCACACTAATATTATAAAGCCGAAAGTTTGTGAGTGTGTATGTTTGTTACTACTTCCAGTCTAAACGGCTGGTGCGATTTTAATAAAATTTGGTATGGTGTTAGCCGACTATCCAAGTCGGCTAACACCATACCAAATTTTATAAAGGCTAATTAACACAGGCTATAATTTATAAAGTATAACGTGGGTAAAACCGCGGGGCACAGCTAGTAATTTATAATTAAAGAACTAGATATTACGACACAATTTCTTTGTTCATAATGTTATTATTAAAATTATTTGAAACTCTAATTTAAATTATACGGGTCGATTGGCGTGGTTGGTAGATACTTGCCTTTCACGCCGGAAGTCGTGGGTTCGATTTCGACCCAAGACAGATATTTGTGTGCATGAATATGTCTGTTTGCCCTTAATCTGGGTGTAATTTTCTGCATAAGGATATATTTACAAAAATAGTAGTATATGTAGTATGTTAGTTATCTGGTTCCCATAGTACAAGCTCAGCTTAGTGTGGGATCAGACGGCCATGTGTGAAACATGTCCCAGGATATTTTTAAACAAAAAATTTCAATAATATTATTTTGCTAAAAGACGTTAATTCGGATATTAGATTATTTTTTGTTTGAGTCTTATTATGTTTTGTCATATTTTGTATTATAACTAGTTAGCGTATTACGAGCGCGCGCTGACAATCTGCCTCCATCTGAGCCTAAAATACACTCTGTTTAACATAACGTTTACAGTTAGCTTATGAGGCTTTCACTACTTCACTGGACAATATAGGTAAGCGTGGGCTTAAGCCATCTAGCTAATAAAACTACGATCTAAGTAACCCCGCCGGACGGCACTCTGTTTGGTTTGGTTCGGACCTCGACTCCGGGCGGTTGCTGAAGGGGAAATGCATGAGAGGGTCAATTAAATTACACATGGCTGTTGCTTTTTTTTAGGCAACACCTAAACATTCTTCAGATGCATTCAGAAGGATCTTATTGCCATGCAGTTGCCATTACGGTCCGTATGAGATAGGCAAAGTTTAGCACCTGGGTGCGTTTATAGAAGGATGACTATTCTATGGGTTCCATCAACTTACGACTGATTTCATATTATGAATGGTTTTTATATTAGATAAAATAGATATAATATCTGGGACATATTATACAATGCCATCTAGCCCAAACTAAGCAAAGCTTGAGCTATGAATACTTGTGGGCGGATGAAAATACTTTTTTTTTGACCAAGACAAATAGATGATATATGATAACATAATATAATGATACATTATATTGTCTGGTGCGAGGATTGAACCAACCAACTAAGTCACGGCAGCGGCAAATAATAATAGTTTTGTGGATATATTTGGGATAGGCCTTTGTCCAGCGTTGGTCATCTTTTCGTCGATATTATGATGATGATATCGGCAACTTAAGCACCTAGGTGGCGCAGTTATATAGCTTAATGCCCAACACAAATATTTGTCTTGTGCGAGGATCGAACCGGTAACCTTTGCATCAGCAGGTCAGGCAGGGCAATAACTGAGTCACGGCGATCGTCAAATAATAATAATTTTGTACCTATTGCTCACTGTTCACACAAACGGCATTTGGGCTTCCAATAATGTAGTACTTTCACAGGCTTTGAATAATTAATTTATATCCTGAGATATTAATTAATATTATAAGTTTATAAGTTTGTATGTTTGTGTATAAGTTTGTCTATGTGTTTGTGTGAAACAACACAAAACACATTTTCGCACACAAATAATGTCCGTTTGTTTTGTTAAAAACATTTTGTTTACTGAATTATATTATGATATCTTAGCATTTCTATGTTATTTGTTCGTTCGTCGCTGTTGTGTCAATACGTTACACAACTGCTAAAGAATAAATAGACTTAGCAATTTGTGTAAACTAGGCCAATACAGTTCCGAATTTATCAGCAAGTTTTATAGAATATTATAAAATTACGCCTTTATACTCATAAAAGTAGATTTATATGATACGCATTTTAGAGACCGTTTATTTTGTATAGTGGCCGCTTGTATACGCTTGATAGGGTGGAGTACTGAGTCGCGCATTTGGAGTTTTCATAAAGAATTCCTGATTAAAAATTCTCAAAAGTCTACTTTGAAAAAATATATAGGTGGCATCATGGCTATACATATTATTATGATAGATAGAATGCGTCTATTGATCTTCTGAGCATAGAGAAATCTTCTTGTTATTTATTTTATCGTTTGAAATATTTCTCAGTCGCAGGACGTTAATTGCAAAGCACATTTTTCTTATTATATTCTAGACATTAGCTATTATTGAAAAACTAATATTTTATTCGCAAAATATTGTCATTCAGCACCTATAACCTATAGGAGTAACTTTGATGTATAATACGGGGCGGGTCTACCATTAATAGTATACCAATATTTTAGAACCGCATGAGTGATAAGTATTAAAAACCGGCCAAGTGCGAGTCGGACTCGCGCACGAAGGGTTCCGTACGGTATTATCTATAAAAACGAGCAAAAATATTCACGTTTGTTGTATGGGAACCCCCTTAAATATTTATTAAATTTGTTTTTTATTATTTGTTATTACAGAGGCAACAGAAATACATCGTCTTTGAATTTCAACCGTCTTGTAATCACGGTTCATGATATACAGCCTGGTGACAAACGGACAGACAGACAGACAGCGAGGTCTTAGTAATAGGGTGCCGTTTTACCCTTACGGTACGGGTACGGAACCCTAAAAGGAAACACCGCCCAACTATGTATTAGACACGTACACGTTCTGCATCACGTTTCTCGTATGACCCTGTTAAAGCGGCAATAGGAATACACACTCAGTGAATTTGAATTTCAACTGGATACCTATTATGGTTCATGAGATAAAGCCCGCTGACAGACTGACGGACAGACGAACGGGCAACGGAGGTTCATTAAGGCTTTGTTGGCATAGTTTGCGTACGGGGTCTTATAATTTTATAAATTACTAAACACGTTTTATTTATATTTCAAATTGGACGGTGATTTATCACCACAGTGTATGATATAATGGAACATTTTACAACTGCTTCTCTGTATGTTCTTGAGTCTATCAAAAATATGAAGTCACAAATAAAATTAGATCTGTTGATATTAGGGGAACATATTTAGCGTTTCAAAGTTACGCTTCTCCTTCTCTCTTCTTAACTAGCTGTGCCCCGCGGTTTTACCCGCATTAAACTTTATAAATTATAGCCTATGTGTTAATCCAGGGTGTCAGCTAACCATACCAAATTTTGGTTTAGACGCGAAGAAGTAACAAATATACACACTCACATATTTATACACTACAATCACACCCTCACAAACTTTCGCCTTTATAATATTGATGATGATGATGTCCTCCCGGCCGAATTTCGGCCACGGCGGCCATTCTCAATGGAGATTAGCCAATTGCGCAGGACATATTATAGTGCACAAGTGTGTGCGCAACACAGGGGCACTTTCTATTCCATCACTCTCATGATCCGATGGGACGACTAGCGACACAACCGAAAAGAGTTCAGGTACAGGACCGACGGCTTTACGTGCTCTCCGAGGCACGGGGGTGTAATACCGCCAAGTCCCGGACTTCGGGCTGATACTGGGAAATTTCTTTTTACGGAAAAATCCCAAAATCACTTTATGGCCCGACCCGGGATTTGAACCCAGGACCTCTTTATCTGCGGTTGAACACGCTACCGCTAGACTAACGAGGCAGTCAAATTATAATATTAGTATTAGTTACGGATGAGATAAGAAGGGAGAAAATATATTGATTTTAATAGCCTTTATTTCAATATAGGGAAAGAAATACTGCTCTCATAACGAGAAACTAATTTGAATACTTAGTATAGAAGGTGGACTGAGCCAATAAGGATATTTAGAACTAATTGGCTCGAAATAGAGAACCAATAGCAATTCAGGTGGAAGCTCCATTTAATAAAGAAACACTTCCTCATTGTTTAAATAACCAATGAAATTAGAGCTTTTGTTTACGACTTCAAATCGTAACACCATCCCAAATATTAAAATTTTGTCTGCACGTGTGGCGCAGCGGCCTAGACAGTCGCCTCGCCGCTTCGTGTCGCGGGTTCGAGTCCCGAGCCGGACAACTATTTGTGTGACCACAAATAGTTGTTCTGAGTCTGGATGTTATTTATGTCCGTCTATTATATGTTTGTAAAGTACCCTGCGACACAGGAATTAGAATCCCTAGTGCGGACGTTGTCTTTTTTTAAGAAACTCCCTTTACTTATAAAACTAATGAAAGACAAAGTTTGTGTTATTCGCTCAAATTTACAGCAAATATATATTGTGTAATTGTCTATATAAGTATATATTTACAAAAGAAAAGTAATATATGTAGTATATCAGTTATCTGGTTTCCATAACACAAGCTCTGCTTAGTTTGGGATCAGATGACAGTGTGTGAATAATGTCCTAAGATATTTATAATATATCTTAACTGCGTCATAATAAATAAATATCTTGGGTAAACAAACACTCTGCTTTCTGATCTCAAACTAGGCAGAGCCTGTACTATGACAGCTAGAGAACTATAATAATAATATCTATCTAACTATAATCATAATAATAATACCTTAATATAGACAGAACCATTGACAATATGTAGTTAAAATATTAGACTTAAACTAGATAATTAAACATAATCTCTTGACAATAACTTGATACAAGCTAGCTAAATATCATTGCTATAAGAAAATAAATTTTATAAATGTTTTCATACAATGTGTACAAATATCTATGTTACTAGAAATAATATTGTATACAACTATATTACTACAAACATGTTCTGACTATTTACAAGCGCTTTTTTAAAGTCTACGTGAATATAAACCTATTTTATTTTATTTTTTATTTATCCTGTGAAATTATTAACACACGGCCATCTGATCCCAAACTAAGCAGAGCTTGTAGGTACTATGGAAACCAGATAACTGATATAATACATATACTACTTTCTTTTGTAAACGCATACTTATATATAGAAAAATTACACCCAGACTCAGGACAAACACACATGTTCATGCACACAAATATCTGTCCTGGGTGGGAATGGAACCCACGACCTCCGGCGTGAAAAGCAAGCATTTGCCAACCACGCCAACAGGCCCGTCAAGAACTGATAAACATACTTCAAATCAAATCAAATCAAAATAGCCTTTATGACTGATAATAATTACATCAAGTTCGTTACAACTTATTATACATACCTAGATTTATAGAATAATACTGAAATATAATGTATATCTATTCTAATACTCTTCTCTTTCACTTTTAATACTTATTTTTTTAGTCTACTAGTTCTAATCTTCGACATCGGTAACAGTATTATCAGTTTGCCTTTTGGCATAGGCCTCCCCTAGAATTTTCCACATATTCCTATCCGCAGCTTTTCTTTGCCATGTTGTTCCAGCTACCTTTCTGATATCGTCCTCCCATCTTATTTTTTGCCGCCCTTTCCTTCTTTGGCCGTCTCGAGGGTACCATTCAGTGACTTGTTTTGTCCATTTTTCCTTTTTGTTTCGTATCATATGACCTACCCAGTTCCATTTAAGCTTTTTCACAGTGTAAACTACATCGGTGACTTTTGTTTTGCCTCTCTTTATTTTTAAGTTTAATTTTATCTCTTAACTTGAGGTTTAGAATGCTTCTCTCCATTTTATTTTGACATACTCTGAGTGCTCCAGTCTGTTTGCTAGTAAGGGCCCAGGTTTGTGCTCCATAGGTTAAACATGGTAATATGCATGAGTTGAACACCATAGTCTTATCTTGAAGAGGTATGTGTGGGTTCTTCATTACTTCCTTTAGGGACCAGAATCTTTTCCAAGCTTTATTTATTCTGATGTTTATTTCTTTCTGCATCTGATTTTCCGGTGCGATAATTTGTCCTAAATATGTGTATTCATCAACATATTCTATTTGATTAGATTCTAACAAAATAGCATACTAACATACTTATATATTTCTAAATACATACATATTATACATAGATTAGCGTGTGGTGTCCTCCCTAGAAAGAATAACAGGGACACCTCCATCCCGTGGGTGTCGTAAGACTAAGGGATGCACCGGGTAGTGTGGCAGCAGCGCCACCTGTGTACTAGCTACCACCTAACTACGGTCGCCAACTTGCATGTCAAGCGCAATGACTACGACAACCCCCTCCAAATAAAAACGTTGTAAAACGTTTGGGGGAGGCCTATGTCCAGCTGTGGACAATATCAGGCTGATGATCGCACCCGTGCATCATACAAAGAAGCCAGGCAAAGTTATTATAACTACATGTATTCTATAAGGTACTTTCCTCTACTGAAATACAGTACGCCCTAGCTCTTGTTTAATGCGTTGTTGTTTTTTCGCAGGCGGAGCTAGATCATTCCATACTCCACAACTTTATACAGCTGCGGGCCGACTACAAGAGCCACAAGTTGTCCAGCTTCCTCAAAGGACTATCGTAATATTGTAGTGTTAGTATTTAAGTATTTATTACATATCTAAGACATCGTTGCTTTGTATATTAGTAAGAATAAAATTAGTTTTATCATTGTTTAAAATATTGCAACATTAATATAGTTTTGATTTTTGTATTATGGAGTATAAATTATTTTTATAAATGCGCTGTAATGACTGTGTAGAATATAAACTTTCGTTTAAAAACTAGGTTTGTTTTGTCACTACCTAATTCATCGAATCAGTTAAGAGTGTGTCATATTTCGCTGATACCCCGATGTGTAATCAAACAATTAATGTAAGGAACGCGTTAGATCGCCGCTCGTATCATGTTGTATAATGCTTGCATAGCGCCTTATCAGCGGTATCTATACGACATGGCTTCACTACGTCCATTCATAAGTTCTCCCCTCCACACGCGCGACGTTATTTGAATGAAAGCGTGTATGTGCGTGCGACGCGAGCGCACCGACCGGCCGAAACATTTGTGTGCGATCTCAGTGTTGCTCGAACCCCCGCCCGCTGCGTACGTCACGCCCGCGCCGCGTCTCAACGTCCATAACTCTTTAGTGACATGCCAACAAGTTCAGTGTAACTATACATTGATAACAATTTAACTGAGTGCTGTGTCAATATCGCTAATCTGGATAATATCATAAAAATTGAGAGGTAAGATTTGAGAACTACAGAATATGTTTATTTTCATTCAAGCCCCGACGCCTACGCGCCGAGCTGTGTCGCGATTTGTGAGCGACGAATTTACATGTTATAAGTTCATTCATTGGACTGTTGGGCCTATTTATATTATTATCGACGTGCGTGTTGTATGAATGGGTGATTAGGGAGTCTCGTTGCGACGGCTCGGGGATGATGACGAGTTAACGTCTGATTCACGGCGATATGAGCGCGAACTTCACCTGCATCGAGTTGCTCTTGGAGAGTTTCTAAGTATCAACTTCTTAGTTATGGGTCGATTCTTGTTTTTATGTCGATGGCGAGCTTTATCTAGGTGAGACCGGCCGCGTCCGTTCCATTTCGAGTGGCGTTTTTATCCCGGCGTTACCTGAGCGAGTCGAGTGGACCCGTCTGGCCGCAACTCCCGCTAGCTACACCGTATCGGCTACCACAAACCACACCTTGCAGCAAGTCGCGATTCTGTGATAGCTTTTTGTGTCGGCAACTATTTATAGCTCTGTTTAGAATTCTCTACCGACACACACCCACTAGATGTTTCATATCATTTCGCAATAATTAAAATTGATCGGCAAACATTATCAGTGGAAAGGTGACGAAAAGGACTATAAATTATTAAGTTTACGACTGTGTTTACCTACCGGCCGCAAGACGGGTCAATCTCTCCAGTAACTTATAATAATAATATCCTGGGACATTATTTACACAGGGCCATCTGATCCCAAAGTAAGCAGACCTTGTACTATGGAAACCAGATAACTGATATACCTACTACATATACGGCTTTTCTTTTGTAAATACCTACATACTTATATAGATAATTACATTTTAGTACTTAATTACTTTGTCTATACAGTATTTACGCTTATGGTTAAGTACCTATAATTTACCTACCACAGATCTAATCTATTGCTTAGAAGCGATGACGTCACAGCGAAATAAATATGAAGGGTTAGCTCACTCCCACAGTAACACTGAAATTTAATACAGATAACAACATTTTTAAAATATGACCTAATTTTATTTTATAAAATGACGTCACAAAGAAATTTTGAGAACATTCATTTATGCTCGTTGTTTGGTAAATACGCATAATTATATGAATGTTAAACAAATTAGCTCCACTTTTTTACACACCGTCACACTATTTTAAATTAAGTTACACTTTTGACCTAAGTTATGATAAATGAGTTGTCAGCTTTAAATTTCAAGTTATGTATCTATTTGAAATCGTAAACTAGTTCATAATAAGATTTTAATAATTTATGTTTCTCATTCTGTGTTTGACAAAACGTAACAAAGAATTTAGAAGACGACAAATTATACCTAAAACATTTTTATATTTTCTTTTAGCTATATATACAACACCCGCACTAGGGAAATGAAATCCCGTGTCGCTAGGCACTTAACAAACACATAATTGACGGACACAAAACATACCCAGAGTCAGGGCAACTATTTATAGGTCACACAAATAGTTGTCTTGTGTGGGAATCTAACCCGGGACACGAAGTGGCGAGGCGACTGGCTAAACCGCTGCACCACACTAATTAATGCATAACTTATAAGTAAACTTAAAAATTAAAAGCTGATTGTATGTGTATTGTTCGAGGCTCTAATCACTGGCCCGTGATTGGCGTTGAACATTATATTTTTAACATGGTCAAACTATAGATAGGTGACCGCCAAAGTCGCCGTTTATTTTCTAAGCGTTTCTAACACTCCATGCTTCGGTGGAAACGTTAAGCGATCATGCCAGGTTGTAGTCGGTAGAGCTAAAGTCTTGCCGGTAGGTCTTCTGCGTGGTTTGAACAACTCTTCATGTAATTTTGTGATATTTCTTTAACTTTTGCAATTATCATATTTCCCTAACGGCTATCCGAATTGGTTGTTTAAGAGTTGTTATGAGATCAGTCTCATCTTCGAACCCAGTATAGACTCCAGCTCTCACAAAGGTCTAAATCTAAGCTATCAAATTGTGATTATGTTGAAGATGCTATGTACCAAAAATGAGAGAAATAAATGATAAATTAATGACAAAAAATATTTTCCATAAATTTGAATGAATGACACTAATAACCGTCTGGAACTACATTTTGGTGCCATCTAAAATCTCTACACATTAGTTATACAATACAAGAAGGCAATTAGAATATTTTGTGACACTACTCAATCCGACATTGTTATCGTACGTCATGTTACACTGCCGGTCGAGAGGAGGCCACGACCGCGACATGACCAACGTCGCCTACTATGAACATTAGTTTGCATTCATATCGAAAAATGCCTTCCCAAAGCATCAATAACAATCATATTCACGTAAATGAAACAGTTGCACAAAGCGACCCTCTTATCCATCTACCCGTCAGTAGTAACCATTTTCTCTTATATTATGCATAATATAATAATATAAAAATAATAATAACTATCGAAGACAAGCATTTCTGCAACTGACATTAACCAAATTTAATACTATAAGAAAGACAAGTAATAAAACAATCATCGCAAACAACAATTCTACAACATGCACCTACACAACAAATCAACTAAATTCATTATTAAATAATTACTTAACCGACATACTAAAAACTACCCAACCAAGGATTCAGCCCTAGGCCGGAAGAAACAGCCGACCCTTTGCCTGGGGAAGGAAAAAAAAAAAATATTTTCTTGCTTAAATTTTCGTATTATTTTGCTAGATGCCGTGAGCTCTCGTTCGCCTCTATCCTCCGAAACAGTGAAAGCTTGGTCAACTGTAATCGTCATGTTAACAAAATTATTAAGTCCCAAATTGATTACAAAATAAGCTTTAATATAGAAACGAATAGCAAAACTAATGGTCAAACAAGTTGCCCAACAGATTTAATCAAGCCGTTGATAGAAATAAGTGCGCCTCTAAATACCACGTGGAGTTGTGTTGGAGCTCTTAATACGCCGATTAGTGTCACAACAAATCACATAAGTACCACCAAAGTGTCATCGGTGACCAGTAAAATACCCGATAGCACATTATCTCGCCCTATCAGATAATAACTTAAATATACAACTAATACAAGAAGGGGAATTCCTTGAATTTTGTTTAACAGGAAAATTTCTTCGCTCTTAATTGGTTGATCTAGTTAAATATTTATATTTGGAGGATGATCTAGTAAGAGCTATTGAAAGAAGGTAAAATGAAAATTGGAAGATGCGCTGAGAATTAAAAACACAGTTTAGTTCATCTTTGCTCTTTTAAAGTAAGGGACACACATCAAACCAAAATGTAAACCTAATGCTTTGTGGAACTGTTACTGCATTTATGAATGCGACTGTATCTTGTAGTCGTTTACGATTTAGTTTAATTTTACATGACACATTTTAACAGAAATAGATTTTTTAACATTTTCAAATCTCGAGAAAAATGTAACAATTAATATCGAGAAACGCTCTCTTTTTCCTGCTAATATCTACATCATAATTTAAAATGACTACTACAGACTACTAGACTACGTGTTAATATCTTATATAATATAAATATCAATTTTAGATATCGTCGGTATGTATCTTGATAGGAGAATATCATAAGAAACTTGAAATCTAAGACAAACAAATACGGCACATAACAGGCACATTCCTACATTCAGCTCAGACGCAACCCCTCCGCCATCGAGAAACAATCCATTGGGATTGCCTCAATACTTATACTATTTTTACAGGTTTGTCTCAGGTCAGGTTTGTTGAATAGTTTTTATACCCAGCCAGTTCTACATTTACTACCTATTGACTGGCCCTAGTATGACGATAAACTCAAATTACAACACCTCAAATATCAGTGTCATATACAAGTTGTCGCTTGTTGGTTAACGCAATAGAATCATCCACATAATAATTGACACGACAACATCGAGTCGTCTAACTCAGCCTAATTCTATTACAAAATGGTTCATCCATAGAGCTGCAACCTTAATTCCATCATTTAAGCCACTAACAACAGTTTTTATGTTCCTTATGATATGACATTGATATCTTTATTGCCGAATTTAAAATGTCAATAAGTCGTATGACCTAGGGCTGTTGTCATTACCCAACTGGTAAGGGATTCCATTAGAACCACTTGACTTTTTGATTTTGGTAGTGGCTATTATACAAAAAAATAACTATTATTTCAAAAAATATATGTCCACAGTATATCAAACAGTCGACCTGACGTCTGTAGAAACAACATTGACTATGTCTTTATTGTTTAGGCAGAAAGGTCGATTTTCGTAGAACCCTTGATACAGGCGACTTCAGATTGGTGGATACTCACATGGGCAGCGTCGCGTTGTTATTACGTAGGTTTCTGCCTACGTAATAACGACTGCCGCATAAATGTCGCTTTTCGTAGAACACTAGGTGCTGGCGACTTTGTTGGATACACACATTGACAGCATTTTTATTACGTAGGTAGTAAAGATGGTTTTTGTTGTGCAAGTGTATCCACAGAAGTGTCGACTGTACCTGAAGTTTCTCAAACGACCACTATAAGATTATAAAACAGTTTATATCCATTTTGAAAACAATTTAAATGGAATCATTATTCAAACATAACGTTCGGTTCTCATCATTGTTATAGTTACAATTCGTATACCTATTACAATTCAGTGTCTGTTACTTTTTCACAAGAATAGATTAGGTACTCTTCTATGATCTATTTTGAGTGTCTTGCTAATAGATTATCTTATTATCTCGTTGAACTGACATTTGGGAAGTTCTTAATAAAGAAAAACCTTGGCCCAGCTGCATTTGGGGAAAACGTGCCGTGACATTATCAAGATTTAAACCTGATATATTGTGATTTATTGATATTAATAACTACTTCTACAAGTAAGTAGATGTGTGGACATACGCAATAATATAATGTAGACATACACAAGTGGAGAATGAGAAAAACTCTTATTTTGTCATTGATAATGAAACTAAATAAAATGATCCTGGTATCTTAAAATGGCAAGTAACACATTAGTTACCTGATTGCTGTAATGTGAAAATATAACTCGACAACACGTCAGAGGAAACGTTTGTTTTACTAAAACTACCATTAATGTCTTCGTAATAAAGAACGCCGAAGAATGTACATCGACACCGCTTCAACTGTATAATCTTTAACTGAAAGTAAGCCCCATAATCGCAAGTGCACTGGCATATTGTTCATACGTTCATATTACACTTGAGCGGTTATAGTTTGCGGTTGCATTGCATCGCCATAAATCTGATAATGGTTATTGGCGAAATAAAATATCTTACACGTGATGGTGCCTTACCGTGAAGGTTGCTACGATTCGTTTTATGGCCCCTCCTTTACCATAGTCTTTAATTTTTATTGTTTTAATATTTGTAATACCGACGCAAGTAGTTCTAGTTTACAACCACTGGCGGCTAAAAAAGAACACAGTTAAGTCATTTCCTAGGACATGAAGTACAAAAAGGGATGTTCAATGAATACTATTATTGTCGATTACATTCCACAGGAGTTGAAATGGACTTGTGTGAACAAAAAAAATCATGAAAACCATAGTCAGCGGTAATTGCTATAATCGAACCGACCGAGGAAAATTTGAGCAAAATAAAGCTCCTATGGCAAATTCGTATTAAACATCTGGCACTGAACGTGCAACGCAGACAGAAATGAAGTGGCACTCGACGTGGTTGAGTGTCGTCCTGGAAAATACTAAACTGCTTCCCAATTCCACGAAGTATATCAGCCCGATTATACGAGTGAAAAAACGTAGAGAATCTTGTTAATTCTCTTCGAAAAAGCTTGATCTTTCTCCAACCATAATACCACCACTCACACTTAACGCAGTGACGTTGAACCGTGTCACGCAGTTTAAGTATTTAGGCCATATAGTCACCGAAAACATGTGTGATGATCTGGATATTGAGAGAGAGCGTAGGTCATTGTCGGTACGTGGTAATATGTTGGCGCATAGGTTTGCTCGATGTATAGCTGAGGTCAAGATCACGCTTTTTAAAGCATATTGCCAAGTATTTTACACGAGTAGCCTATGGGCCAGCTTCACTCAGAAATCCTACAATGCCCTACGCGTTCAATACAACAACATCTTCAGGGCTCTGTTCCGGCTGCCACGCTTCTGTAGTGCATCAGGTATGTTTGCCGATGCTTGCGTGGATGACTTTTATGCAGTAATGCGAAAAAAGATTGCATCACTGACGTACAGGGTGCAACGTAGCTCGAACAGAGTCCTGAGGATGGTGGGTGAACAGATAGATTCAGCCCTGGTTGGTAGGTTCACCGAGCTACATGTTGTTAAGGTTCGGTGAGTCTGCCCATGTGGTATGAATTTATTATGTATACTAACATAGCCTGTAAGATATATTGTTACTAACACTATGGATTTGCTGGTCTGAAAATAAATGATTTTTATTTTTTTTATTTTTTTTTTTTTAATTAAAAGGGGCATAAATCTCATGTTTAAACTAAGGAGACCGAAAATGTAAGATGTGTATAATTCAAGGTATGGTAAAAGACAATATCTTAAGTAACAGAGACGTTTTATTCGCTGTTTTAATCACACTAATATTATTAAGGCGAACGTTTGTGATTGTGTATGTCTGTTACTCTTTCACGCAAAACTACCAGACGGATTTTGTTGAAACTTTGTAGTAATATAGCTTATATATCCAAATAACAAAGGCTATAATTTATACAGTTTAACGCGGGTAAAACCGCGGTGGTGAAACAGCTAGTATTTTTATATGAAAGAGTAGGATAGTCTTTAAGTATGATAACTCCGTCGTCGTGTCGCTTTGTCTCAAATATTCAATGCACAATCGTGCCACTTTCTAATTACCCGCCTACTTAGTTATCCTTGTTATGTATTCTAATTACGTTTCTAATTACTGTATATGTTATGAAAAACTCGTTTAGGCACCGCAATGCGCCATTATCATTTTATCAGACAGCTACCTCGTTATCTATCGGCTGAAGGTCGTGCTCGCTCCCTGCTTTGACAATGTATCTTATTTTACTTCAACGTGCTTGTGAATAGAGAGTAGCCAACAGGATAAAACTACCAAATAATAAGTACTGCCGATAACACGCAACTCGCTTTATGTTAAGCGGGCATTAAATAAATAATAAAAAAAAAAAGGTTTTTATTCACGTAGACTTTAAAAAAGCGCTTGTAAATAGTCAGAACATGTTTGTAGTATTATAGTTGTATACATTATTATTTCTAGTAACATAGATATTTAGGTACACATTGTATTGATAGTATTAAAACATTAATAAAATTTATTTTATAACATCAATGATATTTAGCTAGCTCGTATCAAGTTATTGTCAAGAGATTATGTTTCAGTTTAATTATCTAGTTTAAGTCTAATTATCTAGTTTAAGTCTAATATTTGTAATACATATTGGCAATGGTTCTGTCTATATATTCTACAACTACCTAACAATAGTCGTGTGAATATTCTGAAATTAGTTTACAACCATTAAATTTTCTACCAGGTCCATATTGATCCAACCATTTAAGCGCGATGCTAGACTGCTTTAAATACAGATGCAGACTTAAAAATAGTAATAGTACTTTTCTGACTGGGTTTGGTAATGAGATCAAATTCATAACTTTTAGGTGTAACCAAAGTTAAAAATTTGTCATATTTTTATTACTATACTCTCTTACCCTTTGTGAATATCTTTCTCATATCGGTAATGCACGTCAATATAAAAAAACAAGAGAAAAGTGGTTCAATTATACCCATACTGTGCCCGTGACATCGTCTGCACATTTTGTAATGACTCCGCAAATCTTACATCAGAATATCTCTAATCATTTGGCTCTTGTCGCAAACTTACAAAACATTGACATAAACCTTACATATTTTCGTACAAACTTTAATTCCCTATTATTATTTTACACTTTTTTACCCTTGAGGGTAAAACTTTAAATGTCATATTTATTTATATCGAATCAACAGACTAAAAATAAATTTCAAGCATTGGAAGTATCGTAATTTAAGAGCTAGACTCTAACAATGACGATACTTCCATACAACTTTTAACCCCCCTTTCAACCCGTTTTTCGCACTAAAAAGTAGCCTATGTCCTTTCTCAGGGCCTAGACTATATGTGTACCAAACTCCATTTAAATCTGTTCAGTATTTTTGACGCGAAAGCGCGACAGACAGACAGAATTACTTTTGTATTTATATTATTAGTAAAGATTGTGAACGTGAAAGGACTGATTAGAGAACAGGTGGCTACATTTTTTGTAAAGCTTCCATGATAATAATACAAAGAGTGTAGAAATATGTAGTCATTACATAATCATATCAGGTTTAAAACGAATTATAAGAATTATGGAAATTGATTATCAGAAAATAGGAAAATTGGGTGTGCCCGTGTTTTAACGCCACATCTCTTTAAATTTTCTATAGTCACAATCAATCATTATTAATTATGCTGTTTGAGTTATAATGATTTATAATTTACAGTAATAATAATATTAACCAATAAAAACATGTAATTATTTTGATCTGGACGGACACAACGTTTCAGGTGAAATTAATGTGAAAAAGTTGGTAGTTAAGTAAAGCAGAATATAAATGCAAAATTATGAGAAATTAACTGTAAATTAATAGCTTTGGGTGCCTTTTATATTTCTTAGCCTCGTATTGAGACATAAAACCCAGATTGCCGCGCTGAGGTTCAAACATAACGAGCGGATTCAATCAAATTTACATACAAATCTCAGGTTTAAACGTAAGCTTGACGCCGAATTAACTTTCGTCTCTAAACTTGCTCTAGCTTGTTGCAGTAGAACTAACCCAAAAATCAAACAAAATGTGTATATGTATAAGGTATCTGTAATCATCATAGTTTAGTTTATTTTCAACAGTGGAATAAAAATATGTTTTAATTAGATACTCGTATTCACACGTACGACAGATAACACGCAAACACTCGCCTATAACTCGTAAAACCAGTCTACCTACAGACATAGTTGAATATGTGCAAACGCTTTACTCCTACCCAATTCCTTGGAGCGCGCATATTATCCCACAGTAAACAAAAAAGTCTGTCGATCAACATCTGATGAGATCTTCGCAGCTGAAGTTCGGTGGACTATGGGCGTGAGAGGGGGTGCGCGGGGGCGACGGGCGCCATGTGCGCGGGCGCAACGTGCGCCTGTGTGCGTCTGTCGCGTGTGTGTGTAGGGTGCAGTACACCTTGCACGCAACGGGATCAGCCCCTGCGCCTGAGCAGGTAGAAACTTCGCCCGAGGCTGACATAATTTGGGACAGATCTTGCTTTCTTGATAGCGAATATGGTTTTAGAACACGCAGATTTAAATTAAATGCCAAAATAGAATTCGGTTGTGTTTTAATGACGAGTGGCTGTGGTAAAACAAATTCCTACAAGGCGCTACTTTGGAAGATAATATTTGAAATAGTAATATTTATATTAAAAATTAGTAACTATAAAAGTAAGCTATTGAAATGGCACAATGTTTGACTATTATACTTAATCTTGATAACATGCTCATAGCTCTTTGTATGTAATAATTTAGTGTACAATAAAAACTTATTTACTTAAGATGTGATATGTGTGTTACAGTCGAGTTCTTTGTTAAGAGTAAGTATAATACTAACATATTTTTGGTGGTATTTTAATTCATCATATTTGATTTTAATATAAGCATTTGAAATTTCATTTGTAAGTATAGGTATTATGTTACTTCACTAATTGCTCAAATATCGCCATAAAAAATAGTTATTAGTAATTATTTTATAAAAATGTGGTTTACATAGATTTGTGCGTTTTTTAGCTATTTATAATGTAATCATGTCATACCGCTCAGACGCCACGCGGGGCCATGCTCCATCATTTTCGAGGAATTCGCTTTACTGAACAGGGCCTTAACTATAATAAAGCCTTTTATTTTTCATCTCCCAGGATTTAAATGTTTCTATTCTTCTATCCGATATGACTGGGGAGGGCACAGGCGCCACGCCGCCGCCGCAATTTCCAGTTCCCGAGTTGTTATTTTGTGTATTTTCAATAATGTCACTTTTTGGCCGGACCGGGAAATTAAAACCGAGCAAAAAGGCGCTAGACCAATAATAATCGACTTATTTATAATACACACAGAAAACCAACGTTATAAAAGAATAAAAATACCCATATGCGCGCACGCAGGAATACTTACCTACAATTTTGCTATTAAAATTTTATTCGCGTCTATCGTTTACCAATACAATAAGAATACTTTAAATGTGGTTTTATATCAGTCTAATGTATGTGGGTATCGAGTACAGTATGTTAATATAAGCAATGAAGACAATGGAACGACAAAATTATGGGCTAAAGTGATAACACCCACGTCTTGTAAACCTTTGTCTGTATTGCAAATTAGTGAAAATTTGGAAGAAAAAAATGCATAACATGAATCATTTCAATTTGTACAAAATTAAGCACATGTGAGTAACGCCTCTGTTAAAACAGATATTGTAATTTTCGCTCCGAATTTCCAGATTCAACCAACTCATTCGACTTTAGGAGCGCATTTGTAATTTTGTTTCCGACCAAATTTATCTTAATATATTTAAAACTATTTGAAATAAATAATTTCAATTACGTATCATCATCATTGCAGCTGAAAGAAGTCCATTGCTGGACAAGCCTCCCCCAAGCATCATCTTGGGGGATATGCCATAATCGTCACGCTTGGCAGAAGGGTGTAGAACTAGCATTGAATAAAAGAAATTACCAAAATCCCTTCACAAATAAAGGAGGATAATATACGAAATGTAACTCTCTGTCTCTTTCTATCTTCACTTACTTATATGGCCCTCTCAACTTCCGTTCGCCTCGCCCGATCACACTATTCGTAACGTTCTCGTCACGCATTCGCCAGCTTACTCTTCAAGTCGATCTTGCGCTAAGAAGTTTAACTTAAAAAAAATATAATCCATTTGAAAACTGCTCCTTTTTATTAAAAGTTAAGTTAATAATGCAACACTACGCCAGCACATCCAGCTACCCCCAATCTATCAAATTTCTTTTATAGCTTTTGAACTTTATCACACAAGCATAAGGTTCACTTTCAATTGGTGAAATTTGACAGATTGGGCAGCTTGATGTGCTGCCGTGTGTAGGACTTAACATTTGAGACACAAATCTAAAGTGGAAGGAACAAATCTTGGGATATTTTTTGTGGCCGAGAAAACGATAATAACAGATGTTCAGCAGAAACACGCTCATTTATTATTTGCACACTATGATACCAACATAATAACGTTATACAATAACACACACTAGAATCATGGAGATCTTTATATTTCTAAGTAATCTGATGACTAAAAGATAATTATAACTGTTTAGTACACTACCTATACCCATGTCATCACAGGTCTTTTTATTAGCCTATGTATATGGCCCACTGCTTAGCAAAGGCCTTTCCCTTGGTTTTCCAGATTTCCCTGTCTTTCGCTATTTCAGGCCAGTTGAAACAAAACTGAGCTGGATTTTTTTTTGTTATCACGGTAAAAAATAATTTCGTAATTCAAACTATTAATTTCAATGTATGACTAGTAACGAGGCGCTCATGGTCAGTTGCACTCACCGGTCCGTAAGTCATCGGCGAGGTAAAGTCACTAGGCACGCGGTCAGTCCATAGATGGGTGACCGTTAAATTGGTTTAATTTCTGAGCGTCTCCGTGCTTTGGAGGGCACGTTAAGCTGTCGGCCCCGGTTGTTGTCATTAGACAACAATCAATAAGCCATGTCAGAGGCTTACTGGGCGGCTTGAATAACTCTGACACCAGGGTAACCACTACCCATACGGTAAAGAAAGAAGACTAGTAACTACCACCTACAAAGCGCTTGCAAAATGTTGCAAGCGTCTATAGGTTACGCTAATCACCGGGCGGGGTGTTTGCCGTCCGATTAGGTTATATACGAACACAACACACCACACACACACGAGCAATCCTTTATTTTAACTTTATTTAATTTATTGTTAAGAAATAAATATATTGTAAATTGTAAGCACGCAAACATAAAATTGATATGGAAGAGCGGGGTCTCGTAATACAGGCATTGTCTGCCGAAAATGAGACCCCATACATCATTTATTTATGTAATTCGTTGTTTGTGATGATAAACTATTTTTGATTTGATTGATATATGTATAGATAAAATGACGTATTCAATAAGCTACAGTATTGTAAGTACATATTTTTATATAAGACATAATTAAACGTCTATTTATATTAAAATTACGTGCAAGTATGCCAATCGCCACATATCGCTCTGTACGGTGCTGGCACAGTAACAATTCAGTCTCAGTACTAAATATAGCACAAAATAAAACAACTGTCTCTTGCCCTTCATTCAAGCAACCCTTATTGGGATAAATAAACCTAATGTCATAAGCTACAGGGTTCATATTCGTGTGATGCGCGTAGGCAGTGTAATTGGTTGACGCGCCCGTCTGCGCGGGCGCACCAGAATTTTTAATTATGAATTAATTAGTAACGATCAACACAAACGCGCCTAATCCCGATTACTCATTTTTGTGTCGTTTGCAGCACGACATACATAGATGACAACATGATAATTATCGCCTAGTTTATTCAGTGTTTGACATGTCAACCGTGTCTTTTTGTGTGTGACTTTCGTAGGTTCTATCGAATGAAAACAAAAAAAACTAATTCATATAGCATTCCTCTTTCCAAGATTTACAAAAAACAAAAATTGAATAACTGATCTATATTACAATTGGTTTTTGATAGGTTTGGAAATGAGGTTAATAGTCTAAATTCAAATTCACAAAAGATGCTTTCCATATTTCAGATTTAGAATTCGGCGTTTGACAAATATCTGTTATGTTAGTCATGTAGATAGTCTGTGGTTGTAATTTGTGCATAACAAACAACCACAGACTATAAAAATAGTCTTGAAATAAGATAAATCAATGATATGATAAAATTAATTTGACTTTATGTAACTACACATTCACTGTAATTTTAATAATAATTTAATAACTGTTTTAAGTCATATGTTTAGTATTTTAAATGTTTATTTTTAGGAATACAAAAGTTAAATATGACTCCATGATTAATTATTTGCAAGGAATTAATGTCAAACTTGTAGTGATTTCTTTTAGTAGACTAGCGAGTGACCACAGTATGCACTTAATGCGTACTTGGCCCCAATCTCCTTTTTTTTTGACGATCCCATATAATAATAATATCCAGGGACATTATTCACACATCTGATCCAGAACAGAGCAGAGCTTGTACAGACGCCAGCACATCAAGCTACCCCAATCTGTCAAATTTCCCCAATTGAAAGTGAACCTTATGCTTTTATGATAAAGTTGAAATACTATAAAATAAATTTGACAGAATGCGGTAGCTGGATGTGCTGGCGTCTGTACAATATAGAAAGTTCCCGTACACATTTACCTATATCTTCTCAACGTGTCGTAACAATAAATAATTTGCTGATAACTTGTTATAATTAATATTGTGCACACGCGCCCATGTGATGAGGTCGACGACATTACGATATAAATATTATAACACACCGCTGTATATACCCAGCCACAGTATAGCTTTTGCCATCTCATCATATACAATGGTAGGTACAGAAATAGTCTACTGCAGTTAATAATCTAAATAATATACTATTATTGAAGGAGACTGAATAGAGATTTCTGAACGTGTCTTGTTGTTAGATCTTATTTCAAGAACTGGCTGTAATTTTGAACTTTTTACTTACTGGATAGATCGTCTCATCATGTGAGTCGAATGACGTCTATTGCAGGACAAAGGCCTCCCCAAAAGATTGTGGAGTGTCCACAATGGAGTGTCCATAATTTGGAGGGATATGCCATAATCGCCACTGCCACAATCAGACTGCACGTTTGGCGCAGCGGCTAAGACAGTCGCTTCGCCGCTTCGTGTCGCGGGTTCGAGTCCCGCGCTTGACAACTATATGTGTGACTCATAAATAGTTGTTCTGAGTCTGGATGTTAATTGTGTCCGTCTATTATATGTTTGTAAAGTACCCCGTGACACAGGGATTAGATTCCTAGTGCGGGCGTTGTCTTTTTTAACCCAGACAAACCCAGACGTCTGGCAGACGGGTTTGCGATCGCAGTAAGATAGTCATAGTATACTCGTGAAAATGCTGCTGCCCATTTTCTGGATTTCACGGGATGGGATAGAGACTTTTTTTTCTTGGCCGTCAACCACGCAGCCACGTATATCGTCTAAAAAATCCAAATATATGAGACCGCATGGCATACCTATAAACGTTCTTCAGTAAGCCCCAAAAATATTGTTAGAAGTTAAATAAATTAACAGAGAAAATAGTGGCCGTAATTTGAAGAACATGATGTACTAACGTGCTTAGTTAATCTTTTTATACATGTTTTTTTAGTCCTCTATTCGATCATTTAATATATAATGTCTATGAGGTGTTTATAGCCATTTGGGTTGAATAATAACCGGCGTGGGCGCATGGTCACGCTATAGATGGATGACGGCTTTAGTGGTATAATTTCTTCGAGCCTGTGCTTCTGGGCCTCACCCAGATGTTGGTCCCGGTTGTATTCTTAAAAGAAACTGTCGTTAGGTCATGTCACAAGAGGCTAAGTAAACAATTCTGACGGCAAAGTAACACACGAGCAAGTGAGTAAGTAACGTAACTATGGTGATATCTTATTTAGGTCCTGACTTCTCTCCTTCTGAACCGCGACTTCGTTTTTAGGGTTCCACAGATTTAGAACATATATATGGGCCGTCTGTACGGGAATCGAACCCAAAATACATGATAGCGAGAAGACTACCTTAACCACTACGCTACACGTACGGACACACCATTTGTCCTTAAGATATTTTGATGATTTGCATTTAACCTTATAAAACTAGTTTTATCTGCAGATTCGTAGAGTATTATATCATTAGCGGCGGTCACCGTAGCCTAGTTGGTAGTGCTCCTGCCTACGAAGCTGGTGGTCCTGGGTTCGAATCCCGGTAAGTGCAAAGCTTTGCTTAGTTTGGGGCTAGGATGATCTGTGTGACATTGTCCCTAGATATTATATTATATTATTTATCTCTAATATGTATGAATTTAGGAATAAGTAAGTATGTTTTTCGGCTTACCGGTTGCCATAATACAGGGTCTGCGTAGTTTGGGATTACCTTCTTAATTTTATTTAGATTTTATTTTATTTAGACTACCAACATTTTATAGGAAATATCATTATTAAAGTTACATAGAAAAATAGTAAATATAAAACTGTAGGCCAATTCTAGGTCTCCACGAGTAAACTACTGTGTACAATTTAGGTGGAGTTATATATAAAACAAATATCAGATAATAAAAATAAAACAAAATGGAATAAAAAGAGTTTGGGTAAAATAAAATGAGCCATTTATTTGGGACCATTTCAAAGCATTGCCTACTGAATAGAAAAAGTAAGACTTCGGTAAACAAAGTAGAAACCGCGTAACATACTCGTATGTACAGACGCCTCACGCCAGCACATCAAGCTACCCCAATCTGTCAAATTTCCCCAATTGAAAGTGATACTTATACTTATGTATTAAAGTTGAAAATCTATAAAAGAAATTTGACAGATTGGGATAGCAGGATGTGCTGGCGTCTGTACGTACAAAGAAAAATAAGTCTACAGTCAAATTGACAACCGCCTTCTTTTTAGAAATCAAAACTAGTTTTAAAACCAAATAATAAGCCTTTAGACAACAGACGTTTCATCAAAATTGTTCCACTGGTTTTTGTGTGATTCTTAAACTAACAGACAGACAAAAGCAATGAAATTCATTTGAAGTCGGGTACAAGGGGTTCTACCGGCTAAGTCGCCGAGCTTCGATTTCTTAAATGGTGTTCAAATAAATAAAGGTTAAAAATGACTTAATCAATCGTTAAATCGGCTTCCATGAGCACATGTGACGTCATAAATGGTCCAGAATCGATTGTCAACGTTGAAGCAGATTTAACGTTTGATTAAGTCATTTCCATTCCTTTATTTATTTGAACGCCATTTAAGAAAACGATGTTCGGCGACATAGCCGGTAGAGCCCCTGCTTAGTTGTTTTATAGATCTTTTTAATGCACGAAAATAGTAATGTTAGAAATCCTAGAATTGTTAGTTAAAATGGAGATTATTCTATATCATATTTTCGGACCAGCATAAGTCGTCAACTAGGCATGTTAACTTTTGCTCATGGATTAACGACTGGTCACCCTACCGGCAGCTTAACGTGCCCTCCAAAGGCATGGATACGCTTAGAAATTAAACCACTTTAGTGGTTACCCATCTATAGACTGATCGATGATCGTGCATAGGTTCTTTACTTTTACTACTTGAATTTATTCACCAAGAAAGAGGTACTCTTGAGTAAAGATTGAGAGACCTCATTTAAAGTGCTGTATTTTATTAATTTTTTATTTAACACATTATTAAATAGGTTCTATTTCTTTACAACTTCTTTTATAGATATAATAGAGATAGAAAGATAACATATTTTTTTATTTTACCATGACGAACCTCGATCATCAATATAAACTAAATACTCGTAATTAAATTTAGAAATTAGTTTCACCATCTAGTACTAGTATTAAATAATAAATCTAATTTCTAAATTTAAGTACGTAGTCAAAGTATTTAATTAACAGTCTGGAAAGAAACCAGTTTGAACAAAAGATAAGAAGATCATTTGTCAAGTTGAATTATCTAAGCACCTGGCAGCCTTGAATTTTTTGATAAGCATTCACATAAATAACCATTAGGTACCAAACTACAGATGTCTGTTACTAAGAAGTCACAGAGAATAAATAGATGTACAGACGCCAGCACATCAAGCTATCCCAAACTGTCAAATTTCCCCAATTGAAAATGAACCTTATGCTTAAGTGATAAAGTTGAAATTTATAAATGAAAATTTACAGATTGGGGTAGCTGGATGTGTTGGCGTCTGTACATACAGATATTACCACAGTTAATACCTACATGTAGCTAAAATAATTACTTTGTGTTATTGCGTGTGAGTAAGGGTGCCTGAGCACATTAGGGAGGATTTAAAATTCGATAACCCGTAAGTAATATCCCCGGTATAGCAAGAATTAAGATGCTGTGTAACCGTTTGCCATCAGACGGAACGTATGGTCCTGTTACTGCAATGATCGAAACTATAAGACGTATGCGAAAACTACGCAGCGATTAAAGTTAAATATTATTCAATACATCATTAGGTTAAATAGTAAACAAATTATATCCCGGTCATCAAATATGTAGATAATATGTATAACGTAAAAAGAATAACTTAATACGTAGATTTAGAACTTAAACCACCTTAATTATAACTATTACGAAACTCATATCATAGTATTTAATTCATTTGCACCTGTGTCTTTATCCTGTAGGCGTCATCCGTCCCTTCAAAACACGCCATGTGCTTATCTTATAGTTAGAGTATTATATACCTACTACCTAAAATTAAAAAAACCAATAGACATAATACCACCATTCACCGTTTCTAGAAAAGCACTGGAAACAGAAGTTATAAGTAATGAGTACCTAAATTCTTTCTTAGATACGTGGCCAGGGCTCCTTTGTTATAATTACCAATTGAGACCTGCTTACTACCTAGTCTACTTTTCATCATTATATTAACTTTCAGTACAAAACAACGAACAAATTATAATTACTAGGCGAGCAAGTTACCACCGTGCTATCACATAAACGTTTCTTCAATACCATTAGAATATATTATACAAACAATCTGTTCTCAAAACTAACTTATCATAAGCTCAAGTACTGTAATCCTAAATAACTTTAGAAGTGTTTATCTAAGAATGTCCAAATCCGATTGAAAGGCTGCTATTAACTTTTAAAATACTCCATAAAAGATTTCTAAATACAGCGTACTCTTGAGTCTTCAGCTTTTAAGTTTCTCTTCTTCAGACGCGTTATTTTAAAGACGTGTTTACATTATCGCTTTAAAACCTTCGTATAATAAAATCTAAATATTAGATCAGATGATTTTGCTTTTGTTTTGGTTTTTTATTAAAGTAATTTTAAGCTAGCGTTTCTATATGACATTTGTACCTAGACCATTGGAGCTCGGACCTAAACTAAGTCTCTTAAATTATATTTGCAGTGAGTGTGTAGAAGTTCACTAGTAAACTAAGCCTGTTAAAATAGCCATAGACACTTATTCTGTATCTTTTACAACAAGTCAAATAATTGTAGGTGACTATAAAAAGAAAATGAGATGTTAGCATCTTGGTTTTTTCTCTGGTAGAGCAGTTCTTGGCATGAAAACACTATGACACACCTCCTTAGAAATTGCATATCTTAGGTAGCTAGGAGAATGCGACATCTTTGCCAGCGAAGATGCTGAATGTGGAGGTGTTCTTTTCGCTAGAGATATGTACTGTTACAATCTCATATCTGAATTCGTGATAGCGGCAAGTGATAATACCTACACATGTCTCTGTCCCACCTGAACCAAAATCAGGGTAAAAGTAAAAGACCTAATTCTTAGCTTTCTGTGCATTCACCGTGCGAAAATCTGGTCCATCGCGTGGTATAGGAGGGAACACTAGACAGACTCTGAGACTTGCGACTCAGATGTAGCTTTAAGGGCTCGCTGTGATTCATCAACGCTCACCTTTTCTGTCTTGCAGTGTTCTTCCTAGGCAAATTTGATATGATTCCAATTATGCCGTTTTGGATTCTCGTTCTAACATAGAACTTATGGAAGTTCTTGATAATCCTAAGTCTTTTAATAGGTAATATAGGGATTTTGCTGGTATACCCCTCGCACCCACTTCCACGGCATATAAATTAACTAGCCAAAAGTTTTTAAAGACCGGGTCTATTCCCTGAATGAAAAAGGTTTTCTGTTCTGTGAATGGAGCAAAGCAATGGTTAAAGAATGTTTATTCAGCGGCATTCCTTTGTGAGCGTTAGTGTTGCATTACAAGTGGGTGTCACTACTTACGGTTGCTGTAGGCCAAGGTTTCTGATTTGAATCTGTCTACAACGAATATCGAAAGAAAACTATGTTTAATATTAATATGGTATACTTATTTATGGCTATGGGTGACGCCATTACTAGATACGACGATATTTGTTAAGAAAATATCTATCTTAGGTTTTTGTTACTTGTATGTTTTGATTTGTATCGTAACTTTTAGATAAGTCTGGCTTTTATGTGTGTATGTGTATCTTTATGTACAACATTACAATTATTATTTTAAGTTTTCAACGAATGTGGTCCATTGTAGGCTTTGGTCAATAGGTAAAATGTAACCATAATTGATTGATTTATAGATAAGCTTAACGTTACTTAGACAAAATTAACGTCGGATAACAAAGATACGAAGAAGTTTGTTTAAAGCACAAAATTGTTATGATGATACAATATAACTAAATTATGATTTAAAGCTAATAAAATACAAGGATTAATGAAATTTCCACATGTTCATTATTGAGGTTGTACGGTTGGCCGTGTACAATGTTCGTCTGCTTGAATCTCGATACTCGCAAGCACACACAAAGAGAGGTAATGTCGCATGAAGGCATAACGCTTTTTCCTTATGTAACGATTGCTACCAGTCCACTGCTACTGAAAGCCTTGTTAAGGACCTTCGTGCTTATAAATTAAACTAAGTTCTCCATTTCCGACTATTGCCAACAAAATTTACTTAAAAGCATTAGAGTAAAAAGAACATTGAAACGAGGTGCCAGTTTCAGCGCATCCTATTTCGCTGGAAACTATGAAAAAAAAATGTATTTTAAAAAAGGAGCCTCTCAATTCCAATATAAGTACATCTTAGCTGAACCGCGATTTATGTATAAAACCTAATTATTGCCAAGAAAAGGAAAGGTGTCTGTTCAAATTGATAAGTAATTATTCTCTCGATAATAATCCAATCTCTAACGAACGTCGAAGGCACTCAAAGTTTACAAGAAAGATAATTTATATGGTAAACACTGCACAGCTAGCGGAAGAAAAACCCAGTTTTGTTTTGATGAAATCCTAAAAGCTTTGGGCGGAGTATAAACAGCGCCGAACTATCGGTAAAGAGCAAGCAATGCATTTGACTTCACACATTAGTCACGCAGTTATGAATGGCTGAGGGGAGGGCGGGGTAGGGAGAGCTGATACTAAATATAGCTGGCCTGCAACAGGTGGCCGTTTTAACCCTTCCACCCACGCGCATGTGGCTAACAGACTCGCTACCCATTCTGCAGTGACGGGATTATGGAATTAAAATCTTTATCCATGATTTTCCTGTGCCAAATATTGACAGGAGACATATTCGTTAGTCACACTACAAAGCAACGTCCATTTTGTTTGTGTCTGCATTTGTTTTTAATAGCTACTGAAAACGGGATAGTTGTTATCGATAAATGATCGCGGTGCAGTGTACAGTCTAGGCTTATTTAACTTTACGTTTTCATTTAAAAAATCGAATTACCTGTCGTAGGACTACTTTGGTATTATATTATCTTTGGGAAGGCCTAACAATACTGATACAATTAACACATAACCCTGTTCCCTTTAGCTGTTTCCTGTAAGGCAAAGCCCCAGTTGGGCTGCTAAAGGAACCCTGAAAAAGCTATGTAAAAAAAATTTTGCGCTACGCAAGCTTAAGGTGGAATTATTAGAGCTTAAACCTCCGGACATGATAGCATTTGACCCCCCAAATTTATTAGATCATCATTCATTCTTTCTACAAATATGTAATCTAAACAAGAATATTCAAACTTTAAAACATATAACGTCCAACGTTCATCACTAAGCAGATCTGGTTCACAGATGAGAACGTGAGAATGCTGGCATGCTTGCTGATACAATCTGCAAGCTTTTGTGCCAGTGTCTTTAGCAAAGCCATTTGACTATGTATTAGCGAAAGTCTTATCGTGACTGGCTCTCAACGCCGTATCTACCTAATTATAAGCCTCATTTTCATATTTATAAGCATTCAATCCTATCTTATTACGGGACTTAAACAGTTGTACAGATTGTTCAGGAGTTCTGAACTCATTTCTCTATATTTTTTAGAATGGTACTGTGGACGCCAAGTGAGTGCCATTCTAAAAATAGGAGCTAAGCACTCCGAAAACGCGCTTCAATCATCCATCGAAATGACATGACATGATTGGCTTTTTTTTATTAATACCCAGTTTTGAGTCGAAATAAAGGAATATCCCGAAAAACTTCTTTAGATTTTAATATTTTTAATCCAATTCAAAATCTATATATTTTGATGTTGGTTGAAACGGTCATAATATATTTAACAAGTGAATACAGTTTCTTCATCGATGACTTATATTAGGTCTTTACCTATGAAATTGCCGTTCTGCAGTACTGGCCATTTCAAATCAAAATAATTTTTGTTTGGCTAAGAATTCTAATTTCAAATTAATTTTATTTTAAAAACATGGATTCTTTTTTCCAAAAGTAGTCATTTCTTTATTGATTAGTGTTACATTTTCATCGCATTTCAATCTTTTTCGTCATCATGGATACGTTAAAAATTCGAGTAATTATGGAATATGAGTACCGTCGTGGCAGCAACGCGGCACAAGCGGCACGCAACATCAACGACGTTTACGGAGCTAACACTACAAACCAACGCACCACCTGTTATTGGTATGCTCGCTTCCGTTCTGGAAATTTCGACCTGAAAAATGAACCTCGCGGTCGTCCGAAGACTTTGGTCGACAATGACGAATTAAAGGCGGTTGTGGAAGCTGATGATACACAATCTACGGCTGAATTAGCAGCAGCTTTCGACGTTAGCGTCAAAACAATATTGGTCCATTTGCGTCAAATTGGCAAGGTAAAAAAGCTTGACAAATGGGTGCCCCACGAACTCAATGATCGCCAGCGCGAAGTACGCGTCGAGACGTGCCTTGCACTGCTCAACAGACACACAAATGAAGGAATTTTGAACCGCATTGTTACCTGCGATGAAAAATGGATTCTGTTTGATAACCGCAAGCGCTCAGCAAGTTGGTTGGATCCTGGTTCAGCACCTAAACAATGCCCTAAACGAAAACTTACCCCTAGAAAAGTGATGGTCACTGTTTGGTGGTCTAGCGCCGGTGTGATTCATCACAGCTTCTTACCAAACGGGGTGAGCATTACTGCAGATGTGTACTGTGAAGAACTGAGCACAATGATGGAGAAGCTGGCGCATCTCCAACCAGCATTGGTCAATCGCTCGTCTCCGCTGCTCCTGCACGACAACGCGCGACCTCATACTGCACAGCAGACGGTCTCCAAGTTGCAAGAACTGGGGTTGGAAGCTCTCCGTCATCCGCCCTACTCACCAGACCTTGCGCCTACAGACTACTACTTTTTCCAGAATTTGGATAACTTCTTGGCGGGAAAAAAATTCAATACCCGAGAGGCAGTACAAAATGCCTTTGAAGAATTTGTTGCCTCCCGTCCAGCTGATTTCTTTAAGAAGGGCATCAATAAACTGCCACTGCGATGGCAAAGATGCATTGATTGCATGGGTGATTACTTCGATTAATACAAATAAAAAAATTCATGAAAAAAATTCGTTTAAATTTTTTCATACAAAACGGCAATTTCATAGGTAAAGACCTATTATTTTGTTATAAAAGACTCTTCGTTGAAAGAGCCAACCCCTTAGCTTTGTCTATAGTTTTCAGTCGTTTGTTGTCCCATCGACGTCGGATATCCGTCCAAGCCGCCGATTGATCCATAATCGCCCGTGACACTTCTCCAAGGAAACGGAAAGAGATGTTACACTTTATTTTTAAACTTTCCTCAAACTAAATGATCATACCTACGGAACTAAAGTTTGTTGTTTTTGGATCTTGAGTTCGTTTCCTTCTATTAAGTGGACTATCCATCAAAATGGAGGATGCAAGTAGTTTATTCAATGCCAATACTACTACTAATCGGAACAATATTATCAATAACTTCCTTCCTACCTTGTATGTTGTACTGAAATATTGAACAGTCATAAGTGCTAATAGAATTCCAGATCTCTTTCCAGTTTGCTATCACATGCAATACTTATAATTGGATAGCGTATTCATAATAGCGGCTACTACTTGAGACCAGAGCTAGTTTTCTCGGAAGAGGTGCGTCTGGAAACGGTTACTGCGCGAGCGCACTGCGTATGAGTAAAGCACACCTACACAACGACTGTTCATTACACATTGCAATGTCAAAAGATTTCAGGCACAAGGAAATTCCTTTAAGATCGATCAATGAAAGACCAGACAATTAGTGTATGTTGGGAAGTAAATCGTCAAGATACGTACAAAAAGATCAACAGGATGACTAAAATAACTTTCGCTGCTTGCATACTGCGTGTGGACAAATTATTTCTGGTTGCGAATGTTAATTAAACTGGAAACAAGTCCGGGTGAAATCTAAAGCTATTATCAATCATAATTTGCCGCGCGCAAGTTGTTGGCCGGTGCAGGCAGCGCGGCAGCGGTGCGCTGTCTCCGCGCGACCCTGAATGCGCTACTATATTTAGACGAGTCCAGCCCTTTAGCGCAACCAGCCTAGGGTTGTACGCTTTAGAAAAATATACACAGAAATAATCAGGATAATATAATCTTCACATATAAATGCAACAGTTATCCATTTGAATTGGAAATCCAAGGGGTCGAAAATCTGTAATCTTCCAGAATTTATCTTTAAATTGGATTATAATTGAGTCAAATTTCGTCAGCACAGTGACCCTACGTTGAAAAACAATAACTCACGCGATGTTTGCACTTTGCCTGCGGCGACGGCGATCACAAAACGTTTAGTTCCACGGGTTACATGTGTGTGGTACTCGGAACACACGTTTCAAACGGCTGCGACTATTCAAAGAAATATAAAATTCCGTCGATATGTAAATTCGTAAAATATTTCTTGGTATAGTCTTACTTGGCAACTGAATATGAATGATCTTCCAACTGGAACTAGGTAATAGATAAAATATTCAATGAGTAAAAATGGTAAAACAAATCGGTTGAATAAGTAAAGTCGATAAAACCAAACAGCAACGACAGATTTTTTTTATTTAAAGAAAAGAAAGCTAACAGTATCTCTTTTAGTTGGTATTTCTACTTTTTCTTTTCAGTTTGGACCTGCGTCGTAGGGTCAACATAGCCGAGTTGCTCTTCAGGCGTGTGAGGCCAGAACGTGGGTCTCTTAATAGGATCTAGGGCGTCATTAGGGAACATATCATAGTACATTTCCATCGTCATGTCTTCGTATTTCGGTAGAGCTTTGATTCTGTTCAGTTCTTTGGTAGCACTGGAAACGAAAATTAGTTAAGTTTATAATATAGAGATCAGCCTTAGGAAGAACTCACTGCTGAGGATAATAAACTACAGTTGCTGATTTTGTGGACGCACTTGCTACAAATACGGAGCTATCGTGGCAACTGTACCAAAAATTGAGCAAACAAAGTTATATGTAGTTTAAAAATATACACTCGTTAGTTAATTATCATATAGTACATTTAGTGCCGATGCTTTTCTTAATTACAGTAGTAAATTCATATATTATCTCCTACTATGCAGTAAAGTTACAATACCTTTCTATATGTTTTTTCATTTCTTCGTTATATTTCTGTATCTCTGGTTGTAAACTCGCCCACTGCTTGTCGACTTCGGCTGATAATGTGTCTGTTGGGTACGGGACTTGCAAAGATTGATACTCGGCCTGCAATTTTTCAACTAGTCCCGGAACCGGAACAATCTTTTTGTATTGTTCCCAGTCTATTTTTGGTGGCTCGGGAGGGTTAGATATGACCCTGGAAAAGAAGAGCTTCTTCAGTAAGTAGTTAACAATGAGCAATTCAACCTAAAAATTTGAAAAATCTAACACTTAAAATCCACTCGCAATTGGAGATTTGCTCAAATTCCTACTGCGCTTGTAATCTTGATACAAATTGCTATGGTGCGTAAAACTCTTTGTTACTAGGCACATCAGTAAGGTAGCCAACAAATTTTGTACTAGAGGTTATGCATTTAGTAGAAAAGAATGGTCACTTCAATTCGCCTGGATTATTTCCACCTCCATATTGAAGATAGGCTGTTTCACCGTTTGTCATTGTTTTGAGTGCCATGCATTACAATATACACAAAAATAAAATCAATCCAATTAGCAATCTCTATCCTCCATACTAAACAATCTTAATGCCTACCATTAGACGAGACTAGACTCACCGCCCATGACACTCGCAACACCAGAAGAGTCGCGGGTGCGTTGTCGGCCTTTAAGAGTTAGCAAACAAGTGTGGCTCTCCCTTCCCCCCACTCCGATGAGCTCTGGCGACCTTACTCACACGCAGAAATACAAAAACACATTCAAATCAGTTACCTGCGCATATACACATCATGCTTCCCCTTGAACGCGAAGAAGTTGACTTTTTGTTCAGGTGGCACTCTCTTTGCTAATTCTTCCCAGTTGATCGCGCTCTTTGTTATTCTTTTCGCCATCGCTGTTCAACAGTTGTGATAACATTAATTCATCTTAACTAAAAGTTGGCTATTGTCATTCCAATGCTTTTGACAACCATGACAGGTGGACTTTTTTATAGTGTAAAATCATAACGTCGTTTATTCACCAAAAAGGTAGTTATTACACTAGAAACTATTTGAAAGTTTTGCATAAAATCTTCATGACTTTGGTTTCGTAGTGGTCAATCAATCTTTTTCATTGAGGACTCTGCGCAAATTAAATTAAATTTTAAAATATTTTTAAGGTTCCAAATAGTAATAAAAAGGAACTCTGTAGTAGTTATTTAAAAAGAACGTCTGATGCTGACATTCTTTTTAAATATTATTTATTAGCAACTACAGAAATATAGAAAAGGGGTATATTCTAGTAACTACTGAAATACTCGTAAAGAGAAGTTAAAAATGGCTTCCACCATCGTAACGCAAATAAAAATATGGAGCAAAACATTACAAAAGGCCGGAAATGGTAGTAAAATTCCTTAGTACTCGTTTAAGTGAGAAATCATATGAAAGTATCATCATCATATCAATCCAAAAACGTTCGCTGCTGGTGAAAAGCCTCCCTCAAAGATCTCCACAATAAAGTAAAGTAATATGTAGTAATAAGAAATTACAATCTGATAAACTTATTTAACATTCTAAAAAATCTAGCTTAAACTAAATTAGATCAGCTTTTATTGCTTTATAATTATACAATACTGAGAATACTGTAGTTTTTTTCTACAGATATCCAGTAAAGCAGCGAAAATACCTAGGTTCAATATCGCCGTCATTTCAAAAAACACTTTTTATTCATTGAAATGTATAAAGTGTAGTTCCTGGGTGTGCGAGTCCGACTCGTTGAAAGGGTGGTGTTAAAAGTGTTAAAAAAGCCTGAGCTGGCCAGACTTCAAATACCAGGAATTGCTTAAATTTAAAAGACATGCTTTCTGCGATGAAGTCGTGTATGAAATGAGTTGATTATCGGTCACGCGAAGTTGGTGACACCAGATGCATACAATGCATTGCGTGTCAAATTTCCGAAACTTGCTGTATTATCTCGTGACCGATTAAGTCGGATAATTTGGTTGGCAAGAGAAAAGAAGCTTGCTTATAATTTATAATAAGATTAATCAACTTTGTTCTTAGAAGATGCCGCCATACGAATAAAAATAATGCGAGTTTCTTCCCTTACGTTGAATGTTCTGAACTTTTATATAATTACTAGGGTTTATTAGTGCTGTGATATTCATATTTTGTACTCAAAACTTGAATATCATCCATTTAAACGTCAAGCGCAAATCGAATCACGCTCCCTATAAATCGGGGTGGCAAGTCTTCAGTTAAGCTGCGAGCTACAAAATTCTTTATTTTTATGAAACAGCATTCTCCCATCATAAGACCATAAACCCTTAATAGAATTTTTGGAATAAGCAAAACTCAGAAATTGATCGTATGTCGATAGTAGGTAGTTTTTTGAACTAACGAATATTAACATTAATACAAGCTTTAACAGTTTGCAAAATATAGATCTAAATTTTCAGTTTACCAAACAGTTAGAAACGTGTTGAGATTGATAAAAATGGTTCTATCTCTTAGAATCCAGTAGAGAAAAAGGTTAGTTTGTTAAAAATCATACTTTTGAGTAGTATGAAATTTAATAAATGCACTGTAGCTGTTCTCTATTTGTGTTGTTAGTTGTTACGTACTAGATAAGACTATCAGAAATGATAAGATAGGACGATCGTCGCTATTTCAAACACTGATACGATATGATAATTTGCGACGCTTAGTACTTGCTGTGAATTATAAAGTTGGCGTGGCCGAAATGCAGGCAGTCGTAATAGAGAAGAGCTATCGGTTTGGGACATTTTATAGTGCAGAAGAAGTGTATAGTGCACTCTATATATAGTCCAACATTCGATAGAATGTGAATGCCGACTGGGCCGCAAAGCAAACAGGCGGAGTATTTACGGGGTTGAGACTAACCGTGTCAACACTGTCAACATCTTGATTTTGGGCTGTTACTAATATATTATATTCATGTTAGAAAAACATTAATGTTTACAGCTTTTCTGTTGACCTATTCCAATCTACATTATGTGTGATTGAATTTTTTTTAACGAGGCAATAGTGTCTAAGCTAGTCTATGGTCTTGCGATAGTTGAAAATAAATTATATAAGAAGTATAGTTACTGAAACGAAACCTAAACTAAATTAAGGGCACTTTAAAAATAGATACTGATAGGTGTAAAATAAAAGCGAGGTTAAAGGAATTATAGGAAAAGGTTAAGACATAGAAATAACAACGAGCACAGCCTGCCAAGTAAAGAACAAGAACCAAGTAAAACAAAGAACTAGAAAGATATTTTTTATTTAAACTATTACTGATAACTAAATTACAAAAGGTAAATAAAATCATTTTATCCTTTTCAGCGCTGATCTTGTAGGTTCAGGTCATATTCATGGACGACTGGGGTTCCTAAAAGCACTTGTGAAATTATCAAAGCTGCAAGAGTGTAATGTTTTAGTATTGATAATTTTCTGACACGTGTAAAACGCAGTCATACTATCTCAGAGATATATTTTATTAAAAAAAAAATAGTTAAAACAGTTTAGTCAGCAAGTAATCGGTTCATACTGGACAGACTAATTTCCTTCCGTCAATGAAATCATTTTTAACAAGATGACAAGTCCATGCGAAAGTACTAAACATCTATGACGATTTATTTGTCGTATAAATTCTAAGGTGCCAAGTTGCCGTGGCCAGCAGAAGACCCACAAGCGTCATAGATTTTTAGATACCTTGGTGTAATGTTTGAATCAAATTCTAGCTTTTACGGAATTTCGTTTAATTATTTCTGATTTAGCAACTGGTCGCCCAAGGTCTTGATTTGTACGTTTTAACACGAAAAGGAATTTTATCATACTATACCGGTTAGAAGCTACTAAAACGATGTAAATCCTATCCTAATAAACGAACAAATTCAGTGGGGTTTCCGCCAGATTACCCGACTGAATTTGTTCGTTTAGTAGGTTAGGATTTACATCGTTTTAGTTGTTTTTATATTATAAAAACTATAAGTCTGTTTGCGCACACACTTGTGACTATAAAATGTCCTGCGCAGTTGCCTAGTCTCCGTTGCTCACTGGCCGCCGTGGTCGAAATCCGGTCTGAGGACATTATTATTATAACCACTAAAAGGATGACAGGAAGTTCTAAGAAGTTATCCAGGAAATTATAACATATTATTATATTTATCTCTTATTTTCTCTATTATTTCAACCAAGATCTCTCTTTAAGTAATAGAATTGTATGTTATAATTGTTATTCAAGATCTGTAAATGTACTTCTAAAAGCTGCCATATTGATGTGATCTATTTTCCTATACGCCTGCATTCTTAAAATGCACCAATTTATTGAATATGAAATATAAATAAATATCCATGAAATACAGAAAAAGTTACAGTTAAAGTGAAGATGAAAATCCTTCCAACTTCCGCCCTAAAACTTAGTCAACTATTTGTAACGAAGCAATTTTGGATTGTCTCTATATCTGGCCTCTCAACCCCACCTTTGACTTCGGGTGCTTCGGGCAATTGAATCCTCAATCCTATCTATCATTTACCGTCCCCTCAACCCCAGCATTCAAATGAACAAATCGACACGCCGTTTCAATTACAAGATAATAACGTCGGCGTCAGATCGTGCATCGTATCCGGCGGATATTAGCCGTAACGATGCTTCTGACGCTTCAGACAAGCCGAAATTTGACGACACATTTACCGTGTTTGATTTGGGTGCCTTTGGCGATTCGACGAACGCGTCAATTTCCAGTCTCCCGTATTTTAAAATGTAATTTTAACCCTTAAGTTCAACGTAATAGGGGGTTAATTAATGGCAGCTGGAAATAATTACAGCCACAGGTACTTCCGGCCGGAGGAACAAATCGTTCAGAAAGTGTTAACTTTTCTGTTTACTGCGCTAGGGTAGTGAGACCTCCATAATTATATTCATGTATAAGTGATTGTTATTATAGCCCGGCTAACAGGTGAGGTTTATGTCTCTGTCTGACTATTTACTTAAGTGCCTAAGTTATACTATTTCTCCTAGCATCAACTATTTACCGCACAATGGCAAATCAGATATAATATGAGAATGACTTAGTGTAGGTTATTTATTTTTGTAATTAGAGAAAAATTATATGATACCGAAAAATTGATTTTACGATCATATAAACGTGTATATTTTTTAAAGAATTTGATCTGATACGTTGTTGTAAAGGTTAAATAATGTTTACAAAAGTTAAGTTTATAAGAAAGATACAAATACGATTACTTAAATGGCTTTAAATTAGTTACTAAAATATTTGGCTAAAAACAAGTTCAGGTCCCACTCAGTCAAAACATATTTGGAGTCGAAGATCACAATCTAAAAAAAAAAAATTGTATGTACTTATGTACACGCGTTAGAAGTTATACTTCTTAATATACAACTTGAACATAGTTATCAATTTTCATACCACCTAGAACTAACGTCATGCTGTTATTCTTACGATGCGCGCGCATCGTTTAAATTCACTCTCATACATTTTAATACCACCTAGAACTAACTTCATGCTGTTAAATTTTTTGGTGTCGGTGAGCGCGCGCATCGTAAAAATTCACTCTCATCATTTTTCTCCATCGCGCCAAAAAAAGTATAACTTCAAAAATATATACTCGTTTTAGTTCTTTCTTTTTAGTTACAGCCCTACATATCTACGTCTAAATAGATGTTCTTTTTTGTCTAGTATTTTCTTTTAGTTAGGGTTGTTACAATAATTAAATTATATTAAAAATTGCAACCTGTGATCGATATAACTTTATATACTAAAATTTTACTTGTATATATGAAAGAAATTACAATTTAGCATAGCATATAGAGTTAAAAGTAAGCATAAACATCCAGGTACACATTTACAAAGAATTAGGTAGGTCCTTATCGCTTTCGAAACAAGTTCCAAAAAGACTGATTGTTTCAATTAAAGCAATACAACAACCTGTTGCAACACAAAACACGTCAATAGCAGCTTAACAAAACAAAATAACCATTATAATTCCTACGCAGGGTTTACACAAAAAACAAAAGCCAGAACGAGTAGGTGTCTCACAAATGAGGAACAGGTTTCAACCCTTATTCAGGTTCCGAGATCTAAATTGACGGGCTTGATGTCTCTTTCATTTTTATTTAGTTAGAGTGAGAGGTAATATATTATAATCGTGTAATATTGGCGATCGTAGAACCTTGCTTGCGGTTACCGAAGCCATACTATAGAGTTGATTGAGTGCCGTGTTGCAACAACGAGCCATAAAAATGAATGTTGAAAACGGTAGCTGAATATTATAGCATTGTATTTTGTTATGGGATCATCGATATTTATTTTGAATCTGTTATGGTAGTAAACAATTTATGGATATGACCTTTGTCCGAGCGGCGCGGCGTAAGTTACGTATTTGTAAAAATACAAAGATATTTAAGGTCTGGTTGGTAGAGGAACTAAACCCAGAGAGCAGATTAAGCCGTTGCTCACGGCTCTCATGGGATTCACTATGACTAGGGTTAGAGAAGTAGTAGAAGCCAAGTAGAATTCTTTGTGTAGTGAAAATAAAAGAATTTTAATTGAATTGATTTGAGAATCCGATCCCTTGTCTATCAATCCTGGTTACTAGTTAAGGTTTTGAGATAGCTCGTGTAGTTCAGGTTACTGCGCTTGTGGCGCAGTGGTTAATGTGGTCCATGGCCTCGTGTTTTGGGTTCGAGTCCCACACAGCACAACTATTTGTGTAAGCCATAAATTATTGTTCTGGGACTATGTAAATGGCATTATTATAAAGTTAAAAAACGGTTTTCGAGTGGTGGCCACGAAACAGAAGACGCAGTGTGGGCAGGCCTTCTACAAGATCGATGATCTTGTGAGAGTCGCTGGATAGCGATAGATAGATAGGCAATTGTGGAGATCTTTGGGGGAGGCCTTTGTCAAGCCGTGGGCTTCTATCGGCTGAAATAATTATGATGATGATAAAAGTTAAATATCCACGATACAGGGAATTATTTCCCAGGTGTGGGCGTCACCTTAGAAACAAAAGCTAGTTGCAAAAGCAGGAGACTATCACTGTCAACCTCTATCCTGTGTAAAACTAAACTGCTAGTAACTCATTTAGTAGTTTACCAGATACAAAAAAAGGTTAGACTAAAAGTAAAACCTCCATGGAAACACGAAGAAGGCAAGCAAAATTATTGAATTTATAGATCTGTGTTCATAATAATTGTTATAGCTTTTGTTGAAATGTTGACAAACTAAATAGATGGTTTAAGGGCAAACGCTGGCATTAATGGTTAAGTTATGAAACATAAATATGTCACCTTAAATGCAGCAGTTAACGGTCATATAGTTATTCTTCCATACCATGACTAACAGTAAACTTTCACGACTCTATGAAACTTTATTTTATGCGGCCATTACAACAAAGACCATAAGATATAACATTATGCCGATATACACAGCTGCATATTAACGAAGACAGGTGTTAAATATATTTAATTGCCGCACAAACCGTTCCTGAAACGAAATTACCGAACAGACTTTAGTACAATCCAATTTCAATGAAAAAAGGAATCACAAATACGAGTTGAAATTGGTGGGTGTATATTAAAAAAAAAAGATCTTTTATTCATAAAAAGCTTTTTAAAAATAAATCACCGTCCTCAAAACCAATTCATCATCATCATGTCAGCGGAATGACGTCCACTACTGGACAAGGGCCCCCTCAAGAAGGGGGGCTATGTCATAACTCATAACGCTTAGTAGACGGGTTGGACATCGCAGTAGGATGGTCATAGTACTCAGAGAGACGCTGCTGCCCGCTCTTTGGTAAATGCCCAAATAAAATGTATAAAATAATTTCAAATCAAACTAAGGCCCTAAAATTTGGAGGTATACCGACAACTTCAAATGTTATTATTTAGTTTATAGTTGTAATTATTTTAAACTTTTCAGTTAGTTTTGAAATTGATATTATGTTTTTTAAACAACTTTATATATCTACTATGTTTAATGACCTATTCGACTAAGTATTCGGTATTGATAGAAATGTTTTAATACAAAAAGACTAATATTTCAATGGCGCCCTACATTTTACAACTATTAATTTCTTTAATAATCCTTAAATTATTATCAGATCTCAACAAAATTCATATGGGACCACCATATAAATTTCCTTGCTTTATCTATTAATAAATAAAATAATAGTAAAAATCGGTTCATAAACGCCGTAGAATACCTACGCATTAAATTACGATCCGTCCTCATTTTTGAAGTCTGTTAATAATATCTAATGAAATAGACATTCCTGTTTTCGGGAGGGCAACGTTTTTCAACTTGCTACGATCCTTGAGTCGTTATATTAACTAATACCTGGAATAAATTCTTCCTACATAGGGTACCTACTTGGCAGGAATATCTATGGTTAACAGTCTGCGCAGTAGACAGAGTACGTAGAGTTACGTAGTCTATGACTGCAAGCATCGGGACTGGTCGAACGTTGCAGAGAAGAGATGAGTCTTCGTCGTCATACTAGGCTAGTTTGATTGGTCGGCACTCATTATTAGTTGTCCGTAATGAGAAATACTATTTTATTAACATTAATTCAAGCATTTTTTATGATATGGTATATTTTTTGCTTAATTAAGGTAATCTTTTATCGATAGATACCGTTGATTTGGCATAACTTATATTGTATAACCGTAGACATGTTTATGGTCAGTGGTTACATTTCTTCTACGAATGTAACCACTGCCAACCCTTACTGCCTATACAAACTGTCAAGCTCGAAGTGTATCCACCAAAAACGTGGCGTCGTCGCCTATAATAATATCGTCCGTATCGCTTACTCCTAACTTTTCAATCTTCTGTGTCTTAAGTATTGAATGTTGAAATTTAACTTTTGTTCACAGTCCCAGCAGTATGAAGCTGGAGTGGGCCGAGAGCGAGGGCGATTATGGGCTCGAGGAGGCCGCGTTCTACGAGGGGCCCCCCGCCGCGGCCCCCCCTCCTACGAAACACGTCTCATTCAGCTTGCGACTGGACCTGGTCAGTAACTACTACCACTTTTTTACTTATTCCGATTTAATGATCTAGACTGTCAGTAGCTTATACGCGGACTTAAAACCCGTTATAAGTGATCCAGAACGATAGGTGGAACAGATCGACCGCCTACGTGACTTTATGCTGTCTTTGATGGGGCCAAAGAATATTACGACGAAGTATAAAACAAGCTTTACATCAGTCTTCGAGGGCTTATCGTTTATGGTTAATTTTCAGTTAGAACAAACAACCTGCTTACACTTTGTTGATGCTCTATCATCAGTTAAATTGGTTGCTTTCCGCGTCTTTGGCCAATATTACGAGGTAGGTACACATTGTTAAAAACAAATAGGTACCTACGTATTAGCATATTCTTAATCATAAGAAATAGAAATAGAACAGAAACTTGACTAGTTTTTCGCCTGTAACTTCACGCCATTAAAGCGCTAAAGGTCTTAACTAAATACTGCTTTGCTTGTTGTAAGTTTGCTGCGTTATTATGAGCCCGTAGCCCCTTTTACATACGTCCATGGCTATGAGTTGAATTAAGTAATAAAAAAAATAAAAAAAGTAAGGGCATTCTTACAACTTCAAAGGGATACCAAATATGAATCCATTTCCGCACCACACTGTATAAAGTTGTTATAAGTTTCAACGAATCGTTAGCTTAGGTACTTTACTTGTTTTTCAATATTTTAGAGAGAGCCTTAGCCTTAAGTAGTTTCTATGTTTTATTTCTCATTTTACGATGAGAATTAATATCATTAACATCGCATTAAGTTAAATTAACCTAGCTTCTCAGAATTTCAGTTGGCTCGTCTCATCAAAGATCGTTACGGCTATTAAATTTATTTGATATGTACCATTCATAACACGTGTTTCGAATTAGTTTATGTATTGACCTCGTGTCGAAAGGCAAAAGTTCAGAGACCGTCAATGTCAACTATGAATGGATTCATTCTGGAATACAACTTCTGTTTGGGTAATTGAGTAATGCAATGGGTAAAATAAAGTACAAACTTCTTAAATATTCATAAGACATAAGTACTTTCTTCAATGGAATAAACATTGTATTAAGCCACTGTTGAACAGCTTAAAATTGAATAAACCCACAAACTTAACAACTGGAATTAAAAATACCGAAACTATTTTTTTTATTTTTCTATTTGGATTGGAAAGCTTCCTCATAATTTGCGATGCTAAATGCTGCCTCGGACTGTTTTAATTAAATAACGAGCTTGTTTACGGACATCCACTTTCATCTCCGCAAATATGCCAGATTCAGTACAAAAACGGGGCAGCCCTTATAACATCGAATTGGACAGTCATAGTTTTGTGGGATCTTTTCGTATAACTGACCCAAGATATGCCACAATGTATAAATAAACCAGCAATAAGGTTACGGCCTATGTGGAAAGCAGTCACCGTAGCCATTGGACGCTTGCAACACCTGACGGATAACTTGCATGTTGCCTACCTGTTTAGAAACCTTATGACTCCTTTTTTTGGAGAGCCTCATTCTGTAGACTCTTGGAAAACCGTGGCAGGAATCGTTTTGTACAATATCTTAGTGTATTTTAAAGAATTTTTTTAATGCATAGTATCGTCCTGTTTAATAACATGCAAAGTTGAATTGATTTAATATATCGCTACCATGTTTACTTTATGTAGAAGTAACCTAACCGCTCAGTAAATAGTCTTACAAGTTAATGTAAATAGTCTGACATATTAATGTGCCCTCTGAAGCATGGACACGATCAAACCACAAATGGATCAATAGAATTAAACTTTGATGGTTACCTATATATGAGAATATAAATACATAGTATTTATAGGTAATTTACTAAGCATTCCTGAGATGTTTCGGTTACTAATTTTATTTATAGTTACTTGTGTGATAATGGGTCATTATTCAATTCAAATTAATTTCATCATCGTCATCATCATATCAGCCGAAAGAAAGGCCTCCCCAAAGATCTCCACAATTGCCGGCCTTGCGCTATTCGCATGCAGTAGTTTCGAAATTAGTTTATAAAAAAAAAAACTTGTGTGTACTTATGTACACGCGTTAGAAGTTATACTTCTTAATATACAACTTGAACATAGTTATCAATTTTCATACCACCTAGAACTAACTTCATGCTGTTATTTTTACGATGCGCGCGCAGACGCATCGTAAAAATTCACTGTCCTACCACCTAAAACTAACTTCATGCTGTTAAATTTTTTGGTGTCGGTATGCGCGCGCATCGTAAAAATTCACTCTCATCATTTTTCTCCATCGCGCCAAACGAAGTATAACTTCAAAAATTAGAGTTACTTTTGTGATAATGGGTCAATATCCAATTTATGTATTCTATTTAAATTAATTTATTTTGATAAAAATATAAGTACAGTAATTTTAATTTAACGTCTTAAAATAAGTTCCACATATGTTGTCGTACTGATAAGTAAAACATGTGTTTTAAATTGTTTCTTGTAAACGGTTTAAAATTCACAGACTACTCTTAAGTTAGTCTAGTCACAGGTCCACCCTCTAAGGATCTCCGTTCTTCAGAGGGCACTTTAACCTGTCGGTCCCGGTTGTTATCATTAGACAAGAGTCGATAAGCAATGTCTGAAGCCTACTGAGCGGCTTGAACAACTCTGACACGACGGTAACTACTACCCATGCGATATAGAAAGAAAAAAGGCGTGAGAAATCGGTTTAGCTCGGGCTCATCTCTGTGATATTTATTTTCTCCGAAGGTAACATGAATGAATGGGGAACTGGAAAAGCTACTCCTTTTAATGTATGTTAAATTATAGATTTTCTCTAGAAATCTAGTTAGAACAAGTTCATCGATAGAAACAAGTTACAAGCCATTTTTAGAACTACTACGGGTACAAGCCAATCCCCAGAATAGGCCAATCCTAGAAATATTACGACGGTCTCTGAACTTACCCACTTTATACAGCGATATTTAGGGGAAGCTTGGGATGAGAAGGGCATTTCAGTTATGAACGTTCTAATTTTTGTTAAGAAAGTGTCATTTTAGGCACATGATAGTAAACAACAGTCCTATTATTTCTTCCCTTTTTAGTGAATACATTTTTATATTCTGTCGTAATAATTAATAATTAAGTATCTGCGAACTTCGGAAATATTCGTGGACTTTCCGTTATTTTCAATATTTACAATATTACACTGATAAAATCAGTATTTTCATAAATTGATTGATGAAGGATAGAACTAAAGAACAGGTAAAAGTTCCGTAGAACTATTAAAATTTAATTATAAATTCCATAACGGGTCATTGACATTCTGAGATTATTTAACTGGCCATTAGAACCAATTACTATATAAATGCGAACTACGCATACAGAATTCGAAGGAAGTCCTACAAGTTACAATTTATTTCACTTTGCTTTTTAATCCAAGGACTTACAAAGTCATAGACCAGTAATTTAGCTTTCTTATTTTAAATAACTTGTCTCTGCCTAGAAACGGCCTGTTTTCACATACATTTCCAACGCAATACTATAATCACTACCTCAGTGGATGTGAGCCAAAGCAGCTTGACAAGTTCTGTTTCAATGAAAACAGTAGCGTTTTTGTAATTAGATGGGCGGGAGAACTGGTGTGCTAGGCCTTGCAGCCGTGTGGAATGCTTATTACTAAAGGAATATAATTTATGTTTGTGTAGAGGGTTTGAATAGGATCAGTTTTGCTAGCTAAGAATGACATGATTTATTAGTGATAGGTAAATACACTTCGTTTTGAGTACGTAGTAAAACGTAACTCAGAAGGATTTCGTAATTTACTTATAGTTTACAACTGGTTGCTTCGGCCACAGATTGTTCGGTGTCGTGTTCTTGACATCCTCCCCGGATGTGCCAGTTGCAATCACTCGACCATAAACCACATGATCAACTTTTTCACTCTATTGTACTTCTAGCTGCACTAATATTATGAGAATTGTTTATTACATTATAATTTTATATGGATCTTAATACAAATATTACAATTGGATCATTCTAATCTTTAGTGTTCAAAAGAAAAGATAACTTTGATTATTATATGACAGAAAAGATAGACTATATTTTTATATGTTAGAAACACATACAAAAATAACAATAAAGATGTTTTTCTCACATTGAAGTTTAAACGCGAGGTAAAAATCAATCAACAACTAACATAAAGGAGTATCGAAAACAAACTCCAGTTCTTATTTCAAAAGATCCCGCTCTTTTTTAGTTTTATTTTTATTTTTAAACTTGTCCGTGACACTGACGTTAAGCTCCACTAATGAGTTTCGACATTAGCTGACTACTACGAAAAACTGTTCGAACTTTTTACGAATGGGTTACAGACATTTGTATTATTTTTAATGAACAGGCGAGGGTTTGGGTGACGAATCGGTAGGGATAATAATAAGTTACGTTAGTAATAATCTTACCGATACCGAAACTACCGAAACGATTAACTTTCTATGCGCAAGACCATGTATAATGTCGCAAAGTTTCATTTATCGAAGGTGATTGAAAGGCATCCAGATAATTCGTTCCATATTTTATTATGTCGGTAAATATCTTTAGAGGTTCTGAACCTCCACAGAAATATACTAAAACATTATTACGTTTAAATATACTTACATATTTTACTAATATAAAGCCCCCCTTCATCGCCGAATATGAAATTCACGGCGTCCTAAAGCACACCTCATACTCGAAGCAACTATGTATTCGTCATACAAATAATTTTATTGTCTTGTACGGGAATGTACCCAAAAATACGAGAACGCTGATGTACCTACCTACAAGCGTGGCAACAACCTTAAATCACTGGGCCATACGTGCAATCCAATATTTTACTGATTAGTTCAGTTAGTAGATAAAGTTTTAGTTTTCTTTCTTCCTTTTATCAATTTTAAAGTGAACCGATCATTCATAAAGCAAGTCTGTTAATAACTCAGAGAAGTAAGATAAAGGGGCTGTCGAGTATTATAAGTTTATGACGTTAACACCTTCATTCGGAGCGACCATAAACAATAACCGCTGACGTGATTTACGTCAACAGTTGTCGACACCCAGGTCTTAAATAACTCTGTAATTCAAAAGTGCATTTTACTCTTAGTTAGAAAAATAGCAAATTCTGTTTTCATTAATATTAAGTTGTAAATAATTCAGTTTCTCATCAGATTTGAACAGTATTTATATCGGGTCATCTCTAATTACAGTAATTACATTCAAACATAAAATATCAAAATCCATCCAGAACGATATGGAAATTGTCTAAAATATATACAAAAAAACGTACCTACAGCCGAATAAGACAATTTTTGAGGTTTTTAATAGATCTTCTCCGTCTTCTTTGATGTCGATAAAAGAATAAAAACTTATCTAAGTTTGTTAATGTTACTTAATTTGAGAAATCATCAACGCATTGTGATACATATTGCTAATTTATTCCACAGGGTTGAATTCAAATTCCACAGGTGTCAACAAAATTAATTTTAAGTTTTGACAGATCCTCCATTGACAAATTTATTTTCTTTTTCCAGATATGGTTTATTTGAAGATGGAAAAACGCCCCTAACTGTTCTCTTTTGTGTACAGAATATTCCCTGTCGGTAATCTCCCCAGTCTCCCTTTTTTTTATTCACATAGATACGAGTATATTCTATTAGGAAAATACAGAAATGACTTATTTTCTTCTGATTTATTGGAAATCCGTTGACATTTATTACAATAAAAGATAGAAATTATCTGGTTTAGCGGAGCGTGTCTCATTAGAGCCTGTTAGACGATATCCGGCCCCTAATTAAAGGGAAGCTACGTAACATCCGACTCGCAGGATATGACATATTTCTTGAGATTTTTCATTATATTTCTTATTTATTTATATATATTATTTAGTTAACTATCCATATAAGTTAATTTACAAAAGAAAAATAGTATATTAGTTATCTAGTTTCCATAATACAAGCTCTGCTTAGTTTGGGATCAGATGGCCGCGTGTGAATGTCCCCGAATATTATTATCCCCGGATATTATTTTTGTATTTTTGTTTGACCAATAGTTAATGGTCAAGCAAATAAATCAAGAGGCAAACTTACTACCATGCAGCGCCGCATCATGTAATAAGTCTATTTGTAATGAATTGAATGAAAATAGAATAAATAGATGGAAAAGAAAGCCTAATTCTAGGCTATCTGCCTAGAATTAAACAGTTTAGGTTGTGTCCTAAAGGTCAATTGCCCTTGGCTAACTTATTCAATTTTTTTGATTAGAAAGTAACCCAACTAAATATCTTCATACTAATCTCGTAACTCTATTGTAACGAAATCATTTCTAATTCCCCAGTGGATTCTATCATTTCTGCTCTTTATAATCGGCAGAAATTATAGATCTAACTGGGAAGTTACTCGGATAAAATTTTCTTTCCGACTTATATTTTTAGAAATGTTACATTGACTTTGAGCTACAGAGCTGATAAAACGTAACTTGTTGAACATGTTATGTAAACCTTGGTTGCAAATGCGAACAGTTAACTGAATTGTAATCAGTGTTTTAACGTTCGAAACTGCCTTCATTAGCGACCGCTAATTTGAATACAAGCTAACCACTACCGAACCTGTTTTCCATGTATACTTCCGATTGGTACTTGGTACCAATTGAAATATACCTAGAAGCGTGGTACTTCGTACGTCGAAGCGGTCATAACCAGTTGCTGTCACCGATCCTTGTGTGATCAGAGAGATACCTAGCACAGTCTATACATGGGGGACTGCCAAAGGGGTTTAATTCCTGAGCTTCTCTGCGCTTCGCCGGGACGTTAACCATCGGTCCCGGTAGTCGTGAAATAATGATTTTTACTGTCAAATGGTTTACACGTTGTTTTAAATATAGTGCTTGTCGTAGGTATAGTAGGTAGATATCTTATTTCCTATCATGTTACTCATTGTCAGCGAGTAATTTTTTATAGGTGTGGTTTTTAAATTTAATTTAGTAGATTTTTGAGTTTAACCATCACAAATATCTGTCCACCCAATTGCCAAAAATACGGACTTACAAGCTGTGCCCCGCGGTTTCACCCACGTTAAACTTTATAAATTGCCTATGTGTTATTCGGATATATATAAAAGCTGACTACAAAGTTTCATCAAAATCCATTCGCTAGTTGTTGCGTGAAAAAGAAACACACATCCATACTCACAAACTTTTGCATTTACAATATGAGTAGGATTAAAAATGTTTTGGGTGATCCTTAGAATATGCTATTTCAATATTCTCAATGTTACACCTTCTACGTGTCAAATAGTACCTAGATATAGAAATGATGATCGCGGTTTTATTTAAACTACATATTCTGTATGATGGAAATAATCAATTATTCAGATTCTTCTTAATTGAGTAGGTAATAAGTATTCAGATATTAAATTCAGTTCAGAACCATACTCTACTTCAACCACGAGATGAGATCGTTAGGTCACCTCTCCAGGCACGGCTCCGGTCAGGATTGAATTAAAGACTAAATAAATTAAAGCATGTAATTTCACAATAAAGAATAATAGTAAAATTTTAACTAGGTCTTGATATCCATATCTAAGTTTTATTGCATTTACAACATCATAAGGGTATTGTTAGATTAGACGCAGTATACTAAGTTTATGCAGGGCCTTCAAAATCAGTCATAGATAATAAAGTGTGATAAGTAAATTTATATTTTGATCTACGAATATCGCTATTATTTTAAACTAGCTGGGCCCCGCGGTTTTACCCGCATTAAACTTTATAAATTATAGCCTATGTGTTAATCCAGGGTGTCAGCTAACTCCATACCAAATTTTATGAAAATCGCTCCAGCCGTTTAGACGTGAGAAGTAACAAACCTACACACTCAACACTCACAAACTTTCGCCTTTATTATATTAGTGTGATTACTGAATTAGATAAGGTACTCCAGCTCCTCGGCGATTGAAAAGTTGTAAAGTTTCCTAACCACTACCACAGTTACGATAGATGCACAAAAAGCCAGGGCAACCTTATGGCGATATAAATTTGGTCCTTTGTTTGTCTCCGCCAATGGAAAAACCATTGCCATGGCCAACCTAGAGGACTCTTAATAGACTACCTATTTATCCAGGTTGGTAGATCCAAAGAAAACATGTACAAATGGGGTTACATTCCCACATTACAAAACATCTGCGAGTGCGACATGTCACCTCAAAGTATGGTTCATTTATTTGCTTATCCCTCCTGCCCAGTCTACTGTTCCCTTCAGGATTTGTATAAGGCTTCAGCCAAAGCGATTAGCGTTGCCCAATTATGTAATTCTTACCATCGACACGATAAGAAGAAGATGACAAGGTTAGGGTGATAAAGTGTACCTACCCATTCATACATAAAATAACGAATAAATAGTAATATCTAGGGACAATGTCACACAGATCATCCTAGCCCCAAACTAAGCAAAGCTTGTACTATGGGTACCAGGCGACGATATATATACTTATATAGATAGATAAATACTTATATACATAGAAAACATCCATGACTCGGAAACAAATATTCGTGCTCTTTACGCAAATATTTGCACTTACCTGGATTCGAACCCAGGACCACCAGCGTCTTAGGCAGGAGCTCTACCAACTAAGCTACGGTGACCGTCGAATAAATGTATGAATAAATGATGGACAACTTTTGGTAATTATCGCCCATCCTTATCACCAAGTACTGTATTATCACCACCACATGGTATCAACACTCTTTCTTATCCTGAAGGGGGAGGTTAGAAGCCTTCCCGAGGGAACAACTACCAGACGACGGGCAGCAGCGTCTCTTCATGTACTACGACTATGAACATCATACTGCTATCGCCAACCCGTTTGCCATTATGGCGTATCCCCAATCAATGTGCAGACGCCAGCACATCGAGCTAACCCAATCTGTCAAATTTCCCCAATTGAAAGTGAACCTTATGCTTATGTGATAAAGTTGAAAATCCATTTAAAAAATTTGACAGATTGGGTTAGCTGGGTGTGCTGGCGTCTGTACGTCATTCACCTGACATTATGATGAAACATATAAAAAATGTAAATTCAACACTAATAGAATTGAGTACAAACTTGCTATGTTAATTCTACTCGTACAAAAGATATTTTCAGTGCGCTTGTGAGCTTGTTAGACGGCAACAAAGCGTATTTTACTATTAATTGTCTGACAGTTGAACAAAAAATAAATCCACCAATAACTTACTTTCAACCATTAGGATTTAAAAAATAAAATACTAAGAAAGGTGATTTGTTACACGGGATCAAGATGTAATAAATCAAGCTAGTTAAGTAACCTCTGACATCGACTAGAAAGAAAAGAACTGAAGCTGAGTGGTAACTGAAAAGACATTCATTTTTGTGATTAAATATTTATTTTTATTAAATTTCATTGGATTAAAAAGTTGATTCTAATTAAATGGCAAAGTAATTTTTTATTAAATTTTAGAAAAAACTTTCAAAATTTAAAAACAACTCTGTTGTTTCTATGAAATGTAAAGCATGATATGAAATATAAAGCATAATTTATTTTTTTCAAATTTGGGACGCTTTTGCACCTCGCTAAATATCTATGAGAGCGATCTGGAAGGTGAATAAATGCAACCCGTGTAAAGGCTTCAGTTTTATTATTGCCTAAACCCTAAAAACTAATTGAAATTCATTCATCAGTTAGGAAGTTTGTAACCTCCTAACACAAACAGACATTGGATTTAACTTATGCCACCCTCTTTCTACCCTCCTATTGTATCATTTAAAAAGTGATAGCAAACACAGAAAGACGAGGCTGACACCACACAAATCAGTGCCTGTTTATAAACGAGCGACAAATAGACAATTAACCTCGACCATACGTCACACAGCCCTACAAATTACTTTTTCAATTTCCTTCTAAGTAAGAGTTTATATCCTTCCCTGACATTTAAAAAGTTATAAATACTGAAGTAATATTTATGTTTGACTGTTACGTTGTTATAAGGGTAGCTTGTAAAGCGCTGATAACATCGAAATGTGTGCTTTACCGCAAGTTTTTAATCAATACTACGAGGTTAATCTTGTTTTAAACGATACTAATTTCACTCTATCGAAACACCACAAAGTCATCAAAAAAAGCAATCTCCTTGAGACAAAATTGGGATGGATAGGAGCAGAAAATTTAATATTTGCACTAGTTGTTCAACAGGCTATACCCCAAAGTTTTGATATATCTATAAAGATAAGATAAGATAAGATATTTTATTTAGCAAATATGGGTACAATACATGGTGTTATACATTATAAAATATAAACATTTTCTATATTTGTGGTACTTCACATACATGTATTATTATAGACATGAATACTATAGTAAATAATGTGGATAATATCTATTGTAAAATAAGTAAACGCAATTAGTATGTGCAACCGTTATTAACCGTCAACAAGTAATGTGGTCAAATTGACCCAAGCCATGTAGACACTTATGTAACAATCACGGCACCTATTAGGATATTTTATAGGCCTGCACTCCCCACTTCACGCTCTGGTGATTTGACTCAATGTCCCCTTTTCCTGTAAACCATCTTACTTAGTAACGGACACGTACAGTGAGTTTTAAAATTAGTAAGAAATATTTTTACTGAGTTCTTTTCAGATAGTTAATACAATTCTAATAGTGCTAACAATCTATGGTTTTGGAAGAATGTAGGACTAAATCCTTCACAGGATAATTCAGTACCCAACAAAATAAAAAATATACAACCGTTTGACATTCACCACACTGCTTCCAAATAGCTGATAGAGTACTTCTGTATGGCGGGCATTATCAACATGGACTAGCCAATACCGCAGGGATACATGCACAAGTGTGTGCGCAGACATAGGTGCAATCTCTATTCCTTCACTCTCATAATCCTGTGAGACGGTTATTCGATACGACTAGAAAGTGATCAGGCACAGTACTCATCTCGGTGACTCTCCGAAACACGCGCATATAATGTACAATATCTAGAGATTTCTTGCCAAAAATTCTCAATATCCGATGCGACATTTGAACCCAGCACCTCACTCTCAAAGAATCTTCATAATCATTAGTTTTGTAACACTACAAATCGTTAGTAACTATTAAAAACTTAAATTGTTTTGAACGAAGGATTTTCCTAAGCAATTAATAAGGAACAAAAAATACTTCCGACGTACATCAATCGGCATCACAAGTAATAAGAGGTGTTCGGGTGAAGGGAGCGTGCCCGGTGCCCTCTCGTATCACGTGCCAACTATCAAGACAGGGGTGACCCGACCCCACACTACGAAGACCCGAAAATACCCGAATGTTTACGGGTTAATCAACGCATACGGCTCACTGAATAAGGAGTTCATTATTCAGCCATGTGGATTCAGTTAGGTGATATTTTGTACTCCGGTGTTCGGATGTTACCAATTTGAAATGCCTCATTAAGAATTATAGGAACGATTCTGAAGAATATTTTTATCTCATTTAAATAGATTTCATAATCAGCTTGGCCGGTTCAGCTTTGTTAATGTGGTCACTTATATATTGATAAAGTGTCACTTAGTTAATACGTTTTGTAACTTGAGGTCTATTTGCACCTACGCTTAAACATTTAATAAAATAAACTCGGAAGAATTAGGGCCTTTCTATCAATTAAATCGTAGAAAAAGCTCTGTAGTCTGCCTGTGTCCCGTGTTAAGACTACTTTTGCTAGGCGACAATTTTAATTCTAACTTTTTATTAAAACCAAACAAGCCGCACACTTATAAATTTAATCAACAAGTAAATGTCTGTAATCAGAAAAAAGATTTCATTATATAAATAATAAGGCTGATTTTCGAATGAATTGTTTATATCTAAATTTGACTATGACTACACATACAAACACACGCACCTCGCATAGAAGCATAAACATACACACACGATCTTCAGCATACTGTAACACATAAGTAAATAGAAAAGGATGGTAACATTATTACTTTATACATAGAATGAACTTTAATAGGAAGTTATTCGGGTACCGTAACGTTTTGTAGATGGTAAAAGATCTTTCTGACACAGCTGGTGTACTTCCCTTAATAGAAGGTCTCAACAACAAGTATCACTCTGTACCATTATATTAAAGAAATTAATCTTTCTCATTTTCCGATTTATCAATACTCAATCTACAGGTCTCTCAGAAACCGTTTAGGTAAAATAGCCGGCATTCAATCCCAATAAAAGCGTAAATACAATTTACTATAATCTGTTCCAATAGGGTTACTCACAACATCGTAGGCCATACGCTGATTGGCCAGAGGGGACGTTGATTCGATTTTGACGTTTTTATTGGTCCATATTGATATACTTTGTGATTAGGACCAGTGTCACGACCCATGAGATATTCAATTGAAAAGGGTCATCTAACTTCATTTACAAAATATTTATTATAGTCCAGTACCGATACCATTTCGACAGGCCGGTTGGCGTGGTTTGTAAATGCTTGCCTTCACGCCGCAGGTCGTGGGTTCGAATCCCACCCAGGACAGATATTGGTGTGCATGAACAATGAACATATCTATTTGTCCTGATCTGGGTGTAATCACACTATTATTAAAGGCGAAAGTTTGTGAGTGCATGTTTGTTACTTCTTCACGCTAAAACTACCGAACGGACTATGATGAAACTTATAGTAATATACGAGTAGACCCGAATAACACATATACTATAATTTATAAACATTAACGCCGATAAAACCGAGGGGCGCAGCTATCTATATAAGTATTTAATTACAAAAGAAAAGTAGTATATGTGTAATATATCAGTTATCTGGTTTCCATAGTATAAGCTCTGCTTGGTTTGTGATCAGATGGCCGCTTGTGAACAATGTCCCAGGATTTTATTATTGTTATTTCATGCCCAGTACGTTATAATATATGTTTACCTTGTTTACAAATAAGTCAGTTGTATATATGGTTTTCCTGATGAAAAAGCGTAATGACGCTTATAATATCCGGTGCATCACTCACACCTTTCAAATCTAATAATCTGTATGGACTGAATGATCTTGGTATGAACTGTTCCGTCAAAATATATGCACACTATAATGCTGAAACAAGGTATGTGTACAAATAAAATTAATGTTTTTAAAAAAGTACCTTCGCTCTTGGCCATTTTATTTTATCCGGTACACAATTTAGTAACGTGTTGTTCAATTATACATACACCTAAATACATTCAACATTCACAAAGATAGTGACAGTAGCGAACCTTCAATTCTCAGTAATAAGGATCCATTTCGCGTAAAAATGTTTCTACTGATATGACATTGACTGTACAACCAAACCAACACTTTTATTTAAAATATTTGCTGTGAATCCTTGACAGGTTTATTTCTTATCGTATAGACTTCATTCCCATGAATAAGAATGAAGATAGATCAAAGGATCTTTTGAGGCATTGTGTTGTGAATATTTTTTTATAAACGACGCATGTCCGAGGTACGAACGGAAGCGACCTGCGTGTGGACAGCATATTGACTGAGCCTGTAACGTACCGATTTGATCATCACCAACTACCATATAATAATATCCTATTTTGAAACAATTGTTTTATCTTTACTTCAATACTTTAGAGCCTATTTGTGAGTCACAGCACTGTATAACATATTCTGCTTAAATTTTATTCCTTTTATGGACTGGCGAAATATTTTATACTTCCTTTGTTTAAAGCTCGCATTAATCAAGTAAATAACAAATCCATCGAATGTTAAATAATGACTGTTTTTTTTTAAACCATTAATGGATTTCATTATTTTATTTACAACCGATTTTTATGATCTCATACTTATAAATTTAGAAAGTATTTCCTAGAAATAGAATTCGCCATATATGTTGACAAATAACGAAGAAATTACGTAACAAACATACAAAAATTAGAAACATACAATAGAATTCAGAATATTAAATAAATAAATGAAAAAACTTAACCTCCTTCTTTTTTGAGTCAGTTAAAAAAAGATAGACGGCGAGATAGAAGCCTAGTTGTTACACTGTTGGACGGTGAATTCCGTGGTCTCGAGTTCAAACTAAAGGCACCCTCTTCTGAGTTTTTGAATTCATGCGCTTATAACAATCCATTATCCTATACGTAAAGCGGTGAAGGCAAATATCGTGAGTACAGTTACATCCATGTGAGTTCTCCCAACCCACGTGCCACACTATGCCAGCGCAGCGTTTTGGACTATGACCCATGCCTTCTCAATGAGAGTGGAGGTTTTGGCCTGCGGTGGGACAGTAGTAGGCTGCTACATCATTATCAAAAAGAATAGTGTACTTTTATGTATATATGTATTGACAAAATATAATAAAGTTAAAATATTTTTGATCTTGATGCTGAAGAAGGTAAATATATAAATATTTATGAAAAGAATTGCTCAAAAATTAAATTCTCATACAGTTTCTTTTTCAATCTTGACACAGATTTTTTTCAATCATACAGCTAATCTGGCTAATATTCTCAATCAAGGTAGTTATCTGCATTTAAATTCCGACCAGAAAGTAAATGTTTATTTTAAAGAAACATCTTATTTTCAGCAAATATTTAAAGCTTTCAGCTAATATGTGGGTATTGTGTATATAATATATCAAGTCAAAAACATTTTCATTTAAAATGTAGGCAAGAGTAGTAATTACCTTTGCTTCTCAAAAAATGAGAGCTCTCAAAATAAATCAATCTCTAAATTATATATTCTGTAGCGACGTAGTGTTATTTCTATCTTATAATTTAAACAACATTAATGGCTACAATTAGTATGACTTGGCAGCTCTGTGAATTATTGTATCAGTTAAAATTAATAGCTATATACAATTCTAATTGACAGCCCTTCCGGGAGCTTGCAAATCATACAAAGTGCAGACACTGTCAAAGAGAACTGATGAGTATTGGTTGTCCTATTTGACTTTTATCTAAATTATTAGTAGGTATAGGACTGAGTTTCTTTAAATTGTAATTACAAGACTTACAATTTTTTACAGACTTTTAAAATTCTATAAAGGTTATTAACTTACATTAACAACTGGATGTAATTTGTGACCGTCTAATTATATGTTGGTAAAATACCCCGCGACACAGGGATTAGATTCCCTAGTGCGGGCTTTGTAAAACTTTATTACATTCATTTATAGGCCGTAGTAAGACGTATTGGTGCCTCAGTATGACCACTGCATTTGCGTTTTAGGACAAAGGTAGTCTAAAGTTTTAAATAAATAAAATCTTGCAGGCTGCTTTAATACATTGTTATTTAAACGTTGTTGCAGTGTGATGAAGGTGGCGGTGTTGCTGACGGCATCAAGACGGAGCCACCGGAGCCCGAAGAGCCTAGAGCCATGCAGAAGGTGCCGTCCCTCTCGGATCTGTCCGATCCCGAGGCGTCATTAGGTAAGTACATGTTTCAACACTCATACACCCCAATATACGCATTATGTTATAGTAATAGGTATTTGTTGCCGATCGATAGCTGAAACGTTAACCAAATTAGGACCTATAACCTAAAAGTATATTTCATTGGTTTATCCTTCAGTATTATTAAATTAGCCAATTCGTAACTGCTACGAGTACTACGGCGTAGCACTGACTGAAAATCATATAATTTATTGATTCATTAAGTGTGTAGTTTTTTTTTAATATGAGATACAAAAATGACGACGATATAACCTTGAACTAAAAATATTATAAGTAGGTTATTAAATTATTTTCTGTTAGAGACTTATTGATCAGTATATATAGAGCTTTAATATTTATTGTTAATAAACGTTGTCTTTAGTTGTAGAATGAACGACAGATTTAAGTTAGTCATGAAAAAAGGAATGAATGCAAATTATATTCCAATTATAACCAACATAAATCACTGTTCATGGCTTTACACTATCGTTGCTTATATCGTGAAGTAATTAAATTACATATTCATTTTAGCAGTCTATAACTTGTGTAAATAATCAGTTAGGAAAACAGGAAAAAGAGAAAACTAATATTTTACCACGAAGTCAAAACATTTTATAAAACGGGAACATTGATAATCAATTATTCCCACGCCCGTTGTGAAAAATGTTTTTCTTTCGCGTTTTGTTTATCGAGACTGTTGGGAAATTCTTACGATGTTCAAGGCAGTTTGTTTTCTTGGGACTGGCGTACACATTGTTGTTTGCGGGGTTTAACGAGTAGTGAATAGGCGGATTAAGAAATACACATACATATTGTTAGACAAAATATTTCCACCTACCTTTGCTTTGCATCGGTGCCTAGCGTCTAGGTACTAGGCACAGATAGGTAGGTAGGTATTATATTATATAATAAAAGTTATGGAGTCAATTTACCACTATAACATAGTATAACTTAAAGTTTTTTATCATAAAAATTGGAGAGTTTTTACGAGATTTAAATCGCGACGTCCTGTAAAGGCCCGATAAGTTACTCTGTTACACTAAGATCGTAGGAAAAATAAGAACTGGCAAACAAATAGAATAGCTCGACCAGAGCGTCAACATCATCGGGCCTGTCCTTCTTCTGTTTCTGAAAACAACCCGATTAAATTAGATATTATTAGACCTAGAAGAACTTATTCTTTTCAAACCTATAAATCCTTCTTTAATTTAATTCCTTTGCTTTAATCATCCACTGATTAAAGCAAAAGAGGGCATCAGCTGCCAACATTTCTAGGTTAATTTCTTAGATTTTGCATTAATGATTAATAAATAGTTAAGTCGTTTAGTCAAGACAAGTTACGTTGTACGATTGTGACGTTGATTAATATTATAAATAATCAATAATATAGATAATTAAGTTATAAAAAAAAACAATGTTTAGATGATTTTAATTGGATTTGGAGATATTGTTTAATTTCGGGTACTTCCTAATTTTAACTTTATAGCGTATCTATTTTGACGGGTATATAAAACATCTAAACGTTGTTATAACGTTTGGCCTCACACCATTTCTGAACTTGGCTAACAATCAGTATTCCGTCATCGACCACTGTGAACTGTTTGTATAATATGAAAATAATACAAAGAAATCTTGTGTTTACATTATTTTAGGATATTCTCTCATTTCTTCCTCGGTTATTTAAAACGTTTCATCATTCCGCAGCGGGAAGGCAAATCGTGACAAGCAGTATGAAATCAATCCAGATCTAAAGCTTTTGAATTCTGCTAAAGACTGTATTTAATTAATCGTAGCGTTATGGATGTTGTTGTTTGTTAACAACCATTGACAAGTTTAAACCATCAGGATTATTCCCTTGATCAAGATCAACACATTATTTTACATACTATAGACAACTATAAGTACTAACACTATATGTTACAATAATAGGAAGAATAATAATTAACAATAAGATTAAGGTGGAAGGAACAATAATAATTCTACAGCATTATCTACAATTCATTTTAAAGATTTTGAAGTTTACAACAAATTATCTTTGGATCCCTTATATTATTTCATTTTATAAGTCTAAAATGTAGATTAATTGGAGCTCATTGCAGAAATATATTACTTTGATGTCCTCAATTTTGGTATAACTCCATACCACAATGGAGGACATCGAACCAATATCTTTCTTCGAAGTATTGCGATGCTTTTTATTTTCTTACGAATAGATTTATTACTTCAGCAAAAAAGTACACGGCGAGCTTAATAGTAAGCGTTTAACATGTGTGGATTTTTCCAACAAGTAGAACATCGGATGTATGGTCAGCACATCAAGCTACCCCAATCTGTAAAATGTCCCCAGTTGAAAGTGAACCTTATGCTTATGTGATAAAGTTGAAAATCTATGAAAGAAATTTGACAGATTGGGTTAGCTAGATGTTCTGGCGTCTGTACACCGTTTCACACCTTATTTGAAGTGCCTCATACTGTGTCTCCATGGAGACTACAACATTAGTTTAAAAGATAACGAGGTCATTCCACAGCTTCAGTGTACTTGGAAGGAAGCTCGTCTGAAATCGTCGTATGAGAGGTGTGGGGAAGAGCTTAATCGGTCATAATCTACATGTAGAATATCTTAGACAAGTTCCATCCGCGACAATCGTTGACGTGCAATTTCTTAGACAGTAATAGGTGTATCCTGACACAAGAAGGTCAGATTTGATGGTCGTCATCTGCTCGTATGTGTCGAGCGGAACTGGGTCGGTTCTGCGGCGCCCGCGTCCTGTTGCGACGTCCGCTAGCTTTGATGATTCAGACGATGCTGTTCCTATACTTCCTTACGATTTATTGGATAACCGATTATAAACGGATTTTGATGAAACAAAGAGATGGCCTATATTAATTTCTCTGAATATTGCAAATTTCTTTCGCATTATTTAAGATACTTAATCTTACCGTCATAACCACCTTACTAACCAGACACAACTAAAACACGTTTAAACATCTGACGTCAGGATATAAAGAGGTGTGAGTTATGTTATTCACACCTCTCTGTCTTTTAGTGTCGGAATACGGATTTAGTGATATACGGAGAGATGATTGTATATAGAACTGGCTTGAAGATCTTCCTTCCTTAACTTACTGTTGTCATAGTAATTTAGCAAAGGCTGATTTGATTTCAATGCTGTTTTTGTCTTAAAGTTAGTTTCATAGCGAAGGTTTTTGGTTAGTTTCCTTGGAGATGGTTCCTTAGTTTCGCAATGTGAGCACTGAGACACTAGAATCGAATCTAAATCAAATAAAAGACAGAATTGGGAAATTTCAAAAATATACAAAAATCGAGCTTAGATTGAGACAAGATTACGAGGAAAAAGCTACAACAACAACTGCCAGACATTAAAATTATAATAAATTGGACACCCTTCCTAATATATGTAGATTTTTGTTCATCTTTAGAGAACCTAAAATATCACAAATACTGTACTACAACTGTTTTAAGGATTTAATCCCTGTCAACGCTAATGTTAGAGAAACATTACTTCAAGTCAACTATAAGCTAGCATGTAACATGTAAATCTATGAAAGGTGTTTCTAAGCTTGGTCTTACCACAAGTCCTTCAGGCTTAAAATAAATCCATTGCAGGGGACTTGATAACATATTTTATCTCCTGATAATTTTATCTCTTGCGAAACAGTAATTAAATATTTTCTTTATGATCCTTAGCTCTTAACACTTCCACGATGTGATGTAATTCCCTAAAGTTTAGCCCCGAATTTACAGTTGAAACTCAGACCGCTTAAGTATATTATTTCTTGTCTGATCTCAGCTTACACTGTTTTGTCACTGGGCATTATAGGTGACCGGGAACAGCTCCATTGTCCGTTAAAAAGCAGGGAAAGCCTTCTAACAAATAAATATAGGGGGCGCCACCATTAAGGTTCAATGTATTTTTTTTAGATATTTTGTACAACAGTCGCTTTACGTTATGACGTGAAGACGCAGGTCGGTCGATTGAGGATGACAGAAGGCATTGCAACGATACAGTGTGAAGAAAACATGCGTATTTCCCCATTCTTACGAGTTTACGTATAATTAAGATGGCAAAACATTAGTTATTATTTTAGTAATCTAAGCAACAATTAAGTAAAAGCGGACAGTATTAAATCTGTTATCTTAAAATATCTTGCAAGTACGTTTCATGCGAAATATTTCTAACGATTTCTCGATCATCAAAATTGTTGTAGAAGTTAACAATCTTCATTATGTACAACATGAACCCTGAAAACATAAAAGGTTTTGCCGACGTTGTGCAAAAAGGAAGTAAATTTTCTTTTCATGCTATTTATATGCTGGTTACAAATTTCTTATAATAAAGTTGTGCCGCTTTTCTGTTGACAACTAAATCGTCAAGTTTCAGCGCCATTAACTTTCTGGTTTTATTATGACCACGTCGCTATAAAAGTTGAAGATATAACTCAAACCAAGTTCCACGTGCTTTATTTTAATTTCCTTGAGTGGTTAAAATGGGAAACATAAAATATTTCTTTAATCACGTCTGAGGCTAAGACTCACGTGAATTCACAAAATCTTCCAAAGCTTTAACAGAATATATGTTTATATAATACTAGCTATGCTCCGCGGTTTCACTCGCGTTAAAGTAGTTTTGGTGTAAAAGAGTAACAAAACATACTACATCCATACATCCTCAAGCGGTTTTGGCTGTGCACGCCGGAATAGCTCGCAGATGGTAGATTTTTACCTACATACTTGACACTTATCGTCATATTTTGGACATTTCTCACAATATTTTTATAAATTGTAGCCTATGTGTTATTCTGATGGATCTTATTATTATAAAGTTTCATCCATCCATCCATACTTACAAACTTCCGCGTTTATAATATTATTAGGATTAACTTAAATCTTTGTGACGTGAATTGTGATCTAGTCCTAATGATAAAATGCAATAGAGTCTAATGATAAAATGCAATTGATAGCCTCGATACAGGCTCTGCGTAGTAAAGTTATCATTGTTAATCGACTAAAATGTAAAACTAAATTCGAAATATAAAGTGTTATCTTTATTTTTTATATGTTATTTTTAGTATATGATTGTCCTGCATGGTTGCGGTTAGCTGGTGGGAATTTCTCCACTAGAACCTTCTAGTAACATTTATAAATAAATATCTTGGGACATCACACACCTCAATCTGATACGAAACTATGCAGAGCCTGTGTTATGGTAAACAGACAACTGATAAACATACTTATACATTTTTAAATACATACATAGTTTATATAAATCACACCCAGACACAAGACACGAATTGTGGTCAGCCCTCAAAGATTTGTCCTGTAGGAATTGAATCCACGACCTCCGGCATAACATTTAGGGTCACTAACCATAATATCCGACTAATATTATAAATGCGAAAGTTTGTGATATATGTATGTATGTTTGTTACTCTTTCATGCAAAAACTACCGAACTGATTATAATGAAACTTTGTAGTAATATTTCGCCTGTAAAACCGCGGGGCCCATCTAGTAGTTTATAATGATATATACTAAATTATATAAAATCAAGAAATAATAATTATTATTATGTATTTATTTCAACTAACATGACTCACATTTGTTAGTAACAATAATTCTTACATCTATATTAGATAGTATTCCTATACCTATAACAACACTCACACACACGATCAATGCCACTATTTTATTTAACACTGAGGTAGATAGCTTGGAGCAGCGACTCACATAAAGACAATTGAGTCTGCTGGCCACACAGCTCATGATAATGTTGGGGCTGAACCGTACGCGGCGCCCCAGGGAAGCGCATCGTTTTCTCATGGTCAGTAAGTCAGTCAATAAGCTTTTTATACCTATATATACGCGCACAGGTGAGATACTATAAACTTGAAAGAGACAATGCTATTTTATCAGCTCATATAAATATATTCAGTATCAGCCTATTGTCTCATACATAATAAAAATATTATCAACCGCCTCATTCATGTTTTTGTAATGTAATAAGATTTATATTCATATGTGTTTCAATTGATAAAATTAGTACTGAATTTATTAGATTACATATAATTAAAAATATAATTAATGGAAAGGTTCACAAATTATATTTTTATTTGGGTTTGGAAAATAACAAATATGAAACATGTTATGCCGTCCCTTTTTTTATAAGACAACGCCGGGGTACTTTGCCGGACACAAATTACATCCAGACTCAGAATAACTATTTATGGGTCACACAATAGTTGTCCGGCGCGGGGCTCGAACCAGCGACACGAAGCAGCGAGGCGACTGTTTTAGCCGCTGCGCCACACGAGCTGTCAGTCTTTAATTTATTTTGATTTTATGTTACTGGAACAACCAATTTGGAGTGTAGACAATAATTACCAAAATTTTGATATAATAATATCCTAGGACATTATTTACACACGGCCATCTGATCTCAAACTAAGCAGAGCTTGTACTATGGAAACCAGATGACTGATAAACTACATATATTACTTTTCTTTTGTAAATACATACTTATATAGATAATTCCCCCCAGACTCGGGACAAACAGACATGTTCATACATACAAATATCTGTCCTGGGTGGGAATCGAAACCACGACATCTGCCGTGAAAAGCAAGCATTTGCCAACCACGCCAACAGCCCCATAAAAATATGGCCGATGAATACTTTTATATCCTCCATACTGTGCTGTGTACTGGGTGCTATCAAATGATAAATCGTGGTATAATCCACGCAATTTAAATAGGTATCCCGCAAGATTAATTTTAATTTTGTTTTGTTATTTGACCCTAATGCGCTGAATTACTATTCTTTACGTACTTATTCTTTAAGATAAGATAACTCTTTATTGTACACCAAAATAAATACAAGAAATACGGAAAACAATCATAATATTGTCCTCTAAGCTGAATTTCGACGCCGAGTCTCCATGGAGAAAAGGCAACTGCGCAAGAGATATTATATTGCACAAGTGTGTGCGCAAACACAGGGAACGCAATAGGGGGATATACACACATCAACAAAGTCTAGGGATACGTTATTTTGAAATCAAACATGGCTTTATTGTTTAAAACCTATTTAGTTTCCTTAAAAAGTTTATTTACAGATTTAAACCTTGTCTATTCTTTATTCAAAATTTAAAAATTAAAATGAGAAACAAATGAAAACACGCAAAGCACAGCGCAATCTTGAGTTGTATCTAATTTCAAGAAGTTGCATTAAAATTTTTTTTGCGTGTTAATTGAAGAAAACCTTATAAATTGTTTTATTTTCTTTTCTCAATTGGTTGTGTAAGCTTTTTAGCGTCATGCCACGCCATCATTTGAGTCGAGATGAAATGTTACGGGCAGTTGGCATGTTACAAAACGGTGCTATTCAACGCGTCGTTGCTGAGTCTCTGGGCACAAGCCAAAATGTGGTATCCAGGCTGTGGTCACGTTATCGCGCTACTGGAGATGTGGCAGAACGGCACACAGGTAGATATCGTGTTACCACTCAGAGACAGGATCGATTTCTCCAAATGACCGCCAGAAGACTACCCAATATCACAGCGATGCAACTAGTGCAAAGGCTCCAGGAGGGTCAGCAGCTGCTGGTGAGCGACCAAACCGTGCGAAGGAGGCTGCATGAAGTTGGTCTTCATGCTCGCAGACCGCTACGAGTCCCAGCGCTGCGACGTGGCAATCGCGGTAGGCGACTTTTATGGGCTCAAGAACATTTGACATGGAGTGATCAACAATGGTCATTGGTGCTGTTCACTGATGAGTCCCGCTATGGATTTCATCCAGATTCGAGACGAACACGCGTTTGGAGAACTCCAGGCAGGGTCAGCCGTCTCCGACATCCACAGGAGGTCCACTCTTACCAAGGCGGGACAATTATGGTGTGGGCAGGAATACGAATCGGCGGACGAACCCAACTCATTTGGATTCAGGGCAGCATGACTGCCCATAGATACCGTGAGGAGGTAGTAGAACGTGTCATTGTCCCGCTCAGGGCCCTAACGGGGCAAGAATTTCAGCTCATGCATGACAATGCACCTTCCCATACAGCGCGGCTGGTGAGGGCCGCCCTTCGAGAACACGATGTTCAGGTATTAGATTGGCCTCCACAGTCGCCAGACTTAAACCCAATTGAACACGCCTGGGACATGTTACAGCGAAGAGCATTGAGGGATTTTCCGCCCAACTTGACAACAGAAGAACAACTTTTCGAACATTTAAAAAGAACTTGGGACTGCATACCCCAGCAAGACATTGACACCTTAATTTTAAGTATGGAAAATCGTTGCCGCTGTGTGATTAATGTTAGAGGAGGAAATACCGATTACTGATTATCAGATTTGGTAAGATTTTTATTCATTTAATTCGATTGAATAATTTTATAAGAATAAAATGTTTTTGTTCACTCAGTAATTTTCTATGGCTTAATTAATTTAAGACTTTTATTAATTAGAAAAACAAAATCGCATCGTGTTGTTAATGTTTAAATATCGGCCATGAAATTATCTTTAATTCTTCCATTTACAGTCATAACAAAATGTTTATAGTTTTCTAGATAATCAATGAAATGTTCAATATCCCTAGATTGTGTTGATGTGTGTATATGCCATAATTGCCACGCTTGGCAGATGTTCATCATCATCATCATCATCATATCAGTCGAAAGACGTCCACAGCTGGACAAAGGCCTACCCCAAGATCTCCACAATAGCCGGTCCTGCGCTGCCCGCATCCAGCGGCTTCCCGCTGCAGCTGATGGTCATAGTACACAGAAAAACGCTGCTACTGTTCTCTGGCAGATATTCCCTCGGGTCGATTTATACGCCACCCACGGGATGAAATGGGGTGATGATATTCCATGCAATCACCAAATCCTTATCACTCTTTAATTTTATAATGTAGCATCTATAAATATATGCATTCTCGTTCGGGTTGAAAAACCTACAATGGAGAGGCGACGTAATTTTTATTATTTAGTCTTATAAAATATGATTTGATATGTGCGTACAGTAGCAAGATGGGCATTAGTATGCAAAGTGCACTGCAGTTGAGGTACCGAGGTGACGAACAGGCCATTTAGATGCGCACCCGCACGCATCTACGTGCGACGCATGCCCTACGCGATTTAAGCATAATAAATTTATACGAAAATTATTAAAAAGTATCTTTATAGTTAAAGAACGAGTTAACGGTCCTCGATGGTTAAGTTAAATTAAAAATACGTGCCATTTTTCAATGATTAGGATTTCCTGTATTGCTGTGTTTTATTGTGTGTACCAAATTCTTGCCCACTACGACAACTCCTCTAAGCCAAAATCAACTGCACATGTTGTGCAGTGGTTAAGCCAGTCGCCTCGCCACTTCGTGTCGCGGGTTCAAATCCCGAACAGCCAGGAGAGCTATTAGTGCGATTGATAAGTAATAGTTCTGAGCTTGAGTGTACTTTGTATCCGGTAATTATCATTGTAAGGCGTAATTTACAAACATATAATTGATGAAAACAAAACTCACCCAGACTCAGAATTATTTCCATAAAGATACAGGGATTAATTACCATAGCTCAGGGGTAGTCTATGTTTAAAAAAAACTTTGTACAGACGCCAGCACATCCAGCTACCCAAATCTGTCAAATTTCTTTTTAAAAATTTTCAACTTTATCACAAAAGTATGAGTTTCACTTTCAATTGGGGAAGGTTGACAAAAAAAAAAGAAGAAATGTTTATTCACAATTAATAAATCTTCTTTGCAGTTTGTTGGCAGATGAAGCTCCCTTTTTCCAATTTTCTTATATAACTATAATATATATAAAATTTGGATTGGGGTAGCTTGACGTGCTGGCGTCTGTACATCGTACGGAAAAGCCTCTTATTGAGGAAAATTATGAGTCGATGCCTTAGAAAAATATTAATAGTGTATTAATATTTACCTCCAGAGGAAAGCGGGCGATACAATTAGTTACAGCCTTAAGCCTCAAAGACTAAGAAAATTTCCACTGGAAAAACGAGTTGTAAAATAGCAAGCAGAATACATACATAACAACCTACTTGAGGTTGTTGATTCCTATAATAGGCATAGCAAAAGCGATTGAGCGCAAGGAAGTTGTTCCTGGTCGCTACAAGGTATGTATAATAAAATATCCCAGATATGGTCGCTAGTTATTTAACATAATGTATTGATAATTGTAAATCTTACACTATTGGGTGGTATTTGTCATTTTATTATTTTACTGCGTCGTTGATCTAGCGGTAACATGTTTAAACGCAGTTAATGGGTTAAATTCCCGAGTAGATAAAAAAAATGATATTGGGGTTTTTCTGATAGATAAGACAAAATTCCCAGTATCAGCTCAAAGTCTGTGTGTGTTTGTTTAACAATGCATACATGTATATTCAAACTTTTAAAATCATATTGTTAACGGATACATCGTACAATAACACTCAGAACAGCTAAATATGGATCCCACAAAGAGTTGTCCAGGGCATTGAAGAAGAAACTGAAGGATGCCGAGGCAGTATCGCGGCAACCACCACTCGTTAGCTATTGATGTCAATCCGTTTTAGTTTCTTACTCATATAATTATGAATGAGTGCCAAGTAATCTACAAAATGTCATCATCAATATAAGTAACTTATATTTCTGCTTAGTACTTAATACAGTGTCGATTTTGCGATATGTACAGACGCCAGCACATCCAGCTACCCCAATCTGTAAAATTACTTTTATCGATTTTCAACTTTGTCATATAAGCATAAGGTTCACTTTCAATTGGGGAAATTTGACGGATTGGAGTAGCTTGATGTGCTGGCGTCTGTACCTACTCAAGTTCTGTGAAAATTATCTAATCGTAAATATTTTTTGGTGTTGATTCACAATCAGGAAAACCCTGATATTGTTTTCATAATGTATCAAAATTAGTAAGATTACGACGTGTATGTATCTATTCGAATTAATGAATGACAATAATGATCACCAGTTGATGTTACAGGCGGTTCCAAAACTATATAGAGTCTAGAGATCTTAAACAAGTTTACACATATATGGTTAACAGAGGTATAAAAGAAATATCCTAACATGTCGTAATGTATTTTATTCATTACTTATTTTTATTTAAATGACCTGTTCTGTTCGTAAGCGAACGTTGTGGTGTGAAAGAGAGTAATCATAAACATAGAAAAAGGTATGCTGAGATGGTATGGGCATTTAGAAAGAATGAGAATATTGACAAAAGAATTATACCTGGCCTGTGTGTTTGGGACAACCGCAAGGGGAAGACCTCGTAAACCATTCTCTAACCAAATCGGAGACGTTCTCAAGAAAGGCCGCTCTGCCTACCCCTCTGGGAAACAGGTGTGAGTGTGTGTATGTATGTTCGTCGCATCGGTACCTCAACTACATTTACTTTGTATACAAATGCCAATCTTGCTGCTGTACGCACATATCAAATCATATTCTTTAATAATATCAGTTTACTAGATAGGCTAAATGTCATTTAAAACTCATTATCTTGTGTTGTGTTTTGAGTCGTTCAAATAGAGTTTATATATAGTTTATTTACAACAAGTAAGTAATCTAAAATGATTTATCTACTATTTAATGTTGTAATGTAATCACAACAAATTGTGTCTGTCGAATACACTCACTATAATGTGTATAAGACTAACCAATTAATTAACTTATAAACAATCACACTAATATTATAAAGGCGTAAGTTTGTGAGTGTGTATGTTAGTTACTTCTTTGCGTCTAAACGGCTAGAGCGATTTTAATAAAATTTGGTTTGGATTTAGCTGACACCCTAGATTAATAGATAATTTATAAAGTTAAACGCCGGTAAAACCGCGGGGTACACCTAGTTAATTATAAAAACAACAACGCAAGGCACAGTATAAGTTTATATTTTGTATTCACGAGAAATATCTATCATTTTTCTACTTATTAAATAATACAGATTCGAGTGGCGCGATACATTTTCTACGCACTTATTTGAAGGACGGTCTCAAATCTTTAACCACGGACAGTGGTCGATTATAATCATAGTCGGTCAACACATAAACCAACATGTCCGCCGACTAGTCCGCTCGCAGTACTAGGCGAACATAACTCTTTCGGAGCTTTCGCTCCTTCTTGCCCATTCACCAACCTCTTTTATGAATGAAGCTGTATATGTGTGCGTAATCGGCGCATTTGTACTGACGCATACGCATTAGCGATGTGTTCGAGTACACGTGTTTATTTGAACCGACTTGGTAGGCATTCATGAGAATTTTCTTGTGTCAACATCAGCTTGGATGGACAGAAATAGTTCTAGCTTTGTACTCGCAAAGTTGGGAGTCGAAGATATGCGCAATGTTTGTTTTTCGGTTCGGTATTCTTGAGATTTCTAGTACTTCCAAACCTGTTCTATAAGCTTGGCATAGTAAAGATGACCCGGTATTGTTTCTGACCACTGGAATTGCCGATAATTTTCTCTATGATATAAATATTGCCATGAATTCATTAGTTGATAGCAGTAGGGAACTTACAAGCGATATTAGCGAAGTAGGCCTAAGTTTAACCAGTTATTATTGCGCAGTTATCTTTAATTCCCATAAACTCATAAGAAAGAAATGCTGTGAGCAATCAATAACAAAATGACGAGATGCTTAGGTGTCAAGCATTTAGCCCTGCGGTCAGTCTTTGGGTGGGTGTCCACCTAAGTTTAATTTTTGTGGATATACGTAGTTGTGAGGGCCAGTATAGCTGTTGGTCCCGGTCTTAGTTATATGATAATTATCATAAAGCCATGTCAGCGAGGCCAGAGTTATTCAAGCCACCCTTGAATAACTCTGGCCCTACCCGATCAAGAAGACGATAAATAATAAAAAATGGATACAAGACCATAGCAAGACAATATAAATTAATTTACTATCAACCTCTGTCTATATATACCTCCATAATTATACACACCACCTTACAATCATAAATCTAGACTCTGGTTTAGATCATAGACAATTCAGGCTACGATTATATATCACATCCCAGTTGTATTTAACTAGCTTAAGTAGTTCTGAAGCAAATACTAAACGTGAAATTCGTCTTCGACTAATGTCATCCAACACCAAGGCAAAATTGTTCCCATGTCACGGGCAGTCAGCGATAAATCAAATTAATTTGAAATTGTCACCATCGATTACGCCTCCACCATCTGACGGGCAAGTGGTACTGAGACTACGGAGCTTTAATCCACATGTGCACCAATAAGAAAAAACTAAAAGCACCACGCAAGCCAAATTCAACGCTAATGAACAAAAAATAAAGAATATGATTCCGGTTTTCTTGTAAACCAGGTGACATACGAAACTAAGTTTCTACTTGGTCGAGCATAAAAACCGCTTAGCACGCCATAAATATAGTGTTACGTTATATTAATGAGTTTTATTATTAAGACAACTCTTACTTAAAAGCTTTATGATATTTACAAAAGTACTGGTTGCAATAATACCAATTCTATGTGCTCATTTATGTTATAATACCAATGTAATAATACCAATTCTGTGTGCTGAGTTTGAACTTGGTCGAGCATAAAAACCGCTTAGCACGCCATAAATATAGTGTTACGTTATATTAATGAGTTTTATTATTAAGAGAATTCTTGCTTAAAGACTTTATGATATTTACAAAAGTACTGGTTGCAACAATACCAATTCTATGTGCTAATACAGTACTATAATTATAGGTTTTAACGATCCTTTACTGAGCTTAAAGGTCACATTCGAAATACAATGTAAATATTAGACGGGCCGGTTGGAGTTTTAACGCCGCAGGTCGTCGGTTCGATTCCCACCCAGGACAGATATTTGTTTGCATGAACATGTCTGTATGCCCTGAGTCTGGGTGTAATTATCTATATAAGAATGTATTAACAAAAAGTAGTATAGCAGTTATCTGGTTTCCATAGTACAAGCCCTTAGTTTGGGATCAGATGGCTGTGTGTGAATAAAGTCCCAGGATATGATTATTATTTGTTTTTTTTAATAAACCTGGCCAATAATATAAATAATAATAAAGGGCCAACTGTTTGCCGACTACAGCCTAGAAGGACTATTAACCATGCCATCAACAAAGAGACACTCAGAAAATCAACCATTTAGGCCGTCACCAATCTATGGACTATGGTTAGGCACCTCGATTCGGCTAGGTTCGTATACAATATGCGAGGTTAAGCAATTGTAGCCGCGGTTTTAGACGCGCTAAACTTTGCAACAAATATCGAACCAGCCAAGGGAACGTGAATGAACTGATACACCCAACAGTGTTACTACAACTTAGTTTAATGTTTGTAAACATTAAATAATAATTGTTTTCCCAACGCATGTAACTTTAGTAGTTATGCGAAAGTATACACGTCGTAGTTTTGGCAACATCCTGTAGAGCGAACAACATGTGGGGGAAGTGGACACCGCAACATCCTCTTGAGGTAACGTTGTAGACATTTCGTCGTAACTGAATATTTGCAATTTTAACTGCATTTTTATGGATTTATTTCAGTTTACGATGTTACGTAATCAACTATTTTAAAGTTATCTAATTCATGGTTAGTGAGATAGATTTCTGGACTTAAAGTACTTACCACTTAACAGTTATCTGAATCGTATTAGGTAGATAATTTAAGTTAGAGTCTCCAGTGGCAGAATTCTGTATTTAAGAGGGAGTTTATATTGTGAGAACCTCTAATAAATAAGTGTCACTTTAACTTTGAGACTTTCATTAAATTAACATATTATTTGAACAATACTATTAAACGAGCGGTAAGTAATAATTATAATAATATTTTATTTCAGCTAATTTAAATCCATTTTTCCATCCATGTCAGTAAACGAAGCGACAGAGGTGTGCATGAATTGCAATGAATTGAATTTAAAAAAAAACAGGATCGTGACAAATGGAAGTCCGTTGTCTCTGCCTACCCCTCTGGGAGACAGGCGTGAGTCTATGTATGTATGTATGTATGTAAAATCCATTTTTGTTAGTACATAATTTATAGAGCTAATCTTTCAAAAACCCCAGTGGGTATATGTTTCAAACGCGAAACAGGTCTATCATGTTTTTCATTGTATAATTTTCCTAAGTGATGAACTAATAAATTTCTAATACGCACATGAATTCGAAAAGTCAGTGTCTTGGCCTCGGTTTGAACTCGAGACCACGGACTAAATAGTCCAAAAGTCTAACCACTAGACTATCAAGACTATCAAAATATTGTACAAAATAATTATAATGTTGCTAATTTGTATAATCATATTGGTACATAAATGAATCATGTCAAATGGTGAGGGTGATAATGTCGAACAAATTGCTCCCATTGTTGCTGTTCGCTAGAATTCTGATATGATAACATGCCACATACTGCCTACTGATAGCTTGTAATTTCGTTATTATCATGCACTTTATGTTTTTACAACGAGATTGCATATTAATAGCCTCTGTTAACAACCCGTTGATATAATAATATTGTTTGAATACTGTTCCGGAAAAATGTCTGTTGATACTAATAATTTTGTTACAATACATAAATAAATATCTTGGAACAACAGTAACTAACACAAGGCCATCTGATCCCAAATTAGTCAAGACCCTGTACTATGGCAACCAGACAACTGATAAACATACCTACTTTGTCTAATATTATAAATGCGAAAGTTGGTGATTATAGATGTATGAATGTTCGTTGCTCTTTCACTCAATAATCACCGAACGGAATTTGATGAAACTTTGTAGCAAAATAGCTTGTAGATCTTTCATTTGCTGAGGTAGACGCCTATCCTAGCTAGTACTTATAATGTTGCATGCTTCATAAGTATTATGTTAACTAAACGCAATTAGTTATATCATCTTAGATGTAAACTAAATTAAAGATTATCTGTGCTTGTTGGGAATAAATCTTTTTAATTTTTTTTTTATTTTTTTTTATCCGAATAATACATAAGCTATAAATTTTTACGTGGGTGAAACAGCGGGGTACAGCTAGTACTAAATTCATACATATCTATACTAATATTATAAAGAGGTAACGTTTGTGAGTTTGTGACGTTGTAACGGGTAATCTCTGGATCTTCTGAAACGATTTTCAAAATTATTTCTCCAATAGAAAGTTACGTTATCGAGGAGTGACATAGGCTATGAAAAAACGGGCAGGGAGAAAAATATTTATAACGCGGAACGAAGTCCGCGGGCACTGCTAGTTATAGATAAATTACACCCAGACACGGAACAAAGATTCGTGTTAATCACACAAAGATTTATCCTGGATGGGAGTCGAACCCACGACTTGGCTTAGCAGTCAGAGTCACTAACCGCTAGACCAACTGGCGAGTCATATATAAAGAAATATCGTGTAGTTTAGTTGCTTCGAGGGTGGCACAATACTAATGTGATCGGCTAATAAGAATGAAGCGTAGTAATCAACGCGGCCATACGCCGCGACGAGGTCACCTCACGCAGAACGCTCATATTGCGTTCATATCAAAGTTCATTCATTCGAGTTCCGCTGAGCTTTTGTTTATAACAACGCTGAAGGAAAATCCGGTTAATAATAAATTTATCAATGAAACTGTAATGCAATTACATTGTGCTGAATTTACCGGATAATTAATGTGTTATTTTTGTATGTGTTGATAGCTGATATCAGCGCTGCTGTATCAACTTGGTATTGAGTTAATGATTATGACTACCTCATTTACCTACTTTTCTTTATCATATGGTTACTCTAGTGTCGGAGTTGTATAAACCGCCCGCTTTTGAGATGGCTTAACGACTGTTGTCTAATGACTACAACCGGGACCGATAGTGCTAAAATGTTAATGACAAAATTGCTTGGCAATGAGTTTATTCAATGCATTTAAATAATTTAATTGTAAGTAATTAGACGTTTATGTGAACCTGTTTAAAAAAAAGTATTCCTACTGAGCCTTTTGGCAGTGTTTCTCAGTAGCTGCCACGTCAAGCAGTGCATTGCCAACAGATAATAAACTATGGTTTCGATAGGTCAGGACAAAAAGTGGTAATGGGATTATTCTGCCAAGAAAACAATGTCAGTATTTACATCGTCTTGCATAGGAGAGCTCTGTTTCTTTTAACCGAGCACTAGGTCACCTGATGGTAACTGATCACCTCCGCCCATGGACACTCGCAACACCAAAGAAGCCGCAAGTGCGTTGCCGGCCTTTAAGAAAAGTATAGGCTCGCTTCTTGAAGGTTGCCATGTCATAATGGATCGAAAATACCTCCACAGTTAATTCCACAGAGTGTAAGTGCGCGGTAAAAAGTTTCTTGTGAAACGCACGGTAGATGATAAGGAAGTAATTTCCACTTTATCGTTTTGGCTTGCCTATGCCATCGGATTATGAGTATGGAGCAATAGGGCTGCACCTGTGTAGAAGAACACACTTCTACGGTAAGACCGGTTGCTATTGCCGAAAATCAACCATGAACAGATTTATTGTTTTGGATTAGAATCACATCATCAGCCTGATATCGTCCACTGCTCGACATAGGCTCTGCCTAAGGATTACACAGCGTTGCCATTTGGAAAAGTTTGCCGTAGTCACCGTGATTGGCATGTGAATTAGCAACTGCAATCAGGAGGTATATAGCTAGTGCACAGGTGGTGCTGTTGCCCGACTACCTCGTGTATCAATTAGTCGCCTTTTACGACACCCATGGGATGGTATAGGGTGGCCTCATTATCTTTTCTAGGCCCAAAAACCACACGGCGGGATTAATAACCACAACTAATTCTATATTTTTGATGGATATCTAGCTGTCTCAAGTAGACTCAGATGCTGTTCTCACGCTATATACAGATGGAGTGTAGAAACAATGGGCCCGTATAGTCGGGTAGGTCGGCCCACCCTGGAGACAACGTACTTTTAAGAAAGGTCGTTGCACTCACGCAGATTAACGAGATAGCTCATTACCTACGTGCAAATGCTGCGATGAGCGAGACCTTTGATTGAACATCTAATTGGGTCACGAACATGTGGTACACGGGAGCGGGGGCAATGAATCACGATCGGTTTGATTTCATTGAACTTTCCGCTTTAACGGTCCCTAAGAATTTACGGCAATTCTAACGCGTTGATATCTACTACAATCAATTGATAGAATCAGTTCTATTGAAGTGAGGTATAGTAGTACCTAATTATACCGTGCAACTTAATAGTATTGTACGCGCGGTTGTATTTTAGCTATGGCTGCCACAATACCTATCATGAATCCCTTTTTTTCATTCTTAATATGAGGAAACTGACATGGACGCCAATCGTCTAAGTTTGCTTTATAATAATCCCAAATTAAGTAGAGCTTGTACTATGGAAACCAGATAACTGATATACTACCTAAACTACTTTTCTTTTGTAAATACATAGATAATTACACCCAGACTCAGGACTCTGTCCGGGGTGGGAATCGAACCCACGACCTACGGCGTGAAAAGCAAGCATTTGCCAACCATGGGAACAGGCCCGTCAAAGGCCCGTTTGTTATCACATATGTTGAGTTATGTCGTTGTGGCCTTCTTCAGTTGGAAGAACTCCGGTCAATCCTTTGAGATTCGACGGGCCGGTATTCGTGGTTGGTAAATGTTGCCTTTCGCAATGCAGGGGCTCTACCGGCTAAGTCGCCGAACATCGATATTTTACATGGCGTTCGAATAAATAAAGATTAAAAATGACTGAATGAATCGTTAAATCGGTTTCAACGTTGACATTCGATTTCGGACCATTTATGACGTCACATGTGGTGATGGAAGCCGATTTAACGATTGATTAAGTCATTTTTAACCTTTATTTATTTGAACGCCATTTCAGAAATCGATGTTCGGTGACTTAGCCGGTAGAGGCCCTGGTCGTGGTTTCGTTTCTTCTGTCCCACCAAGGAAAGAAATTTGTGCGTTGAACGTCTGTTTGTCCTGAATCTGGATGTAATTATCTATATACTTAAGTATGTATTTACAACTAAAAGACACAGCGTGAGCAGGCCCCCTACAAGATGGACCGATGATCTTGTTAGGGTCGCTGGAAATCGCTGGATGCGGATACCGCAAGACCGGCAATTGTGGAGATCTTTGGGGGAGGCCTTTGTCCAGCAGTGGACGTTCTTTGGCTGATATGATGATGATGTGTTTACAAGAGAACAGTACCTGGTATATATTCCATAGTTTAAGCCTGCTTAGTTTAGAATCATATGGCCGTATGTGAATAATGTCCCAAGATATTATTATGTAGTCTAGATGTGTTTAGATCAGTTTCGCACTAATAAAACCAGTTATGAAAGCATAATCCTAATCTGAAACTGCACCCGACTGTAACAAGGATGCGCCGCATTATCCTATTCGGGCTTCACCTATTTATTAATCATTTATGCTCTAGCGTGCAGACTCCCATACTACGTAACCACAGTATACATTATGGACAGTAAGTAAACTAAGCCTAGTTGATGAAATAATTATAGGGATATAATAATATAATATATAGGGACAATGTCATACAGATCATCCTAGTGCCAAACTAAGCAAAGCTTGTACTATGGGTACCAGGCGACGATATACATACTTATATAGATAGATAAATACTTAAATACATAGAAAACATCTATGACTCAGAAACAAATATTCGTGCTCATCACACAAATATTTGCACTTACCGGGATTCGAACCCAGGACCACCAGCTTCGTAGGCAGGAGCACTACCAACTAGGCTACGGTGAGTTTACATAGCTTATCTGTAATTAGTAGTTATAGTTTAAAATTTGAAGTGTGTTTTATCTTACTTAATCCTGTTGCAATGCTGTTACCTAACGATTTGTTTATTTATGTTGTTTTAATATGGCTTAACTGCGGGAGGGTTCTGGTGACCTGTAATACAGGTTTTATCAAAAACCTAAATCAGGCACCAGTCCCTCACAAAGTTGAACTAATTAAGATCTACATTATGTTAAATATAATATTATTGTAACGTTCATATTGTGAGGAGAGAATAAATACTTTTTATTAAGTATTAGTACTATTACCTAGACTCCATTAAAACAATGGGGTTGTACGTGTTGTATCTTTTAACGTTTGTGATATTGTCATATATACTACGCAATGCGCTCGTGGCATTAATAAAAAAAGATCGCGGAGAAAATTTATACGTGACCACTCATCTTAAGACGGCACTCACTACTGACAGCACCGCGACAACCGCTTAGGGGTCTTGTCGATGCGCATGTTTGTGTGAGTGTGCCGTTTTGAACGTTTGTAAGGTAGTTTCCGTACTGTTCATATGTATACTGGGGCGTAACTGCAATCAAATAATTAAATTACATTCTAGATTCCTTCCGATTCTTTGGTGCCCCTGAATTTCGACGCAACCAGCCAATTAAGGGGCCTTTTACAGTCCACTAGCGCCGCCAATTGAAAAAATGCATTTGTAACAAAAACGGCCGTTTATGTTTTGAATGCACGATTTAGCTAAACAGCTATATTTCAAGTGTTGATAAGGTATTATACAATTACGTTATTGCCTTTTCCACAGTAATAATAGAACATATTTTGTATTTTTGATTCTATTTATGAGTTATGACATTTTTTCGATTGGCGGCGCTAGTGGACTGTAATATGCCTCTTAAGCAGGAGATACTGGACTGGGCCTGTGGGTCTAATGGTTAGTGACCCTGACTGCCAAGCCAGAGGTCGTGGGTTCGATTCCCAGGGCAAATTTTTGTGTGCTGCGCACGATTATTTTTTATTGTGCTCTGTGGAATCAATTAACTGCGTAGGTATTTCCGATCTATATGACATGGCAACCTTCAAGAAGCGAGCCTATTCTTTTCTTAAAGGCCGGAAGCGCACTTGCGGCTCCTCTGGTGTTGCGAGTGTCCACGGGCGGCGGCGGTGATAGATAGATAGATAGATAAATAACTCTTTATTGTACACCAAGTAAAATAAAATATAAGGAACAAGGATGCATTACAGAAATGTACAATTGGCGGCCTTATCACTAAATGTGATCTCTGCCAGACATCACTTACCATCAGGTGAACGACAAGCTCGTATGCCATCCTATTTAAAAAAAATATGTGTGTCTAGATGTACAAACGCCAGCACATCCAGCGACCCCAATATGTCAAATTTATTTTATAGATTTTCAACTTTATAACAAAAGCATAAGGTTCACTTTCAATTGGGGAAATTTGACAGATTGGGGTAGCTTGATGTGCTAGCGTCTGTACCTTACCTATAACATATCCGCATTGATGACTAAATAAGTATGTTTATCTGTTATCTGGTTGCCTTGATTTAAGAATCAGAACATGTATTGTGACCAGGCATCGCATTGGATTAAAATAACAATTAATTAAAGAAAACAGTAAACAGTATTCAGATCTTGTTAGTAAATTACTGCAATATTTCAAAGTTTGTGCCTTAAAGTATGATTTATATTAACAATAAATCCATTGCTGACTCATTATGATATACGAAACATGTTTGAAATGTTGCCAACGTGCAGCAAATTACTAGTGATATACTCACACAGTAAGATATCGAGCTGCAGTCTGTAGAATTTTAAAGTGTAGTTAAACAAAAGCACTTCATTTGTGACAAACAAAGAGACTAATAATTTTAAATCGAAAAGTGTTACTATTCAATAACAGATTTTTTTAATGATAATTTTTAATTTACTATATGATTATTAATAGGATTTAACTGTATTTTCGAAATTGTAATTTAGACAATAATATTATGCATAACACTATTTGACATTGTATATCTGACTTATTAATTATTCAATTCATTGACTGTTTTTATATATCATTTAATTTCATTAATCTTGACATTGCAATTGTTAATTTTAGTTGTTATTGCTATTAATTAAATGTATTACCTTTTGCATGCTTTTTGGCAGAATGTATAGGATGCTAATAATAATTGTAACACCTAAATGTTTTACCTGCATTCTTAGCAAATAAATTGATTGATTGATTAAAATCATACATAATTGGTCGATGCAATGTAGTAGGGGTATTTTAGGGTAACATGCTTCATAAGGAAAGTAGGTAGGTATACTTAAAGAATCACTTCGTTATCCGTCTATCGGTCTGTCTGTCACGACCCTTTTTCTCAACAACGCGGTATCAAGTTCATATTAATATCAGATACTTACGTTGCTGAGTCGGCTTTCCTTAGAGCTGTGAAAAAATTAAGTTAACGCAATCAAAAGATAGTTAAGCCAACCAAAATTTTAAGGTACTTCAGGCCATAGAATCATGAAATTTGACAAGAAGCAATTGTCTTATAGCACATGTAATGTCGAAATTTGTACCTAGTTATCAAAAAAGTGGGGGGAAGGGGGAAGCAAAGGATATATCTTCCAGACTAGATTCCATAGGTGATAATCGAACTATTTAGGTACATTCCCATTTAGCTTTCTTTCTAATATACCATAATTCGATTATCCCGAGAAAGTCATGTATATGAATGAGGAATATCTGAACAAATTTGGATGCGATTTGGAATTATTTCATAATTCATCTAGATCTAGATCTGTTTACATGCGAACTAGCTTAACTTATTCCTTCGTGGGCTACAATAAATTAAGACATGGCCAAAACCGCGGGCGCATCTAGTATAAGTACTTACATATTATATTCGAATATTTTGGGTTTTATTACTAAACTATAACTTAAGTACCTACTTATATTAAGTAAGTATTATTACTTCATAAAGGCCGAGCACTAATTTCGCAAAAAAATGTACTTAAGACCTTTGCCATCGCTTTCTGTGATATTGGCTAGTGGAAAATTTAATAGATTTAAACACACATTTGAATGACTTCGACTATCTCTAAGTAAGCAAAAATTTGTAGGTTCTTATATTACGTCTTTGCTTATAGTACCTACCTGTATCTTCGGATAAAATTATTCAATGTTAATAAGATCTTCAGTCGTCCCATTTAACATATGCAACATAATTTTATTCTTTCGATTCTATAAAAATAACAAACCTACTTTTCAATTGTCTTTATTAAGATTTGTGAAAACCTTGATTATAATCGTTTAAAATAAATAAGAGAATAGGTAACTAATAAATGTACGTCATGTGTTGATCAATTTCGTAACCAAAAAGTGGGAAACAATATCGTAAACTCCGCTTAAAAATAGATGAAAAAACTGTAAACAAGTTACCAAAGCACGCTCCGTATGTTTTCGAAATAAGCTTAACGTAACGCCATCTACCGGAACCCTGCAAAGCTTTCTATCACCTACACAACAAGTTTACATCGTAGTTTTAATGTGTGACGCTAGGTGGCGCAACTGTAAAAGTTAACTTAATGTTAGGCGGTGACAATAGAGGGCAGTGTTGAGCGATACTTGGATTTTTATGGAAATTAACTGCACATATTATATGTTTGTCTGTTACAAAGAATTGCATATTTTGCAGCTCTTTGTGACAATACTACTTTTGTAAATTCTTTTTGTAATTATAAAGTTGTAATTGTAATAGTTTTTGTAATTTATAAATATAAGTACATTCAGTAAATATTTTACTAAATTTCACTGCATTAATAAAATATTGTTATGAGTAGTTCCATATATATATTATGGAACTGAAAAAAAACTAACTTACCTTTATTACCTTATGAAAATGTTTGAGTAGGTTATCAAGAAATGTTGTATTTTTGACTATTGGATCATGTTTTTACTACTTTGATTCAGCAGGCGAAATCTTATCATTCGCATACCTATATAAGTAATTTACAATGTCTCTATCTACAAGTATCAGGCATAAGCTACCTTTAATAATACTTGAATGAAAATATACAAAACAGGTTAACGTTCAATTAGATATTTTTTCAAAATCATTTTAGTTATTTGCCAGAATTTTTGAAATACCAAGGGTTGACAATTAGAATTGAAATATTTTAAATTATTATCTACAGTATTTTTTTGGTTAGGATAACGTAGAAGAATTTATACAAACTTAGAGCCATCAATTTTCGTGAATATCATCTAAAATAACAAAACAAAACAAGCTTCGCATTGGACCGTTGTTTATGTGGATGTGACGTCACGGAGAGAGGAGGGCGCGGGCGTCGAGGCGTGGGAACTACGCGGCAGGTGCGCGCGCGCCGGCCACTGATCCTGAACACACACACCGACACAAGTTCCACTATAAACACTAACACACCTACACCTGTCCGTTATTGAGAAAGTTCCGCTTTTCCTATAAAAAGATATCTAGGATATTATAACCTAAGAGTATTGGTTATTCTTAGGCCAATGGAAGCCAAAATTAAAAATGTAATAACCCCAAACAATACTCTACTAGGTGACTATAAGTAACATTTTTTTTTACGTTTATATGCTGACCGCGATTCACTATCACACACTCGTTCATTAAAAAAATAAACCTACAAAAAAAGTTTATTGCCAAATTAAAACATGCAAACGGAAGCGAATCATTACTTCCTCTATAATTCAACTGATAATATATAAGTGCCTATTCGATTTAAATTACTATCTTAACGTTCATTCATGTTATACTGGTGAGCGTATTTTCTTTCATTCATAAAAATATATTATTTCCGATGGCAATCGACACCTCGTATGGATTCGCCATACACGCCAATTCTGGAATAACATGTATAACGTTAATTATAATCTATATTAATATTGGAATTCTGCACTCTTGGCAGTTTAAATACAAAACACTATCACCTAAATGAGGTTAATCAGCAAGTTTTTTTTAAAGACAACGCCCGCACTAGTGAATCTAATGCCTGTGTCGCGGGGTACTTTGCAAACATATAAAGTCGGACACAAATTACATCCAGACTCAGAACAACTATTTATGGGTCACACAATTAGTTGTCCGGCGCGGGACTCGAACCTGCGACACGAAGCGGCAAGGCGACTGTCTTAGCCAAATTACGTCCACTGCTGGACAAAGCCTCCCCAAAGAAAGGTAGGGATTTGCCATAATCGTTACGCTTGGCAGACGGGTTGGCGATTGCACTTTGATGGTCATAGGTCACAGAATAACGCTGCTGCTCGTTATCTGGTAGGTATTCCCTTGGGACGCTTTCAACGCCCACGGGATGAAAGAAAGGAGCTGAATATTGAAACATTATTAATTAGGATGCAACCTTACGCCTGGATTGTGTACTTAAATCGGCAGTGTTTAATGTCATATTTTACATCGAAAGTCATAAGACCCAACCAATTGTTAACCACCAGCATCCTCCTTGTTTCTTTTATACTGATGAAATGCTCTCTCCGATGCTTAATCGAGAGACCGGGGCCCGATTCATCGCATATTAACGTACAGCGACAGTTGCACAAAACGGTCCTAAAATAACCGACCAACCCCCTCATGCATCCCCAAGTTAGTAACGGCCCAACTTCGCCGACCCCCTCAATTTGATAACGGCCCAGCCCAATATTCTGACCTCAAATGGGGTGCCCACCGGCGCGGGTACTTGTTTGTAGTTAGTTATATTTGGCTAAATGGCTTGACTCTTCGTTCGCCTGTATTACCTAGTGAGGCAGTGAAAGCCTCCTAGGCCAATGTCATGTAAAAAAATTCCAAGTGAATCATTCGAACATATAATATCGTTAAATTTGTCTCCAATTCGATACCTTTCTTAATATTTACATACTTTCTTATCTTTTTAAAATAACTTCGTTCTTGTGAATTGCACAAGTTTGTTAAGGACAATTTTTTTACGGAATGTAAAAATGATGTAAAGAGTACTTCATAAAAGTTCTGAGTGCTGTTAACGTAATAACATACACCAGTTAGTTACAAGTAGATATTCGTATACGTAATAAGAGTTTTCTTCCTTCGTAAAAGTATGATTTCGAAAAATTATTGATAACATTTTTAAGCGTCTACAAATGTCATTATTGCAGATGTAGTGCATAAAGGCATTTATTACCGTATGGCTCCATAAATATTTAATAAACTGCCCAAAAGACTAAAAGATATCACAGATCATTTATCAACTTTTAATAAACGACTTAATGTTTTTTTTGATAATGAATCGCTATTATAATTTTGTAGGCTATTCAAATGAAAAAATATAATTTTAATTTAATACCTAATAGCATTTAATTTAAATGATTTTGACTGTAATACTATGCATTGACATCATTATTTCAATCGTATTGTTGTTTAATTGGCATGCTAGGTACTTCCAATATCATTTGCTACTTTTACATTACTTTAGGTACCACTTACAATACGTATACAAAATACTGTCTGTGCGGGGCTTATAATATTGTAACTAAGCAAATAAAAGTAATGAAAACAAAACACGCTCATATTTTCCGTCAAACTCAATAAACGAATAATTAATTTTAAAAGCCTAGGCACAAAACTGAGTTGTCTGTACAAGTTTTAAAAACCTTGCGCAATTAACAGTAATTGCTTTAAGTGACCGGTTAGGGGAAGCTGTAGGCTCGCAGGGGTGGCTAGGGGTATTTAATAAAAGTGAAACAAAAATTGAATTCCTCGGGCGCCGTCTATAGGGCAATTCGTCCCTTTGAAGTTAATCAAGTAACCGCTTTTTATTGATAGGCCACACAACTTTTAGTTTGCGTAAAAGCCTTAGTTATTAGATCGCTTCGGAAAGGTAATTAGGAACCCCGTGTGAGAACGGCCTAGAATTAAACTCATCCTCAGCACACACATACTGTATTATAAAAGACAAGAATACACAGTGCCTGCCTTTACCACTTTACCACCCATAAATCTATATCCTCATCATCATATCAGCCAAAAGATGCCACCGTTGGACAAAGGCCTCCCCCAAAGATATCCACAATTGCTGATTTTGCGCTATCCGCGTCCAGCAATTTTCAGCGACCCTCACAAGATCATCGGTCTATCTTGTAGGGGGCCTGCTCACGCTGCGACTTCCGGTTCGTGGTCGCCACTCGACAATCTATATCCTTCTCCGTTTTATTGCGTTCCGTTACATGTATGAAAAGACCAGTCTAAAAGGGCAGCGACTGGTGAAATCCTGCAAAAGATTGCGCTAAATCGACTTCTCTTCGAGGAACAGGGTGGTAACGCCATATTTATTATTCCTGGTTTCTGCTATGATTTTTCACAAAACACTTTTTAGCTCGACCTTGGGAATCGATTTTAGGAGCACCGTGGGGCATAGCTAGTATAGCATAAGATTGTCATAACTAAAAACCTTTAGGTCGGCTGACTTTTTCGTACTATTATCTGGTCCTAAACGGTTTCTTGTGCTATCACCGTTATAAAAACTCTCTAGGCGTATTGGGATTCAAAAGAAATGTACCGTGTTTGTCTTCTGAATCCTACCCGACTAGTTTTGCATAGTAAAGGGACTTTACATAACTAGTGAGTCGTAAAAGAGTATATTCTACTTCTTTATATCGCCGAGCGTTTCAAGTGGATACACTACAGTCAGTTATTTCGTGGTAGAAAAGATTATCGTAGAAATATTTTAACAACTCAAATTACAAGCAATATCGCTAAAATTACAATGGCAATAACAATTGAGAAAACTAGAAGATACTTGCAATTAAATAATATAATTTAGCTGGAATTTAAATGCCGATATTATTCATAATGGTTTTATTAAATAATGTAGATCACTATCGGAGTTACCAGGTGTTTAAATTATAGTTATTTTTAAACAGAAGTCCTTTTATTTTTCCGAACATGGACTGTAATTTGTACAGACGCGGACGCCAGCACATCAAGCTACCCCAATCTGTCATATTGCCCCAATTGAAATTGAACCTTATGCTTAAGTAATAAGTTAAAAATCTATAAAAGAAATTTGATAGATTGGGGTAGCTGGATGTGCTGGCGTTTGTTCTTTAGCGCACATCTTTTTATTTTAAGAGGGATGTTATAAGTATAAAACCTATGTCTTGTTTTGTACGAGGATAGACCCAGTTCACTTCTAACATCGTGTTTTAGTTAACTTACCTTAAGGTAAAAGACATGGCAATGCCAGAATAGGATTTTTGTAGTCGTACTATCTTATTCATTCACTTGCTAACTATCACTGCAGTCTTCCTAAACAGCATGCATATTTTGCATGCTAGTGGAATTTAATTACATTTGCTATGTTTGATCATCATACATTTAGCCAGTAGGCGTAGAGTATTCCATAATGGGGAACATGCTCTGGACAGTATTGCCGGTGTTAAGTCGGCTTCATCTGATATTTACTTTCATTTATTTTAATCTTAACTTAAGTACCAGTTCCGCAATTACCCAGGGTACGTAGTAGATGTCTAACATTTATTTGCGGTCCATAAATAATATCACTCGATGGAAAACACGACCGATCGCTGGCGCAATCATTTTCAAAATCACATTGCGAATCCACATTTAAATCGTAAATAATATCGTCGATATTACTACTGTAACAAGGGATCTTGGTTATGGTAAGTGCTGCCCAATCTAAATTATAACGGATGTTTTACTAAGCCGCACTGAAAACATGAAACAAAATTTTGGGAAGATATGGAAACACAAAATGGAACGATGTACTTTTTTAAATATGTATCTCATGACCAGGTATGGTATGGTATTATTTATTATTAAAAAATACATTATAATTGTTTTTCCATTTTTATAAAAACAAACATACGAATACCGGTGCCTTTCCAGCTGTGTAACATCGTTTGGGACACACTTAGCATCACGTAGTTTTTTTTAAGTGACGTTAACAGTTACATCCTTCCAGGCTTTCACCACTTCACCTGACAATGGAGGAGGCTCAAGCTATCAAGCAAATAAGACTACAATCTATGTATCTCGCGCCAGAAGCCAACACCTTCGGGTTCTAAACTCGAGTCAGGGCGTTTACTGACGTGCATGAGAGGGTCGATTTCGCACGCGTTGTCAATCCTTCCCTCCCAATTTGATATCAGCATTACTTTCCCAGTCCAATTGCTTATAGCAAGCGCTATGATCTCATCATCTATGACCACCCTGAGGCCAAGCGTAGTTTCTAGAGTTACGCGAGAGTTACGCGGTAGCAAGCGTCCTCAAATCTATCCTAAAGCCTCTTTTATATATATTAATAATATAATAATATCTAGGGACAATGTCACACAGATCATCCTAGCCCCAAACTAAGCAAAGCTTGTACTATGGGTACCAGGCGACGATATACATACTTATAGATAGATAAATACTTATATACATAGAAAAACATCCATGACTCAGAAACAAATATTCGTGCTCATCACACTAATATTTGCACTTACCAGGATTCGAATCCAGGACCACCAGCTTCTTGGGCAGGAGCACTACCAACTAGGCTACGGTGACCGTCAAATACCTTATTTTCCTTGACTTTCTACTTTTTTTTTCCAATATTCGTTACATATTTCTCCTAAGAGTTGGCAGTACTAATGGTAGCTAGGCGTCAAATAGCCTGAAGCGAGCGTCTGACTTGATTAATTTATTGTTAATGAGTAGAGTGCTAAATAGCATGTTCGGGTTAACTAGCGGGCTGCGCTAAACCAATTATTACTGGCTCTTCGTGTTTTGCATAACCGTACTTTTAATTGTTATTTTATATCGGTTGGTTTATTGTAATATTTTTTCCCTGGGCACTGTTGTACCTTAATAAATTTTTAGTACCTATACATTTTATATAAGCTGTTTCAATTTAAACGCTAAAAAACATGTGCAGTAACGTGGATTCTCGTACACTGCAAGCTGAATAAGCACATGTTCAACTTAAAGTTGGCCGATAGCACAATTTGCAGATCCTGCCAAGAATTAGAGGAAACCCCTATGCATATTCTGTGTTAGTGCGGACATCTAATGTGTTGCAGAAGTAGGTATCTACTTGGGACAGCATATCATGAACCGATAGACATACAAACACTACAAACAATCGGGAAGTTCATAAAAGCTATAGGATTAAGCAGTGAAGTTTAACAAAGTCAAGGAGGTCTGCTACAATAGATCAAAAATGGTCGTGGTAACTAGATGCCAACAAGGCGTCAAGTCCCAAACAACAACAATATTAATATAAGCTGTTATCGTAGGCCATATACATCACTTATGCGTTGCCGACCAGTTTCCTTATTTTTTTTTTATTTCTGTTTTACACAGTAGGCACATGCGCGTCCTTATTCGGCTTATCAACAACATGGTTGAGGTAACAACAGTTTAATCGATGTTTTCGCAACTAAACATCTGAAGATATTACAATGAGGTGCTAAAGATACAGACAGTTAAATTGTTCAACAAAGACAGGAAATACCGGTTTGTACAAACCGAAAAGATAAGACAATATGGCATTTAGAATTCGACACGATTTTCACCATTGTGGGACACTGGAAAACCGAAATCTAGTCCGTTGCGAGCTTTCTCTAAGTAGAACAGGATATAAGACTTTGATTTCTTTAATTTATTATATATTGGATAAATCTTTCATTTATGTGTTCGTTATTTTCAGGAGAAGGTTTGTATCAAAGAAATTGTAAAAAAATAAAAGAAAATTTCCAAAAAGTGAATGTGCGAATGAGAGGGACGGAACATTTTTTTTTAGTTTTATCTTAGTACTATTCAGTCATGCTGGTCTTTGAGGTAAATAATGCTTCATTCTACTTCTCGTAAAACGTTCCTACCTATCACTCATAATAATAACTAATTACTATAAAGTTCGCGTGTTAGCATCAGTAAAACGTGTATGAAAAGCTCTCATTAAGCTTCTGTAATTACACCGTATCATTGCCCGTGGCTGTGCACTAAGATTATGTAAGCAATCAATGCAAAAAATATAATGTCTAGCAACGCCTTCATTTCAGATAGTTACTATGATGAATGTATGGTGAACGCAAGGTGTTAAAGAACATTGAGTAACAATAAACACTGTATTGACTACAATGTAGGAGACACGTTTTGAATGACTATCCTTTTTTAAAGGACAACGTCCTAACTATGGCAATTAATACCTTTCTGGGGACTTTATTCACATGCTGAGAGCATGAGCATGAGCAGGTTCAAAAGCGATCGGCGAGGTTAACCTTTACCACGCACCAACCATGTTTTTTGTTTCATTGTTTTTGGACCTTATTGCAACTTGATAAGGTTGAATTTGATGTAGCCACGTATAGTCCATAGACTGTTTAAGGGTTACCCATAGATAGGTGACCACCAAAGAGGTTTAATTTCTGAGCTTCGGAGGGCACGTTAAGCTGTCGGTTTCGGATGTAGTCGTTGAACAACAGTCGTTAAGCCATGTCAGAGGCCTACTGAGCGGCTTGAACAACTCTGATACTAGGTTAGCCACTGCCCAAACGATAAGAAAGTAAGTAATGAACACTGAACAGACAGAAGCACAGCCAGCTTCAGGGCAATAATTTATGGGTCACATATATATGATTGCCCTGAGTCTCATTGGAGTCTATATAATGCCCTTAATTGTGCAGTCCTCTTTGCTGAATATTCTTAAAATACCTTGCGTTTCATTTTCTAGAAGGTTTGAGTTCTAGGTTGCGTTTATGGTCTTTCGTGCCGCACGTCGTGGGGGCGATTACCACCCAGTTATTTGTGTGCATGAAGATGTCTATTTGTCCGAAGTCTGGGTGTTATTATCTATATAAGTATGTAAGAAATAAGTATATATAGTATATCAGTTACCTGGTTTCCATAGTACAAGCTCTGCTTAATTTGGGATCAGATGGCCGTGTGTGAATAATGTCTCACTTCGTTTAAATTTTCGCAGCATCTAGTAACACGTAACTAGGTATGGGTAGTGACGCACTTTATTGCAACATTTTCCTCAGTTCCCAGAACCTCTGCATCGCTAATATTGTGCTTCAAATCGCATTGTCATCTCTGTTAGTAAATATTTCATCATGGACGAGAAACATTCCACAAACGCGTTCCTTAGTTTTCAAAACTGAGTGCGACGAGGTACTCACAGAAGTGTTGTTGATGCTATGAACAAAAAATGCATGCGAAGCATCTAATTATTAAACTACAATAATCTCATTAAATTAAAGTTGTTGTTATCAAGTACCCAATAGCCGCGCAACGGTTATGACGTAGCTGCTATGTTATAATAATATATTTACATTGTGATTATTTATTTAATTGTGATTATCATTTTATTAATTACTATAATAATTGTACATCTTAAAACTATTATTAATCGATATTAGACTTTCAAATGGTTGTGACTGATAAAAATATAAATAGAGGCATTCTTTGTACGACTTGTTACTCTGTTCGATTAAATATTGTGTGTGGAAATCATCTCGGGAGTTTTAATGTGCAGAACCTACGAGTGCGTAATACTGTATAATATAATATTATATAATACAATAAGATCCTCGGACATTTTCACACACGGCCATCTGATCCCAAATTAAGCAGAGCTTGTACTACGGAAACCATAAAACTGATATAATACAGTACTACTTTTCTTTTGTAAATACATACTTATATAGTTAAATACACTTAGACAATACCAACAAGCATCCTTCGACGGGTTCACTAGTTCTAGCTTTTGCACTCATGTGGGAACTGGTTGACGATATTTCAGAATTATATATAGATTTAGACGCACTCGCAGTTTTTCATCCATGTATGCCTATTGCACATTATACATAAACTTAGTCTGAATAGATCATAATGTAGCCAATTTGCATGCAATGTAATATTTAGCAAGTGCACACTAATGAGTGGTATGAAAGCATAAAATGCGCGATAGCATCACATCAAACTGATAATGTGGGAACTTGCGCACGCACCTGCCAGTTACGCCTCGTCCGTCGCCGCTGACTGTGGACCAATAATTTTACTGTAATATTCTTAATACCTATTAACATAATTGTTATTGGTGCGACATTTAATAAAAAAAAATTTGAGAGGTGACAAGGGACACCCGGATGGAACGAAGTTCCTTTCAATTAATTAGTGAAGGAATTGTAATATTTTTTTTTTAAGTTATAATAATATATTTTTTATTATTAACATATGTAATATAATATAAACTTAATCAGTAGGCTCAATTTTAGTAATAAAAACAAAAGCAAAAAGTTTGGTCTTAATTTTTTCCGTCTAGCCCCTTTTCGCAACGCGCGATAAAGAACTTCGTTCCAAAATATTATTAGTTGCCACAACTGAGATACGAGACACAGATATGAAGTATAAATTCTCTACCTATCTTGGTTTTTGTCCTCATGTGTCTTCTTCGTAGGAACATCTTGAACCTAGCGCCACCGATAAAGAGATTTTTCTTTTATTTTATTTTTTACATCTTCCGCTATATATGTACTCCGATTCACCTCGCATTTATTAATCTATTTTAATAATTGTTTGTTTATTCGATTGGGTATCCATGCGTAATAGTCGCATATAAATTTCGAAATATTATAATATTAGGATTTATAAAAGAAAAGTATTAGGTGTCGTTCAAGTATCTTTGTTTTTCTTAGAATTAAGGACCAAAACCTGTATGAAAAGAATGAAATAAAAACTGTTTTATTCAAGAAACTACTAGAAATGTTCTAACTAAAATGTTATTTACACTCAAAATAATAATAGTATTTGAATTAGATCTTTACCGTGGTTTCATATGGTCACGTGTTATAATCATCATCATTTACACATATATATTTATTTATATAATTAGATTAATTACTTATCTAATCTGTACTTAGTGCACTTACTTACCTTTAATCTCTGCACCTCCTAAAGGCCGACTGGGAGAAAATGCCTACGGCATTAAGTCCGCCTTTGTACAGACGCCAGCACATCAGGCCACCCCAATCTGTCAAATTTCCACAATTGAAAATAAACCTTATGCTTTTGTGATAAAGTTGAAAATCTATCAAAGAAATTTGACAGATTGGGGTAGCTGGATGTGCTGGCGTCTGTACAACTTTGTGCATAAAGTTTTGAAATAAATAAATCAGGGTAAAGATGAAATTTATAGCTTTTATTTCATTTTCAAGTCTGTGGTTTGCTAAGCTATTTGCCGTTGCCGTTTGGATCGTAGATTATAAGAGTGTTCTTTTTGACATGTCAGAGCAATAAACTTGCATTTTGGTCAATTAATAAATCTCGTTTATTTTCAAGCGACCATTTATTTTCAGGGATTGCTAAATTGTCTTTAATTAATATTAATTGAGAGTCCTTACGAGTCTGCGAGGAATGTTATTGCGAACGCCCGCATCGACGGCATGTGGGGTGCATGCATATGGCCCCCATACTTACGAATTTACACTAAAACTTCAAGGATCGATTAATTAGATTACGCATTTAATTAAGTACTCAAAAACGAATGAGAATTTCTCTTGTTTTAAAAATGGTGGTGATTTCTTGGTGAAGTTAGTTTTCCATCGAGTTTATTTTGTGTAGACTCGTACTTAGTTTAAATGTGAACTGTTTAAGTCTTGACAAAGAGGTGGTCGTGGGTATACCTCCCACAACGAACAATATTTATGTAAAAACAAAGATTTGTTTGGGGGTCGGTTTGGTTAAAGAAGTTGAGTGGAGAACATCGATGAAAATCGTTACAATTATTCAAAAGGCTAATAGAAACTGACAACTTTTTTTTTGTTTGTTAAGGTGCGAATGTGTATAGTGGTATAATTTTAATCTAGTAGCTAGCCGTAATGGGTTAAATTGGGGGCCGATATTTTTCGTAGCTTTGAGGCAATATTTGTTTATGTCAGTTCTATTGATGTAAGTTCTTCATATACGGACTATTAAAACTAAAACGAACCATTATAGAAATGGGAATGGTAAAACATTAAAGAAGTATTAAGAACAAGTAGGTATTATTGCAATATGTATAGTATCTATCTTTTATATGTACCTATGTATATAGTCTCTCTTGTACTGAGTACCAATGGGTACTCTTAACAAAGTTTAAGTACACATACGACTACCCTCTTAAATAATTCCTATTATGTCCATTCCTTGGTTATCAGGAAGAAATCACACGTTTGTGATAAAACCATCAATTGTATACTTCTTAATTATATGCTTCGTAACTGTGTGAGTTAATCTATCTAAGTATACATGTGTTCCTGGCGGAAGTCGAACAAATAAGTTACATTAGTAGTAGTAGATCTAAGAATTAGAATTAAATTAACCCTTTAAACGGTTCGGCTACATTTACTTCCCAAGAAAAGCCGAACTCGAGCCGCGATGTAACGATCTAACACACGTCACAATAAGTTCGGCTACAGTTGTGAACCGTGTAAAATTTCACTAGTTAGAAATCCGTTTTCCGGGCTTCCCGGCGCATCCACAATGGCGGCCCTTCCGGCCAGGTTCCCGCCAAAACAGAAATAAACTGACCCAGTTGCGCGGGCGCACGTCCGGCGCTCCGTCTACGATCTGCATTTCCGGTTCGCTTGAAATTTTTTATGGCTTATGATTTTTTTCAATCTGCCTGTCATAATGAGACATGGTCAGACTAATTATATCTTACGGGGATGTTCCGTTGCGGTTTCTGTTACAACTTTTTATTATGTTTCTTTTTAACTAATTTAAAAAAGAAGGAGTATTTTAAGTCGACCAACTGAGTTTTGAGTTCTTTACCCAAATGAAAACCTATTCTAAACTGCAAGCGAGCTGTATCTTTTAAACTGTAATGTGGAGACAGTTGAATTTTAACAGAGTTTGTATTTCTATTGCCACTATAAAAAAAAATTAAAAGAAATTGTCCCTCTACGGTATGCAATCCTTCATGCGCGTTCGACTATTAGACGCACATAGCTAGATGCTCTCATCGGTCCGTAAGCGATCGGCGAGGTTAAACAACTGGGCTCGCGGTCAGTCCATAGATGGGTGACCGCCAAAGTGGTTTAATTTCTGAGCGTCTACGTGCTTCGGAGGGCACGCTAAGCTGTCGGTCATTAGACAATAGTCGTGAAGCCATGTCAGAGGCCTACTGGGCGGCTTGAGCAACTCGGACACAAGGGTTACCACTACCCATACGATAAGCAAGCAAGACTATCTATACATATAATAAAATCGTAGGAAAGTCAAAACTGTACATTGAATATTTTCTTAATGGATACTTGGGGCGGTTTCTACAATCGATATCGAAGCCAAAAAAATAGTTTTTAGAATTTTTGTCTGTTTGTCTGTATGAATGTCCGGGCTAAACTCAAAAAGCACTGCATGGATTTACTTCAAATTTTGCATGAATATAACTGAGAGGTCGGGTCAATATATAGGCTACATATTATCACGCTATCTCCTACGGGGTAGGAGCTGTGTTAATTTATAAAGTTTAACGCGGTTAAAACCGCGGGGCACAGATAGTTAGAAATAAACTTCCATTAAATTTTGTTCGACAGTAACATATATAATTCTTTGTTATATAAAAGAACTAAAAGACAAAGAAATTAATTAAACTTGTATTAAACTAAACATTTTATAGATGGAATTATTTTATTTTTATTATGACTTCATTAGAAGCGTTATTATGATCAAAAAGGTCACGTCATTACTCTTATTATTTAGTTTAAATCAAATATTATTTATATTATTAAAAGTAATTTCTTATTGACAAAACCTTGTCAAAAATGATTTCTTTTAACGATCTTTACGATAAAGTACAGTATAAAGTGCGGGGTGTGTGTATATGAGCGTGCAGTGAAGAGGCTTGCATAAGCGTGGTTTTTGGAGCGGAAAGGGACGCGGTTGCCTCATCGCGACCTTGCGGCGCTGCGTGGCCTACTTGCATCTGGATGTTGAAAGGACTAAGGATTGGAACAATAGATCTAACAAAAGTGGTTACCGAGGGAGAAAATATAGATAGAACCCCAGGTAGAGCATAGCGTTCATTTGCTCAAAGAGCAAGTAACTGGGGAGTACCTCCACCTTACACAAGACATTCCTTAATAATAATATTAATTTTAATGTTGTGTAATCAAAAAAGTAATTATATTTTAGTGTTAACCCTCGAAACGGTTCTAAATCGTTATTTGATTAAAAAAGGAGTAAAGTATACAAAATATGTTTGTCCCCATAAATAAGGTTGCGATCGACGTAATGGTGAACACTTATTCCCGCAACCAAAATGCTGTATTTTATCTGTACCTATAGCTTCTAATAATAATATCCGGCCAGTCTCAATGGTGACTAGCCATCTGCGCGGGACATATTATAGTGCACAAGTGTGTGCGCAAACACAGGAGCACTTTCTATTCACTCTCATTATCCGATGGGACGCCTAGCGACACGACCGGAAAGAGGTCAGGTACAGGACCGACGGCTTTACGTGATCTCCGAGGCACGGGGGTATAATACCGCCAACTCCCAGACTTCGGGCTATTGCTGAGTAATATTTATTTTTAATGAAAAGTAAAAAAGTCTCTTTTCTTGACCCGGGATTTGAACCCAGGACCTCGTTCTCTGCGACCAACGCTACCGCTAAACCTACGAGGCATCCTACGAAGTACATCATGAAGTGTATGTCGTGTCTCATTATCTGTAAACATGTTGGTAAAGCTGTATTTAGTTTTCACGGATGACGTAGTTGGTATAACATTAAGCCACGCTTTCTCACAACTAAGCTGAGTCAGCCTGAATATATATTAACGTATAGGAGATGACCTTGCTTTTAACAGACTTAAAAAGAAGGAGGTCTAATTTTACTGTATGTTTTTCATTGTATTTTGTTACGCGATTTCTTTCGATTGAATTGGGTGTATACCCAATGGAAACAAGATGACTGATATACTACATAAATGATAGAAAGAAAGAAAAACACCGGCCAAGTGCGAGTCGGACTCGCCCATGAAGGGTTCCGTAGCAGAAAGTATTTCAGTTGATTAAATAAAAGGTAAATTGCGGTTTACGATTTATGACGTATTAAAAAAATCTATTTGCTCAAACCAATTTTCGTTGTTAGTTTGCATGGTAATGTAATTTTTTTTTTTAGATTTATCATTCTCTTATTTTAGAAGTTACAGGGCACTCATTGTACCACTTTGGAAGTGTCTCTCGCGCAAACTATTCAGTTTAGAAAAAAATGATATTAGAAACCTCATTGTCATTTTTGAAGACCTATCCATAGATACCCCACATGTATGGGTACGATGAAAACATCATAATTCAAATTCAAATACTTTATTTCAGACATATTTAAGTCTATAGTGCTAGTAGAAACAAGATAACTTAATAAATAGTGTTAGTAATAAAGCTGCCTACATTAGAACTGGTGTGGATCCTTACCCAGTGACGCAGCAGAGGGGCGTCCCACCGAACTGAGAAGACGCTCAGGAGACTATTAGTGGTGGTTCGCAGTCGGTTCTCTTTCTTATTATGGAGTAGAAATCATCAGAGTGCGCCTCCGCAATCATACCGGACGCACTACAGTGCCATGACAACCCCAACAGTATCCTGAACGCCTCATTATATTGAACGCGCAGATCACTGTATGTCCTCTGCATATAACGGGTCCAAAGGCTGCACGTGTAGAATGACTGGCAGAAAGCTTTGAAAAGAGTGACTTTTACATGTTACATTAAGAACATTCATCTAAACTTTACTGCATTAGATATGAGGTTGACAAATACAAGTGTATGTTAATACACAAGTACTGAATAAAATTCATTATGTCATGTGATTAGTAACTTGTTGCAGATAATATCACCATAATTATCGAACAACTGCCATGAGACCTCAAATCCATTAGAAATCTAGTACTTGGTCTCAGATTCTATTTATATTATTATAACTGACGTGTCTTAGTGAAAACTTTAACAAGTACTGTTGGCAGAGTCCGACATAAAATTAAGTACGCTAGTTACCCGCTACAGTTTTCACTAAACTCTATTTAGCTCCAGACTACGTGAAACGATAGTCATAGATATTGTCATGGCAACGTGCTCTCCGAGGCACGCATTGTGACCCAACGAAATAAATAAATAGTTTTTATTTTCACTAACTGAACTAACCCTAATTACAATATTGTTGCGGAATTCTTTTTAGGCATAACATTGCCTGTGTTAGGAAACCCCGCTCTTCCACGTTCAGCTAAGTTTCTACAGATTAAAAAGCGCAAGTACTTCTAAATAATAATAAAAAGAAAACAAAAAAAAAAGATATAGTAGGTGCAGACGCCAGCACATCAAGCTACCCCAATCTGTAAAATTTCCCCAATTGAAAGTGAACCTTATATTTTTGTGATAAAGTCGGAAATCTATAAAAGAAATTTGTCAGGTTGGGGTAGGTAGCTGGGAGTGCTGGCGTCTGTACAAAAACAAAAAAAGTAGTTTCGAAATTGTATTATGAGTGTGAGGGTGTGTGTATTTGAGGCTGTGCGTATATGTGTGCTCTTTTGATTATTTTACGATAAAATGGCCAAGAGGGATTCAGTTTCGTAGTATGTTAGCTTCCTTAGCCATGTTGTTATTGCCAGATTTCTATGTAACTAACCAGATTCTAATTCAAGATTGTTACATTTATTCTTAATTACATCAATAATCTTATATTTACATCGCACCAGTTCAATTAGAAGATTTTTCTACGAAAAGCATAGATTTTAAGGATATGTTTTTTAATATGTGACCGGCATCGATGCTGTGTAATTATAATGTAACACCGGTAGTATGGTGTTTTATATCGGCCATTAAATAATGACACATAAACATTGTTTTAGTGCATAATAATTTTGAGTCATTAAACATTGATGTCCCGGTAAAATACTTGATCAATGTGACACGACTGTAGATTTTGAAACTTTATTCTAGCTGATGTCACACGTCGTAAAATTAAAGGAATTTACATCTGCGTTTTGTATGGAATAATTTAGAATTAACACTTATATTGTCAGTTATGTAGCTTTTAATTGTAGATATGTATAGTTTATGATATATTTTACTATATCGTGTCTTGGGGTAGCTGGATGTGCTGGCGTCTGTACAAAAACAAAAAAAATGCGCAAGCTAGTTTCGAAATTGTATTATGAGTGTGAAGGTGTGCGTATTTGAGGCTGTGCGTATGTGTGTGCTGTTTTGTTTATTTTACGATAAAATGGCCAAGAGGATTCAGTTTCGTAGTATGTTAACTTCCTTAGGCTCTAGACAGACGGACCGCATTTCAGCTGCAACTGCACGCCGACTGCAATTGAACTGCAAGTGGACAGCGCGTTTGGTTTTGCAGTTCTATTGCAGTCGTGTCAACTGCATTCAAACTGCACTTGAACTGCTTGAATTGCAGTTGAAATGCAGTCCGTCTGTCTAGAGCCTTAGCCATGTTGTTATTGCCAGATTTCTATATAAATAACCAGATTCTAATTCAAACCTTAGTTTTAACACAAAGAATGTTACTTTTATTCTTAATAACATCAATAATCTTATATTTATATCGCACCTGTTAAACCTAGAACATAGTTAACCTGGTCCCATCTAGATTAAGGTGAGAATTCAATATTATTGTTAAGTTAACTTGGTATGACAATTTTGTCACATGGTGATTATGGTAGTATGGCAAATACCCCCAAATGGTGGTTTTGGTCACCAGTGGATGTTTTCTGGCTGATATTATAATGACATGGTATGAATTCTTCACCAAGTTCTTCATCAGGTTCTTCATCAAGTGGGTAGTGCCTATATTATTTTGGTATCCAAATGTAGATATTATATTACTATAATCTTCTCTTAAAATTTTTAAAGCTTACCTACTATGCAGTATTTATATTATATAACCTATATTAATGATTTAGTCACAGACCAAAAACTGTTCGAGAAATGAACGCATTGAATGGATAACTGAAGATGGTGAACTTTATTACAACTTATTCTAATTAGTATTTTTCTCAAGTAAGTGACATGTAATGTTTTTATTGAGAATAAAAGTTCTTTAAACCTAAAAGAGTACGTCTAAGGCTAGTTTTATTATCTAATGAAAAAAACCAGGCTTAGATGAACTCCTTTTGATCTTTTACCTCCCATATGTTGTTGTGTGGGCAGTGGTTACCATAGTGTCAGTGTTTTTGTTTGTCCCGAGACCGGTAACTTGCCCTCCGAATCACGCAGATGCTCAGAAATTAATATAACATAATTCGCTGATACTATACAACATGTAGGTACCTAACGTTATTTACGCACATCCTGAAAATAGTTTGTTCAGAATCCTTTACTGAATCGATTTATATCATTTTTAATACAGGTAATTTTTTATTCCAAAATAATTAAAACTACGGAAATTATTGTCATATCAACCCTGTAGAGACAAAACCATTGAAATGGACCGTAAGTCAAAGTAATAAGACTTATAAATCGCAGTTTTATTTGTATTCATACAAATTCCATCATTCAATACAAAATAAAGAAAAATAAACCTTATTCCAAGAAACTAATTTAGTACATAACAATGCATATATATGTTAAATAAAAAAATCAGTGTATGTATTTATGATTACAACATAATATTCTAATTGGGGTGTTTGAGGGTGTGCGTTAATTACGTTTCATGTTGTATAGTAAGCGTTTTGGTCAGATAATAATTGACGGCCAACAATATTTTGAAGCATTTACAGAAAATTTTACAAATAATATAATATAATATATAATATTTTAGGGACAATGTCACACAGATCAACCTAGCCCCAAACTAAGCAAAGCTTGTACTATGGGTACCAGGCGACGATATACATACAAATGTATAGTTAATAGTAATTTTAGTTCAACAGACAACAGTGGATGCTTAGGTATAATAGTTAATACGTAGATAGGTACCTAACTGCACATTGTTTTATCACCTTAATTACAATATGTGATTAACCAAGTAACTAAAGCAACTTTACGATGTCTAATAAAAATAATTATCTTCATTACCTACTTCATTCCTTAGGTTTTCATAATAGCTACTTATTTATGAACCCACAACCTTAGTAAACATTTGTATTACAATAAGAACTACTCATTCGTCACTCTATACAAAGAAAAAGTTTACCTAAGCATAGTCTCAAAAAATACATATTCAAAAGACGCAGCTTACACTAGACGCGCCCCCGACGGAAGTGGCTGTTACGAAATTAATGCGGCTCTAATTAAATAACAAGCTCCCGCCGGCCATGTTGTCGTTACTGTCAAAATAGAACTTCCCTGTCAACAGTAGCCCACTTCTGTGTAAAGCTAAACTGGTATTTTTTTCCATTTAAATGTATGTACAAATGTAATATTTGTACGGTGTACTGCAACATATTTCGTATGAATCTCCTAAACTGCAAAGGAAACGTGACCGTTTTTTGTTTGTTTTAGGCAATTTCGAGTGAACTTCTTAACTGGTATAGTTAGTGGTGTTAATAAAAGCTTCAGTTTTACAGAAAAAGGAATATGGCACAAATTGTACTCTTAAATAAAAGTACCTTCCTACTATTGGAATAAGGATTTTTTTGCAGAGGATCTAACAAACCTGTAAATTAGGGACACAAAATACATTCAGACTGAATATAACTATAAATGGATCACACAGATAGTTAAATGAAACTTATCTAATCACGTTAAGTTTGCGGATCACGGTATATGCTATACCGAAAGCATGCATGGACTTTGGTTTAAATATATTGAATATCTGTGTATCTCACATCATGGTATATTCGATAGCCATGGAAAGTAAGTAGGTCAATCTTAGTCGATCTTTAAACATTGCTTCATATAGTATAATTTGATGAATAAAAATCAATTCCAGTGGATGTATATATGTAAGTCTAAATCATAGATGTACGAAAGTTGCCGTACCATCATATGCGTGAGTACAACTTCATCAACTTATTTGCCAATTACTTCTTAATGAAGATCATATAATCAACTCTCAAATTACACCACCTTTTCTGACCACATTTCCTAAAGCTTAGTCATGTAAGTTTACGTAAATAACGTTTAAGTTATGTCAAACATAATCAAGCCTCTACCAATGCATAAGGAGTTTGCCACGAGAGCCCCTTATCCCGAGATATTTTGGTGTAACGTTATTATATAACACCATTTGTATAGTTTAGTTAGTTCATTCTTATGTTGTAAACTGAACTGACTGATGCCTGTTCCTATGAACTATCGATTCAGTTTACAACATAAGAATGAACTAACTAAACTCATCACCGCGCCCTTTTGATACAGTTCTCATTATTTCCTGTATATTATTGATAAATTCCCAGATCTATAGTTAAACTCGTAAATGACATCAAGTGGTTGCGGTGAGTTCTTAGCGTCATAGGCAAGAAAGTTTATACCAACTAAATTGTATGTAAAAAGTATCAAGAGTCGAATGAAAAGGACATCGCTGTATCGTTAGGTAGTGATTATTTAATATTATTTTATAAATCAATTTATTTCAAACAGTAGTTCGATAAACTATTCCTACGCAGTGATAATTCCCATTTACGAGGACACCATCTTAAATTGTGTACCACTTTATTTCACAACAACCCTCACAAACACTTTTAAACAATAGAATAGTCAAAACGTGGAATAAACTCCCAGAAAACGTAATCTCAGCCCAAAATGTGAATCAATTCAAACATAGACTCGACAAATATCAAAGCTACAATAGAAACTAACGGAGAAGAGCTGGATACAGGCACTTACCAGTTGAATCAACTGCTTGCCTGTTCACTAATAATAATAATAATAGTAGTAATTTTTAGTAATTTATAGTCCATAAAAAATTTCATGTTACTACTTAAGTTAACTAAAACTTAGACGGTAAACTAACCTAATATATTCCTACATGACCAACCTAACCGTCCAGACCCTCGACTTCAACTACATAAAGAGCTATAAAACAGTATTTAAATCGGTAATTTCATGTGGAAGCTACGTTGTTCTGTTCGCCCTTTTTTTATCGTCTGGTAAAGCAGTGAAAACTTACTAGACTAAGCGTAAACATCATGAAAAATAAATACGATGCAAAAGATACCCTAAAATCTTACTACATCACTTATTTTATATAGAGAGTTATAACATACAACGTTAAACTTCTTCTCATTATAATAACCAATTAGGTAAAAATCTAAATGGTACATTCCGAAACCACACTATAGGTTCAGATAAAATAAAAAACAAATAACATACGGTCGAATTAATACTTCTTGTTTTGAAGTTGATTATAAAGGATAGGAGGTATACTTAACTAATCCTACTAATATTATAAATGCGAATGTTTGTGAGTATGTATGTATAGATGTTTGTTCTTCTGATTATTTAAGTGACAAAACAGCTTGGGATTGAGTCGCTCTAAATTAACATATTTAAATACAATGTAATTTTATGTAAGAAATAAATATTGTAAAAAAGGATTCCTACTGAGTTGGCAGTGTTTCTCAGTAGCTGCCACGTCATGCACTGCACGGTAGGGTAAAAAAAAATTGACGATTCCACACAAATGTAATGTTTTAACGGAATAAATGACTTTTCATTTTCATTTTTCATTTTTCATTTTCATTTTCATATTCATTTTTTCATTTTCATTTTCATTTGCTTTTGATGTACGGATTTTGATGAAAATTTGTAGTAATATAATAATAATATCCTGGAACATTATTATCACACGACCATCTGATCCCAAACTAAGCAGAACTTGTACTAAAGAAACCAAATAACTGATATATTACATATACTACTTTTCTTTTGTAAATACATACTAATATAGATAATTAAACCCAGACTTAGGACAAACAGGTTCATGCACACAAATATCTGTCCTGGGTGGGATTCGAACCCACGACCTTCGGCGTGAAAAGCAAGCATGTACATAGCTTATACACCCCAATAACAATAACAAATAGGCCATTATTAATGAAGTTATAAACGCGAGTGAAACTGAGGGGCAGACCAAGTATGTAATATTGTTCATGCTTGGGACAACAGCCTCGACATTCTACGTCATATTCGTGGCATACTCACCCATTCTCCAGGAAGTACAACAAAAATCTATATTTATCAACCACAAAGACCATTATTGTCACTTTGTTAGAACAAAAATCGTTCTCGCGAGATAAGAGAGCGGCGCGTTTGTCGGCACACATCAAACGTTCCGCACGCGTCCACAGACACGTTCGGAGAACTAGAGGTCCTAGGTTCGAGTCCCACTAATCAGCCACCGATACTCTGCTCGCTTCTAAGAAAAAAATACTATAATAAAAATAAACAAATAATTGTGCAAGTGTTTATCTGCTTTACGTGTCAAATGAGAAAGTTACAGATAATAATATTAAGTGATAGTTAACACAATATATTAACTTTCTGTTACGTTCCAAAACGAATATTGGCTGCGGCTGTCAATCTCAATGGAGACTAGTCATCCAACCAACAAAAGCTGACCAAAGCCAAAAAGTGACCACTGGGTAGCGCTAATCGGTAGTAAAATGTTGAGGTAGAGTACAGCATTCTTTCGCTTTATGAATAGGTCGACTGGGGAAGTACCTTAACCCTACAGAATACTTAAAATAATACTAATCACCAGACCTTTGAAGGCGGGATTAGGAGTGAAGTGCGTGATGTAAGCTTATCTGTTCTGTTTACCTTTGCAGAGATGGTAGTAAAAAATATATATTACAGTTCATATAGTAATTTATATATTTGTTGAGTAGTGATTACCCTGGGTGAAGCGTTGTGCGAGATGCTCAGGAGGCCACAGGCACGGTTTAACAACTGTTTTGTAAAGCATAACCAACCCTCGTAGCACAGTTAACAGTCTGACTCTGTGCTGCTTTTCGTACCGGAAAAATCCCAGTAATACTTCGAAGTATCTATGGTTGAACACACTACTGCTAGAGGAACGAGGCACTCGTATAAACATTTTGGAACTAAAATATAAAACGATACAAGTTCTGAGATCCATTTAATGGCTTTAATCTGTATTCATCTGGGTAAAGACAACAGCTCGGCTTATCGGCGTTTATCAATATGTAAACAAAGGGAGCGAGAGAGAGCGTATATGCCCCATGATCATGTCTTTTTCTTAAACCATTTATATAAAAATTGATTCTGAGGAATTACTTAGTAGATGTAGAAGTGATTTTTTTGATCGAACCACTTGATCGATTACCATCTTGCTAAATAAAATACTCGTAGGTATTTTACCTGAAATTTTCGACATTTAGCTGTTTGTCTTTTTTTTACTAAACGCGAGATTTTTTTTCTAGTAGCGAATGTTAGATTTATTATCAAGTCGATGTTATGAACTTTCTAGTATTTAGACATTGGAAAAATTGGATTAATTGGCATTCGATTTGACATAGACCGCTAAAGTAGCTATGTGTATTTTCATAAATAACTGTTGAATTGAAGTTAGATCTAAAGCGAGCTTGAATTGCCTCTTGGAAGTTCTGCTAAGTTGAGGTTCAAACGCAAAATGAAGATACTTTATGATGAGGAGTATCCGAATCACCCCTATATATGTTCAACGATGGGGTAATTCGGATACTCCTTTTTATAAAGTGTCTTAATTTTGTTTTTCCGCTTTCCAGCACATTGCAGATTTTTCTAGAGACATTTGGGGGAGAATAGAAAGATACGGACTGTATCGATCTCTTACATCGAGATGATCAAGAAACATACGTTAATTTGACAATTTGGAGATTCTTCTTGACTATGCAGATGTCTGTTTTCTTGATGCAACACGAACTTCTAGATAAGCTCGAACGCCAGCAGAACTTATCTATCCGCTTCATTTTCGGCCTTTATAATATTAAACAGATATATATTTTTATAAGGTATCGTATGAAATTATTAATGCGTACAAGGTACATAATTATAATACTTTGTTGTACACTGCCCGTACCCATAATTTTTTCACAAAAATCTCATTGTCCTGATGGTTTGCTGGAAGAGAATTCAATAATGAATTAAGCTCGCCTATGTATTTCTGTCTTTTCTTATTGTAACTTTTAACTTACATGTATGTATATAATATAATAATAATAAGAATGAATTAGTGGGTAGAAATCTCATTAATTTCAATAAAGAATATTAAATATAGACATTACCTACAGGTAATCAATTCCTTAGTAGTTTCTAGTTATGTTTGTCATGTCATAAATCAGGCCCTATTACCGAGTGACTCATACACATAAAGGACATTGTAGGACACACCTCATTTGACTAATAAATATTAAAATTCCTGGTTAATAACTCTATTTATGCGTAATTATCTTTGACCAGTTTTGAATACTATCTGCATATTGAATTTTGCTCACAAATGCATATTTCTGCACCATAATATTGCAAAATATTAAACATCTGTTTTGCTGATCGCTTGTCTTTGTTTACGGTAATCTAAAATAATATTGGAAAGGGAAAATATTTGATGTTTTATATGTTTGTTTGTAATGGATAAACTCAATGAGTAGGTACCTCAGTGATTTTGAAAATCTTTTACCTATAAAATGCTATATTATCAGTGAGTACCATATACTGTATTTTATGTAAGTTAAAGCCTATTAAAGTCATAAAGTACTTGACGTGCGTTGTTAAAAAAATAAAACTATAAATTTGGCATGTTACATTCTGTTTTTTGTTAACAAAATTTACAATACTTCTAGTAAATAAAGATAATTTCTTCATAATTTTTTACTCAACATTACCGACAAATAAATCCATGTGGTTATCTGTCTATCTAACTGTTATAGTTAAGTCACAACAACGGTATCCGTTCCAATTAGCCAATCAAAAAGCTTTAGTTAGCAATTCAGAAAGCTTAAGCAAATGAAAAGCGATTCCATTGATCGCATAGAAATAGCCATCTAATAAGCAATTGATGACATAAGAGATGGGTACTAAAGTAAGATTTTTTTTACAACAATTAGTTGTTTAATCATATGTACTACTTAAAAGTATTAATTTACAAGATTCGATAAAAGGAATTATCTAAACAAAGCAAAAGACTTCAGACTTCCATCTTGTTGTATCTATTATAATTAAAATATCCCTAATGTGAATTGCAAAATAATCTGGCGCCTTCCGGTCCATAATGATGTACACATCGTCTAACATCTTATACGTATTTATCTAAATATAAATCAACCAATAAAATTGAAACGCTGTATCATTCAATGTGAAATAATTATATTTTATTAAGTAGGCTCGAACATATCTGATCGAAATGTCTGAGAGAGTAAAAAGTGGCATCAAATTATGTATTCAAGAAAGAAAGAACCTAAGATTACATTATTAATTAAATGTGAAACATTGATTAATTTAATTTAACATTTAATTAAAAATGTCATCAAATATTAACAGTCATCATCATCATCATCATATCAGCCGAAAGACGCCCACTACTGGACAAAGGCCTCCCCAAAGATCTCCATAATTGCCGATGTTGCGCTAGCGATTTAGTATTAAGTATCACATATTTCTTAAATCCTCAAACCTTATCCCTCTACAGTTTGCAATCATTCACCAACATCACTGTAAGCTTTTTCCAATCCAATTTTAATCCAATGATCTTCAACAGATTCTGGTCATTTTCTGTATCCAAATTTTTTTCGCTGATGTCTGTTTCCAAGGAAACTACAGACGCTCCTTTTAAAAAGGTAATACGTTTTATAGAGGCTTAGCAACCCGAGAGTAATACCCGTATCTTTATTTCATATCGACTGTTCTTCCGATGAAATCGGAGATCTTTAATATACATACATTTTTTATCTTAAATTACTTATTTCTATTTTACAAGGCATGTTCTAAGACTTAAAGTATCTTTATTTTTCACTTATATCAATTAAATTCAGATCTACATACCCCAGATGTTGCAAAGTAGGATGAATATTTTTTGTTGAGTCAATGGTAAAAAAGTAATTTTATTTCCCGAGCAGGCAAGCTGACTTACAGCTTAGCTATAAGAAGTAGGTAATAAGGTTTCTGGAGGCTTTGTGGCGCGTGAATAATGTCGCATATGTTGCCAGGATCCAAAGGTAGGATGTATTCTTTTTTATTGAGTCAATGGTAAAAAAGCGATTTTATTTCCCCAGCACGCAAGCTGACTCATCGTTTAGTTATAAGAACTAGGTAATAAGGTTTCTGGAGGCTTTATGATGCGTGAGTAATGCCCCAAATGTTGCCAGGATCCAAATGTAGGCCTAACACTCATATACTCTTAATGTTTGATGATTTTATTTCATTTAATATTTAACATTAAATTAATAATGTACTCTTAGGTTGTTCTCTTAGGTTTTATCTTTCTTGAATAAATAATTTGATGCCACTTTTTACTCTCTCAGACATTTCGATCAGATATGTTCGAGCCTACTTAATAAAATAATAGGTCTTTACCTATGAAATTGCCGTTTTGTATGAAAAAATTTAAACGAATTTTTTTCATGAATTTTTTTATTTGTATTAATCGAAGTAATCACCCATGCAATCAATGCATCTTTGCCATCGCAGTGGCAGTTTATTGATGCCCTTCTTAAAGAAATCAGCTGGACGGGAGGCAACAAATTCTTCAAAGGCATTTTGTACTGCCTCTCGGGTATTGCATTTTTTTCCCGCCAAGAAGTTATCCAAATTCTGGAAAAAGTAGTAGTCTGTAGGCGCAAGGTCTGGTGAGTAGGGCGGATGACGGAGAGCTTCCAACCCCAGTTCTTGCAACTTGGAGACCGTCTGCTGTGCAGTATGAGGTCGCGCGTTGTCGTGCAGGAGCAGCGGAGACGAGCGATTGACCAATGCTGGTTGGAGATGCGCCAGCTTCTCCATCATTGTGCTCAGTTCTTCACAGTACACATCTGCAGTAATGCTCACCCCGTTTGGTAAGAAGCTGTGATGAATCACACCGGCGCTAGACCACCAAACAATGACCATCACTTTTCTAGGGGTAAGTTTTCGTTTAGGGCATTGTTTAGGTGCTGAACCAGGATCCAACCAACTTGCTGAGCGCTTGCGGTTATCAAACAGAATCCATTTTTCATCGCAGGTAACAATGCGGTTCAAAATTCCTTCATTTGTGTGTCTGTTGAGCAGTGCAAGGCACGTCTCGACGCGTACTTCGCGCTGGCGATCATTGAGTTCGTGGGGCACCCATTTGTCAAGCTTTTTTACCTTGCCAATTTGACGCAAATGGACCAATATTGTTTTGACGCTAACGTCGAAAGCTGCTGCTAATTCAGCCGTAGATTGTGTATCATCAGCTTCCACAACCGCCTTTAATTCGTCATTGTCGACCAAAGTCTTCGGACGACCGCGAGGTTCATTTTTCAGGTCGAAATTTCCAGAACGGAAGCGAGCAAACCAATAACAGGTGGTGCGTTGGTTTGTAGTGTTAGCTCCGTAAACGTCGTTGATGTTGCGTGCCGCTTGTGCCGCTTGTGCCGCGTTGCTGCCACGACGGTACTCATATTCCATAATTACTCGAATTTTTAACGTATCCATGATGACGAAAAAGATTGAAATGCGATGAAAATGTAACACTAATCAATAAAGAAATGACTACTTTTGGAAAAAAGAATCCATGTTTTTAAAATAAAATTAATTTGAAATTAGAATTCTTAGCCAAACAAAAATTATTTTGATTTGAAATGGCCAGTACTGCAGAACGGCAATTTCATAGGTAAAGACCTAATATAATTATTTCATATTGAATGATACAGCGTTTTAATTTTGCCCATTTATACATTTTGTTGAGTCAATGATGTTAAAACAGTGATTTACTTATCATCATGACAGCCGAACGATGTCCACTGCTGGACAAAGAGCTCCCCAAAAGATTTCCACAGTGGAATTGTGTCCATCATTTGGAGGGATATTGCATAATCGCCACTCTTAGCGATGGTAGTATGATGGTCATAGTACACAGAGAAGCTGCTGCCCGTTATCTGCGAGATATTCCTTTGGAACGACTTCTGCGCCCCCCACAGGATAAGATGGGTGGCGATATTCTATGCCGCCAGCCAGCAGTACCCGCATTTCTGACATTTTACTAGATTAAGTTTAGTGAAACGACATATCACTGACGATAAACTGGTGTTTAGTCAGTTTTAGTAAGAAGACGTAATAAACAAGAATATTCGACATCTACCGGGATTTTTGTGATATCCCTAGGGATTTCGTGAAATCTCTGATATTCTAATTTCGCTGCAACATATACATGTAGTTAAGTCTACGCTGCGTATCGCCCAATATTGGGTATAAATGTAACTATAATTAATTAATACCCTTGGTAAAGACCCAATGCTTTTAAAAAAGTGCATCCACATGGACTAGATTAAGTTGAAGGCGGGGCTCGATGACGGCGACATTAAGTTTCCTGCCCATAATTCTTTACTAATTTCTGTAACACCCTGGACGTTATAACAAACATAAAATATGGACTATCAACTCCACAGTCCAGCCCTAAACAAATAAATTGCGTTGTAATATTGAATATCAAAATCGATTTACTAAGGAAATGTAAAATTTCTGTATAACGTTCGAACAGTTTTGCATCAGGGTTTTAATCGTTATAAAATCAAATAGCATTGTGAAGGTTCTATTAAACCCGGCGGCAGTAACTCATTGCCTATAGGAAAAGTAGTTGGAGATTATCTGAACGAGATTTGTACCCTGACTAGGTTGGCTGTACTGCAGTCAAAAGCGAAAGTCTGTTAGAACCACGTTAGATTATGCGGAAGTAGACTCTGAGTTTATATTAATAAAGTTTAAATTTGTGTATGCGTGTATGTTGGTTGAGATGTTTGTTTGTTGGTGATTCGGACACTGGTCCATAGTACTTGGGCGGCAGGTGTTTCGAGCCAGCCTCCTCCCACTACCGGCGCCCGAGCTCTCGATCAATAGAGATCAATGATCTAGTCGAGATTTAAGCACTATACCCGATTTATATTCAATATTATTGAATAAATGGAAAACGGCTTGGTAAATGTCTTATACAATTGATGGTAGTGTCATTTAAATTTTGCAAAGACATGGTTCTATTCGTAACAGTAATTAGATTGTGTTTATTTTAACCGATTAGAATAAGAGAGGTGTTATGAATTTGAAGCCGTTATTTGGTGGCTATCGCATGGTGGTTGAAGCTACGGATCGAGCGATTTTTGTATTCACTAGGTGTGTAGGTAGCGACGTCATAATTAGGATGGGTTGTACCTCATCACAGATACCCCGTCTGCTACTACAGCACTTTTTAAGGGCACATTGTACTAGTTAAGTCCTAATAATAATATCCATTTGTTGAAACTTGACGTTTACATTTAGGCCAGGAGGCTTTTACTTCTTCACCGGAAATTAGGTAACATTTTGATGCTCTTCAGTTTGTAGGTTATGTAGGACGATGTCAAAAGCAGGAAGGGTCGCAGCTCATCAAAGACAATTAAGTTGACCCGTTTATTACAATAACTTTTTATAAGGGACTGCATACTGGCCAGAGGTAACAGTATCTTTGTTAACAAGGGCCTTAAACTCGTGCCCAAGCGTTTGTATCAACTTGGTGTCACTCTTTCCAGTTTCTGATTTACTTCATTAACGTACCTATCAATAAAACGACGTTACATTTAAAAATAATTATATACAAATATCTAAAAACGTATGACTGGACTAAACTGCACGGTTCTGATAACATTGTTCGGTACCCGTATAAAAATACCACGCGTTTAAGTGATAAGATGACCTTATAATGACTTCTCCTTCAGCGCAATCATTATTTGAATGGCTATACGAATAATAATATCTGAAAAAGGTATTGTTTTTTAGTAGAAAGATTAGTTTAGTATGGGAATCGACTCTTCGGTAGACACGACCTAGCAGCTTACACAGCTCGGATATGGTTGACGTCGTTGATTCAAACTAAATAATAATATAATAATAATAGCCTGGGACATTATTTACACCCGGCCAGGGTGGGAATCGAACCCACGAGGTCGTGGGTTCGATTCCCACCCTGGATAGATATTTGTGTGCATGCCTGTTTGTCCTGTATTTACCTATATAAGTATGTATTTACAAAAGAAAAGAAGTATATGTAGTATATCAGTTATTGGTTTCCATAGTACAAGCTCTGCTTAGTTTGTGATCAGATGGCCGTGTGTAAATAATGTCCCAGGCTATTATTATTATATAATTATTTAGTTTGAATCAACGACGTCAACCATATCCGAGCTGTGTAAGCTGCTAGGTCGTGTCTACCGAAGAGTCGATTCCCATACTAAACTAATCTTTCTACTAACCGCACAAACTACATGGATTTACTAGTATTCATCCAAGGGGTATCTTTTCTGTTATCAAACTTCGACAAAACCCAAACTGGATAAACTTGTTAGTAGTTAAATAAGGCTTTTGTCTTCATTATCAGAACAGCGGGCGAACATAACTTTGTCAGTTTAGCTATTCAATAACTATTCAAATCAAACTCTAAATTTGAATATGAAACAAAAAGGGTACAAATATGAACCTAAAGCTAGGCAACAAAAAAACGTGTTTAACACTCGAATATTCACGGGCAATTAAGAACTAAGTACGCTTACCAAAACGGTATGGAGATTAGATCGGCTACCGTGTTCGATAAATGTGAATCACCTAATCGAGCCAGCAATTAAATCGCAAGAATCGATTTGTTAACTGGCGTTACTAAATGAATTAACGCGGTTAATCTTGCCTCCTTCTCGCCTGTACTGAGAGATTTTACAATCGATTTAAGAGACATTAAAATCATTAAATGCAATCGTTAACATTGTGATTGAATTCTTGCGCTGTGTAATAAAAACTTTAATTAGGTATTTAAGCAAATAAATTATTTTAAAATACTGATGAACAAGTAAGTCGGAGTAAATGAGTTTTCGACGTGAATATGAAACGGCCCTAAGGGAAAAAAATTGAAATGTTGTATGGAGTTTCGCTATTCGTCCCACTTTAATCGGTACGTCATCTCGGGGTGAACTAAATAATATGAAAAGACAAGACTGATATGTTAATTGGATTTATCTCTTTACCTGATCAACCCTATACCTATCTATTTTCACTCCCTATATCTACTTTACACTATAGGATTATATTTTCACTTCAAATTCATTCATCAAACAGGTTCTGACTCTTTACAACCGCTTTTTTAAAGTCTACGTGAATAAAAACCTTTATAATTTTATTTTGGTTTCACTCCTAGATCTACACTCGCGAGCAACCAAATCGACTCAAGCCTTGTCGGCGCACACATACATTGATACAACTAAAATCATGAATGGAAATTATTAAAATGATATGTCATTCGAAAGCTTAAGATGTCAGCTTTAATTTGATATCATTATCATTGAAATCCATCCATCATTTTTGAAATAAATGATGTCTGAATGCAAGAGTAGGAAAAACGGGAATTTAGGAAAAAGGGTATGTGTCTCGTATTTGACAAATTAAACAAAAAAAATTAAAAATAAAATTATTTTATTTAAATCAGTATTTCGTATTGCCCCCTCTAGCCCTAATTACATCCCGCAGTCTGTTTTTCATGGACCTTATCAATTTTTTGACATTTTCTTGAGGAATGCCGTCCCACTCCTCTAATAATGCTGTCTTTAGCTCGTCTACGCTTGAAGGGACTGGATTTCTGGCCCGAACTCTTCTTTTAAGCTCGTCCCATAAGTGCTCGATGGGATTCATGTCAGGACTGAGCGCAGGCCAGTCCATCGTGCGTAATTCGACCTCTTGCAGAAACTGTCGAGTGACTCGTGCCGTGTGGCAGCGGGCATTGTCGTGCATTAACACGAAGTCTTCACCGACAAACCCTGCGTAGGGCACAACATGATCCAGTAGAATGTCGGTGATGTACCGATCAGCTGTTAGCCCGCCTCCTCGGCCGCCCCCAGGCACGAAAACAAGTTCGGTTTTTCCCTCTAAAGAGATACCAGCCCACATCATGCAGGAACCGCCGCCATATGCCACTGTTTCAGCGAAACAACATTGGGCAAATCGTTCTCCCGGACGCCTGTAGACTCGGCCTCTCCTGTCACTGCCATGCAGACACATTCTGCACTCATCAGTAAACAGGACCGATCGCCATTGCGCAACGCTCCAATTGAGATGCTCTCGAGCAAATTGAAGGCGCGCTTGTCGGTGGCCTGCAGTCAACTTAGGGCCCGTCGCAGGTCTTTTTGGCGTCAAGTTGGCTTCCTTCAAGCGTCTTCTCACTGTCCACTCGCTGACAGCCACTTGTCGTACACGTCTCAGTTCTTGCTGCACATCAACGCCCGTAAGGTGTCGATTGCGCAGCGAGGTTGAGACAATGAAGCGGTCGTCTCTCTCTGAAGTGCACCGGTGGCGGCTCGTTCTTGGTCTCCGATTGAAGGCACCAGTCTCTTGGAACCGTCTGTATACTCGGGATACAGAAGACTGGCTCAAGTGGAGCTGGGCAGCGATTGCTCGCTGACTTAACCCTTGTTGCAACAAGGCAACAACTTGAGCGGCTTCTTCTGGTGTGATATCCATGGGTTAGCGAAAACAAGGAATGCAATTTACGGAGATGTGTACCGGTCAACCTGTAACAAGCAACTGATAAGATAAACCGGAAGTGGGGGGTTTTATAGCGGGAGCAGGTAGCGCAAGTCGTGGATTCCTAAAGAGGTAATTTACGCTGACGGCCAATTAAAATGTGTCAATAAATCAGCGCTTAGTTTTTTTTAAGGTATTGATGTTAATTGAAAGCCTAATTCTTCAGCTTTCGAATGACATATCACTTTTGTAATTACCATTTATCGTTTTAGGAAAATCAATGTATATGTGCGCCGTCTAGGCTTGAGTCGATTTGGTTGCTCGCGAGTGTATATACACTTCGTTTTCCCAAATAGATAAGTAACTTTACTTCGCTTGTCACACTTTTATCAATGTGGAAGTCATCAATGTGACTTGTATGCTTTATTTTGTATATATGTTACTCTAAAAACAAAGAAGATTTAAGGAATCATAAACATAAAAATGCTAAAATTATGTCTTTTAAAAATAAGCAAAAGAAGATAGAGCTTATTATTGCTACTGTTTTCTTAAAACTGATTAAAAAAAAAACACTAAACCGAAACCAATAAAATAAAACGCATTACAGTAGCTGTCAGTTTTTGTGGATTAGCTAAAGGAACTGGCAATAATTAGTATGTAAATGAGTATAGGATATCTAAATCTGGTTTTTAGCGTGACTCATTTACAGTGATATTTAGATTTTGTCGGTAGATGCACTGATAAATGATTATATACGTGCTCTGTTCCCACGAATACTTGTGTTATTATTACTTGTGTATATCAAACTAACTTGACGTTAATTATTATGTCAATAATAATACAGTCAGTAATCAAATCTGAGAGCGAAAACTATTTAATGAGTGCCCAACTACACAAACAATATTATTATTTGACAGGTTCCGCTCGGAACAGAGAAGTGGTCTCTTAGTATGGGCCTCATAAGAAGGCTCAAAGGTACCCAAATAGCAATGCAGAAGGCTATACTCGGAGTTTATCTGCGAGATCGAATCAGGAATTTCAAAAACTGTAGGCGTATCCGAATAATTGCCAAGCTGGAATGGCAGTGGACAGGGCACATAGTTTCCGGCAATATTTTTATTGTTGTATATTGTATCGAAATATATTAAATAATAAATAAATATCTTGGGACAACTAAGACATTGCTATCAAGTAACTACTGAGATACATACATATTTCCAAATACATACAAATTATAGACAAATTACACCAGACATAGAACAAATAAGCGTGTTCATCATACAAAGATTTGTTCCGGGTGGCAATCGAACCCACGTCTTCTGGCTTAGCATTCAGGGTCACTAACCACTAGAGTTCACTAGACCAAAGAATCGTAGAAAGCAGAAAAGACGTTAAAATTGAACCACTTGAAACTCTTTGTTAATCCAATAAGATCAATCCGAATCAGTCGGCTTAAAAGTACCTTAGTAAGTTCTATTGTACAATCCAGACAATAATTCGCTTGTTAAACCATGCGGCTGTGTTATTACATATTATTACGAGCCGTTGACCGCAGCCACCAAGCCACACTCTATATCTATCATGTACAGTCTACAAATGATAAATATGAGTCGACATCAGCTACGATAGCCTTTTATTAAGCTATGGCTCCTGACTCCCGAAACTTTCATTCTCAAGAGTATCTCAGCCAACGCCGTTTTTACCGTTGATATACAGAAAAAGTTGATTCCATCGGCAACTTTCTACCCTCGTACCTCTCGCCATCGACAGGACGCCCTTCCTCATATCCTTGAACCTTTACGATCTCATATGATTCAGGTTTCAGGCAAACTGCTGCGGAAATTAGTCAAATTAAGGGCATTGGACAGACTCAATGTATGTAAAACACGTTTAGTTTTTTTTATTAAAATCAGCAACATTAATTAAAAAAATATTAATAGAAAAGTAGTGCAATCGATTTGAGACTAATGAATTCCTTTTTTTGAAAAATTTTAATTTCTGCACATCTATTCCATAACTTTTCTATTGTTTACATTTTTTATTAATATTGCCAATTTAGTCAGAAGAAGAAAAAATGTATATTGCAGACATTTAGCCTATTCAAAAAATTTCTCGTTTACTTTTCTGGGCATTCAACATTGTTTAATGCCCCATGTTGTAGTCTTTTAGGAAACTTCAATACAAAGTCTTCAACACATAAGTAATAAGTTTGAATTGGTAGATGGTGCTGGTTCGTGACCCGCCGGACGATTAAATTTATGATTTCCCATTTTTGAGATTTGAGATAAGTAATAAGTTTTCTAAAAGGTCGGTAATATGCGATTGATGCCTAATGTGTTGCAAGCATCCGAAAGCTGCGGTAACTGCTTTCCATCAGGTAAGCTTGTCTGTTGATTTAGTTGTTTAAAATAGAAAATATTCCATATTATGTCACCCAATATAGCTATTTAAAATTTTGTAGCTTATCGTGAACAATCTTACACTGACACTTTTTGACAAATCATACGTATATCCAAACTATCTGTCTGGATAACTTGCTATTTGATTTCCCAGATATACTATTTAAATTTTTACCCTACATTTTTTTATTGTCTATTTTGGAAAAGTTATTTTTATAAGGATAAATTTTGGTAGTTAATGAATTTATGGTTAACCACCGCTCATTTTGCGAAAAAAGTAGCTCAATCTTGTATTGTTTATGTTTTAAATCAATTATCAGTTATCAAATTATTTAAGAATATTACCAAACTGTACAGGTATAAAATAAATGTTTTGTTGACTATACCTACGGTTGGGATTATTCCTATTGGAGCAAACAAATTGATACCGTCCACGTCTCTATACATTAAGGTTGTTTTATCTACTTACAGACCCCACTTTAAATTAATAACGATGCCAGAAAATTGTTTGTGTCTCGAACTGACTACTATTCTGCGTACTTGTAGTCTATAGATAAGCAATTTAGCAAATTGCCGAATATTTAAAAAAAGTTAATATGTATAGTCGATTGCTAGCACAGTCAGAGGTGTTTTAGAGAATGTTTTTTGCAATAGTGTATTTTGTATAGTAGTCTAAGGACAAAAATAGAATAAAGCGTCTTTTGCAAATTACTAAGATCGGATCACTTTTATATGTATTTTTTGTCGACGATACGAGAAGGGAAGTAAAAAGGCAGGTAAAAAGGAAAACTTTTTATATTATAATCGGTATTGGTCCGAAGACTTGCTAATTTGACATTATTCAAAAATCAGATTTCAATCTTTAGTTATTAAAAAGGTTTATACCAAATAAATAAATAAATACCGCCAAAGATGAACAAAGAAGGAGGAAAAAGAAGGAGGTTAACAAATGAACTGCATGATTCTATTTTATTAAGTGTATTTAAAGCGATTTCTTCTTTATTTGTGAACTGACTTTAATCTTTGATCAATCTATTATAAATCTTTTATGTGATAGGGCTTGTTTTCAAGATGAGCCCCATCAATCTTTTTCTAAAGTTGAAGTCTGGTTGTATGTTTTTTTAAATTGTTTTAGTTGAAAGCACAAGATTACCCTATTTTCCAATACATAAATTGGATAATCCTGTCTTGGGTAAGACTGTATGGCGTTTGAAAGTGCATACCATGTGTATAAATATTATGAAATATCTGGCTTGCTTTCTATAAGAGAGAGACACGCCACACAGCTGCAAAAAGTGTCGTGACAACTTTTCGTAAGAATTTTTTCCGTCTAGCCCCCTTTCACAACGCGCGATAAGGAACTTCGTTCCAAAACGTATTTAAAATTACAAATTCCAATGTAAGGTAATAATAACACGTATTTTAAAGCTTGTAAACTTAAGGAACCGCCCTGTATAAGGTATATTGACTTATGTATATGTACGTAAGAGTTAATGCAAGTTAAATGATGTATGTATGTTGGCCTACGATATAAGTGGCGCGCTGAAAGGGTTAACTGAGACGGGACTCCGGGAGGACGTTATTTATCACACAGGATACGTAATGCTTTTAAAATTTATTTGCGTTTTACTTCGATGACATGGCGACGCATTAAAACGAATGCTTCACCCAAACATACATCTCTCATACCGAACTTTTATTTTGGACTTTTTACAATACATATACATACCTACATACCTTTTATAGTGCTTCATTCATTGAATTAAAAATAGAATCAAAAAACCAAAGACAAGCTACTGTTCTTTTCTTTCTTTTTTAATGCCAGCCATTCATTATTGTACACTCTTTATTGAGATCGCAATATTATTAATAAGCTTTTTGATTACAATCGTGTTACAACGAAAGTATAAAAAAGAGGTCATCATTTGTCCGTGCCGGCCGACAGACAGACAATTTGGTGTAGATACTTATCCGTAGCCCATACGGTAACGGTAGCTCGAAGCATATGCGTACGCACCCACACGTGCAAGCGACCATACACACATCTATACCGCAATGAATGGGATGCTGCCACCGGCGATTACCGATAGGGTTACCCACCATCACTCCACAATATTTTATCGACACCAAAATCACGATTAATTAAAAAACTTACCGATTGAATTCGATAAAGCTATTTTAGTATAAGTACCCCACATAATTGTGAATAATGACAGGGATAGAATTAACCGCATTGAGTCGGAAGATAAATGATCTTAATCAAAATGTGAAAGCTGCGATTGGTAAATTACGATCTCGGTAGGTTAGGTTATTGCGCGGTGGCGCTGTAGCACAGCCCTATTAATAAAACAAGGTAGATTATTGCGCGCGTAGTATGTTTCCCACGGCGTGCAAAACAAGTTCTTAGGCCGGAGATAAGCTGAAACTTACCACGAGGCCGGCTAAATTAGTACCTCAGTGACAGTTTCCTGTCTCCTTAACATGTTTTCTGTGGTCAAAAAGAACGAGTTTTATTTGTTTATTAAATTGTCTATTATAAAAATGATTTGTACTGTTCGACACAAAAAGAAAGGTGCTTGTCGCATTGTAAGTTGAAACGATGAGTGGAGTGAATTTTATATGGTTTTCATCTGAATTTTAGTTTAATCACCAAAATAAATAGAACTTTTATATTTATAAAACTATTTAGCATTTTAAAATTTATTATTATCTGATTTATTTGGACGTTATCTTGACTGTACGGAAAGAATTATTTTACTTATGATTTTATGCTACGAAAGATGATATAGTATTTAATTTTGATTTATAAATCTAAGATGGATAAAGTCGCTCAGCAGGACCTGTCGATGTCTCTAAAATGGAAGGTTTATTAGATAAGGAAGGCGTGGATCGATTATAATTGGCCATGGAATATAATTATTAATATGGAAAGCTAAGGGCACATCTTCACAGCCCTATTAAAGTAAAATTACAAGATTGTACTGATTATTTTACCTGTAACTATAGACGGTACAGTCCTTTGATAAACCTAACTACTCGAACAATAATATAATATAATAATAATACCTAGGGACAATGTCACACAGATCAACCTAGCCCCAAACTAAGCAAAGCTTGTACTATGGGTACCAGGCGACGATATACATACTTATATAGATAGATAAATACATATATACATAGAAAATATCCATGACTCAGAAACAAATATTCGTGCTCATCACACAAATATTTGCACTTACCGGGATTCGAACCCAGGACCACCAGCTTCGTAGGCAGGAACAGTAGCAACTAGGCTACGGTGACCGTCAAAAAATATTTGCAGATGTATGTTTATTTGTTTGCACACACGTTGTCAGTACAGGAAGATAGATAAGTATGCTACCTTCATATTCAAACTACTTTTTCTGAATGAGAAGGGAAAAAAGGTCACATATTTAAAATCATTTTTCAGTCATCATCTATGATATTGCATTTTTATATAATATATCATTGATACCCAGCCTTCCCCTTAACCTTCGCTCTAATTTAATTTAACCCTTTTCTTTTCTAATATTTCATATACTGTTAACATCTTGCAACGATGTTCATTATACAGACCACATCTGCTATGAAACATTTATTAATTATATCCATGATAATTCAAAGCATATCAATAAAGATTTTTTTTTCTATTAGACTTGCTAATAAAATAGGTACTAGTGTGTTTAAATCTATTTATTTGTAAGGCACCTTATTTATAGATTAAATATTTTACGTTTCACAATATATTTTGCAATTATATATTCTCAGCTACAAAACTTTGGGCTAGCTGTGCCCCACGATTTCACCCGCGTTAAGCATAATGAATTATAGCCTATGTGTTATTCGTTGTTTTTAATAAATTATAGCTTATATGTTTTAGCTTGTTTATAACCTATATGAGTACAAAGTTACATCAAAATCCGTTGCGTAGTTTTTGCGTGAAAGAGTAACAAACATCCATACATCCATACTTAAATAATTTTGCATTTACATCTACTACGTATTCTCTACGTCACCCGAGGTTGACAGTTAGAGAATGCTTTTGACAGGAAAGTTTTGACAGCAAATTAAACAATTCTTGCAATTTTTCGCAAGAAGTGATTAATTTAAGTAAAAAAATACATAATCTACGAAGCTCAATAAGCGATTTCTAATTATAAACAAAACAGTTCCAATCCACACATCTTTCAAACGATGTCTCGACATCAGAACAATTACAAAACGGTCAGTATTATTACAAAATGCTCAGTGCCATTACATAACGCTAGTGTTTCGTAATCGCTAATGGATTCTTTATTAATATACTTAATTAAGTCCAAGTCCCTGTACTTCCAGTGCTCGTGAGAACACACGATATGATTACATCTCGACTTGATTGCACTAAATCATGTTTAAATGGTAGCTGCATGCTATTTTACATTAGCACGTGATTTCATTCATTGTGATAATTAAATGATATTTAAATTACTGCGGCAATATTTGCCGTTAAACACGCTAATGTCTTCTTCTGCAATGTCTATTCCATATTTCTATTTAGGTTGGCTCCCAGTCTAACCCGTAGCGGCTAGTTGCCTTCATTAAATGAGCCACTGAGATCGGTGGTAGCTATGGGTCCAAGCTAAAAGTCGTCCCTGTTTCATAACACTGTTTTGTATTGGAGAGCACGTGAAATCGTTGGACCTGAGTTGACCTCTTTCCTACTTTTTTCCCATCTACAGGGACCTTTTGGGACAACTAAAGGACCTACAATTCATTATAATCTACGTAAAATCATTTTCTTTTTCAATATTTGGTGATACATATTGAAATAGAAAGAAATGTGAATAAGTATAAGTAAAAGGTCTATTCATATATGTTACGTTTCAAAATATCAAAACAATAGTAATAATTGCAGAAACAACAATTAATTTTTCAGCACAACAGTTTTTCTGTTAAGTTTTTTTACGGTTTCATACTGATTTTAGTATTTGTAATATCTCAAGTGTAGTAACCTTACGGATAATAAATTCAATATATCGATGTCATAAACATACTGCAATAAATAATCCTGTATTGCAACCGTCACAGACTGTTGAGCACCGTCATCGTGCAATCAATGGAGCCTGACACTTAACTATACACGTGGACTCGGCTCGTTCATCCGACTAATATCTACGCTCCACTTACGAATCATTCAAGAACACATACACACACATACATAAATTAAAGGCACCATACATACACGCTATACTCTCTCTTCAGAAGTAACTTTTTGTTTTCAATTACGGATCCGAAAGGTTCATTATCTCTCGTATTTTCGTGTTCTTTTTTCTAGTTTGAACCGGTGTAGAACTGAAAATAACCCATGGCGACATCTCATTAAGCCCGTCAGCGGTCGAAACGCTTTGAAAAATGTCTCATTTAACCCCGACAGTCCTTTAATAGCCGGTGAAGGGTTAACCACCACAAATAACTGAATGCGGAAGTGGGCGACACTATCGCCGTCGCCTTTACTTTTTAATAGTTTTAATTAGGAAATAGTTTAATTTTTATGTTGTGTGAACGGTGCTTTGGGTTGTCAACGTGTCAACCAATAGCAAATTGGCGTGAGAAATGGTTACTTGTGTCGATGTTGAAACGGATAGCCGGAAGCGAGCATATAAAATATACCCGAGCAACTAGTTTCTACTGGGTTTGGAAATTTAATATGCGTGTTGCTGATACTAGTAGCTCGAAAATATACAAACACTATCGTAATATGTGTATAAATTGTCTCATTTTGATATAAATTTACATTTATTTACTGATTATTGCAAATAATCTGATATAAGAATAATTAATTAATTTTATCTCGTTTAATAGAAGTGATCGAATATATTTTTCATTCCATCCGAATATAAAAGGTACGTGATATATTGATGGCACAACGAATAATGTTAATTGGAGTGACAGCAGTATCGAATTCTAATAATATCTAGATTTTGTGGGAAATGGTTTCGAACATATTACATTAAAAAAAAACTAGACTATACTTATAAAGATAATTACAACCAGGCGGCAGACACAGGACAAACAGACACGTTCATGCACACAAATATCTGCCCTGGGTGGGGTCTGAACCCACGACTAGCAGCGTGAAAGGCAAGCATCTAGCAACCAAGCCAACCGGCCCGTTAACCCTAAAATATGTATTTAATTTAGTACCTGTACGGAGCTAATATCACTCCTGCGAAAACGTCAAAGTTATGAGTAAAAAGAAAGCATAGCTACGAATGCACTGAACGTACGAGGCATTTCTCTATAATGGTTGTGGAAAAAAAGTCATACCCAATATTTGACGAACCTTACTTGAGAAATAATAAATGCTAAATCTGTGCTTTAATAGAAGATCACGTGGCGAAAATACGACCATTCACCAAGTCGTGTTTAGACGTTGTGTCATAACTGGTTGTACACAAAGCATTCCGCTTCTCACAGATTCATATTAGTGCCCGAGCGGGATATTTGACGAAAACCATGTAAATGCAACTGTCAACACATATATAGTGTATAATGTAGCACCAACACTGAATCTTAGGGACACCATACACGCAATCTTATAGAGCTAATTCGAGTACACATTTTTGAAGTGAAACCTTCTTTAGGTGGTTCGAAAAATAATCATACTAACGCGTCATCGTCCGTCACGTCACGCTTCCCATGAACTATATGTATAGTGCTACAAACTTATCTGGCCCGGTGGCCAAAAGTAGAACTAACCACGCCAGTTTGAAATGTCAATCGGCCTGTTATTCCATGACATTCCTGCCATTGATTGTTTGTTGCGCGTATTTATCTTCCTTTATGTGTTTTTTAATTGTGAAAAATGCCGAAAGCTTTAAAAAGTGATGCGAGGAATGTTATATTACAAGTATTGAATTATATGAAGGAAGAAAAACGCCATCAGGCACCAATTATACCCTTCAATAAGTTGTATGAACGCGTAGCTGCTGCTACAGGTTAGTGTTGTCAGCTTCTGAAAAATACGAAACTCCCCCTCGCATTTTAAATAAAAATACATATTTTAAAATACTCATTATTTATTTAATTTTTGCTATTTCCTTTGTAGGTGTCCGGGAGCGATTTTTAAGAAAACTTGTGAAAGAAAAAGAGCAATAAGATCAGAATATTGGTAGATCGAATTCTGAAATCCTATCATTGACTGCAGAAGCTTTTGATAAAATAACAGTCAATGAATGGCAAAAGCATTGCAATCATGTGAAAAAATATTGAAAATGTGTATCGAAAAAGGGATGGATACTTAGTTGAGCTTTTCATCATTCATTTAGGTAGTGATAGTGAAAGCGAAAGCAGTGTTTCTGATAATGATGATAATGAAATGACTTCTGAATTAAACCATTCCGGTGACATAATAATACCTGGAGTATCTCCATTAGAGAACACTCAGCATACATTTTATGTAAATGATCATAATTATTGTATAAAAATATAAAGATTTGTATTGACAGTATTTGTTTGCTTTTTAGTGAAGTAACATTTACGTTACAATGTTCATATTATTTTTACCCACTTTATTGCAAAAAATAGTTACTAGCAACACTAAATGCGATAACAGCGACGCTGCCATTGCAAAAAATAGTTACTAGCAACACTAAATGCGATAACAGCGACGCTGCCAGCGGGCCCGCTGCCAGCGGGCCAGATAAGTTTGTGGTACTGTATAACTATTATATTGTAGATTATTTAAATTAATAGTGTCTTCAGTTCTATCGGCATCCTCAAAGACTGCATGTTTTTGAAGAAAAACCTCTTTAGCGGCGTTGTGCTCTTTTTTGTGATGGCTAAAAAATTTTAAACTCGCGTCAGGACACATGACCTGCTCGAATATTTGAAAGACGGAGAATCTTTTTTTTTAATTCACACTGGCCGTTTACACACTCATTTTTCTTTCTTAATTTTTGAAGTGAATACTTTTTTAGCGTCGTTGTGCACTTTTTTTTCTTAATTAGATTTTTGTTAGATTTTTTACACCCGACGTGCCTAACCAAATTAAGTTCTATTTTTTTAATTTATTCGTGAGGGAAGCAATACCATAAGTCTTTACCGCCCAAAGATGGGAAGTAGCATCTGCCACTCGCTACTCGGATTATATAAACACTACTCCAGAGTATGAGAAATGAAAAAATAGTTTTCACTTGTATTGGGAGTCCCCAAAGACTGCCGCGTATGTTTTTTTTTTTACGTGACGTTTACAGTTATTGTGCTACAAACTTATCTGGCCCGGTGGCCAAAAGTAGAACTAACGACGCCAGTTTGAAATGTCAATCCATGACATTCCTGCCATTGATTGTTTGTTGCGCGTATTTAATTTTCTTTTTGTGGTTTTTAATTGTGAAAAATGCCGAAAGCTTTAAAAATTGATGCGGGGAACGTTATATTACAAGTATTGAATTATATGAAGGAAGAATAACGCCTTCAGGCACCAATTATACCCTTCACTAAGTTGTATGAATGCGTAGCTGTTGCTACAGGTTAGTGTTGTCAGCTTCTGAAAAAATACGAAACTCCCCCTCGCTCTTTCAATTAAAATACATATTTTAAAATATTCATTATTTAATTATTTTTTGCTATTTCCTTTGTAGGTGTCCGCGAGCGATTTGTAAGAAAACTTGTGAAAGAAAAAGAGCAAGCAAATGCAAAAATTTATAGCAGATCAGAATATTGATAGATCGAATTCTGAAATCCTATCATTGATTGCAGAAGCTGGCAAATGCATTGCGATCATGTAAACAAAATATGGAAAATGTGTGGCGAAAAAGGGATGGATACTTAGACGAGCCTTTCATCATTCATTTAGGTAGTGATAGTGAAAGTGAAAGCAGTGATTCCGATAATGATGATGATGAAATGACTTCTGAATTAAACCATTCCGGTGACATAATAATACCTGGAGTATCTCCGTTAGAGAACACTTAGCATACGTTTTATGTAAATGATCATAATTATTGTATAAATATATAAAGATTAGTAATGACAGTATGGTGTGTGGTGACGGCGACAAATAACAGAATCAGAATATCATCACCCCATCTCATCCCGTGGGGGGCGTAGAAGTCGACCCGAGGGAATATCTACCAGAGGACGGGCAGCAGCGTCTCTCTGAGTACTGTGACCATCTTTCTGCGATCGCCAACCCGCCTGCCAAGCGTGGCGATTATGGCATATCCCCCCAAGACGATTCTTGAGGGAGGCTTGTCCAGCAGTGGACTTATTTAGCTGTAATGATGATGATGATGATGAATGACAGTATTTGTTTGCTTTTTAGTGAAGTAATATTTACGTTACAATGTGCATATTATTTTTACCCACTTTATTGCAAAAAATAGTTACTAGCAACACTAAATGCGATAACAGCGACGCTGCCACCGGGTCAGAAAAGTTTGTGGGACTGTAGCTCAGGCTTTTTATTGCTTGACGCTTCAACAAGCAATAGAGTCTCGTCTCTATTGACGTATTGCTATTGCGTAAACGACAAGCCAGTAAAGGGCACAAGTTATAACATAATCTATATAAATAAAAAGAGAAGTCCTGACTGACTGACTGACTCATCAATGCCCAGCCCAAACCCTTGGCCCTAGAAAGCTGAAATTTTGCACAGATGTTTTCTTTATAATGTAGACAAGGAATAAGGAAGGATTTTTCGAAATTCAACCCCTAAGGGGGTAAAAAGGGGGTGCAAAGTTAGTATGAAACTTTGCCGTTATTGAAGTTAGAGGCATGAAAGTTGGTATTTGGCCTTGCAGTTAAAAATAAAAAATATATGTTACAGGATTTTTGGAAATTCCACCCCCAAGGCCAAAAAATAGGGGATGTAAGTTTGTACGAAAAAAGTCCCAATTTTTAAGTTAAACGCATGAAAATTAGCATTTGGCTTTTTAGTTAAAAATAAAAAATATATATTTCAGGATTTTTGAAAATTCCACCCCGAAGGTCATTAAATAGGGGATGTAAGTTTGTGTGAAAAATGCGATATTTTTGAAGTTAAACGCATGAAAATGAGTATTTGGCCTTTCTGTTAAAAATATATAGAATTTATTTCAGGATTTTTGGAAATTACACCCCCAAGGGCGGAAAATAGGGGATATAATTTTATACTGCCTGACTGACATATCAACGCACAGTCTAAACGGCTGCAGTTAGGACTTGAATTTTGACAGGAGTTACCTTTTATGACGTAGGCATCCACTGAAGAAGGGTTTTTGAAAATACCACCCCTAAGGGACTAAAATAAGGGATGAAATATTTTATGAAATTGCTTAATTTTGATGTTAAAGGCTTTAGTATATAGACTTGCAGTTAAAAATTAAAATATATATTTCAGGATTTTTGAATATTCCACCCCCAAGAGCGTAAAATTAGGGGGTGTAAGTTTATATGAAAAAAGTGCCAACAAGTTTTAAGTTAAACGCATGAAAATTGGTATTTAGCATTACAATTAAAAATTAAAAGTATGTGTTTCAGGATTTCCGAGAATTCTACCACGTAGGGTGACAAATAGGGGATGTTTGTATGAAAAATGTGACATTTTTTAAGGTAAACTCATGAAAATTGGTATTTGACCTTTCATTTAAAAATATGTATTGCAGGATTTTTGGGAATTCCAGCCCTCTAGGGTGACAAATAGGGGATGGAAGTTTGTATGAAAAATGTGACATTTTCTAAGGTAAATGCATGAAAATTTGTATTTCGCCTTTCATTTAAACATTATAAATATATCATCAGGACTTTTGGAAATTCCGCCCCTAAAGACGACTAAAATAGAGATGTAAGTTTGTATGAAAAACTGTTTATTTTTGGATTTAAAAGCATGTAAATTGATATTTCAGTTAAAAATAAAGCAATCATGGGAATAATTTGTTGTTAAAAAAGGTAATCCATAACTGATTCAATAGGTCAACACCAAAAATGTACGCCAACTTAAAAAATAGAGAAATTCGTTTCTTATTGCTTAAAATGTTGTATTTGTTGTCGTCTAAGTAAAGATTTAGCGTTTTATAAGATTTGTAACTTCTTTTTTTTGGTATTTTTCATAACATATTAAAAACGTCAATTTAATAAAATTGGGATAAAAAAGTCATTGACCCAAAATTCGAGTTAGCGTAGTATAAATTGTTCGTGTCGAGTTGATCGCACCCAAAAAATATCATCTTAATTTTACTGATCTACAAGTTCACAATTTTGTAACTCGATGGCTTTTATATCGTTTCCATTCGCAGAACTCATTTGAATTATTGGTTAAAATAAATAAATGCTTGAAGTAAAAGGTAGCCCAAAACTGAATCAAAAGATGATCGCCTAAATCTCACCCAAAATATATGCCCACATCTTAATTTTACCGCTTTACAAGGTTATATTTTTGTTAGTAGATGGTGTAATCATCGTTTTAGATCGCGCTATGGTTTCGTTCACAAAATGTGATATTAGACCTATCAATGTCGTGGTCGCAACCTAAGCTAATGGGAGTTACCTTGGTGATTAATGCATCGTTGATTATTATATTACTTTATTTGACTTACTGACGTTACTTAAGGACAATTGATATGTATTCTTTGATATTTTTGGGTTTATGATATCGGGTCTTTTTTTTAAATAACAGTAGCAAAGTAGTCTTTAGTTTATTTCTTAACTAGGTTATTTATAGGTTAGGTTTTCTTAAATTTATATTGCTTATTTCTTTTAAAAGTATTTGTTTTTAGATTAAGCTAGAAGTAAGTAGTTACATTGGTAATCATTCAAAATTGTCGCGGACGAAGTCGCGGGCACCAGCTAGTATCCAATAAGACTAGACTATTTAATCTCAGTTCAGATTGGCCTACGTATGGCCACTATTATTATCAGTACATTGAAGAATATAATCTAACTGTATAAGTTGTACCTATTATATAAGACACTGGTGTAGAATTACAAACGGGTGATATTATTAAGGATCGTATTGGAAGTTGTCAAGTGACCACGCCTCTTCCTCTAGTAAAAAGATGACAGTTATATTTTTATTATCATCACCCCTCGACAACGGTAAATGAAGGGGTGATTTGACAATGACCTTTGTGTTCCGTACGAGTTAATACATATTTTTTGTTGATAAGCTTTTTGATTATGTACTTCTTTAAAACAGGTTTCTATTATTACATGTATGGTTATGTACTGGCATACAAGATTGAATATTCTATTTCCTACTTATATTATAAATGCGAAAGTTTATGAGTATGGATGTATAGATGCTTGTTGCTCTTTCACGCAAAAACTACGGAACGCATTTTGATGAAACTTTATAGTAATATAGCTTATATATACGAATGATACATAGGCTATAATTTTTATAATTTAACGCGGGTGAAACCGCGGACACTGGTAGTATTTTATAAATTTGTAAGTTTGTATGTTTCGATGCTTATTTGATTTTACACAAATATTTGTTACATAAATTTAAAGATAGAAAAACAAGTATATTAGTTTCGATATTACTTAATAAAAGCCAGATTCACCTTAAAGATACTCGATAAAAGTTACCTCAGCTTCACCTTTCAAAAGAAATATATATCAATTTTATGGAGAAACAAGAACTTGTTTCGACGTGGGAATAAAACTTAATATCTCTATTCATAAATTACTTTTATTGTTTCAGGTAATGTATCAAATTCGTATAACTCAAGACAGCTGTCAGAATGGCTCCTCACGGTAAGTAACAGCGCATATTCAATCAATCACACAAACAACATTATAAAACCTCATACAATCAACAATAAAAACGTTACATAGATTTACAACCATACATAATGGTTTCGGTTAATCCAATCTTGCGACGCGGTAGTTATGAACTGGATTGGTGTTAGAACGGCCAAACCGGTCATAGGTTCATTCACTGTTTCCAGCCGCCCCGCTCTATCACCCTGAAGATTTCCGCCTCATTGAGATACACCGAACACACCTAACGCGCTAAACAACAGCCTTATTTGAACGCTGTTTAACTAAACAATTGTTTGATCACTTTGACCGTGTATGACATTGTAGATTTCCGCCTCAAATCGCTATCTATGCAATGTAAAACTGTTTCGACATTTTAACGTTCCTAATGGTTCCATTTGTTACTGCGCTGATTGGAAGCTGTGAAACAATTTATCTGGTGTCAGCTATAGCTATCAGGTAATTGAAATACCAGCTACTCTATACTTGCAGATAAATATATTACTAAGATAGAAAGTATGAGAGTAAATCTCAAAAAATATCAGGCAGAAACGTCTCATCAATAATTTTATTTATTTTAATATATTATGTTATAGTATAGTAATTAATGTATATATTCATATCTTATAGTTAGTGCTCGTAATTATAATTATAATCTGTAAATACATTTAGTATAACTTTGTGCACCTGCCATGATCTCTGTGCAATTCCCTTAGGTTGACTATTAGAAAATGCCTTCGGCATTAAGTCCGTTCCATTGTACTAAAGTTTAAATAAATAAATAAACATCTTACATGAATAAACTCACTAGATACCTACGTATTATCATTGGTCCGCAGAATTATTGTTAACATCTTAATTATGTGCCAATTAACATTAATTTCTTGGGGCTCAACAATAAATATTAAACAGCTAAGATTGAAGAGTTTCTTAAACACATCCTGTTATATAAACAGTCTAAATGATTTCGTAAACACGAGATATATCGCTTAAGTCCCCAACAGGTGAGAGACTGTATTTCATCACGCCAGTTATTTTCAACGTTTTAAAACTATATTTAAAACTTGGTGCGGCTCAATTTTGTGTTTTGGAAAAACAAAAAGCGAAGACGTCCTCGTGAAAAATCACCTCGCAGTTTATGATTGATCATTTCTTGAAAGTGGAGAACGACGCCAACCGCGGCCTGAGACGACACACATAATATTTTGAAAGCGTAATGTGTTGATTTGTTGAAAGTCACCAGATGAGATATTGTAATAATATGACAAGTCATTCTGTTAGCGATCACATAAATAAACGTCCGATTGGTAAAGACAAATAAGATATAAAAATAAATATCTTGTTCGCCTAGTGATTTGAAATAATAAAACGCTTAAAAGCTTGTTGTTACTTTTATCGTTGGCCAAACAATAAAAATAAAGCTTTGAATCGTAATCAGGAGATTAATACATAGAAATTTCTAATGCTACGGTCTCCCACAGATCTTGTTAAGCGTTTATAGTTACATGTTGGTTAATTAATTTCTCTCTCATAGGTATTAATTACTTTATTTTTTAATTAAACTTAGTCTCACCGGTAGCTATACATTATAATGCTATGCAGTAGAAAACGAACTGAAGTCAAAGTTATAAATATTATGTCTCTAAATTAGGCCATTTGTTATGCATCAGCTTCCGCGAAATTTCAGGAGTATACCAAATAATTTCAACGGAAACACGTGTCAAACAAACACGCAAACAGACAGATACTAAAATGTTATTATTTTGATTTTATTATGGGATGATTCTTGATTTTTACTGACATTTACTAAGCGCAGTTTTGGCAGCATGTGATGGCTTAAGTATTGTATAGAGGTAGTTATTATAATATGTATTCTTCTATACCTACATTAGTATATACGATATACATAGAAGAAAAATAAGGTCCAAGTTCAAATCTCGGGATTGTTAGAGGAATTTTGGACGTAATTAAAAATTCTCATTAGGAGCCCGGAATTCGGAGATTTCGTATAGTGATCGGTCCTTCACCTGACCTCTCTCCGGTTTTGTTGAATGACTCGAAGATTTATGGACTCTAATATAACCTTAAAAGTGTTATTATAATTTATGCAACACGCGCAAAGTAGTATAGCCCCATCACAGTGATTAAATGTATATGTCCCGCGCAGATGGCCAGTCTTTGTTGAGCCATAATGGCCAAAATTCGACTACGAGGTCCTTATAGATATGTATGTATGTGTCTGAGTGTATGCAAAATGCTGTAGCTATAAATGATACATACTATTACATACACATAACTAAATATTTTTTGTTTGAGAACTCACTAACTATGACTAAGCAATATGTAAGTTTAATTTATTGTTAGTTTGATTTAATTAAATTGTTTGCAATTTCGCTCTAGATCCCTTAGACTTCAATACCCCGTTTTAGAAGAGGATATTAGGTATAGTTTTCATAAATCTAGTTTAATCATATTTGTATTTCTCTACAGAACTCATCAACTTTTAATAGAGCTTTCATGTTATACGAATTCCTACCAGATTGATAAAGGATGTTTCGATTATGTGGCCATTTAAAAATAATAATACTCCTATTCCGTTAAATAAAACCATTATCTGTATAATAAAACTGACTGTTTATACCTTGCTCTTAATCTGACTGACATCCAATATGCAATAAAGAGCGAGATAGTACAATTATATGCGGCTTCCTTCGTCTTCCGTAATATGATCTAATAATCACGTCGGCGTCCGCGCATCGGATCAAATGACGGCGACAAATCGCTCGTGCATAATCGCAAATACGATTTTTTTTCTTCCACCATTCATCCGAGTTCCCAACTATATCCGGCCCACGATGCTACCATATTGTACGCCAGGTAACACAAAAACAGTGCTCATTATAGCGAATATAATATCCCAAATAAACAAGCTCCAATCTCCCAAGACATACAGTTCAAATTCGCAAAACAAAAATTCAAGTTGCATTTGTAAGGTACCTTAAATTTATAAAAAAGGTCGCCCTTTTGTGGCTGCAGACTGTGTGGCACCAAAACCTTTTTGCTAAATACTCCAAAATTTAAAAAGGAACTTTATCAATATTTCCAAGAAATCCTTAGCGATGACCAGACAGGTCTGACGAATTGTCTGTAATACTATACGAGCGCGTTATAATTACAGCTCGTGTGCCCGCTTACGTACCCGACAAAATATCATCGCCATTCACTGAAACAGTTTTTATGTTTATTGTAATGTCCTTGAGAAAGACTTCTTCTCCATGCGCGGAGAATAATGTGTGGGAATTTGAGGCAGTAAGACTTTCATAGATCTGATCAAATACTACACCTGGCTAGGATTTACTCTCTCATACAGTCTCCACACCAATAGTGTGTCTACCTACTGCTACTTATGTGCCACTCCTCTAACATGAAACTTCCTTAATGTCTCTATTCTTTTCTGGTTCCACTCATTTTATATTGTCAACGCATTTAAGGCTTTGCCTACCACATGTTTCAGCACGTAGCTACTCCTGCAAAATGCAACTTCTTCAATACACCTATGCTCTTCTTATTAAATTATTTGCGGATCCCTAGACAGCGAGGTGTCTCAAAAACCGCCTAAGGCTCAGAGCTTAGAGCTTCTTTATAATGTACTGCTGTCGACACTTGTTCACAAAAGTGTCAATGGCAGGTGTGTGGGAGGAAATAGGCCCCAAAGTGTTTGGCTTGGTGGTACCAAGCAAAACACTTTCTTCAATCGGTTTCTAAATGTACAATGTATGTGTTTACGTTTACATTATGCAATTAATAAAAAAAAACTATGTTAATTCAGTTTGGCACCCTGTAGATGACTAGACTACATCATCCGTTTGGACTAAACTCGGCTAGTAGGCAAAATGGCCACATCCTAGCCAGTTTTACACAAGTTCTTATCTAATAAATATTATTCCTTACATAAGACCTATAATTTGCAATCAACATATAATAACATAGCTGCAAACTTTCGAATGCAGTCGATGAACACATTTCGAAACATTGATCAACCATTTTTAACCTCTATCAAAACTTCCTTTGCGATTACAAAATATCCTATATTATGTACGTTAATACGAAATCGGGAGTCGGCCTTTAATTTTAAATCTACATAGTAGAAAACGACAATTCTCTTTACCAAAAATAGTCAATGAAATATAACTAAATGGTATTATGTACTAATACGTAGCAACACTGGTTGTTGCTCTACGCAAAAAGTAGAGTACGCAGGAAGTTGATTTCTCTTTCTATTTTATTTTACCTATAGCGTTGTCTCTATAAGTTTGACTCTTAATGGCTAGCGCTAGTCTGTCTCCCATTTCCACTTCCTCGCAAGTTTCATTAACGGAATGCGTAATTACTAAGGTACTGTGATTGAATGTTTGCCAACCGTCTACTAAGAGTGGCGATTATGGCATATTATTGGAGGAGGCTCTTGTCCAGCTGTGGACCTCATTAGGCTGACATGACGATGATGATAATGGTTGAATGTTGTAAGAAATGTAATGCAATGGAGTTTTCCCGGCGGTTATTACGTGAGGAGTGCTGTAGGACAACGGACAACGGTCACTTCATTCACCAATAGATCTTCGCACCTCACCGACCACAGAATGCATCTCATTCACGACAAGCGAGTAAATCAACCGAGCACGTTAACACCTTATAAGGTCTAATTGGTATCGTTTCCCCAGACGGAAAACAACTTTCTGCTATTGATGGAAAAACCACTTTCGTATGTGTTCACTCTGAGTTACGACTTTTTACGATATCTATTTCTGTGTTCAAATTGTGAAATGTTTAAAAGTCGCTCGTGCTGTTGCCGGAGATGGAATATAAGCTTTTTCCGTTTATGTTAAAGGCGGTATTCGAATGAATATTTATGAATGTTACGGCGTTAGGACGGAGATGGTTGGTTTTATGAATGAAGCGCAACGTTGTGAGCGGAAGCGGACCGGGCGTAGTGCGGCTTTCCCGCGGCGGCCGGTTTCATTAATAATTAAAACGCTGCAACTGGCGGAATGGCCGGACATGGAGATGATTTCTAGCCGCTCTCGGTGCGGGCGCAGCTTCTGCTCCGTTGCCGTTACACGAGCCGTACCACAGCCTCATTCATTATACAGATTTTTACGTATTTTGAGAACGGAACATATAAATAAAATGTTGGACAACACTATTGAACTTTTTTTACAAAATATGGCCGGTAAAGACGTATCTCAGTAGTCGGTGGTAATGACGTGTCATTAAACAGTAGCCGACCGGAGAGTGGCTCGCGGCTAGATGACGCCGCAATAATGTAACGGTCAACATACAAAGTAAAATTTGACCGTCTCATTACGCAACACGCGAGGGTAATGGTACTAGAGCAAGTAGGAGAGTGATATACAGAATACGTGTGCTGAAAAAAGATGGAAGGACCGTTGAGAGAGCGAGATGGTGGAGTATGACAAACGTATAAAAGGAATGGGATAGATAAGGTAGCTAGATACACGCATCCGGCAGAGAACTTCCTGTCGCAGGAATAATTGTATGCCAGTGTCCTGCAAACATTAATCGCTATTATGTAAAAGGCACTAATTTACATAATCTGTGGTTTTATTTATAAACCTTACCTTATCCAAGTATTTAGCTACAATATAATATATAGTATAAAGTTTATTTGTTCCTGATTTATCTACACCGTGGCATATTATACCTAGTTCACAAGGGACTGTCCAACAATTGGAATACTACATTTTCCCTCATTCTCATAAGCAAGACTAGAGACAGCTTATGCGGTTGATAATGATCTAACGTGTAATAATACAAAAAAAAAACTACAGAATACTAATAGCCTTAAGTTTTACAAGGTAAGTTGTGATATCGATGTCGGGATGATCTATCACGTTCCATGGACTATGGTGCTTACAGGAGAAGTGTATTTACTGTCCCGATCTCCAACGCCATTTGAAAAGTATCCATGTGAAATCACGGAAATAAGATATAGCGTCCGAACCTACTTAAGAATCGATATTGATCGATATCGACATCGATATCGCTATTGTATATATGGCGGATCCCAAAATCGATTCTTACTCTCGGTGTACTTACACCACGTGCCAACATTATCCCTCAATCTCTTGCACGGAACAGATCATACATGTGGTACGAGTACATGTGGCGCCACTTCCGTCGCCCACATCCACTAATGTTTAATTGTTACCGTCTTTCTGCCACGTCCTTCAGTTAATGCTGTTAAATGGAACTTCAGATGACTAACAGCATTTATTTTAGTAAGCATATTCTTAGAACGAATATGTTTAGATTAATACAGGTCAGTGCGGCTATTTCTAATTTACTACGTACTAGCTATTGCCTAACTTAACCCTAGTACAGGCAACGTCCGGTCATAGCTTCGCTTGTACCGTTAAAACCGCCCTTATATTAGTCGTAATAAAGATGGTGTCAAGGCTGATGCGTAAATTTATGTTAAACAATTTTTTTTAACTCTCTTTTTATTTGGGGGTTTTTATCTAAACAGATATGCCAACCCCATCGTGCCTTTTACATTAAATGACATTAGAACTTAATATTATACCTTAACTACACTGAACAGCTGAATAATATGTATATTAATATAATTAGTGATAAGGGTGAAATGGAATCACAGATGAAGAACTGTTACTAAACGGCATAATTTTCTGGCACCTTCTGAAGTAGGTTGAGATAAAATTGACTGGATTAACGTTTAATTTATTTAGGTCTAGTTCCCTCAAAAGTGACTCCCTCTCACGCTTGTTCCGGGTACAATCCATCAGCAAATCTTGCACGTCCTCAATCTGATTACATTCTCTGCAATTTGGCGAATCAGCTTTTTTCATAAGGAATGCAAACTTCGCTGATGGATAGTGTCCAGAGCGAAGTCTTAACATTAATTTCACATAGTTCCTACTATGTTAAACAATCATTCGATGTATTGTATGTCATGTTAATACGACAGTAATAGGTAAAACTAATTCTGTTATTAACCGTACTTTTAATATATTTTTTTAAAACATAACGCACGCAAGCACTATGTGAAAGCACAACCAAAACTCAGAATAATATATGGGTGACATAAATAGTGGTCCTGTGCGGGTAGTTGTACAAATGAAAACAGCTAGGCGCTAGACCAGGTGTAGATGCGAGGTAGTAGGTTGTGCAGGCACTAAAATGTCAGTTGAGTCATAGGAGAAAATCTTAAGTTCATATTCACCTCTGAGTGCGGGGTCAAATGGAGCTTTTCCTTTCACGTTGGTATAGGTTACAAGCTAAACTTGGTTCTACGTATTACACAACTCATTCGATGTTTATTTTAATAATAATATCCTGGGACATTATTCACGTACGACCATCTGATCCCAAATTAAGCAGAGCTTGTACTATGGAAACCAGATAACTGATATTCTACATATGCAACTCTTCTTTTGTAAAACATACTTATATAGAAACCAGACTGAGGACAGACAGACATGTTAATGCGTACAAATATATGTCCTGGGTGGAATCGAATCCACGACCTGCGGCCGTGGCGTGAAAGGCAAATATTTACCAACCACGCCAACCGGCACGTCAAATTAACTAGTTGGTTTATCCTTAAAAAGTAACCAGAACGGAATGGAAACCAGATAACTAATATACTACATATACTGCTTTCCTTTTGTACTTTTATATAGATAATGACACCCAGACTCCGGACAAACAGACATGTTCATGTACAGAAATATCTAACCTGGGTGGAAATCGAACCCACGACCTGCGGCATGAAAAGCAAGCATTTGCCAACCACCCCAGCACGTTACCAATTATGTAAAACGAAGTGTATATTCAAATACTTTATTTCAGACATGAGCTCATAGTGTTAGTAGAAACAAGATCATTTAATAAATAAAGTTATTAATAAATCGAATCGAACCCACGATATGCGGCGTGAAAGTCAAGTATTTAACAACCGGCCTGACAAATAAATTGGGAGCTTTTCCTTAAAAAAGTATTCCTATATATCAACAATCGGTTCCATCGTTTGTAATATAATTTGTCGTATCAGAGAGACGTACATAAGTGCATTAGACATCCTGTTAGCGGAAGCGCGCCCACGCCCGCTAATTGTGCTACTCTTTTTGTTTAGTTGTCCACTCGCCTTAACTCGATTACAGCAATCAGAGCCTCGCCCTTTGCCCTGCGACCGGAGACGCCCCTGTGTCTCGTGCCGGCTAATTGTTGCAGCGACTCTTTGTCTACATCCTCCACAACAAATAAACTAACTAAGTTTAATAGTTTTACTGAAAAATTGAAGGCGTTACTGCGCTTGTCACATTTTACTATTTACTCTTACAATGAACATATAACGTTATACTGGCCCGTGATTTATCTATTAAAATTTGGCTTCACTTATATAGAAATTTATTCGCCAAATGAATTTTTATTTAGGGTAGGATAAAATTGCCTTGATTCGTATCATATTTAATCAATAAATTATTTTTTTAACTTCTTAATACTCAAACAATATTTAGATGTTTTTGATTATTATAAGACAGCGCCCGTCATCATCACCATAATCATCCACTGCTGGACAGAGGCCTCGTATAAAGGTTTCCCTAAAGGGAATTGCCATAGCCACCCTGCTTGTCATGCGAATTGGCGACCGCTGTTAGGTGGTAGGTAGAACACAGGTGGCGATGCTGCACGACTACCTGGCGTATCCCTTAGTCACATTTTACGACACCCAAGGGAAGATGGAGGGATCCCGTTATTCTTTCTGAGCCGGGAAGCACACTGCTAAACGACAGCCTAGCCGGTACTAGAATAAAATCGTGCATCACAGGGGACTCTACAAACATACATGGTACAAGTCATTGACATAAAGCAGTCTCAGAACAACTATCTATGAGTCACATAAATAGTTGTCCTATGTGGGGATCGAACCCAAACCACGAGACCGCTGTGGTAACTACTTTAATCAATGCTCCACACGTGCAGTCTACTACCAACAGACACTTAACATTAATTGTTGGTAAACTTTTATAAATGAATATATAAATATATAGCATTCCAATACATGCGACCGCTGACCTGCCAATCCTGTTATTAATAAAATATTACATGTTGCTCTGCTTCAAATTTTATTGCGGTTTTGTGGTCACCAACCTCATAATTAAAATTTAAATAAAATCCTCTCCACATTAACCAGTTTTATATACGTTAATGAGTAATGACAATTTATCTCTCAGCTATGTATCCTGTTACTAGAAATGTTCCCTCAAACATTTATTTTACACACCATACATACCTAATAGTAAACAATAGCTGTCCATGCACCTCACTAAAAACAGAGCGTGGGCTAGTTGACATAATGTTTGTTCACATTTCTACTCAATTAAGTGCTGGGTTTCATTCATGTTTAATTATTCAAGCGACACTGCTCCGGGAATGTATGTCTATGTCGAGTATAAATAAAAGTCAGTATAGCTCGGTGCGCCAACCTGTCATACAACATTGTCGCGCCCAGCCTCTCATTTATGAATGAACTCACAGATCTAGCGATTTCCGGCTAACTGTTGAGATAGTACGACACTCTTCCTGGTTCCTGCTATGGTATCTTTAATTACGACGCCAGCATAAACAGACCGGTGCTTCTGCCAAACTGCGATCAAAATTAGATCGTAATTGCCAACATATAAGGTCCATTTTATATCAGCTCATCGATTGATCGGAGTCCATTTCTGCTTTATCGAGATCGTTCGAAATATGAATAAAGATATTCTAAAAGTGACCAAGCGATTATAATCGCCGATGGATTATAGACTCTGTATACATATGTTACGGCTAAATTTGCATTATTATATCTCAGCGAGACAGTTTCTCGCATCCTGTAGAGCACGTTTTTTTCTGCCTCCTTCCCGGCGTTTCACCGTTACGCAATATATCGTAAATAATTTGCGGAAGGCAAGATTCCCGTGTCTTATGGAGATGGTGACTATCAAGTTTTTTTTCCGGTGGACGTTTCCGACCATCCGGCTAACAGTAAAGTAGGTTCCATTAAACCTTCGTTAATTATATTAAAAATAGCCTTCTTAATATGTAAGTGCTATAAAGGTGTCTTGTGTACGGTCGGGGCCTTCAATTAATAGTATATTAGGCTTAAATTATTATATATTAGGTATTATTTAAATCTTTTCCTATGAACTAAATAATTACCTATATTTATTTATTTATTTGGAAAACCAACAGCAATAAAAAAAATGGTCTAGAACTAACTAGCTTGTTAATTTTGACGATGTAGAGTTTGTATTGCAACATTGTACATTTGTAGGCAAGTTGGTGGATACGCTTTTGTCCTTTACAGTATCTTTATTACGATTGCAGTAAGGGCAGTTATTGTAGTGCAGGTGTATGTACTGAAGTAGTGGTATACAGCGTGATTTAACTTACTCACGCCACTTCAACTTATAAGTACCGACGCCAGCACATCCAGCTACCCCAATCTGTCAAATTTCTTTTATGGATTTTCAACTTTACTACAAAAGCATAAGGTTCACTTTCAATTGTGGTATATTTACAGATTGGGGTAGCTTGATGTGCTGGTGTCTGTACCTACTGTATTTGTATTGCAACATTGTACATTAGTTGGCAAGTCGATGGATATGCTTTTGTCCTTTACAGTATCTTTATTACGAATGCAATAAGGGCACTTTTAGTAGTGCAGGTGTATGTACTGACGTAGTGTTGTACAATGTACAGTGTGATTTAACTTACTTACGCCACTTCAACTTATAAGTACAGAGGCCAGCACATCCAGCTACCCCAATCTGTCAAATTTCTTTTATAGATTTTCAGCTTTATCACATAAGCATAAGGTTCACTTTCAATTGGGGAAATCTGACAGATTGGGTTAGCTTGATGTGCTGGCGTCTGTACTTACATCAATGCCTACAAAAAGTAATGTTGGTGTCGATTTGCGTTCAGAACGGTTACAGCCGATGGATGTGCATCGGCGGCATTTCTGGGGATTTTATTGGCATCGTGGCGATGCCGACGCCGTGCCGCCGTGCCGCCGCACCAGAACGGCGACGTGTACTCACGTCCGTGGTTTTTGCTCACACGGCTAATTGCACGTATAACTTTTACGAAATTGCGCAATTTACTCTGCATTGCACCCTTAAAATCTGTAAAGCCATTTTTTACTTGCTAACTGATTCTGAACACCTGATAACGAGATTGTATCGATCGTAATCATCCATAATTCAATTTGTAGTATAACCACATTTATTTTTGGAGAAATAAAGGTCTTAAACTTTCTCGTTTCTCTGGGTTCATTATGTTTTCTCACGCAATATGAGAGACACACATAAGACTCGGTTAATCGGTCTAATTTATTAAGTTTTTTCTCTCGTTCGTACCGCAACCGCACCTACCCATCGGTAAAAACAGTCATTTAAGATAGAGTAACTATCTTAAATGACTGTTTTTACCGATGGCTCTTGATGGGTGCGACGAGACCATCAGTAACTCCACATGAGCGTACTCAAGACGACGACACTCCGTTATATCCGTAGTCACTAAAACACAATACCTACCAGTGGCGTAGGGTCCATTGTTAACGATCGATCAAATATTTAATTTTATTAATATATCTATTAGACACTCTGAATTTTAAACATTTTTATTTGTATTGTTTAACGTGTTATATTTAATGTTATCGTACATGCAAATAATAATAACTATAGCCCACACGATAACAATGAACATAAAAGCCCGGTAACTAATTGTTAATATTTTTTACTGTTACCATACAAAATATGTCACCTGATCCTCATTTTTTTCTACATTGTTGGTTTATATTGCACATAGTTGTTTTATACGGTGTTCAGTTTCATAAGAAAATTAAGTTCGATATGTTTCGTATACCATTTAAAATACACTTTCTATAAAATCATCTATCCTTCAATCCGGCACTACGCCACTGGTATCTACTACTGATTATGTTGACGTAGAACATAATGAAATGGTCGTCGTATATGTTCACACGATGGCGCTTAAAACGTTCGACAAGATCAGACAAATATAATATTATGTTGCAACAAGACCGGTCGGCCGCGTTTCCAGCTCACTTCCACCTCGATTAGAAAAGAATAACGATCGAATTTAATGGAAGTAGGTATGTTAATCACTCGGCCCAGAACTCACACAGATCACGCATCTGATAGTAATAAGAAATCACATTATTATACGTACCTATTTAAATATATAGCTACTCGAAAAACATAATTATAATACTATGGGGCCATCAACCTGCTCGTTCCCCTATGATTTGTTTTAATGTTATACATACGTGCACGGCGTTAGACTGTGCCATTTTGATTGTAGCTAATTGAAATAGCATACCAGAAAATCATCATGGTTGAATTCTGGCGAGTTTTAACGGACCCTTTGTATTGATGAAATGCCTTATCCGATCCACAGACGGACAAGAAGCCTGCGTCTTCTCGTAATAACATAGATCGAAAGTCGCACCAAATGACCCTAAAAAGTTATGACCCGAGTCGAAGTTAGATCTCCAAAAGGGGTGCCCTCACAAAAATAACAAAATGTTCATTGAAGGAAAGAAATACATACAAATGAATTAAAAGGTGCTTAAAAACAAAACAAATTGCTGTGTACCATAAATGGGTGCCAATATCACCATAAGCTACAGAAAAAATAACTGTAGCGCTGGTATTCTAGTTGGCCCCAGTTAGTTATTGCATTATTACACAGATGTTATACAACAAATTTGTTCACTCACGTGCGGATATTTAGTTTTTATTCTACGATGGCTTAAGCTATGTTCTTCTGTATTGTCCGGTGAGGAGTGAAAGCCTATCAGGCTAACTGAAAACCTCATGTTAGAAAAAGTCTTAACGGTATGACATGGCAACCTTCAAGAAGCGAGCCTACTCCTTTTTCAAGGGCCGGCAATGTACTTGGAACCCCTCTGGTTTTGCAGGTGTCTGGCGGTGATTACTTACCATTAGGTGACTCGCTTGTTCATTAGCTTGCAAAAAAAAAATGGAGGACAGCCCAGAAGATATTATAGCACACATGTGCGCAGTTGCACTCCATATGTCTATATACCATCTATGCCGTCACTGTCCTGATCCGATGAGATAGTCAGGTGCAGCAGTAACGGTTGTACATGATCCTTAAGCATCATCATCATCATAATCATATCAGCCGAAAGACGCCCATTGCTGGACAAAGGCCTCCCCCAAAGATCTCCACAATTGCCGGTCCTGCGTTATCCACATCTAGCGACTTCCAGCATTATGACATGTCATCGATTTTTAATCCTACATTTTTTATCTATACATACATACATACAAATAAATAAAATTGGAGTGTCTGTTTTTAATATTGAAATAACCGGTTTTTACTACATAAATATGAATTTATATACTTTTTTGTCTGTTTGTTAAACAGACGTCTGTTTGTTCTAACTAATCCTTGAAATGGCTGGACCGATTTTGATGGAAGTTTTATTGGCAGGTAGCTGATGTAATAAGTAGTAACTTAGGCTACATTTATTTTAATAAAAATAAATATTTTACAAAAAAAACAAAAAAAAAACGAAATAAACTAATTAACACGCGGACGAAGTCGCGGGCACAGCTAGTTACCAATAAAGTGTTATCACCCAAAGTATTTTATTGTATAATACGTATAGTACTCACATTATAATAAATGAGACTTAATTAAAAAGACCCAAATTTTGCGTAATAAGATGGAATTTTGGAACGGTTCACACGCGAACAATTATCTCGGAGGCAATCAGACATGATTTATTGATTTTGATTAAGTCATAAAATCAAAAAAATGCTGTTTCTGAGACCCGAAAATGTATTAGTGTTAAAAAATATAAAGAAAGATACAATGTAAAACAAATTAATACAGGCCAAGTTTGTTATAAAATAAAGACAGACATAGATCATCGTTCAATTTTGTTTTTATATTGGTAGGTACTCGTGTTAGACTGTTCTAGTAAAAAGGACATCTCTGAAGTTCAGACAATAGCTTAAGACTAAATAAGATGTCTGAAGTTTGAAGTCAAACTATAATTGTCAAATGATTTATATAACATTGTTGTGTTTCTGTCCCTACATTTCTAATTTAGTTTTATACATACATGTTCATCATTTTATACATACCTCTTTTGTCTCGTTTACTGTCATTATATTCTTCATACATGTTTACCGGTTTAGGGTACTAAGTTTTATTTCTTCCACATTTAGCTTAATTTGGAACAGATCTTTTTACCAAAAAGTGGTGGTTCTCAATACAAACGCACAAACATAACATGGACTTAATTTCTATTTGTGCTTATTTGTGATTTCCCTATTTGTGTACCGTTATTGTCACAAATATTGGACACCGATATTATTTTTCGATAAGTAACGCTTTCCGTATAATCCAATTTTATTTTTGCTCTAATCGGCATACAAGCAGAATATTTATAACGAAAAGTTGAAATCGGTTGAATATAGTTTTTAAACATTAATTTATATGAACTACGTTACCTATAAATCATGACAGCAATATTGTTTTAGCCTTGTTGACTGCACAGGCAGTGACATTTCACATTCTGCCGATTCCAATAACGAAGTGACTATTACTCGTGTCACAGATAAATGCTCTCGTGAAGACTCATGCTGCACTAATTGGTAATCAATTCTATGCATCCCAGCATCGGCAGACGACAGATGCTATCGTCCTAACTCAAGATGCTATCGTTGGTTTCCTCCCGACAGCATATCTATCTCCCCATCTCAACTTCTTACTAGCAACTATATTACGTACATACCTACTAAATTAAGACGCATCAACAAGCATACCTTAATTAAAAAACTTAAATAACACCGACGATTGACGTTTAATAAGTTACGTAAAATATATGATTCTCTGATGATCTCTGTCTTCTAAGTGTGCATTCGACAGTCGGATGAGAAAATGAACGCATCCAAATGAACTATAACGGATGTCGAATAGTGATTAGAACAAATAAAACTTGTTGGCGTTTTAAAAAACCACGAGTTGGACACTGATAGATCGATAAACATATTGCCATAGTCATTCCTCACATTGATTGTTTAATAAACTTTGATATAAATTACTATTATTATATATATTAACTTGTTACTTTTTTATAAGGGACTATTCAGGAATAAGTTTGTATTCCTGCCAGATGGGTTAGCATTATATAGTTTACAATACACACATATAATCCAAAACCAATGCCTTTTGAATCATTTTCTCTCCGAACACATCTTAAAATTACCAGAGAAAACAGTTACTAGCCAATCGACCATGAGATCCTACCAATAAACCATATAAAAAAAAGATCGAATAACATGTATTTAAGTTTACTGAAGGTAATATTTTCTAAAATTCTCATCATATGAAATATATCTTAGTTTTCCCTAAACGAAACATTTATCATAAAATTACAAGCTAACCGTCGAAGTAATGAAAACTTGGCTTTATTAGAGAGGAATTACCTGTTTGAAAAACGAATCAGATTGTCTTGAAGCGTAATGCGCTGTTTCGCGGTGCCATATTGTAGATATACAAATTTATATTCAATATTTTAAGTATACTTATTGATACATAAATAAGAGCGTTATTATACCTGATATATCTGTAAGTGTATAATACATGTTGCAACATACGTAGGAACCATAAATGTCCTTTGAGGCACAGACACTCCGTCACCTACAGTGACTCGCAGCCAGAAAGATTTACAGATGTTACCAGTGAGTGAGTTAAGCAGGATTTTATATCAATCGTTTATCTAGCTTTATCTAGCTCGCCTTGTGAAGTTTACTAAAATTATGTAAATTATAAATATAAATGTTAAGTATTCAAATATATGTGCTTTTTGAAAAATCTCATTTGTTATCAATAACAATAAATTCCTAGTCGATAACATTGTGCAATGCTTACATACATTCAGTGCATTCTCGCAATAGTTACGAAGCCTCCCACGAAACGCTATTATTACGAGTATTATTATTGTTCTGAGTCACGAGCTTTTTGTGGATCTTTGGACGATCCCGACTTGTTGTCACAGCAAACACCGTCAAATACCAAAACCAATGTGTTATGAAACGCTACATCTTGTAGACATATGACTCACGGAAAAGGCACAAAATGTAGGTAACCTTTTAAACAGGTATTTTGAAAAATAGTCATAGCGAAGGTATGAAGTAATGGTATAAGTAATGCATTGGTTATATTGTTCAGATCATAGTTCTCTTTTGATTGCGCATTATTTGATAATTTACTAAAACAGCCGCTATATTGCTTATTTTTACATGACGTTTACAGGCTTTTTTTAATTTATTTTTTAAGACAGCAATCAGTTACACTGAGGTGATAATAAATAATTTAAATGCTAAAAGTAACTTACAGTGGAACCAGCCCCGTTGTCCACAAATTATTTTTATTTTAATTTTTCCTTGAAGCTTTTTTTCCGAATTATATTTTTATTATTATGTTTAGCTAGGTTTTTATTAATATATTCACTAGACGGTACAGATGAACGAGCAAAAAAGAATCTATCTTTTGGGGTAGAGATTCGAACTCAGAGTAGTTTGAGAGGTTCGATCTTTGGGAACGTTTTGTGCAACTGCCTCTCTATGTTAATACGCGACAATGTAATGAAGACGACGACGACGCCAACCCACTCATTCAATTGAGAGTCGGTACTTTAAGTAGCATGGTAAACCATTCTCCGCATTTTACGTTAACTTAGTCATTAAAGTTTATACGAAATATAAACTGATACAAACCTGTTGTCTGATTCTTCCTCTTCATTTTGGTGGGAAGGAGATGACGCAACACATGGCTGCTACCTGCTAGGACATCTTGTAGAGTACTATAAACTTGCTGTTAAAGATTTCCCCCGATGGATATAGTCCGCGATATAAATGGGATCATCAACTATTGCTTAGTAGTATATACTCTAAAACAGCTTTTACCTATCAAGTAAAATAGATAAGAAGCATGATCCCTTGTTCATTTAATTCACCTACCTAGATTACGTATTCATTATATGTTCTTCTTTCCCGCGTGATTATCTGGAAAATAAATTAAAGGCGGTCAAGATCCTCTATTGAAATTATACTAGAATTAAAAGCCGTAGATATAAAACTCAAAACCACTCTCACATTCGTAAAGAGTCGTTTCAACTTCCGTTAATATCAAAGACAGATTTGAGCGTTTCAGCGAACGCTATTTTAACAGCATTACAATAACTTCCGAAACTAAATTCGTAGAATCCGCTAATCAAACATCTGTAGCTATTTAATCGTGGATATTCCATTGCAAAGACTTGAAACGATAGTTGTACTGGCCGTAGATAAAGTAGAACGTGGCTACGTCATTTCATTCATAGATTTGAAGACAAACAACCTCGCCCAGTCAACTCTAGGCGAAGCGTGTCATTCACAAACGCGCTCCATGCTCAATGAGCCGAGATGTTGCGACATTGTTGTGCCGAGAGTCATACATCACTCCAAATGGACGCACTGTATCACCGCAGATGTTCTGCATGTGTAATGAATAAAAAATTGATCTTTAATACGGTAATTATAGACGAGGATACTAATCGATAACCTTTAGTTTGCCGTTCATTATATTTGTATGAAGACACTGATGAGCTAATGATCTATTATAACACTGGTCCAGTGGGAGATTTTCTATTCGAAGCGGTAGTTGATTTTAAGTTTCCATGTCTAACATATGACTAGTGTAAAAGTGTTAATGGGATATTTCGAAGTTATACTTCTTTTGGCGCGATGGAGAAAAATTACGAGAGTGAATTTTTACGATGCGCGCGCACACCGACACCTAAATTTAACAGCATGAAGTTAGTTCTAGATGAGAGTGAATTGTTGCGATGCGCGCGCACACCGACACCTAAATTTAACAGCATGAAGTTAGTTCTAGGTGGTATGAAAATTGATAACTATGTTCAAGTTGTATATTCTAGTATTTTTATTTAAATAAAATCTTTTTGATTAAATTTAATATTCATCGTTAATCACTACTGCATTTTAGTTATTTTTTTTCCATACGCCAAAGAACTATAACTTCTAACGCGTGTACATAAGTACACACACTCTTTTTTTGTCAAGAATAAAATTTGGTTATGTCATGCATGGTATACGGCTGGGCCTTAGATTTCCTTACTGTCCAGGAAATATGTGTAGAGGGCACACCTGTGTTTCCGCATACACGTCTGCACTATATGTCCTGCGCAGATTATTAGGCTGTTCTCCATTGAGACTGACAGATAAAGCGTATTTGATTCGCCGGTGACCATTAGCTTCCTAGCATGCTTGTTTGCCTTGCAATTATAAATAAAAAAAATTATCAGTTGTCAAACCCGTAACTAGATAACTGTCATATCCATAAGTTAAGTAGAACTTATGGATATGACAGTTATCTTGTTAATCTCCTTTAATGTATAGTTATTTCCCTTGTGTGAGATTTGCCAATAAAAGTAGTTCTTTTTGAGGGTAAAAATTAAACGATTGGTTTCCTTTGTGTATTTCAACAATATAGAAAACAATTTAAAAATAGATGATGTAAAAAGTACACAAACGTTGAAACAAGTTCCGTTGACTGAGCCTTGTTGACTTTATCGAAAGCAAGCTCAAACACCACAAGTCATCATAGTTTGCTAACCGACACCTCTGATTCAATTCAAAATTGAACCCTATAGGTATAGAAATACGACAGTATTTCTAATGGAATAGTAACTACAGGTTGGCTATTTAAGAACGAGGTAAATGTACGATCGGACCTCGGTCCGTATTTACAGATTGTATATTTCGAAAAATAAATTGTCTTTTGCAAGATTTCCACGAAGAGGTCAATGTTAACGAGATAAATATGTTTATCTATAAAAAAATACTCTGTTTCACATTGAATCCTTTATCTAAATTACATATAAATTTATTATATTATTATACTACATGCAACGGTATATAATAAATATTGCTGCCGTATTCTTTTTTGTAGAACCTTATTGGTATCCTTACGTAAGAATGATAACATACCTGATGGCAAGTGGTTACGATAACCCATAACGCTGGCACTCTTTCCGCTCTCCCTCTAAAGTTGCTTACTACCTGTAGCATATTCTATAGAATGATTATACTTCCTCAGTCGAACTGCCTGTAGAGAGAACAAGTCTGTGTTCTACTTGACGCTACCCATGATTAGATTGCAACAGAACTGTTATAAAGTTATTATTAAGATCCTTTTGATGATTTAATTCTTTTAAGTTTAAATTGCCTTAAAATAACTATACTTACATCAAACTAAAATGGACTAAACTGATTAAGACTATAGTTTTTTCTAAGTCACACGTGATTCCGAGGTCTATTGAAATGTGTCAAATCATAACAAACAAACAACGCGCTATCGCTTAGTCACGTAATCTCGGGCTGTTCCCATTGGTCGTGAAGATAAAAATCAAAGATCTATTCGAATCACTTGGCTTAATATACACCGCTTCCAAAGAACTATTTCAATAAATTAACAAAATACCTTAAACATAAAATTGAATCCTGACTCACTTCGCTGTCTGCCCCATCAACGAATCCCTACGTGACCATTGGACCTAGAAAGATGAATTTTCCATTGGGGTTACATTGAAGATTTGACGTTTGATATATAGACAGAACAATCAATGTCATTGCTCAGATCAATTAAAAAGTTTGAAATTTTTGTCATTGTCTGCATGAGGGACCGATTCGCTTGTAATTTAGCTAGGCCTATAATGGTGGATTTTCACATTCCATTTTTAGAGTCCACGCAAATAAAAGTGGATTTTCATTTTACAACCACTCTAATAGTGTAAAAGCTTGTTTTTGATGTGGCACTCGACTAAACTTTAACAAAAACATCTTTGACTTGAATGTCAGGTTTTGCAATGATAATGCAACAAAATAGTATTGCACCATATTATTTTTACTGCATACCGTATAATGTATCGATATAAATAATAACATAGGCCAAATGGCTACCGTTGGAAGCCGCACTAAATAAATTGCTGCCTACCATAACAAATTATATCTCGATAAAAAATCGTAAAATACGATTATTATTAATCGAATCAATTTTACGGGAGTTGTGTGATCATAGCCATGGCATGTTACAACATCTAACACTCGTCTTTAGAAACAAAGTTCGACGCTATGAGATCTTATTGCCAACATACTCTGATAGAATATAGAGACTGACTGAAATGTAGGGGGCATAATCATTACAGCTGGGAGAAGAATCTTGGGGATATGCCATAATCGCCACGCTTGGCAGATGGTTGGTGATCGCAGTATGATGGTCATAGTACTCAAAAGGAAGCTGTTGCCCGTCCTCTGGTTGATATTCCCTCGGGTCTACGCCTCCCACGGGATGAGATGGGGTGATGATATTCTGCTAGTCGCCGCCATCACCACAAAGCAACGCACACTTAGTTATATAATATTGAAGTTAACACGTGCTATGAAATTGCCCAGGGTTAGTTTAAATTTTAAACACACACATTAATAGCAATTCTGTATGTTATTCGACAAACTGTTACGCAGTTTGATGGGTTGAAATAAAATATTATGGTGTTTGTTCCAAATAAATGATTTATTTTTTATTTAAAATAACTAAACTAAATGTCACTATCTCTCTTTCTATTACAGATTGTATAATATAAATTAACCGCTCATTCGGAGCGCATAATCTGTCTGTCCATAGGTTCTAATGTGATGCTTATTTTACCCTTCATAATTACATGGCTAAATTGTACTGCCATAATGATATCCTTTTCAATAAATCTACGCTAGAAAGGCATGCAATGATATTATATACTTGCTTTCCTATAAAATTTTCTATGTTCTAAAATTGCGACACAATTTGTTTCCGTTTCCATGTGTGTGTTGATTGCTCTGTCGATGTCCATAAGCTTAAAAAAGCCGCTCCCAGAAGGCTCTGCTACCCTTATTGTCACGAAAATGACTTTAAATAAGCAAGTCACCCATATTGTATTAATAACGATAGGGTCTGTATATTGCCAAAAAAAATAACTCATATTTCTTATCTTACTCATGCTACTTGTTTTGTTTTCACGCGGCTTTTAAGGTTCCGTACATCAAAAAGAGTAAACGGAACCTTTATAGGATCACTCGCGTGTCTGTCTGTCTGTCATAACCAATTTGCTCCAAAACCCAAAGTGTACTCAATGAATCTCAAATATTGTGCCACATTTGATGGGCAAAAAAGAAATAAAAACAAAAAACAAGTTTTACAAATCATATCAGACCAGTTCTTGTGAGAATCTCAAAGATTCGTTTTTCTATAATTTCAAGATAAATAATAAATATGCAATAGTAGGACAGAAACTATTTGGCTTGAAAGCTTGAAAAAAGTGTAGATAATTTTTAACTATTTTAGCGTATGAGTCTCATTGCTGTTGACGTACGGATTCCTCGCACGAGTTTTACTCGCACACACACCATTGTTCATCATCTACAGCAAATTAAATTTTCATATAACTCTTTTATAAAAAACGGTTCGTGAAATGACAACTATTTTTACTGGTCTAATATAAAACCATAAAATAGCGATCGCTTAATTATTTAATATTCTGTTTTTACATATTTTACTTTGTATAAAAATTTAATTATGACATTTGTGTCATAATAAAATTACAGATAGAAAGCTTTTTACTTCTGAGTAGGGCAACAAACATACAGTATATTATGGTAAGAGGTTTCTTAAGCTTATCCCATATGACTTCACTCCCGCGTTACCAACTCTTCCCTCTCCCCGACGAGCACTAGCGACCTTGCTCACACCCTAGACCACAAGCATATGAAACCTACGGAACAAAATAAAACGTTTAGAAGTCTATATCACTATACCTATTTGAATTGTGTAACAAAGGGATATCGAAGACAAAAGTGTCATCTGTCGATGTTCTGATCTGCGAAAGGCGTGGCAACAATGATAGCGCAACGCAACAGTCGCGCCGCGTCGCCAACACGACGTCGCAAGGCTTCCGTTCCCGCGACCAACTCCGTGGGAACCGCTTTATTTTCGTATTTAAATTCGTCCCTCATTAAACTGGTTTGCTTCAAAATTCGCTGCCTTCTTTCGACGCCTTTTACTCAACTTTTTATGGTTCCGTTCGACATTTACTGTTTGTGATTATTTTTATTTTGAGTCTAGACTGAGGTAGTAATCTCACAATGAGCTGCATTGTACATAACGAGTACGGGAGTTCTTTATTTGTGAGAGCTTCGCATTATCGATATGTGAACCAACATCCAATCTACCTTTAGTGTATTTTTGATAGCGTTTGATCTCACGGCTTCAATAAACTATATTCTTTATTTTACCTAAATATTGATAACACTCAATAACCTGAGATAACGCCAAACAGATCGGTTTAATATTCCGTAGATAATGTTTAGATTTCATGTTAATTTAATTTGGGCAATATAAATTAATGGATGGAGAAAGAACCAGTTCGGCGAGAGTGGCCCGTTGGGAACAGAACGTAGGTATCGGTGAACCATTATATTTAATTAATACAGGACGATTTATGTAGTAGATACGGTTGCGTGTAATTTTTCTTTTAATACTACCAGGTAGGTATACCGGAGTACTTTGTTATTCTCATATGAGTTATGATTATAGTTTTTCGTCGTGATTGTACTTTGGAATCTAATAAACGAATGTATTTGTACCTACTTTATGTAAATTTGGGCGCACAACATTTTTTTATCGCATATACATCAAAAGTTTTGTAATTAATTTGTAATTTAAGCCTCATAGATATTAAAGTTAAGTGTAAATATATCACGTATATATAACTTTGGGAATTAATTGGGTAATATTAATTACTCAATCGAGTATGCTATAAACAAAAGCTTGTGAAATATGATAGTTTTGTATAGATACTAACGTTTATTTCGATACAGACTCTCATACATGAGTTTAATATGTGAATAAAAACGTCAATACTCTACTACCGGATATGTGATTGAAAAGACATAAACGCGCTACATTAAATTAAGAATATTCATTTTAACAACGTGCAAAAAAGTATGTATGTCAACAGGTTTAATTATGTTAATACGATATCAAAAGAGGGGTAGACTTTTCCGAAATGACGTTCACTTCCCCACGGTGTCACCTTACACCGGATGAAGTATAACCCCGCGGCAACACTAAGTACAAAATCTTATAACGAAAAAATAAGTTACATAAGAATAAACTTTATATTCCGTCTTATACAGCTTATTTTCAGTTTAAACGTGTGTGACTTTAATATTTTGAGAGTACAACTATTTGCCTTTACATTGCTTATCTAACTTCGACTCTATTTCTGGATATGAAAGGGATAGTTTGGAACGTTAAGGCTAAGTATCGGATACCGGAAGGACACATTGTATGGGCCTTAGCTACCTGTTGATAATTTCTATTGTGGAGTCACAATACTATGTTGCTAGAGGCTTTTAAAAGCATTCCAACGATGAGTAACACTAACAACGTAGAACGAATTTATCTTTTGCAATAGATAGTGTTTGATGATAAGTAGAATACAAGTGTGTTTTAATACTATGTAAATAAATGTACATGTTTTACTGTACTAGCAAATTTTTTAATTACTTTACGTTTAACCAGTTTTCTTCAAACTTCTGCCTAGGGAATTTAAAATTGCATTGTTTTATATCCAATTGTATAACAAAACAATAAACCCGAAAAAAAAATGATGATAGTCTAACAATTAAATAAGATGTCATAGACAACTGATTGAATAAATAGTAATGGTTCAGGGAAACATAAAAATGAATTAGGAACTAGCGAACATTTCATGCGAATTCTTACGTGGCATATCATCACTGGATGGACCAGAGTAAAGTAGACCATATTTATGGTTTTAGCCTCTATTGTTCGGTGAGGCAGTCAAAGCCTCCTAAGCTAAATGTCAAAGTCAAGTAAAAAAATACTAGTCAAGTTACTGGTAGAATAATAAACACTAGTCAAGTTATCGCTAGTAAGTATTTACATATTTAATTACGAAAGGAGCATCTAAAAATTGGTCTCTATCTAAATACTTATAAAAAATCCAACAAGATATCATTCACACATGGTGTCGAAAAGAAATCATTCGTAATATACAAATCCGAGTGAACACTTAAGGAATAAGCTATCGGCGGCGCGGCGGCACTTTAAGGCGTTAAACAACATTCGATTAAATGACTATACTTTTGAATTAGCGTCGACTCAATTCATATTTATATCCGCAATTTTTCATGCACAACGAGCAACGCATACGCAAATGCAAGCCATTAATAAATTACAAAAACACACATCGACAATTGATCTCTACGTCACTGTAGTTACAAGTATAAGTTGTCAATGTGTGTGTATTGACTTCCTCTGGTGTATGTGTGTGCGCTGTAGAAGTGTGCGGGGGTGGATCGGGTCGTGGGGGGAGGGGCAACTTCCCGCGTAGCACCTGGCGCTCCGAGGTTACATGCTTCGACGGGATCCCATTGATTTGTGGCAAGATGCACTCGAAGTTAATGCACTGATCTGATTTACCCTTCGTTTGTGATGGTTTGTATCATTTTATATTATACATTTTAAACGCTGAATATGTTTGTTACAATAAATCATTAAGCCATGAGAACAATATACTTTTTTAATGTTACTTACATTTGTACTAAACATTTCATTTAAATATATTTATTATCTTGAAACTTAGCACATAAAATATTATAAAAAGGCGGTCTTACTGCTGTGGGCATTATTTACTTACGTATCTTAAATAGTGTCAAGATTGACATTCATATAGCTTGCGTAACATGAAAAATCCCGGACACCTTACCAATACTTTTTCTCGCTCTCTAGGTATCGTTACACTGTGTAAAACTCTAAATAATAATTTCATATGCCATACGATTCTGGACTCATAGTAAATCATTTCGAAAAGACTATGAGACAAGAGTTTGGTGGTTGATTAAAGATGGTAATAACTTAAAGTACACGGTCAGGTATCGTAGCTAATTTTGTTAATGATCCCTTATGCATATTCTCTGCAAAGGTAGGATAATGCAAAACTTCCATACTCTTAGTGTATCGTATAAAACCGTTCCAATTAACATTTAATAATCAAATTAAAGTCTTCGTATACAAAATTGGTCAGAATATAATATTACTGATGAAAATAAGCAAGACCTGGAGAAGGTTAAATGCACCAAACACAATAAATATTAACGACACGAAAATTGAATCTGTAACTCCATTTAATCTTCCAACAGCATAGCCTTAAGATATGATCATACCATACACAAATGCCCTATTTTACTCACCGAATAATATATTTAAAACCAATAAAAAAGATCTTAATTGCATAGAATTGGAACTTGTATAAATTAGCGATCTTTATCTTTTGTATTAAGTGGGCTAGACACTTTGACAAATGGCTTCAGAAGTATTTTATTGCGAAACTCTTGGGAATCGAGGTATCTGAAACAGTTTTCGAAGTATATAAAATTTACAATGTGTTACTATCTGATGAATGAGCCCTGGCAATAGATTTAGATTAATAAACGTAAAGATGTAGAAAGGGTTAGTAAATACTTTCGCTTAAAATGAAACATGTTTTAAGTCTGTCGTTATTTTAACAAAAAATCTTAAACCCAAGTTATACATGTTAAAGTGATGTCAAAATATTTACTCTCGGCAAAGGGACTGGTCCACGTGCTAACATCGATGGCGTCAAACATTGACACGCCGCGCCCTCAGATAACAATACCGCGAACAATGGGCCGGCCCTACACACAGACATATAACTCTCAAGTCGTACCGTCTCTATACACCACAGGTTTTTCAATAAAAACCACGTCGTTCTTCATTAAGATCTATGGCAGGCCTGCTGCATAACATCCTGTCTTGTAGTTCATTCATTTGTCATAGTCAAGAATTGAGGTACGCTATGTTACTGCCAATTTGTGGAGTTTCCTGTCTACCTGTAATAAATAGGTAGTTAATACTGTAAAATTTTGTTCCTATATAGATCATATTTCAGAAGTTATACACTATTAGAGTTGATTATCTATATATAATTGACAAATACCAGTTGCAACTTTTTATGTAATGGAATGTCTCGGATCTATTGCGTGTTTGCAAATCTATGAATGGAAACGATGGACTTCTTTCTTTGGTGTGACAAAAACCGAGGCCTTTTAGAAAATACTCCCGACGGATACACGGAGCGCAATATTTACTACGCCCCCCGACCCTTTCACTTCCTCTATGGCGACAACCTGTGTTGGAGCGAGGCGGCACGCGGCGAGAACGCTGGCCTGAGCGGGACGAACGATTCATTCATAACCGAGTCCACCATCCGGTCCGCGGCCTGATCGATCACTTCATCTCCTTCTAACACGCACTTTCCTTTCGAGTGCGAGCAGGTGCCACCGGATGCTTACCGATCTACCGGAGACTCGATCGGAAGCTCTTCAAAAAAATCTCGTACTCTTTCGCGTCATCTCTAGCCGCGACGGGACCTGCAGGAGAGCGCACCTAGTACACCCGCGACGCCGGCCCGATGCGTATCCAAATCACAAGTGTGTCGCGGTAATGTGAAATTAGCTCATTTAATGAGGGGACAGTCGCAATTGGTGATTTTCGTAAGCTCGCTGGGAGTGAGACGTAGCGAGCTTCGCCCCTCCGCCGGGCCGGGCGCCCATTCAGCTGCGAGTAGTCGCTCGCTGGCCGCAGCGACGCACGCGCGCGCCCTCACACCTCACCGCTCTACTCTGGATACTCTACTCCAATTTTGACATGACCGGTTCGGAACACGAACGCTCGCGACCGACCTGTGTTCTCACAGTGTTTGCTTACTAGTGATTTCTCTAATTGGTGCTTGAGAGTGAGTGACGCCGGGAATGTACGAGAAGCCGGCCTGGACGTCTCCACAATGGCCCAAATTGCATTAAATGGGTAATTGGTGTACGTCATTGGATAATGGAATCGGCTCATATATGCCAGTACATCATATTATCTGTCCTTACCACTGGCGTGGGTCGCTGTGAATTTTGCACTTGACTCCCGGCCCTGCTCTTTGTTTGATGCCGTTCCATTTAAATATTTAAATTCAACAATGCGATTTCTGTCTTCCTGAGATGAATACAAAGCTGTATATTTATAGTATTTATTCTTTAAGTATATAATTTAGTGCATGACTATGGTTTATAATGTCAATATCGATACAATACAAACACAAACTAACCGAGATAACGAGCCCTCAGCGGAAAATTTATGTGCAGCTTAAAATGGAAACGAATTATAATGATTTTAGTGTTATAGGTTAGTTTTAAGCTTTCAGCAATTTCCATAAATATTCTGTTGAGGTGTATGGCTAATTGGATTGGCAGTTCCTCTACTTCAAATGGTCTTTTACCTGCAGTATAAATCACCTGATAAACTTAGTTATATAATCGACTGTATAATAAAGCAAATAGGTACGACTTAGGGCTTTACAATTCAAGGTCAATTTATCCATATATCACGTAAATTGGTTAAGAAATACTGGAAACATAAACATCTATAAATCTTGATTATCCTTTCAAGTACCTATCTAAAACTTTCTTCCATGATTCTCAGTTGAAGCAACAATTAAGTTGCTATTATAGGAATCCCAATAAATCTTATAGGGATTTCAATTAGTTGATATCCAAGCATTTTTCCCGCTAACGCACATAGTAAGAATTCTTGGTTAGTTTTCTCTGATGCCGCCAGTACCCGCGCGGGCGCAGGTACGCGTTATCAGACGCCTGCCTACGACCGTGGGAATGAAAGAAGCGTGTTAAACAATAGCGAACAGATAAGAACATCGTCAGAACCCATTTGGGGTACTCGTACCTTTAAGTAATTAGTCGTGTTTTCATTTGCATACTCTGTACTAAATCCATTTTAGCATCGAAAACTCCCGATGATTCATGCTTAGATTAGGCTAAGTTGATCCACGCTTCAGCGATTATGCTAATGCTCTCTATATTGTTATATTTCGGTTGTTTCTATTGTTAGTAACAAATGAAAGGTGTACATTACACAGCTACAGCGCACGGTCAATTTGCGCCTAAAACTCGCCGTGTATATGTATAATATCGGTTACATTGGTCGCTCTACCTTATGTATAGCCTCATTTGTTTATGTATTGACAGAAATGTATCAGTAAGTCATTGTGCTACAAAAAAGTAAACTTGATTAATATGCCTTATCATCAGATCGCATATGATAATAGGCTCTAGGTTTTGGGACTCAGTATTTTATCCTCATTGTAGGTATGCTCATTCCGGTTCTGAACTAAAATTCTTATTCGCTTAATTAAATTATTTATGATTTTATGAACTCATTCCCACGCTAATTCGTGCACACCTAGTTTTAAAGTAATCAAGTTCTTTAAAATACAAAATTTTTAAATTTCATTTATATATTTTTAAGCAGGTCCGATAAATAAGCTTAAGTTATATTGACTTAATTAGTAACATACCCTAAAGGGGGGGGGGGGGGGTTATAAAACCCCCGACTCCAACTATAATTATTTTGGAAAAAAAAAGCTATTAACCACCGCAAGGAACTTAACTTTTTTAAGTTACGGCATTGAAATCGGCTCATCCGTTTGAGAGTTACGTCAAACATAATATAACACCACTCTTTTTGCGTCAGGGGTAAAACATTAATATTCTTTTACTTGCATCATAGGATTTAAGAATCGTTGATGTCTTTAACTTGGAGATTCTGAGAAGAGAAGCATATTCCATATTTTGCGCAATCCCAATATAATCAAAATAACCGTAAGTGGAAATACAAAACAACTGTGTGCCAGCGGATACAGGTGTTTACTGTGAACTCCCCCCCACCCTCACTTGTGTCTTTTTACACTTTTTAGATCTTACATCCCGAAAGAAACCTTTTCAATGTTTTGCACAACTTCAGAATATTTTTCATTGGAATTGAATTATTATCTTTAGGCACATTTATATTAACCAACACTTATATTTAGTATCAAATTTTATATAATATAGTACATAAACGCCGAAACAACATAATCAAAGTATTCTTATCTGTTCTGGCGTGGTTGGCTGATACTTTCCTTTCACGCCGCAGACATGGGTTCGATTCCCACCCAGGACAGATATTTGTGTGCATGAACATGTCTGTTTGTCCTGATTCTGAGTATAATTATCAATATGAGAATGTATTTACAGAAGAATAGTAGTATAATTAGTATATCAGTTATCTGGTTTCTATAGTACAAGCTCTGCTTAGTTTGGGATCAGATGGCCATGTGTGAATAATGTCCCAGGATATTATTGATATATATTTTTTGAGTTTCTTTCTAAATTTTCTTCTTATATGAAATATATGATACACACACACACATCTATTGCTTGGCTTCATATTAATTAAGTACCACTAAAAGAAGCTATACCAAATAACTTATACGATATCTGAAAATAGACTATCCGATAGACCTATATTACTTTAGATTTGTGCAACACATCTTAACATTTACTGAAAACGTAATACGGCCTAAATAAATGATTATTATATTCATATTCAGAAGTATAGTTTATTTTAAAAGGCATTCGTAGAAGAACGTTTTGCAGCTGAAAGTAAATATTTTCGCGTTGGTACAGTCTCGAGCACGCTCTACATAGGTACCAATTTAGTACCTAGGTTACGTACCTAAATCAGTTTACTCACAGCTTAGTCAAATCTATTTCTAACCGTTCAATACAATAGCTGTAAGCAGATTAATTTAAACGTTAAGCAGATAAATTTGAACTTTGAATTTATATCATTCTGATATTTCATTCCATAGCTATTTATGCGCAGTGCAAGCAACAATAACAAAAAATAATATCAAATAGTTTCCTTACACTTTTGTAGCTGGCTGAGTTTATCGATTCTCTACAATATTTTTTCAGTCTTATCAATATGCCAATTTATTATTCCTTATTCGTTGCTTCATAACTTTGAAGGCCTCGACGTAGTGTGGTACATATATTACATACAAACCAGTCTTACTGGGGATCATCAATTAATTGACATATTGCATGCTTTTTGTATCGAGTCGCCATGCTTCTAATAATTTATTACTGTAAAACGAATGTTAACTAAAAATTATAATTGCAATGTTTTTCTTAATATTTTTTAAAGATACAATTCGATGAATGATCATTAGGCGTGATGGGTAAATACAGGCTCGCCGAGAAGTTGACGTTCAAACTCAAAATAAAGATACTTTATTATGAGGAGTATCCGAATCACCCTGTATGTTCAACGATTTTGCGTAGTTTTCGAGATAGAATTTTTTAATGATATTTTTCGTAAATTTCAAATAATCAGTTTTCGATATTATTCTCGTTCTGTTCAACATTTCTGGTTCTGTTTTTTGTGATAACTAATAGCGTAGTTTAACCTAACACCCTAATAAGTATGGCTTATCTAATCATTGCAGAACTGACTTAGAATTTATTCGAAAGTTTCTAAATTGGGGTTTGAGCCCAGGACTCATAAATTTTCAAAGAATAATTAAAAAGACGCAAAGTCGTAGAACATACATGGCGGTGATTCGGATACTCCTCATCATTAAGTATCTAAATTTTGCTTTTGAACGTCAAATCCTCAGCCACCCTGTATATCACCCGGTAAATCTTGAGCATTGCTGCGGTACTGATAATCTTGATGGAGCACAATACACAGCACTCCACTCTCCATCTTCAGTGATTTTTGGTATTCTTTGAGTTATAAACGTCGAGTGCTACCACTCTCTCACCGTTGCTAGTTTAGCACCATTTAGGGCGTAGGATCTTTTATGTATCGGTGGAAAAATATTCTATAGACTCCACAATTTATATTCTTTATAGATTAGAATATCAAAATACTGAATGTACTCCAAACGTGTATTGTAAAGTATGGATAATCCTTAGGTAGTATCAATGGAAGTATAAAGGTTTCGCGTCGCTTCATTCGAGGTGTATGTACGAGCGTCAAATTTTCGCAGCCACCGAACCATGCCCTCTGACTCACAAAAGAGCGTTAAACTGAACTCTTTACATTCAAGTCCCCTTCAACTTTACTATAAACAAAAGTAACGACACTAAAATATTTACATTTATACTGTTTTACATGTATAAAATAGTATAAATTATACTATATTATACAGGGTTATAAATTGAGAAGACATTTTCAGATTAGTTCACGTCTAAGTTAAGTTCTACAATATATGTAAATATATATAAATAAATAATATCCTGGGGCATTATTCACACACAACCATCTGATTCCAAACTAAGCAGAGCTTGTACAGACGCTAGCACTTCAAGCTACCCCAATCAGGCAAATTTCCCCAATTGAAATTGAACCTTATGCTTTTGTGATAAAGTTGAAAATCCACAAAAGCTTTTTGACAGATTGGGGAAGCTTGATGTGCTGGCGTCTACTATGGAAACCAGATAACTGATATACTACATATACTAATTTTCTTTTGTAAATAGATACATATATAGATAATTACAACCAGTTTTCAGTCATGTTGTAATAACACATTTTACGGACCTTTATACTATGATTAGGTGTTAGGAATGATATAATGATTTTGAAGAACTTATTTAGGGAGTTATCACAAATAACTTAAAGCTATATTACTTAATCTGAACTTGGCCAAAGCTTATATGAAAAGGGTAAAATATCTCTTGCTCTTATTGAAGAGTTTTGTGGTATATGGCAATATTACCACAACATTACATTAAAGTTTTATATATTTAGCAACTAACTACTTTTTATTCATGGTAGCAATACAATGTAACAATACCCAATTTCTCATTGATTCGTTCTTTATGTCTGAATACATTGGTAGGGTGTTTACTCTAAAGTACATTCATAAATAATTTATTGATAAAATTACCTACTGTTCTTCTTTTTTTATCAATTGAATTGAATATAAATTGTTTGTGAGTTATTTTTTACTTGGCCGGTAATATGAATTGCATGACTGGGATAATGATGTTGTGTGTGAATGTACCTAAAATGTTATTTATTTATCGCGATATGTATTATTAAGAACCTAAATGTCTGCGTGAGTGTGTTGGTTAATACAATGTTATTGTTTTTGATAATAAATTCGTTTCAAATTTAAATATTACGCTTTGATAGATTGTAAGCCGTGTGGTTACCACTCCAGAAAGACTAACACGGCAACCCCATACACTCCCTTCGGTATCGTAAAAGGTGACTAAGGGGTAGACCATGTAGTCGGGAAGTAACGCCACTTCATCATCATCATCATCATATCAGCCGAAAGACGTCCACTGCTGGACAAAGACCTCCACTAACGCCACTTATATACTGTGCTTATAATAGTAATAATATCCTCCTAGCCGAGTTTTGGCCACGGTGGCCAGTCTCAATAGAGATTAGCCATCTGCGCGGGATATATTATAGTGCTCAAGTGTGTGCGCAAACACAGTAGCACTTTCTATTCCATCACTCTCATGATCCGATGGGACGCCTAGCAACACGACCGGAAGAAGGTCAGGCACAGGACCGACGGCTTTACGTGCTCTCCGAGGCACGGGGGTATAATACCGCCAACTGCCAGACTTCCGGCTGATGCTGAGAAATTTTTCTTTTTACAGAAAGGTCCCAAAATCACTTTTAGGCCCGACCCGGGATTTGAACCCAGGACCTCGTTATCTGCGGGTGGACACGCTACCGCTAGACCAACGAGGCAGTCAGTCAGTGTACTAGCTACCACCTAACTGCAGTTTCCAACTTGAATGCTAAGCGCGATGACTACTGCAAACCCGTCCAAATGGCAATGTTTTAAAAACCTTTGGGGAAGGTCTTTGTCCAGCAGTGGACGAGATCAGGCTTATGATTATGATAATAATACGTTTATAATAAATTATACTTACAAATATTTTGTACCTTAGTGTTATTAGTATTAGTAGATTTGGTCTCTGAGTTGACGTTTGATTGGTATCATCGGTGAATTGGGCGGTAACTCCCCTGACCCCGATTAAAATGGGAATGATCAAGGAAAACCAAGATTGGAATTTAGCTTTGAAATACATAGAAGCACAAGATGGTTTGGGTACGCGCGGTCCACCTTCGACCACATCTTCACTTACCATCAGGTGAGATCGTGGTCAAGCGCAAACCATCCAGCATAAAAAATGGATTTAATAAGTTAGCTAGCTACAAGGCGTGAAAGCTAGTGAGAGCGTATAAATCCCAATAGATACTAATGAATCATTAACGAGTGGATTGGAAAACAGTAACTGAACTATATAATAGTGCTCAAGATACTTAAACTTATTTTCAATGTAATCATATCATGTAGAGGTAGAATTTCGTCGTGACCGAAGTATTAAATATATTGAATATACAAAAGTATAGTAACGCATTAAGTAGATATATTAAAATAAATTACTACTTTGGTTTATTTACGGATTTAAATTCTGTAATAGTAATATTACACTTTTAATAAATAACCACTTTGTACGCAGTTGTAAACTATGAAGTCTCTACATTAAAACAGCCTGTTTGACAACATCTGTCCTTCCTGTCAACTTTATCATCGCAACAAAGCAATGTAAAATAACACACCTATACATATATACAGTCAATTAGTTAAGTTTTATAATATCCAAAATAAATTTATATTTTTATGAGGATTGATATTTTTACTCGAACGTTAACACGATGTTAATAGGCACTAATGCCGAGACGTTTCGACCCACTTTTCTGAGTGACGAAATGGAAATTTGAACGGGGAGACAGCCCACCGGTATCAAGTCTAAAATTGAACCACCAATTCGAAAAAGGGAATAACAACCGCACCACTGACAAATTACTTTCAACCGAAGTTGAAAGGACATTAAATCCGAAATGGATCTGTCGTCTCATCTATTACTGCTTTTGGTGACAGATTACTTTACGACTGCCATAACCCGTGTCACTAAAGTTGCTTTAATCAAGCATCTACTTAATAGCTGCTACATAGCAGATCAAATCTGATATCGTTATAAAACAACAAAGGATATCATAGGCATTTTAATTGATTGTTGAGTGTGCACACAATTGGTCATCAAAATAAATGAGTTTTTGATGTTAACTTTTATTAACATTTTCCATTTTCATAAATTAAAGGGTTCTTTAACTTGAGACTTGAAAAGACTGCGTTTTTAATGCTCAATAAACATATAATTTATACAACATTAACAAAACAAAGATACGGCTGGCCACGTCGTTAGCAAAAGCCTATGAATGCTTATAAGATAGCCAGTTATTCTGTGTGTAAAATATTTCTATGCCCGTACCCCCTCAAATGTGCGATAGCACCTTTATATAGGTACACTAACTATATACACTTGAACACTATGAAATAAAAATCATAAGTCTGATAAATACATCACTTAGCTTGAAAAAGATAAATGAATGAAGAACATATAAATGTATTATAAAATGAACCATGTTTTCCTCTATCTCCCGTATCTTACGAGATATTAACTCTATTTAAAGAACTTTTGAATATATATATGTATATAGTAATTTGTCCTTTAATAGTTTAGGCTATGACTTTTCTGCACTAGTGACTTTATTGCGTTATAGTTTATTTCATACCAGTATTATGTCCATACAAATGAGTTTTAACTTGACACACTTAACAAAGAAGTATTTTGTGTCTGATCCAATACAGGTGTAGTTTATTACATATAATGCTGGTAACGACACTGAACTTAACCTTATACTAAATAAATTTACATTCAAACGTCCTGAAAATGCATGAATTGAAATGTCTAATGAACTCGTTCTATTTATTGTCCTAAACGAACACAGCAGTATTCAAATGACTTTAGTATTGAACTTGTTTGTAGGTGTGAATTAAATTTATTTAAGAATTAATTTTTATGTATTTAAGGAAATATGTATGAAATATCGGAAAATTAACGAGGTAATTTTGTCAAGTGAGTAAAAGTTTAACAAATTTTCCTAATAATATATAATAATAATCCTGGGACATTATTCACACACGGTCATCTGATTCCTAACTAAGCAGAGCTTGTACTATGGAAACTAGATAACTGATATATTACGTATACTACTTTTCTTTTGTAAATTCAGACTTATATATAGATAATTACACCCAGACTCAGAACAAACAGAGCTAGTAACACGTTAATTTAGTGTAAATGTTGTTAATTTTTTAAAATTTTTCTAATATTTAGCAATAACCGACCTCTTCATAAACCGCGGTGATGCGCGGTGGCCATTTTGTCCAGTCATCGGACAACTATTATCCCGCCCACGTGTTATAAACAAACATTAAAATTTGAATATGGAATTGGTGGAGTTTTCCTCGCAAAGATTTTTCTCGCGGGCGGCGCGTTGCGTGGGCGTTGGGAGGTGTTCGCCAATCGACTACGTGCCCGCCCCTCGCCTCCACACGCCTCGGCCTCTCTATCTGCAATACACCCACACAACAGAGTGTCACCCAAACGATTCCTAATTTTATGACACCCGTCACATAACCATTATTTTTCCAATCATTAAGAATTGGTCCGAACATCTTGTTAACTCCCTTCACAAACTACTGCCACATGAGTAAATACTTGCTATGTGCCAAATGACAAATGTTCAAATGATTTTTATCTTTGGAACATGAAGCCACAATATAGTCCAACAGCTGACACGTCTCGTGCTCTATTTGACGATTATTTCATATTTCAAAACATGTTCCCAGTACTCGTTATTGAATGTTAAGTATGGATCTAAATGTGCAAAAGCAAGTACAGTATGTTTCGTTTTAGTTTACTGTTTCGCAGTTTTTCTCGCCACCGCCAAGTTAGGAAAAGTCGTTCAATGTTTTTTTCTTAAGTTGAACTATTTTAATCGCATATTCATTTAAATGCACATTATTAGTCTCATAGTGTGCATATCGCCATATAAACGTCGTCGGCATGGAGTTATTTACACAGTCTATTATCTATTCTATTTTTGGAAAATTCTCAGTTAATGGATTTGTAATTATTTCAAAATATATCTTAGCTGTACTTAGCACCTGGCATTAAAGAACAATAGGCACATTAAACAAGAGTCCATTGACAGAAATCCTTATGGGAATACGCCTCAGCGCCTCAGAGAACTTCTTAATAGCCCTCGTATATAGGTCCGCCTACGTTAATTAACTTAAAACAAACACTAGCAGTCGCTGGGCCATCACAAGTGCTCACAAAACAAATATGTACATTATTGTACATCCCACCAAAGTGATACAATATGAGTCGTAGCGGAGCGAGCGTCGTCCGTAATAACGTTTTAATTGAGCGGGCGGAGGTCAAATCACTTGCGGACCCGCGTGACCCAGCCTCGACACCGCTGTATCCAGAACAAACTAATAGACATCATCGAGCTTACTCAAAATACATCGTCTGTTTCTCACCAAATAGTTATACTCATCAGGTTATTAATTTGTATTGATCGTATGCAAATATTTGCTTAGTCCTACATGCTAACAATGTTACAATCTATATTATGTGGCAACACTAAACAAGTAGGTAGCATAAAAGCTCGGCTGTTTGCGCACAACAAACTGCACAATCTATTGCTATTGTTCACACAAACAAACCGCCGAATTGTTCGCTCTTGTTATACAAGCTCGCATTGTTCCACATTTGAATCGCGAGTCCCGCGTCACACGATTCGCCGAAGCATCCATTGTCGCTCTGTTTGTTGATGCGCGCGCGATCCAAGCAAAACCACGCGAAATCTCGCGAATACTTTGGCCGAAATCAAAACATGTATTCATACGCGTCCCGAGAACAAACCGACTCTTGAACACATCACATCGTGCCAAGTGGCCTAATGAATAAATTTCTTCGTCTCATTCCTGCCAAAAAAACGGCGGCGCAGTGACGAATTCATGGGAGACAGTCAACATCGCAGAATTGAATAAAGTGACTATACATTTACAACAATGTTGGACTCGCCCGCTTCTGACACTACCATTATGCGATGGAACCCCCGGAGATAACATAAATCCACTTAATTTAGAAATATTAAATCTACAACCGAATTAGTGTATCTCTATGGTTAGAATTATGCGGGTGTCCACTTTCCTATTAAGATGGGGTCGAAGATGCGACTCCATTTATCTGAGGTCGTACGTAAGGTTCATTCCACACTACGTATAATACACTTGACACCTAACATTTGAGTAATACATATTTGCTTCAAAAATTCCGGTAGTCACTCGGGCCTTCAATTAGTGTCGCACGACATTCGGTTGCTTTGTAAATTAGCACATATTTAGGTTATTCATCTTTTCTCCACTCGCTTATTTTTGCATCTTTAGTTTTTTAACATTGTTATCACCGATGTACAGTTGTACTATCTTCCTAGAACTAACGCCTCGAGAAACACAATAGAACAAGAACGTGTTAATTGCAAACATGATACGCTCGATTTACTTCGCTTTACAGGATTTTAGGAATTAGTTTCAACCCTCCAAAGTGGTTGTTAATAATCGTTATTAGATAGAAAATATCGAATTACTATCTTTTTATATGACTATAGAGTGAGCGAAAATAATTGGAAATATGTATTTAAAAAAAATACCAACATATTTGGATGTACGCTATAATTTCCTTAAAACCTTGTGTTATGAGTTTAAAATTGTGGTATTAAAACATGCTATATTAATATTTAAGCGTTTCCACCATTTGGTTCATTTAAAAGCTGGTTGTATGATCAGTAGTTGTCCATTGACATAGTCAATTATTTGATGGGTTTGATTAAAAATGCAAAATTTGGAAAGACAATGTTGGTCGTGAGGCAAGAAACATATCAGAATTGGGATATATCTTCTCGTTATACAGGTTTACAAATTAATAGTGTACAAATCATAAACTATGTAATCTATCTCTAATCACGAAGATGATGATAATGCAATATGCTGTACAGCAGAAAACTGTTGAGATTTTTCGAATCTATTTTTTATAAATGTTGGAAAATTTACAGTATACATTTTAAGTTTTCAATATCAAATAAAGCAAACAGTCTCTATATCTGCAGGTGCCTAAAATTTATTATTTTTGTGCAGCGTAGTTTGATACATACATATACCTAGTCTGATAGAACGTGATCAAAATGTAATCTAGTAACAAATAAAAGACACAAATGTAATGCGGTCGGTGTCATTGAGGCGTGTGGGGTGACAAATTGGGCGCGACAATCGAGTTAGTTGACCCGAGACCCAGCCAATCTCAGCTCCACCGCACGATTAACCGCGCAGACAACGCTAACTACACTGTAATAGATACGATCCCATCTCCCGTCTAATACACAGACCTATGACAATTTATCTTAAGGCGACTTTGTTAATAAATTTTTTAACAGTTTAGAATACAAAAGATCTTGCGAGGTTTTATAGGAACTACAAAGTCATTGGTCTACTAATAATTTAGAATAGTTCAATATGAATCTAGAATTCTAAAGATAAAAATAATTAGTAAAAATTAAAAACACAGACTTATGGGTGTGTTTTTTTTTGGTTTATAATAACATCGGGACTTAAAAGGAACCAAGACATTTATTATTTAAGTATCTGTGACAGTTAATGTTCGCAAACGTCTGACTACAACTACATGGTTGTCCAAAATGTATACCTAAGCTAATAAATCGTGATCACTTACCATTTTTATGAAAATTGACAAATTAATAAAGCTTCTATTTAATTTTAAATTTGCGTTATTTGCTTAAAGTCCAAGTCACATCATGTTATTTTGGTATTTATTTTAGTAATATAATTAGGTACTAATAGGTGCGTGATACAATGTCAAGTATTTGAAACTTATTTTACAAGGTTTACATATATAGGAAAATGTTGTCCCAACAGAAGCTGCTATAGTGATATTATTTATTATGTGACTGTGAATTTTCATAATATGTTGAAACCTACCTTATATCAAGAGAATGAATGACCAATTGTAGCTGTCTCAAAATTCAAAAAGAGGTTAAATATGAAGCATTTAGCAATAAGAATACTGTCCCACTCTTCAAAAATCGTCATAAATATAAACTCATCAAAATATGCCTAGATATCTGTCACATTAAATAGTAAGTAAATTCAAAAGGCGGTAGAGAAAAGTAATAAGTATCCAAGAACACAACGCAGCAGTTAGGGGGTCAACACAAATGACCTCTATTAAACATAATTTTCGCTTAACGTCCTGTTGTGTAGTTGGCAGTGTGAGCGCATGTTATTTGACTATTGTCCTCCAATATTGGTTCACAACTAGACTTATTCATTGCAGTACAAAGGAGCACTCGATTAGAACATCAATAGGACTCTCTCTCGGTTTATAGCATATTGGAAATAATCATTTGATCTGTTGTAGTATAGTTAGTAGGCGAATAATAGGTTTTGAATTACTGGGGTTAATAAACAAGCTACTAAAATCAGATAGATGTAACTTTAAGTATTTATTGTTCAACAACACGTTTATACACGTGATTTCCTAAACATTATAAATAATTTTAAATAAAATAATTATCAATAAAAGAAAATCCCACTTAGCCAAATGATTTAGTTGAACATTATAAATTTCCTAATTTACAGTTATTGCTTGTAGATGTACAGAAATCTGTATCTATAGAGGTATTGTTATACGAAATAATGCCTTATGCAAATGCCCTAAAATGGCTGTAACACGTGTTGGATTTCCTATATAGGGTACCTATTACTTGATACTCAAAATTATATAATTGATTCCCAGTATCGTGTTATGTATTATCGTATTATCCTCTCATATCTCAATGTAATTTGTCTAATAAATGTCATGACCAATATGACAGTTACACATCTAAATGTGATTTTTATTAGGATCAATTCATGGCCCCCATAGACAAGGCCTGACTAATAATATTTGAGTAGTCTGATATTGACTCACACACTCAGCCTTATTATTATGAATATATGAAATAAGAAAAATAGCTAAATATTCATTTTTAAATTCTTTATTCGTGGGAAAAATTCTCATATTATTCCAAAGTCTAAACCAATTTACACATCAGCCTTGTCTTATCTGTATAATCTGTAGATTAAAAAGTAAATGAGTGCCAAATATAGCCCCAAAAATATGCTCTATTACCGTGTGAATATTGGAATTCATTGAAAAGCGTTTTAAATACTGATTAATATTAATCACTTGAGGCTCAACTTTTAATAACAACCGATTCGAACCCCTTTTTCATGGAACGTTTTTTAATAAACGAAATGAAGATGTTTACTGGTACTTAACCAGTTAACCCTTGGCCCTACATTGGGGTTTGTAGTACCCATTTTATCAATTTGTGTCGCTTATTGACTACACTTGTGGGTTGCCAGTAATAAAGCATATGCATAACAAGAATCTTTAATAAATTGAAATCTATTAGATCAGCATTATAATGATTAAATTATCCCAATACCCACATCGTCGTAATAGCAACAAATTATCTAATCGTTGGTTTATTAATATTCAAACAAAATTAATATCTAGTTTTCAATTCCATCTAAAATTTTCATATTCAATTCTAAAGGATGAAATAACTACATAATGATGTTGTGCAAGATCAGATTTTTTTTTTCTAGAAAGATGTTTTTTTTTAAAGACACGCGGCACGTCGTGTTCATAATCAATACAAATCTTTATTAATCTTGTAATAATTCCAAATATGTACATAAAATATACACGAAATAAAAATAAAGTAAAATACAAAAAAGTAAGGCGGGTAGTTATTTATTTTCATGTAATAGTCTCTTTAATAAAAAATTAGAGCTTGCATTGTATTTTAAAAATAGCAGTTAAAGAGCAAGCGTATTGTTATTTTCCGTTACATCTCTCATGGTAATGGCACCCATATCGTGGTCACGCACAACGAAATAATCATGGACATTGGACAATTATGGTTCATTATTACTACCGAATGTTCACTACATGTTAGACAGGTTGGGCACAAGTATTGTATTTAATTTTTAACCGACTTCAAAAGGAGGAGGTTCTCAAGTTCACTGGTATTTTTTTTTATGTATGTACACCGATTACTCGGTGATTTATGAACCGATTTACGTGATTCTTCTTTAGTTTGATGCGTAATAGTTTGCCATTTGGTGATGATGCCATCAAAATTTTACATAGTTTAACCCAGTAGTTTTCATTTTATGAACATTTTAGTTTATTACATTTTTAACCTACTTCAAAAAGGAAATTTTTAATTATTTGCTTTACATAATTCCCTCTTTGTTACTAAATCGATCGGCAACGCACTAGCGGCTATTCTGGTGTTGCGAGTGTACATGAGCGATGGTGATCACTTACCATCAGGTGGCCCACATGCTCGTATGCCCTCCTATAAAAAAAATATAAAAACGAATGTTTGCCTATATGTCCTTTATAGAATCGTAAACTATACATATGATCATGTGATGATCTTTAGTGTTGTGCATGAGCCCACGAAGGTTTCTGAGTTGGTACAACCGTTCTTCGACAGATGGCGTCAATATGATCCGATTTTTTTATTTTAGTGACGTAGCAAAGCGCGCAGGTTGTTGTAATAAATAATTGCTTACTTCATTGGTTATAGTTTCACATGGTCCCTTATATTTTATTTTAGACTGCTATATTGGAACGCGATGCACGTTAGTGCGAAAGTGCGCCACATAATTTCGAATGTTTTCCACCGCGTAGCATTTTAGTGCAAAAGTATTCCATATTGATTCACACATTACGTAGTAGGTTAGGTGCGTGGGATAAAAAAATACCAATTAAACTATTCTATGCAGAGTTACATGAAAAATTCATCTACAGTTATTATTGGTCTATTTATATATTTATATTTAACATATTTTTTGTTGCTTATGAGTTAGGGGAATACTATATCATAAAGGTAAACTACTCATGTAGTTATAATCTTTGTTTAATGTTACTACTAATTGTGTAATCCGATTACTAAGATTAACCTATTACAAAAAAGTTAAGCCTATAATACATTGTAAATCGACTAATAGCTAGACACAAAATTCAGCAATATTAACACGTCTCGGACTGTTGGTTTGCGTGAGAACAACCCTCACAGTTGAGGGTTAGCGGGCGCGAGGGTGGGAACACTCAGGGTAAGTGGGGTACCGGGCCGGAAGCGCCTGCATCGGATCGTTCGCGCACCTGTGGGAATGTAACACTGTTTGTGTGTCACCCGCGTCTCCTGTGTTTCTGACTTCCTAGTACTTGCAATTAATGTCGGCAATTAATGTATTGTGTACTGTGCAAAAGTCATTACTCACGTTACTACTTACTTACTTATCCATAGGTAGTGTTTACTTTAGTGTCAGAGTATTTTTTTAAGACAATGCCCGCTTTAGGCCATTTTATCCCTGTGTCGCGGGGTACTTTACAAACATATATTAGACGGACACAAATTACATCCAGACTCAGAACAACTATTTATGGGTTGTTCAAGCCGCCCGATAGGCCTCTGACATGGCTTAACCACTGTTGCTTCATGGCTACAGCCGGGTCCAAAAGCTTTACATAGCCGTGGCTTTGGCGATCATCCATCTGTGGACTGACCACGAGCCTAGTTGCTTAACCTCGCCAATCTATTACTGAGAGCATCTACACACATCAACAAAGTCTAGGGATACGTTATTTTGAAATCAAACATGGCTTTATTGTTTAAAACCTATTTAGTTTCCTTAAAAAGTTTATTTACAGATTTAAACCTTGTCTATTCTTTATTCAAAATTTAAAAATTAAAATGAGAAACAAATGAAAACACGCAAAGCACAGCGCAATCTTGAGTTGTATCTAATTTCAAGAAGTTGCATTAAAATTTTTTTTGCGTGTTAATTGAAGAAAACCTGATAAATTGTTTTATTTTCTTTTCTCAATTGGTTGTGTAAGCTTTTTAGCGTCATGCCACGCCATCATTTGAGTCGAGATGAAATGTTACGGGCAGTTGGCATGTTACAAAACGGTGCTATTCAACGCGTCGTTGCTGAGTCTCTGGGCACAAGCCAAAATGTGGTATCCAGGCTGTGGTCACGTTATCGCGCTACTGGAGATGTGGCAGAACGGCACACAGGTAGATATCGTGTTACCACTCAGAGACAGGATCGATTTCTCCAAATGACCGCCAGAAGACTACCCAATATCACAGCGATGCAACTAGTGCAAAGGCTCCAGGAGGGTCAGCAGCTGCTGGTGAGCGACCAAACCGTGCGAAGGAGGCTGCATGAAGTTGGTCTTCATGCTCGCAGACCGCTACGAGTCCCAGCGCTGCGACGTGGCAATCGCGGTAGGCGACTTTTATGGGCTCAAGAACATTTGACATGGAGTGATCAACAATGGTCATTGGTGCTGTTCACTGATGAGTCCCGCTATGGATTTCATCCAGATTCGAGACGAACACGCGTTTGGAGAACTCCAGGCAGGGTCAGCCGTCTCCGACATCCACAGGAGGTCCACTCTTACCAAGGCGGGACAATTATGGTGTGGGCAGGAATACGAATCGGCGGACGAACCCAACTCATTTGGATTCAGGGCAGCATGACTGCCCATAGATACCGTGAGGAGGTAGTAGAACGTGTCATTGTCCCGCTCAGGGCCCTAACGGGGCAAGAATTTCAGCTCATGCATGACAATGCACCTTCCCATACAGCGCGGCTGGTGAGGGCCGCCCTTCGAGAACACGATGTTCAGGTATTAGATTGGCCTCCACAGTCGCCAGACTTAAACCCAATTGAACACGCCTGGGACATGTTACAGCGAAGAGCATTGAGGGATTTTCCGCCCAACTTGACAACAGAAGAACAACTTTTCGAACATTTAAAAAGAACTTGGGACTGCATACCCCAGCAAGACATTGACACCTTAATTTTAAGTATGGAAAATCGTTGCCGCTGTGTGATTAATGTTAGAGGAGGAAATACCGATTACTGATTATCAGATTTGGTAAGATTTTTATTCATTTAATTCGATTGAATAATTTTATAAGAATAAAATGTTTTTGTTCACTCAGTAATTTTCTATGGCTTAATTAATTTAAGACTTTTATTAATTAGAAAAACAAAATCGCATCGTGTTGTTAATGTTTAAATATCGGCCATGAAATTATCTTTAATTCTTCCATTTACAGTCATAACAAAATGTTTATAGTTTTCTAGATAATCAATGAAATGTTCAATATCCCTAGATTGTGTTGATGTGTGTATATCAATATTAGTATTAGATCAAAACAGCAGCTCACGTATTCATCTCAAAACATAGAATTAAGAGCCTGTGCACAGCACGTTTTAGGAACGCGCGTCGACAGCGCGCTTTTATCCTACAGAGCTGCTTTGCCTGCGCCTGACTAGCGTGCGTATCGCATCTGTATCGCTACAAACGCGCGTCAACAGCGCGTTTAAAAAACGTGGTGTGCATAAGAGCCCTAAGAGTCAAGTGCAAAATTACTGAAGTAGATTTATTTAACAGGTGCCGTTATGGAACTATTCGTATAGAACAATGATCAGTGGTACAACAAATATGAACGTTTACACCGTTACGTGACAAAAATACTATCGACAAAATGAAAAATAGCGAAGAGTGTTTAGACTGACGAAAGACTAAAAACTATTAAAGAAACAGTGTGATATTTATTGATCTTATTTAAAGTTTAAGTAAATAGTGTAACAAGAGCAAAACTCTATAAAATTGTAAATATAATATAGTGATAAAAGGACTTAGTAAAGATACAAAAAGTATTTGACATCGGCCTGCTGGCGGGTTGGGATTTGGACATCGAGAGCTCGCAGCAGACACTCCTCGAGGCGACGGCGGCCATCGCAGGCATGGGAATCAAAGTCATGATGAAAGCTTTCAATAAGCCAAAAGGTATGATTTAATAATAGCTTATGATTTATACTTGAACGAACCCAATAAAAAACAAGAATAGCTCTATGGTGTGATCGCTTTCAATCAACATAACTCGAAAAAGAGCAATACCTATTGAATTGCTCAATGTATTTACAGGACACAGCTTAAAATTATCCCGATTCAATCAGTGTTCATGTAACAGATTCGGTTCATCCGTTTGGGAGGTAGGGTACTGCAGACTTTTAACTGACCTTATATGTATGTCTTGAATAGCTGTTGTACAGTCTGTAGGGGGTTAAAACAAAAGGTGAAGGCAAAATGGAATAAAATTAATCAATTCCATTAGTCAACTAAATTTTGCTTCAGCTGTATATAAAGATAAAAATACAAACAATAACCTATCGGTTAGAAAACCCCCGATTTCAACTAAAATCACGTAATTTTAGAAAAGACCTGCTACCCTTACACTGGTGGACCGATATTAAGCAAAGATAGCTAAGGACCACGTCAAGGAAACTGGCTTGCAAATGAAAAAACCGCATCGAAAATGTTTCATTTGAAAGCTACGATGCCACAGACAGAGACAGACAGACATCGTCATCAAACTTATAACACCCCTCTTTATGCGTTGGGGGTTAAAAACGAGTTTACACTCATGAACAAGTGTTCGTTACGAGGGGATTTAGGGGATTCACTCAGAAATCTAGAAATCCAATCTTTTCGCAAACACATGTGTACAGACGCCAGCACATCCACCTACCCCAAACTGTCAAATTTCTTTTATTGATTTTCAACTTTATCACATAAGCATAAGCTTCACTTTCAATTGAGGAAATTTGACAGATCGGGGTAGCTTGATGTGCTGGCGTTTGTACTTATTTTTTTTATCTTGCTATTATGGAGCAATGGCTCGCACGTTCAGTGCATCGGCCAGTATCAATTGTAGACTTTCTCAAACTGTGTACTTCTTTGAAATAGAGCAAACACGAAGAAGGTTCCATTATGAAAATGGCGACGTATGATCCTCGCGGTGACGCAACGCGCAACGCTCTCGGTTTCGTATCGTGCACTTGTCCCGAATGTGAACGCGCCGTGACCGAAAGAAAAATATGAAAACGTTCATTTTCTAAATTATTACCTATAGCGTACCTATTTGCAGAATATTTACTACTTACTTATTATTAGTATATTGAAATACTCTGTAACATTGTAGTGGTAGTCAATATATACATGCGATGCTTTGGCAAGACACAGAATAGCCATCCTGGGGCTGGCATATCTAGAACCAAGAGGGAACCCCTAACAAGCGTACTGAAGTATGTACAGACTGCTTTCAGGGCTGTAGGGATAGAATAAAAGTAATGGGGGTTAGAACAAAAGATCCCGATACCAAGACGAGATAAGCGGTAGTCCGGGATTGGGGAAATTCACATTATTATCAGCTTTTAATCAAACTAGCAACTATAAATAATGTATTTTCAGTAATGTTATTAATTTTAATATAGAGCAACAACCATATAACTATGTTCAAGTGATTACTATGCTGATTTGAATAAGTTAATTTAGATACTGTATTGAAACGGAAGGTAAGCATTTATTAAGGTGGCACAATGGTAAACAATAATTCACTTCTTTACATGATATTTACCGTTAGCTTAGAGGGTTTCCACAATTCTGGGCGGTTACTGACGTGGATATGCACGAGTGGGTCGGATTTTTTAAGCTTTGTGCAATTGTCGTTCTACTTTAAGACGGGAAAGACAGGCATTGAAGATCGGAGGAAATCCAAACCAAGAGTCATGGAGGACATTGGTGGTCTGGTGGCGGTTTTCTCTCGGCCAGTTGAACTCTCAACAGTTGCACAAAAGGTCCTTCCAACAACCGACCCTCTACCGACCTTCGTCCGCGTCATCTAAGATGTTCCTGGAACGATGACACTTACGGGAGTAATAATTCACTGGTCAGCTGAGTACTAAGGAGCCACAACGGGTGCTAGACTGGACACAAACCAACATAGTTACGAAGGGACTTTGCGCCAGAAAAAAAATGAGAAAATTTAATTCGTTCATTTAGACCTTACCAAATTTTTGACAATAATTTTCAAAGAATAGTTTTGGACATTTTATGTAAAATCAGTTGTAAAATTTATATCCAATTCCGTCAACCCATAGCCAAAAGTATGTCAATATCTTCAATGCGTCGCCTTAAGTTAACAATATACTGAAGGGTCAGTAAATAGTTAGCATATTGCAACATCCACAATTTCCTCCAGTATCAATCAGTTTTGAAACTTGCGTGTCCGGCGGCTAGGGCGCAAGCGCAGCGCACCGAGCACCGTTGTGCAACGATCAGCCATTACCGTAATTATGAGGTGCTCGTCGCGCATGCTCCGATGATCTTGAAAGTAAAGACCTTGTCGAGTGCGTGTTCATAACCTGAGAACTGGAAACAATGTTTGTATACAAACTAACTACTCCGTAATCGACGACCAGACACGAAATTATTAATCCACGTAAACCATACCACCTCACGATAGTTAATTAATCAAATTAACTATCGTGAGGGGTTATGGTTTTTACTTAGGAGATGGAATGGACGCCCGTTTATAAGGAAAACGACTCTTATAGTTAAATTACCAAACCTACAACATTAAATCAAACCGCTAATTAAATTCTAAATACATTTAATTGAAAGCCATAAACTGAAATAATACGAGCACACTTCCGCTCGAACATTACGTAAAAGTGCGCATCTCGTGTCGCTGTGAGTCCGAGCACCGGACATGTCACCTGCGAGCTAATGAGCTCAACTATGTGACCGGTCCAAATGTACTGGCTTAGGACGGTTAGGACTTCAACTTTTCTCATGCGACGAACAATGGCGCTATCAATGAGGCAAACAACGGATTTACGACTCGACACATTCTTTGGGCCATAAAAAGTCATAACAATTTACGGGCACAACAAAGAAACAGTGGCATCTAGTACGGGAGCTAATAAGTTGGAGCAGCAGCAGCGCATGCGCGGGGGCGTCCATTCACGGCGCTGATTGGCCCATCCGGTGCGCGCTCAATGAGATGATGCGCCCGCGCCGCACCGCGCCGACACTGTCATTGAGCAAAGGTCCCTCGCCTACGTTCGTGATCAACGCGGCCATAGATCACTGAAAGATAACTCACTATTGTTAGATTCTCCAGCTCGGAAAGAAAAAATGATGAGGACCGATGATACGCTGGCCAGAATGGGTTAACAGACGCATATTGAAAAGTATAATGAAATCATAATAATATGAGATTCGTCTTCAACAAATGTAGTCACTCTACAATTTTTAATATACAGATTACAACATTGTTGTGTTCTAGAAAAAATAAACTAATTTCAAGGTATTAAACGCACAATTCATACGCAAAACGTTATTTTCTGCGTGAGTGAGCAAGAACCGTTTAGACAATAACATTTTTACCGCATTATGGTATAACCCCTCCTTCACGCTTCAACGAGTGGAAGGGTGACATCGGTAGGCAAATGGACAATTTTCAAAGGACAATACCACAATAATTGGCTTCACACGGTACCAGTCAATTGACCAGTAAAATGGCAATAGCTGTTTTGGAACCAACAAGAATCAAATTAACTTAAAAACCTACAACACCTAAAAAGACAATTGGAGGGTTTGGCTTTGTAAAATATAGCCAAATAAGTGCAAATGAAAATGATTTGACTCTCTTTAACAAGCAAGTATCTATTAGAAAATAATGACTTCTTAAATAACGTTTAGTATATATAAATGAGCAAGATAGCGATTTGAATGCGAAACAGGGCACGCGCCGTTTACGTCACGCGACGTTCCAAGTTCAAATGGCGAACAATGGTTCGGTAAAAATGGTACGAGCTTTTGTTCTGGGTCGCCATTGTGGCCGCCGAGTTAGACACCGGCTGACTAACAACAATAATTATGTTTTCTGTCTACATTTTCCTCTTTTTTCACAATCGAGATAAATTTAACTATGTTGTGTTACCAACACTTAGTCGTTTATACGACATTATTTTCGAGTATTTAAACAACCAGGTTCTTATCAAGGCAGCAGAATGAAGAAGTATTTAATAGGACTAACAAAGAAAATCGAATAACAGAGAATATCTGTGTTTAATATTGAAATCCAAACGATTTTTTATGTTTGTTGTTTGTATTTTGTAACCTCTTAAGGCCACATCAACGACTAATCAATTTCAGACATTTTAAAAAGTAACATAAATATTTAAGAAAATCCAAATCCAATAGTTGATTCGTCTACTTAACTCGAAATATAAAGTTTCTATTTTAGATTTCTAGGACAATAAAAACAGTCACTAAATTCATGTAGTCATTCTTTTTATAACTCAGTAGATGTCTAGATAAGCCTCTATAAACATAATGAAGCTATTACATTTATTTATCAGTCGACTGTTCTGTGCAACAAGTGTCGGTTGGGCCCCCAGTTACATACTACCCTTGTCCGCCACCTGTTACTGCAAAACCACCGACTGGGTATTAACATAATACGAAACGCCTTGGAATTGTATAGAAACTTGGCTCCGAGCGGCCTGACCTGTTGCGTCCATTGTTCCTGTTTTTACAAGACTTTGGTATGATCGAATGATTACATCGCTAGTTTTAATATCTGGATGTCATCTATTTGTCAGGTACAATTGACAGACGAGTTGAGTCGTCAACTTTTTTATTTTGGTTTTAATTAGTATACTGTGCAGCAAAGAGAATATGACAAAATACGTTGTTGTGCAGTACTTTACTGCGAGCATCGAGGGAAGAATTCTGCTCTAATAGAACCAATTTAAGGAGTTTACATAACTAAATAAAACACCGTAAAAAGTCACCAAAAAGGCAATTTTCTAATAAGGTCTTGCTTATTTTTTCCTATAAATACACAAATTTCTCACATTTGGTGCCCAAAATTAACACTGGTTTGCTGCGAATACAAATAGAAAAATACAGAATTAACCATAAAAATGGGTAATTTGATATAAAATCAAAACGAGCCGTTGTCGACCGGATTGCTACTTTAAAACAATTATTACAAAATGATTGGCCATGAGGTTTGTTGGAAATATACCAAAATAACTATGATATCTGTAGAAATAGAAATTTGTAGCTTTAAAATGACGTAAAGTGACGTTTCAGTGATCCAATTTTTCATAAACATTGAACGTATTTAAATATTAATTCAGTCAATTTAGGTCCACTGCTGCACTGACGTCTACACGAAAATATTAATTGACACCTAAATGTCATTCTTTTCTTTAATTTTACTACATCTCAAAATACTACTTAGAACTATTTACATACATACATACATAGACTCACGCCTGTCTCCCAGAGGGGTAGGCAGAGACAACGGACTTCCATTTGTCACGATCCTTGCACACCTCTTTCGCTTCGTTTACTGACATTATATTCTTAGAACTATTTGATGTTCAAATATCCAAATTTCTATCCCCCAATGGCTAATTATTGCCAAATGTTGTGCCGAAGGTTGGCCCGTCCTCGGCGTTCGGCCACGGCTGGCTCAGCAGGCGCATCTCCGGTTCTTTGTACACTTAACTACGCCATTCACAATTCTCTCCACTACTTGGTGTTACCTCTGTTTTCAAGACCTCGATGACTTGATAGATTGTTGCCTTTGTTGACGTTATTATTGGGACGTTGCGAAATTCTTAAGATTTATTCGTATTGGATGCCTAGAAAAAATATAGGAGTTATTATTAGATCCCATTGTAGATCCCAGTGAGCACCAGTAGCAGTCAGTCATAAGGATAAGATAACTGCCTTAGTCTATTTCGCAAAGTGAGAATCCACGTCAAAACGGTAGTGGGCATAAATTTTACTCAACCTTTTAATATTTCATACAAGAAAATATGTCTTCGCGATCATCCTATAGGTCAATACCTATAGGATGTTCTCGAAGACATATTTAAATTCGGTGTTATGTCTACATATTGTATTAAATCCGGATATTGCTAGTTACGGTAATTATTTGATTATTTGGTAACATACACTGGCCTCTTGGTTTAGTGCTTAGTGACCCTGACTGACTAGACGTTGTGGGTTCGATCCCCACCCGGGACAAATCTTCGTGTGATGACCACGATTATTTGTTTTGTATCTGGTGTAATAAGTATGTTTATAAGTTGCCTCATTGCAGATTGATAGTTTGTAATCAGGTGGCAGCTTTTTAGTTGCGCCAAGATTATTTATTTATTATAAGGCCTTTACGTTTCATGTGAACTGAATATTTCATGGAAAGTATTCGGTTAAATTGACTGTTGCTTATATTATATTATTGCTATATAATATATAGTTACTAACCAAAATAATAAGCTCCAAAAATAGTAAGCTCAAAACAGGTGTATGGTATCAGTAACTGTATCATACCCCCACTCTTTACGGATGCGCCTCATCGGAAATCATAAGGCAATTAAACCAAAATCACTCCGGATTAATTACTATAATTACGGAAACGGAAGTCTGACTGTCGTAGTTTTTGTACATCCTAAATACCACTCCAGGTCTTAATGCCAAGATTTCCAAGCATGTTAGCTATTTATGCGACCTCCTTACCATTATTCGAGCACAAATTATTGCAATTAGTTTTATTCCAGCAATTGAAGCGTAATAAAATAAACAACTTGCCAATTCAGTTCTTTTATGTAGTAAATGACAGTAATCCCATTTAAATTGAATGTAAATATCAGAGAATTACCAGTTTTTATACGCATATATCCTTCATTCATTTGATGTTAAATTATTCTATCAAATTATATCTTCAGGATGTCAGACAACGAGTTTTTAAGTTTAGCTATATTTTATTATATTATGACACTTATATTCTGCGAACTTTATATCAGTCATATAGAATTAATGTTTATTTCATCTTGAGATAAAACATCTCGGGAGCTAGTCTCGAACGTTAACGATCACGGGGGCGGTGCATATATTTTATATAAAACTTTTTGATGACAAGACTTTTCTATTACACTTATGTAAAAATAATTTTAAAGAACATAAGTTTTAATATTATGTACGTTTTTTTATTTACCAAATTGTTTGATGTTAAAATATGTGTAACATCATTAATTAGTGCCAATTGGTTTGATCCGCATATTATTATTTAGTTTTAAAATATATTGCATAGTTTATTTTTCATTGAAGATATATCATTCGCGGGGTATATCTCAGCCACAATTACTTAGCACCGCAGGCTAGTTAGCGAGAAACCTCACTGGCATTATCTGCAGATACATATATTGCACGTGCAGGTGGATGGATCAAACATTCAATACATTCTGCAACAAAGTAAAATAAGCGCTCAAAAGTGAATTAGCAGGTTAGAATTGAAAATAAATAGAAGGAATTATTCATAACAAAGCATGGTAAAGTCTATGGATATTAGTAAAAATCCAATTCAAGCCATCAGCATAATACAACTGGAATAAAAGTATTATCATACTCTACCTAAGATGCAGGCAATCATAAACACTCACCGGATAAGTAATCGGCGAGGTAAAGCCCATATGCACGCGGTCTATAGACGGGTGACAGTCAAAGTGGTTAATTTTCTGAGCGTCTGCATGCTTCGGAGGGTACGTTAAACTGTTGGTCCCAGTTGTGGTCGTTGAACAGCAGTCGTTATGCCATGTCAGAGGCCTACTAGGCGGCTTTAATAACTCTGACACCAAGTGACCATACAATAAAATTAAAGTGCTATTGGACTTCTGAAAGTGATGGCATCTACATAAAAAGTGTATTTTTACTGGAAATAGCATGGTCATTACTAGGAAAAGTTATTTCAATTACGAGCTGCCACCATCGGATGTGTTAAAAGGATCCTAGAACAAGTTAAATTATTACTGTTTTAAACATCTATAGATATGTAATTTAAGTAGGTAATTACAAATAGCAATGATGATAAATATTTCACCATATTTCAATTTGACTTAAAACATCCGGAGTACAGTACAATAATTGCGTATCACGCTAATTATCTTCTCGGCCCTAGTTTCTGGTTAAAACTACATGGTCAGATATAAAATAAAAGCGACAATGGGTATCGTTTTGCGGTGTTGTAAAAAATGGTCAAGCGTGAGTTGAGTCCTGCCTTGGTGACATGACGACAAACCCGTGGAAGGAAAAATTATAGTTTATTGTCAGAGCCTACGAACTACATTACAAAACTGCCTATTTCAGAATGTATTGTTACTCCAATGGTGACAAAAGTAATACTTTATAAATAATCTTATAAAAAATATAGTATAACTGAGTTACACAACACCCTAAGTAAGATATTTTATTTTTTTATAATGGTTTCTACCTAATTTCTCCGCCACAATCACCAGGCGATTTTGGTAATCGCGGGTCATACAGGTATAGGTAAACAGAGATATGCTGCTAGTTCTCTAAGACTGCTGCGTTGACAATAATCAAAAATAATATAGCTTCTTATTTAAATATTCGGTTTTGGGTCTTTCATTCCGTTTTTGAGCCAGCGACACGTGTACACAGTAGATAACATGTGGGTTTCGATAAAGTCCTTACATACGGAACCCTAAAAAGGTGTATATGCGCAATAATCGTGAGTCAAGCGCAGCTGCGAGATATATAGTGCGAGTAAATCACATTGCGTCGGATTGCGTGCAATTAATGCGCCGTGATTCGCAACTGGCGAGACTTTGACCACCTTGCTCAGGATCTGACACAAAGGCCTTATAAGAATTTGGTGTCAGGTCCTGTGCATTCCCGCGCCGCAAAATAGCAATTTTATCAGAATGTAGAGGGGAAACATTATAGTATCCCTAGTAATTGAAAAAGCCTATCCAGAGAAACTATAAGGACTAGGCAATTTGAAACTTGCGTTAAAAGATCGCGTCAACTTTAAAGAACTAATCTTACCAGAATCAAAGCTCATTTCATTTAGTGATACTAAAAGTAAAACTTATCTTAGAAACGCCACGTTTATACGACTTTTAACAACACTTAAAGCCGCCGTACTTTTATGTGATTGAAATACAAAATTCTTGGCCATTAATGGAAACTAAAACGTCGAACACAGAGAAAAATTTAAATTATATCAGAACGAGGTTCAGCTAGAGCAGATCAGAGGCCGAGCGGGCACCGACCGTGGGAGAGGTGCACAAATCTCCGCATCTCAGAACTGGTCGGCAGGTGCGCGCGCGCACCACACATATGCACACCTCCCGCACACAAGCACGACAAACCAGGCGCACTTATGAATGAAGCCTATAAGAACCTACTCACTTACACTCACACACGTACACATCAAATTCAATCTTGCTTGTTTATCTCTGATTTATTTTATTCGAAGCCATCAAGTCTCAAAAACTTGGCTATTAATTTGTTCGTCGTTGGCTCTATAAATGCCGTAGATAAAGTAATTAATCCGCTTGATAATGATCTTCTGAGACAAGTACGTACACAAATAAATATACCAGATCAAAGGTTTTATATAGATGTGATTTGAAACGAAACTTAAATACATTTAGTTGGGACAGAAGCCTGAGGCTTATGAATAATTCATAAAAAGCGATGTCCACAACCTTGATTTTATTAAGAGCATATTAAAATGATATATGTGTTACACATATATAGTTTACATTTTACATTGTTTACATTACATTACATTGGTTAAAAATACATACTTTGACATCTACAAGTATATGTTAATTCCCAATAGCTGAATAAATTTCATAATTTTATTTCATAGACCCACTCCTGTTTCCCAGGGAGTTGGGTAGAAACAATTAATTGCCTACAAAAATCCTTGCATACTTATTGTTTTCGAATCTAACTTTGTACGTGTTTTGTTTCAGACATCCCATCGCAGGTGCCTCCTCTTACGCCTGGCACCAACAAGAAGATGGCCGAGGCGCTGAAGGCTACCTTCGCCTCTTGGGAGAAGGAGCAACTGCGCCTCGGCGTCCCCAAAGGTGAGACTCTACGCTTAATACAGTTCATTGAACGGTTACATTGGTCTTTTACTAATCTTAATAAATGTTAAACGAGAGAAATATAATAAATATAATGCTGATTTATTTAAATTAGCAAATGAAATTAAAATTTAACCAAATTATAACCCGGTTTCAATAAATCACCGGAGCATACTGCGTCCATAACCGATACGCCTGCTAAAATTACGTGGATTGAACACAGGCATCTAGCTTGAAAGCCTTTTAAGTAAATGAAAACTTAGACCAACGAGTACTTAGAACAAAGTATAGCGTAACTAACCTTTGTTAATAGACAATTAAAGTTCGAATTAGATTAAGGTTGAGCCATAAAATAACTTCGAATTACCATTTTATGTTCACTAAATGTTTTTATTTCATTTCACACAATTACATTACGTGAAAGTTTTGCCATAAAATACCAAAGTGTTAGAGTAATATGGTTATTGACATTGCGTCTTTGGGGACATTCAATAAAGAATGAATATTACATGTATTAAAATTTACGAATACTCAGCTTATAATTCACGAATATAATTGCGGACTATGACTGCTACAAATGCTATTAAGGTTTTTCGAAACATGGGACCATCTTCCTTTCAAAAACATGTAACCTGTAAATTTCATTGAAATCATTATTAATATTTAATAGTGTCGGATACAGGATTCAACTGAGTGCTCTCTGGATAGTTGATAAATCTTTATGGAATAAAGATTTCACAATCATTACCACAACACAAGAAATAATTTGTACAGAAACATAACGGTAGATACAAACAGTTCACTGCCTTATCTTAACTTAGGACTAGGACACTACTCTAGATACCATATACTGCATTAAAGTACGCATTGTGATAAAACTTGAGACAATTATTAGTATTTTAAACATTAAGCGAAACTGAAGTGGCAGTGGCAGTGTACCTCGCCACATAGCTTGCAGAGCCGACGCGACGTCCATGAAATGTGGGCAAGCCCGCTTCAAGATAGGCCGATGATCTTGTAAGGGTTGAACGCGGGTAGCACGGAAATCTTTGGGGGAAGCTTTTGTCTAGCAGTTGCCAAATTAGTGTAAAAGAGTGTAAAATTCAGTTCGGCATTTTCTTTATGATCAGGAAGATGAGGTATTAATACCTCATAAATATTAATTTTAGGCTTCAGTAGCCGAGATCTGAAGGCGGAGAAAAAAGCAATGCATGTTATTCTGAATGCGATCGGCCCGCTTTAATATCGGTGCACCTGCTTTTATATAAGCTAATAAAATTGTGATTAATATTCTGTTACTGAATTACATTATGCGCCATATCATAGTATCGTTGTCTATATTAACAAACCATTAAATGGAACATCAAAGTTCGAATGATATTCGACTAGTGTGGTCTCTCCTACAAGCGCGACAAAATAATGCCGTGGTCTTTTTGTATATGTGAAGTCGTTAGCGTGTAAGAGCGTTTTGATACTCGTAGGTGTTTCGTTTTTCCCTTGTTCGTAGTTAAGTGTACATGTTTCAAGCAAAAACTGTTAGTTGAAGTGCCTACAGTTCACAGTGCGTATAAATACAAGGTGTAATTTGCATATGGTAATGTGATGCGCCGCCGTGTGGCGCCTGCCACTAACTTTTGTCGCTGTTGGTGGCAATTCAAGTTGTCCTTTTCAATGTTTCTGACGTTTATAAGTAGAATGAATTAAATGCAAATAATAATTAAAACTCTTTGTTTTAAAACTACATTACAATAATGTACATATATGCTTTATGCAAATTAAATCACTAAAAGGCAAAAAGATACGCAAATGCACATAGTGTAGCGTATCGATATTAGTCTAGGTTTGAATAGACAGGTGGTGGGTTCGATGCCCTAGCGCGGGCGGAAGTGCGTGCGTCTGTGCGGCGTCTATTCGCGCTTCCGGTGTGCCCGCGCGCATCTACACGAAATCACGCGCAGGATGTGAATAACACTTGCTAAATCTTTTATGATTATTATATTTTGTCAATGAATATCAGTACTGACTTTGAACATCTGGTATTTAAATATAAGAGCATGCTGAGGTTTTTAAGAATGACTTAATTCTCAACGTCCTTCAGTTATTATAGAACTATTACTTTATTATTGCATATGTTTTGTTTTACGACAAAGATTTAACTATATATCTTATTGTTTATTGGTCCCTGTCGTAACCTACTCAATTATATTCTTATATTTTTATTAATTATAACTTTCACTTATATTTTTATATTTATTTATCATTCTTGGGCCTCCGAACTCTACTTCTGCATTTACTATCGCTCTGCGTGATAACTCACCTTAAAATATAGATTCGGTATATTATACAATAATATATAAGTTTCCACGACTACAGAAGTTAAATTAAGTCACAGGTATGAGGTAAGCAGTGATCGGCGAGGTAAAGCACCTAGGCACGCGGTTAGTTCCATCTATGGAATATGGGTGACCGTTAAACTGGTTTAATTTCTGAGCGTCTTCGTGCTTTGGAGTGCACGTATAGCTGTCAATACCGGTTGTTGTTATTAGATAACAGTTGATAAACCATATCAGAGGCCTACTTGGCGGTTTGAAATACTCTGACACCAGGGTCACTGCCCATAACATAAACAAAGTAAGAAAGTGCCCTTATAACCTGGTATAAATTATGTTTCACCGAGGGTCTTGATGAAATGAACCTTTATGTAGTACAGACGCCAGCACATCCAGCTACCCCAATCTGTCAAATTTCTTTTATAGATTTTCAATTTTATCACTAAATCATAAGGTTTACTTTAAAATGGGGAAATTTGTCAGATTGGGGTAGCTTGATGTGCTGGCGTCTGTACCTAGTATCTTATTCTGTGGCGCAACCAACCTCATGGCTAATATTTTAACCGTTGAATCGTAAGGTCACTGGAATTTTAAATGAGGTACAATTAACAAAAAAAAATGTAAGTTAGCAGCAATATGATGGGCTATTTTTCCCTATTACAATAAACCATCAACCAAACATCTTATTCTATGACTCTCATAATCTGATGGGACAAGGACACGACCAGAGAATTCCGATACAGGTATGATGGCCTCATCTTCTCTCAGAGGCGAAACCATCATCTTGCTGACACCAGAGTCGAGGTTGAAATTTGACTTGCTAGAAAAATCTCAATAATAAGATATCTGACCTGCCAAGAATTGACCCGAAAACTCGACTCATCATCATCATATCAGTCGAAAGACGTCCACTGCTGGATAAAGGCCTTTCCCAAAAATCTCAAATTGCCGGTCTTGCGCTATTCGGATCCAGTGATTTCCAGCGACCCACACATGATCATCGGTCCATCTTGGGTGGTGAGGGTGCCTGCCCACGCTGCGTCTTCCGGTTCGTGGTCGGCGCTCGAGAACCTTTCAAAGTACATCTAGAAATATATACATTTAAAACACGTAAGAGCGCAGTTTTTTTACTTTATGGGCAACTCAACTTCGGAATTACCTACACCTTACGGTATACACTACAGGTAATAGCAATATTATATTCATGTTGTGTTACTGCGCCTGAGTAAGAGAAATAGGGTTCTTCAGGGCTGGGCGCAGGGTCGATAACAGCAATAAGCGTTATAGCTGTTAGGTTACGGTAAGAGCATGCGTGCTGCATCAGGTGAGCAAGCAAGCATAGCGTATGCTTGCTTGCTCGGCGGACTTTTCTGGACTTGGTAATATAAATAAATCATAGCTATCCCACTTCTGATTATTGAAATATTCTAAACACAGCGCAATATGAATTTGGTCTAAGCTAGCACAGATAAAAATCTGGTGCACATATGTATAGCCTGGTATAGATATCACCTGGTACATATATAGCATATGGTGTCATTGAGGACGCGTGTATAACAACATACCGCCACGTGATCGAAGGACTACTCTGTTCTTAAAAATAAAAAGAAGTTATCTTATATCCGTTACAAATATAACCCGGAACAGATATAGTATGTTACCAATATAGCATGGTATAGATAGAGTCGGTTACTGCTAACTGTACCTATTGGTGGTAACGAGGACGAGTATGACACCATAATCCTTAGTGCCATGTGATCGAAGGACAACTCTGTTCTTAAAAAAAAGAAGATATCTTATATCCGTTACAAATATAACCAGGAACAGAAATAGTCTGGTACTGATATAGCATGATATAGATAGAGCCGGTTATTGCTAACTGTACCTATCGATAGTAACGAGCAAGAGTGTGACACAATAATTCTTAGTACCACGTTATCGAAGGGCAACTCTGTTCTTAAAAAAAGAAGATATCTTATATCCGATACAAATATAACCAGGAACAGAAATGGTCTGGTACTGATATAGCATGGTATAGATAGAGCCGGTTATTACTAACTGTACCTATCGATAGTAACGAGGAAGAGTACGACACAATAATTCTTAGTGCCAGGTTATCGAAGGACAACTCTGTTCTTAAAAAAGAAGAATATCTTATATCCGTTACAAATATAACCCGGAACAGAAATAGTCTGGTACTGATATAGCATGGTATAGATGGAGCCGGTTATTGCTAACTGTACCTATCGGTGGTAACGAGGACGAGTATGACACCATAATTCTTAGTGCCACGTTATCGAAGGACGAAAACTGTGCGTCAACAACACACGTGTTACTCAATCAACTCGACTCCTTTAATTATACCACATAATAAATTAAGCAATAAAACCAAATTGATAATAATAAAATAAAATGTAGCTTCATCGAAAATAAAGTTGTTCCGAGAATTAAGTGCGATTTAATGCTATCATAACTTAGAGTTTTACTTGAAGTGTGTGGATTATATAGAATACAACTTTAATCAAGAAGGCATATAACAGTAATAGCAGAAAATATAGATAGTACATTTTGTGGTAATAATATCTATGTAAAAGCATGGTCTACAAAATGGTGGTTCATGCAAAATTGAGCTTATAACAGCCAATCGTTACGGGTACTAATCAATTGCAAAGGATATATTATGCGGATCATACAGTTACACTCTCTATTCCCTAACTCTCCTCGGCCGTTATCCGACACGATTGTAAAAGGATCAGAGTAAAACTGAGAGCTCTCACAGATGCAATAGGTTTGCACACCTTTGATATTTTTGTCTGCTATAAGACAAATTACATTTTAGCAAGTATGAGTATATTTTTTAAACACACAAGTTGCTAACAAGTTGGTTGTTTTAAAGCTAATTGTAGCTAAATCCCTTAGATTTCTTAAAAGTATAACCTTCTCTAAAGACAAGCCAATCTATTGTTTACATTTGTATTCAATGTTGCCAAATTTGGTAGTCAATTTCTTTATTGCACACTTCAATCTATCCATACCCATTAATATGTTAATGGCGTGCAAATAAAAATTCGTACTGAAATCGGCAACAGTTACACTTGCTCTAAAACAATCTACTTATTAGCAACTTGTGTGTTTAAAAAATATATGAATAAAGATAATGAATGTAAACAATTTTTAATTGAATTTTATGCTACGTAAAGAAAAATCTCGAACAGTATATTTACACACAATTCCCAGAAATTCTCTATCGACGAGACAGGATCGCGATTACATAAAATAGTATACAGCGAATCTGCGTTTTTAATGTCCTTATAGTCAAGAAGACAGCGTTATCTCCATCGGTAGTTAATGAAATTACGCCATTAGCATAGGAACCGGGCATTGTTCCTTGCAAACTTCAATTAATGTACTCTGCTCCCTAACAATATTTATTAGTGTCGTTTAAATGCCCCTAGGTACTGAGTACAGCACGAAGTTTAAATCCACAGAATACCTATATAACCGTGGCGTGATCCGTTATAAACACTAATTTCCATGAACAAAATTTACTCAAACTGAATTCTTTCTTTTAAACTTAATTGAGACCATCGGACGCCAAACACATTACCTATATTTGGTTTTCCACAAATTACCCCTCTTGTGTGGCTTGATTTTGACTTCTGGCTAAAATTCTGAATCCAATCCTGCACCCAATGTGGATCCATTGACATTTATAAATTCAATGGTTAGTTAATTCTCTAGCTTCAATTAATAGTACAAGCTCAAGATTTCCCATATCACTCCTAAATTAAGTTTGTGTAATCTTCACGCAGTAAAATCGTAATTAATGGTTACGCTATAAAAAGGCGAGTAATGGAATTAGAAGTAGTGGTCATTTACTATTACTACCGTAATTTCTCAGTAGGTGGCATAAATTCGGTCCAATGCTGGCCCAGCATAATTACAGCGATGCACTTGGAAACATTAAATGTTCCACTATAAAGTATATTGATTAATTTTAATACATTGGCATCGAAAATATTAATTGAATTTTGTTAAAATAATTTATTATACTATTTGTAATTTATGAAAGTTTTCATTGATAGTGAACTATAAAATACAACCACCTGTATTTGATTTATGATGTAATAGCGTGGAACCGCAGAAGCTTCTCACGACGCTTTTCTAGTTCATCAAAATTTAATATACGTACTTAAACAAAATGAAAATTGCCCGTTTATTTTTGAGATCACAGGCCTACAAGTTGATGTGAAAACTGATGTCAAATATCACTTGTAATGTTGTTACAAAGAATTATAGCCCGAAAACAGTAAAGTGAAGACATGTTGTGGTCGAGATAACATCAGCTTTGATATTAAATCATATTTTTAGTGTCGTACGAATGAATACGTTACAGTTTCTCTTTGATGTTTTCTCGTACGATGTGTTACGGACGCGCTTTGTGGGCGCAGTCCTGGGCCTCACCACTGCACTATAAACATTGAAACCCGTGTCTCGCCACAAACTGAAAGCTGTAATTAAACTAATTATTTACTTATAGACAGTTCGCCCGCTCTGAATTAAAAATGTAAATGTCGTGTTCATAGTCTAACAGCAATTAGCAACATCGTAACACATAATTACATTTATATCGATAGACTTTTCTATTAGGTCCCTAGTTTACAAGTTGCGATTAAAAACCTTCAATGGTTATGCATAACTGATTAAATTAACCGAATGGAGTTTATCATGGATTGATGTATTATTGCTCAAAGTTGGATTCGTAAATAAGCGGTGGCATAAGGGCGTATGTAACTAACAATAATCAAGTATCTACAAACAAATTCGCAATTACTTCATACTTTGAAACGTTCTATTAATGTCAATAAACCTTAAAGTAGCACACCACATTAGAAATCCTTTTATCACAATAATAAAGACAAAAGCGATTACTTTAGCGTACATTGGGGCTTCAAGGTCGGCGCGTTTCCGGCGTGTGTGGCAAGTTCCGGTGTTGGGCAACGCTCACTGCCCGTTAATTGTTGCTGTTGCAGCCCTAGCCATCCGGCTACAATGCACTCACTCCTTGATAACGCGCCAATCAGGGCCACCACTGGCGGTCCCGTTGCATTTGGCAGTCATATCTGCATATGTATTATGAAACAATGTAATTATTTATTACGGACATAAAAATTCCTGCTTTTGGAATCCCCCAGGGGAGTATATTGGGCCCTACCCTATTCCTGATTTACATAAATGATCTGTGTTCCTTAAAGTTAGACCATGGAAAAGTAATTTCCTATGCTGATGACACAGCTTTAATTTTTTCTGCTCCAAACACTACTGCGGTTCATTATTACGCACAACATGGGTTTAATGTGATAAATAAATGGCTTAGAAATAATCTACTAACATTAAATGCTGAAAAGACAATGTTTATAAATTTTTGCATACGTAAAAACCACAGACTTCCTAAACAAGATAACATATATGCACACTATTGTCCCAGTCCCTTGGTTCCTTGCGACTGTCCAGTTATTGCTAACACAAATAGCATGAAGTACCTTGGTGTTATTATTGATGAAACTCTATCATTTAAACAACATATCCTTGCCTTGTCAAATCGTGTACGGAAACTCATATTCGTATTTAAAAAGCTACGGCATATTGCTGATATGAAATTGATTAGACTAGTCTATCAGGCATTATGTCAATCTATTATTCAATACTGCATTACTTCCTGGGGTGGTGCTCCAAAAACATTAATGTTAATCATTGAACGTGCCCAACGAGCAATACTAAAAGTTGCAACTTTTCGACCTTTCCTTTTTCCTACGTGCCTCCTGTATGAAAAATGCAACGTTTTAACTGTCCGCCAACTATTTATTAAACGTGCAATTTTAAAACAACACACAACACTCACTTACAATGCTAACCTTACTAACACCAAGAGACGGAAAGATATTATCTGCACTAGTGCATCAGAGTCAAAGTTTATTTATGCAAACAGATTTTATCCTTTTCTCGGACCATATCTTTACAATAAAATAAATAAGTCACTATCTATATATAACCTTAACTATACAAATTGTAAAAAAACAGTCAGCAATTTTTTACAAAAATTGAGCTATGATGAGACTGAGGGATTATTTAGTATTCTAAAATAAGTTAATTTTTTAAACATTATATCTTAGGTTTTTGAATTTGTATGTATAATTAAATATTATTTAATTTTTTAACAAAGAATAAGTATACCTTTTAAGCCGTTAGAACGCCTGTGGTACAGGTTTAACCTAGTACAGGCACAAATTGTCAATAGCTTAGTATTAATTATTTTTAAATTAAGTAAATATAATTTTGTACACATTATTTCTTGAATAAAAAAAAAAAAAAAAATATTATAATTGCTAATCGAAATATGTTTACAAACGCTTCATTCTCCTATAGAAATCCAGCGCCTATAGCATTTTGCCCATCTGTGATTGAGCACCTGCTCTTGTTCCTTGTATTTACTTATACTTGTACTTATATAACGAGACAGTTCAAGAAATCTAGACGTTTATCGATATTTGTACATCCGGTGATGTCTCTTTTATGGCTCAATCCTCTGCCAATTTACAGTGCTTTGTACTCGAAATAAAATTACCACGTGTATAAAAGCAAACAAATTCTGAAACACTTAATGTTTACTAGAGTTTGCAACGTACCCTATATTGTTAAACAGCTATAGAACCATCTGCTGTAATACAATGGAGATAGTAACACATGACGCAAAATATCTAAATAAATTTAAGATAATCCAGCAAAGCTGGGAATATAAATGAAGAATGCACTGCTAGCATTTTTCTAGTAGAAAAATATGTATTAAATTTTGAAGACCTGCATTGCATTTTTTGCCTGCATAGTGGTTTAAAATAGTGAATTTGATTCCAGAACTACACAATAGAACTTCTTCATCGGCTAAAGGCCCTAAAGTCATGGTTGCTCTGGATTTCTGGATGCTTAGTATATGAAATATTTTTCTTTATTTCTTAAAAGTTCCTATTCTCCAGATCCTCGCCAATGGACGGAGGCAGCGGTCGCAGCGTGGCTGCGCTGGGCGGCCCGCGAGTTCTCTCTAGAGGGCGTGGCGCTACAACAGTTTGCGCGCACGCAGGGCAAAGACATCTGCGCGATGGGTCGCGAGGAGTTTGTAGCCCGAGCGCCAGCGTTCATGGGGGATATACTGTGGGAGCATCTCGAGATACTGCAAAAAGGTGAGAGACGAGATCAAATGTTAACTGTATTTTAATTTGGAAATAGGATCAAATCAAATTCAATCAAAATCAAATTTGGATCAAAATTGGATTGCTGTGATAATACGATGAGTTATAACGTTCTAAATATCACTTTCGAACGTTTTATAATTGAATTCCCTACCGCTAATATCTTCAATGCGCGGTTAGCTTAGTATTGTATCAGTTTACCACTTAATTGCGACAACAAGTTCAAGTGTAAGTTAATACCCAGGTGCTGAATAAGTGTCATTATTAAACTATGAATATTTTGTTTTTTTAAATAATAAAGCAACATCGTTTCAATTTTGTTCAGATGTAGAAAAAGAACGTTCGCTGTTAGCCAACGTGCCTCCCAACATGTACGAGAGCAACGTATGCCTACCCGAGCTGCCCGAGTACAACATCCCGCCGCCTGCGCATCACTACAACAACAACAACAACACTGGTAAGTTGAATTCACTTACGTTACCATTCATATTTTAATTTTTGCACGATAACATAATCCAAAGTGGAAGTTTTAATTGTAATTAAATAAATTGTCATAATCAGTCTTCAATAGATATTTTGTTATACGACGTAACTTAGGTATTTTCATAATCGTCAACATTGGATCCATCTGTTAAGAGTCCATAATGACAGATTAGGAGATACAGGAGGTATCTTTGTTCCTTACAACGTTTACGACAAAGACATTTCGCGTAGCAAGAGGTCATCTACGAAAAGTTTACGCTTCTACGCCATATCGCACCGTAGCAGCTACGCTACGCTAAAAGTAACTTAGCAGTGTTTTTATGTTGTAAGTACACGTACAAGTTACGTAACGAAAACATGAACAATTAGGAATATACATACAGACCATAATAGAGATGCATGACAAATTTTCCATAGAAGATTTTCACTGAAAACGATACAAATTTGACCTCAACTACAGAACAATATAGATAGATAGATAAACTCTTTATTGTACACCAAAGAAATAACAAAACAATTAAAACCTTAAAAGTATACAATGGGCGGTCTTATATAATCAGTTATTTGTGAGGAATGCATAATAATTTACTCGTTCCAACTATCTTTTAGCAATAAACTGTCGTTTATACCCGTATATGAAAGTAATGGTCTATCTAGTTAGCCTCCAACCACTCGTGTAAGATGAATACCAAGCAATGTTACTATGCTTCTTTCCTGTATGTGAGAGAGTTCTAGAAACCCGAAACATAATTGAATTGCATGAAGGGGATGTGCTTATCATCAAAGAGGCAAATCATCATTTCCCAAAAACACTAATGAAACGTAAACAAGTAGCTTCTTCAGTGCATGGTTCTAGAAGGAAAAAAGACGATTCAAAACATGTTTTGGGAAAATTATCAGTATAATATTTACTTTGTTACCAAAGGTAGGAACTATTTTCCCACCCACGTAAACAACCGTTAGTTTACAATGTTTATTCCTTTATTATTTTTAATCTCGACTTGTAACTGTGTACTAAATGCTATCACTAGCTAGCAGTAAAGATAAGGGCGGACTCAACAGCTAAGCGGTAAAGTGAGCCTCATTATACAGCTGGCGATAACCCTGCAATTACTGCCGACGGTGTTGCCGATTTATGCTATTAATCCTATATCGAGGGAAACCTGAAAGACACCAATACGTAAAAAACGTTTGAATGTTATTACGGACCTGTAACGTTGAGGAATTGTATCACCTTTTTAATTAAATTTAAGAAGTCAGAAATATGAATTGAATATCAATCAAAAATTTATTGTTAACAGTCATTACATTATTTAATTTTGAGGCAACAATAGAATAGCAGAAAAGAAAAAAGAAAACATTTCGTAACCGAAATAATATATAGTATAATGGTATTTGTTTATTATTATTATGTTCAGTCTGTCTCGTTGGTATGGCAATAGCGTGTTAAACCGCAGATAATACCTATAGCGATTCAAATACTGGCCCGCTAGAAAAAAAGTTATTGAGGTTTTTCTGACTACACAGTCGAAACTCGAATATCACGTCAAGTCACCGATACCGTCATTCCAGTCGTGCTGGATTCGTATTCTATGGAATCACAAGAATCTGGCTATAAAACACACATTTACTATAAAATGTTCTGCAATTTGGCTAGTTTCCATTAAAATTCGTGAAGGAACACTGTTGTTATTATTGTTTTATGTAACGAAAGGTTACAATATGTTATTTGAGAGTCTGTTATCTTATCGCTATATGGCAGACTACAATATGTAAAAATCCAATATTGGGTAAAATTTTACCCTGATCATGTGGCAAAATGAAAATAAGACTTGGCAACACCGGCCGTCATTTGCAGTTCGAACCCCGTCCGTATTTATTGGAAACGTCATAAACGCACTTCAGAACCGTTACTTGAACCATAACACAGTTCTTTTTATTACTTAATGTCTATTGTTTTACTGTTCAAAATTAATTAATAATGCAATGTGTTTTATTATTATAATATAGATTGCTTTAATAATTTTTGAAAATATAATTTATATGTGTCGCGATATAACTGTTTCTATATTTACTAGATATTGTGCTTACGTATTAGTGCGGAGTATCTTGGTAAATAATTAATCAAATTTTACAATCGGGGGTGGCTGCGTAATCTCATGGATAAAAGCTCATTTCCATTAGATATAAAACGGTCTGTTTATTGCGTAGTAAATCATCGGAGCGGGATGTTTTGACTGCAGCGCGCGCGCTTCGCCACTGAAATAATAAATTAACTAAGGAGACAACATGTCCTCTTGAATGTTGTAGTCGTTTACACGGGTGGTCTCGTCACGACCTCAAAGTTTCACACAAGAAATATACCCGCCCGATCGATGGCAAGCATATAATTATCAATGTGAAACCAACCAGTGATAGATAAAACTCCTGTACAATAACAAGAATATTTAAAGCACAAGTTGTTACCACACTTACTAGTAATTGATGGACATTAATTGTCGTTCTTTCCCAATACAAACAAGTATTCTGAAGTATTATTCTGCAAATGCAAGAAATAAAGAATGTAACTGCTGGATTTTTTAATTATGAAAAAAGGTTCGTAAATATGTCAGTAATTAGGTAACACTCGATTTACAAACTATAGAGCTCTGCAGGCCGTACTTTTATTGTTCCTGTCGCAATCTCGTGGTATCGTTTCGATCTGTTTAGCCCGAGTATCATAAAAATCTATGGAATATAAAAAATCGGTTTTACAGTAAGTAGGTATCTTCTAAGCATCAACACACACGTTCGTTTTCCAGTCGGCTGGGCGTGTGTGACGCAACCACGACCTTGGCGCTGTTTTTCCGCTCCCTTTCAGCTGAACCGAGGTCTGCAAACGTCTTGTACCTTGGGCCACAATTTCGAACGTGACATCTTCACATTTTTTTACTAATATATGACAAACAAGTTGCGAATTTACTAGCGCAAGGATAAAGAGACATCGCGCATGTATTTTATTAGATATCAGATCTATTACCTAAGCTTAAAACAATTGATGAACAAGGATAGATAAGGAACCTACGTTAATATAGCATGTCATAAATCACAACCCACCCTGGTAGATTCCACGATGGATAAATTGGCAATGACGCTGAAATGAGACAATCCGATCACATCATGTTTAATATAAGCTGAACATGGCATGGCAACGAATTTACTACCTTCTTTCTCCATGATTGGTGGAATGGTATATATCTTTTCGGTATGCAATTTTATTGTTATTACATATGATATGAAACTTTATATTTCACTTCTTTAGGTGAAAAACCAAGGCGTATGTAGGTTTACTGTTCTTAGAGTAGATTGTTCAATCCATCCCCTACCAGCCTACGTAGACTGCAAAATGCGCGCGACTGGTCGGCGCGGCAGTATGCGCGCGCGACTCTTTTACTCATCACTTGTTTTTCAAACAAATATCCACCGAGTGCCCAGTACTCACATCTGATTGCTTAGTGTTTATTTCTCTAGATTCGAGTCTACACATTTTCTAATACTTTTTAACTAGTATAACTGGCAATACTTTTTATTTTCTCTTTTTTGTCTGCATTTTCGTAGATATTTTTCCATTTGGTTAGGAACCATATCCCATCTGATAAGTGCTTAGATAGTGTACCGAGTGTAAGTGACTCACCATGGCAGATCTGGATTCTGGTTAAAATATGTTTTTGCACCCGAGCTCCCGCTCTAGGGACTCCACTGAGTTGGAACCTGTTATGGTGTTCCGCGGTGAGTTTGTAGAGATTCAAATTCAAATTTCCTTTATTGCTTGTTACAATATTTTGTAATTGTACTTTGTTTCAATTAAGCTTTTATTGGTACTTACTTACATAGCGAAGATAGTACAATATGTTAGTTACTTTTTGGTATAAGTACAGCGAATGTTATCACATGTGTGACGGCTTCAAGGCTGCGGTATCATCGCGGCGGGTGTGCGTTTGGTGAATTTCTCGCGTCCTTGCCTTAACTCAAGCGTTACAAACGAATGCAAGTGGGCCGACGAAGCTGAAGGTTACGCACAAAAACATCGTGTATATTCAATATTTTGCAACTGCACTTGTATTAATAAACCGCGTATGTATATGGTTAATGTAGTTGGTGCAATTTCGTGGCATCCGCGCTGTCGCAAGGGCCAGCGATCGCCGGCGGCACATCCTCGCGTTGCTCCACCACTGCACCGCTAATCGCCGGACGTACGCCTCGGAACAACGTTGCAAAATCGCGCTGTAAACAATATGCCTAATGTGCTGAAAAATTGACACGTGCTGCGTGATGCCCAGTCATTAGGCTCGCTAGGCGGGCGTTCTCCTTTTACATCGTCAATGTCCTTGTAGTACTTGTCTAGCTAGAGCTTATTTTAAGATTCTCAAAATTACTCACTCACTTTTATACTATATATACTTAAGAACTGTTAATAATAAAAACTAAAAATAGTTGAATGTATATGTGAAGCAGTGGTTAAAGTGGTCCCTTCGCTGCCACCTCAACGCCTACGTGTTTCGGGTTTGATTCTTGCACGGGATAACTATTTGTACGACGTATATGTATGTGTCTATGTTTTGAGTCTATGTGTGCTTTGTGTTCGTTTGTCTATAAATTTAGATCTGTAAAGTACTTCGCGATACAACGATTCATTTCCCGCGTTGTCTTTTAAAAAGGAAGGAATTAAATATTACAATAAAAAATAACATACAATATATAAATGTTAGAACTGGGCGTTGTAAAATACCCACATCGCAAAACTCTGGATAAAGTTCCAGAAGGTTGGGGCACCTGATAAAAATAAGTAGACCAACCCTCTAGTCATTTTAGTCGATCTGACTACCAATTATTAAGAAATAGGTAAAGTACTTTTTATCCGTACATTAAGAGTAACATACCTAACCATTGTAAGATTATTTCAGTAATCATACTACAGTACTAAGTAACGTACCATAGTCAAAATGTTACATAATCTTAGGCATTCACCACGAGTGTACATCTCGCAAGGTATAAAATTTAAATGGATTGAACAGAAAAAGTAGAACAAATCAAAAATCAATTTTAATCAGCTCTTATGTCCTTTCCATTTTTTAATAACTAACTTAATAAATACTAAAGATCTTTGAGTAATTATAGTAACTTACCTTCTACGACTGCTTATGTATTGAATCAGCATTTTTTTCTGGGTGGCATATGTGAGCTGAAGCCCTGGGTATTACTCATTTATTAAAATATGGCTGTACCGAGTCTGACTATGGTGTCGCTGTCAACGAAACCTCAATATGTGTTGATAGAAAGATTAATTCCGCGAACGGAGACTATGTCTAATTAAAAAACCAGCCAAGTGCGAGACGGACCGCGCATGAAGGGTTCCGTACCAGTATCTATAGAAACGAGCAAAAAATTCACGCTTGTAAGTATGGGAGCCCCCTTAAATATTTATTTTATTTATTATTTTTTAGTATTTGTTGTTATAGCGGCAACAGAAATACATCATCTGTGTAAATTTCAATTGTCTTTCTATGACGGTTCATGAGATACAGGTGACAGACGAACAGACAGACAGCGAAATCTTAGCAATAGGGTCCCGTTTTTCCCTTTGGGTACGGGACCCTAAAAATATCCTCTTATTTTGTACATAATTCAGTAACATAAATGTTCATTAGATACTACAAGCTACCAATTGTAACAAATAAAAAGCTAAGTCTTGATAGTAAAGTAATTTAACTATCTGGCAATAAAGTGCGGTATAGTTATCCTCATTAGCTAATACTTCGAGCCAGACTATATATTATTATATCGCTTGTATTACGTGCCAACCAATCATTATAATTTATATCTATAAAAGTGATATGGGCAGTTAATGTACTCGGCGACCCGCTCTGATTTATAAACGAACTGGCCACGCCCATATAACCCAGTGTCCTAACGCAATATCTTTTTTTTTCATATTTATGTTTAATAACGTCTGCCATATATTACGCTTCACTGATGATAACCCGTCCTTCTGGCCCTAGTTCAGGGAGGGCATACAATCTACGTACAAAAAATTCTAGAGCGAGTTCAATTAAATTAATGTAGAACTGAAAATTATTAAAAAAAAACAATCCTACTGGAACCGCATCGTGGAAACTAATATCAGTGGGTAATACTGCACAACAACATTACACTGTTGTATCAATTATTATTTTTATATCGTTGAAAATCGATATAAATTAAAATCACATACGTTATTCCTAATACCAATGCTCTTGCTCAAATGTTCGCATTACGAAATATTCATGATCGATTTATTGTAAGTCTAGATTTTCGTTTTCATCTTTGTATGATCCAAATGAAATTATTTTATTGATTGGATTTTACAGTTAAATATTCTTTATTTCTCTTAAGAATATGTACATTCGCTTGCAGAGAAATTAAATACTTAATATAGGACGCCAAGCGTGGGCTACTTACCAATACTAAACTAAACTACTAAACTATACAATACAAATAAACACCTAAACAATTTTACAAATTAGCTTTACTAAATAAAACTGTGGCAGAATTTAAGCTTTACTTTAATAGTAACGTTTGCTTAGCTGAGCTTGTGTCTAGCATCCCACGACACCTTTGGGGTCACGGGTCTCTACCTCTTTCCGGTTGTGTCGCTAGGCGACTCATCGGATGATAAAAGTGATGGAATAGAAAGTGCTCCTGTGTTTGCGCACACACTTGTGCACTATAATATGTCCCGCGCAGATGGCTAACCTGTATTGAGACTGGCCGCCGTGGCTGAAATTCAGCTTGGAGGTTATTATTATAAGTTAAATTTAAGGTAACTAAACATAACTACTACTATTCCTTTTTCATCACGTCCGTTTCTGCCCCTTAACTCGTAAAGTACTTTATGTACGCCCCTTTAATTGCTACAATAAAGCTTAATATATAATAAGTATGTCTTGCTAAGCTTTAAAATTAATAGCGCATTTAGTAGCCATTAGAATATAAATAAGGCATTTACGATATTTAATTACTATTTACTTGTTGTAAATGAAGCCATACAGTGATCGTTGACGAGATCTATACTAACCATCAATAGAACTTGTTAACTATGTCAATAACTTCGCGTATTAACGTGGAGCAATAGTTAGACAGCAGTCACGTCACTAACCGCCTTGAGCCGAGGTTCAGACTGAGACTTCGCTATATATATTTATAATTAAATTTTCATAATAGACCAAACTGTTCACGGCTGCATTGGAAGATATCTTCAAGCTTCTGGACTGGGAAGGCTTTGGCATCAATGTCAATGGCGAGTACATCACCCACCTTAGATTTGCCGACGATATAGTAGTCATGGCTGAGACCCTTGACGACCTCGGTACAATTCTCGATGCCCTCAGTAGAGTCTCCCAACAAGTGGGTCTGAAAATGAACATGGATAAGACGAAAATCATGTCGAACAACAATGTTGCACCCACTCCAGTTAAGGTTGGAGACTCTGCACTCGAAGTTGTAGAGAACTATATTTACCTAGGACAGACCATCCGACTAGGTAGGTCCAACTTCGAAAAGGAGGTCACTCGTAGAAGCCAATTCGGCTGGGCAGCCTTCGGGAAGCTACGCAATATTTTCTCGTCCCAATACCGCAGTGTCTCAAGTCGAAAGTCTTCGACCAGTGTGTGTTGCCAGTGATGACTTACGGCACAGAGACGTGGTCGCTCACTATAGGCCTTATCAGGTGGCTCAAGGTCACCCAAAGAGCAATGGAAAGGGCTATGCTTGGAGTTTCCCTGCGAGATCGAATCAGAAATGCTGAGCTGCGCAGGCGAACCAAAGTAGCCGACATAGCCCAAAGAATTCCCAAACTGAAGTGGCAGTGGGCAGGGCACATAGCTCGTAGAACTGACGGCCGATAGGGCAGGAAAGGTTCTCAAGTGGTGACCACGAACCGGAAGACGCAGCGTGGGCAGGCCTCCTACACGGTGGACCGACGATATTGTGCGGGTCGCGGAAAGCCGCTGGATACGGGCAGCGCAGGACCGGCTATTGTGGAGATCCTTGAGGGAGGACTTTGTCCAGTAGTGGATATCTTTCGGCTGATATTTTATGATGAATAGACCAAGATTTTTACAGCTTTATTTTGTATGGGGTCCTCATTAGCCTTCATGTCGATACATATTTATGATGTAAGCTCCAGTTTCGAGCACATGAACACATCAAGCTGTGGCAGGAGTCACAGCTTGAAGTGTTCTTATCTCTCCGCGAAGTAGTAGAGAGCGTATTTGTTGGCAACACTTCCGTTGCCTGGACGTATGACGCAGTGGCTAACGTACTCGCCTCACTACTACTTCAGCCCCCTCGTGTTTTGGGTTCAATCCCCGCACATGACAACAATTTACGTTACAGACATATAGTTGTTTTAAATCTGGGTGTTCTTTGTGTCCGTGAATTGCATGGTTGTGAACTCATCCGCGATATTGTTTGATTTAAATTTCAATCATTAAACCTAAACATAATCTCCTTGACAATAATACAAGCTAGTTAAATATCACTACTATTATAAAATAAATTGTATAAATGTTTTAACATTCCATGTAACTAAATATCTGTAATAAGCAACTAGAAATAATAACTGTATTACTACAAACATGTTCTGACTATTTACAAGCGCTTTTTTAAAGTCTACGTGAATAAAAACCTTTTTTATTTTATTTATTTATCTATTTTATTTTATACAGTGATATGTAAACCTAGTATGAGCGTTGTCTTATAAAAACACTCTAGCACTATATAAATCCTGCGTAGTTCGCGGCTTGTAGTGCGTGGCTCGTCTCCGGTAAAATTGGCTGACGTTGTCGAAATTGGACTAGGAAAATTATTACTCCCTTTTTTAAATAAAAACACAATAGGTTCCTATAACGGTTTACAGATCCTGTTAAACTCTACACAAAACCATACAATTAGGATCCAAATCAATATCATTTACATAACACTTCATAGTTCTGTCAATCGATTTGAAGTGTCGACAAGAAAAATATTGAGCTTTCTTAGATACCAATAAAGAGATACGTGTCGTTTGGAGCAGCCACATCCGGCCGCCATTGTGATTCACTGGCGAGCTTCCGGTGCAACCCGATACACACTCCTGCGCACGTGCGCAACCTTTTCAAATTTCGAACGAAAATTCGTATAAAGGATATTATAATGGGGCACTGTAATAAAAGTAATCTAGGAGACATACGTTACGGTCATTTTATCAAAGTATTGAATTTTTCATTGGTATTCCAATAAATGGGTTTGAATGTTATTTTCATTTAGTGATTTCTGTGGATAAATAAAAGTTATTATCTAATATTATTAATCGTATTAATTATTACTATTTTGTTATATGTAATAGCAAAATATTTGATTTTGGTTGATTTTCAGTTTGTCTTTTAAGGACACTTTAAGAAACTACACTAAACTATAAAAAGACTACGCCCGCATTAAGGAAATAAATCACTGAGTCATCAAACCATCTTGCGAAGATTAGTTTACTAATTAAATTTAACCATATATAGTCATAAATTTGGAGCACGGGTACAATATCAAATTTAATTGCGCCAATAATATACCAATATTGGGAATTATTATAAAATTAAATAATATAATAATGTCACTACATATAAATATACGTATATAATGTCAGAATCAAATTAAAATAATAATAATAAGTCATTTATTCTCTCTAACAAAGTAAACAATTCGGTTTACAATTACAATGGTATCTTAGTATATAACAACACTTTGTGAGAGACTGGTGTCTGATGTAGGTTTGATACCTGTATTACATCATATTTTAGTTTCGCACAGCCAATTAAGAGATTGGCTATACATTTAAGGGATTGATTGAAGACAAAGTAATCATGGTGAAGTTAAGATCCGTATATAAGATTGCCCATATAGAGTCTTTGAACTTTCGACGTGTGCATAAAATATTACAAATACTTTTAAAAAAAATCTCCAGGGTGCCTTACATTGTAGACCAAAATATATATTCTTTTGTAAATATGTATGACAAAATAAAACTATAGCTTTGTTAATGTATGTACAATATTTATAGTAAAGCGTAAATGTTCCACAGAACTACACTAAATTCATAATTATGATCCCAAAACTACAGACTCTACGCAAACAAAATAGATATTAACGTAAACTAACACTTAGCCATTTAACAGGCTGCAAAGAATATATTCATTGTACAACATCAAGAAAAAAATATAATCCCACCTTAATACCCATTCAAGTGCAGACAGGTAAGAAGTTAATAAAAAATCAGCCCTCAAGGGTTAGCACACGAAAAGAGCAAGGGGTGTTTCTTTGATAGGGTGCTTGCAAACGCTCGGTGGCCCTGAGGGGCCCTTGTACTCCAATAAGCCCTTAATAAGAGCCCTTGGCAAGTGGGCATTCAATCAGTCCTTTTTCTTCACCTATCCCACGTGGCCTTGATTCGTATACTAAATCTGATTTGCTTGTCAATGTTATTGTACGGGCACAAAGAGCAAGGGTCACTTACAAAAGGGTTTTAATATTCAAAAGCTATCCTTATCGGTTCGTTTTAATGCTATTTTAATTTCGTCGACGAATGCATTGATAAAAGGTTCAGAGCATAATAAAAGTTTCAGTTTAAATAAAATGCGTCTATCTAAAACACTCAAAGCGCAGTTTATTCTCCTAATCGTTAATAGAAAGCACTTCTATATCTCTATTTTGTAGGTTTATGTTGTTCTTTGTCTATTTATTTTATGTTCAGTAAACGGTTTTATGTTTGTGATAACATATAATAACCTATAAAAATGTATATATGTGTGGGTGTACTTAAATAAGTCATGGAATTTTTCACACAATCATACCTACATAGATAACAATTTAACTCACAGTTTTGTGAATTTGGTAGGTACTGTGCTCTATTTAAAAAAAACGTATAATATTACAGCATCTATTTAACTCACCTACGCACGTATTGTTAAAAAAATCGAATGTTCGAGTTTTTCATGAAACGTGATACATCTACCAATTTACGAATTCGCATTTTTTTTTATCCGTGGTATCTATGAGTGTGGGAATGCCATAGAGTAAGGAAGTTTTAGAAGTTCTGATGTTCTCATAAAGGGTAAATAGAGTCGATCAGGTTCAATACAAGTGTTGGGTTACTGCAGTTAGCGCGTCTCGAGGCGCCGACAAAGCCCTCAGGCGGCACCTTTGATCTGCCGAATTCAATTAATTGCCTTATTTGCGGCAGTGGTGCGCTCATCGTAGGAATCCTCCGCAAGAACAAATATTTGCTGAGTCTTCATTATCCGTTATTAGGTGATGCGCATTTTAATTGTGCCTCAAGCTCGTTTAGTTTTACTTGATTGCGGTCTCAAGTAAATCACATAGTTATAAATCGTTAATTTTCTCAACGTTCTTAAGTATTCCCATGTAACGAAAAATATTTAATCGCATTTAGGATTATCAGACAGTTCTGTGGCGTGAATTTGGACTGAATCTTTAATCACACAAAAATGGCGCAATTTTGTTCCATTCATGTGGTTTTTATTTTTATACATTCATAGCGCAACTAATTAAGCGAATAAAAATGCAGCCATCCTGGCGGAAAGCGTAGTCTATGGATGCTTGAAATATTGGGGCCGTCACTCACGCATTGCCGACCCATCTCCGGTCTCAATAACCGTACTCACACCTAGGAACACAACATGAAGTTATTATAACCGTATTAAGTCTGTATTGTAGAGTTATTTACGAGATCGGGCTGCTCATTGTGCAAAAGAACGCCAACAAATTTAGGTATGTTTATGTTTACAGATAATTTTTTACTTATCTTGTAACATAAACATATCTAACTTTTAAATATGGATCGATGTAGTATGTAACGATAAACTCGGTTTCCAATACATTCAAAAACCGTTTAAAAATTCATATGCCATTTATGCCATTTAAATCGTCCAAGTCAACTAAATTACATTTAACGTCAAGCTGAACATCTCTACTCCTCCGATAACTTTGTGTTACTTGTCCCGATACGCTATCAGTTTCAGCAAGGGAGTGCGGGGCGAGGGGGGCTGCGCAGCGGGCGGATGGCGTGGGCGCACTGTCCTTCGCAACACTGCCCCTGAGATATCACTGCGTTGTCACAACATTGTCCCGACTCTTAACACTTTTTATACAACTTTTGAACCCACGATAACATTATTTTTTGCCATATTTATTTATTTAGGCTTGTCGTACAACTATATTCCACTATCTGCTCAATGCTTGTTGTGATAACACGTTTCATATTAGTCTTACTCAAAAATGTTCTTATCATCCTACTAATACTTTAAACGTGAAAGTTTGTAAGTATGGATGGTTGTTTGTTACTCTTTCACGTAAAAACTACCGAATGGATTTTTATGAAACTACAATAATATAGCTTATACATCAGAATAACACATAGACTACAATTTATAAAGATATTGAGTGAATTGTCCAAAATATGATGATAAGTGTCAAGTAAGTAGGAAAAATCAAACATCTTCGAGTTATTGGAGGTCGTGGGTTCGATTCCCACCCGGGACAGATATTTGTGTGCATGAACATGTCTGATTGTCCTGAGTCTGGGTGTAAATTATCTATATAAGTATGTATTTACAAAAGAAAAATAGTATATGTAGTATATCAGTTATCTGGTTTCCATAGTACAAGTTCTGCTTAGTTTGGGATCAGATGACCGTGTGTGAATAATGTCCCAGGATATTATTATTATTATTCTGGCTTTCACTGCCAAAACCGCTAAAGGTACACATTCTACTTATATTATAAATGCGAAAGTTTGTGAGTATACATGTAGGTATATTCACAAACTTTCACATTTCGTTTATATTTTACGCTACTACATTAACGCGGGTGAAACCGCGGAGGCGCAGCTTGTATTACATATTACAAGAGTTAAAGCATAGCACCTATATAGACCACAGTATAATCCCGAGGTCAAGCTAGAAACAAAAATATGTCACAATCATAATGTTCTCAGAAAACGTTCCAAATATAAATGTGGATAAATGTCGTATCACGCGCCATCGCGACACATGACGGAGGCCGAGAGAAATAAATTATTGGTACCGGAAGTGACGTCCCGGGCTCGCTCCAATTTAAAACATAAACCCACCGAGCCGCTGCGTCGTCGCACCGAACATCGTTTACAAAAACTATCACGATTCGGACTTAAAAAATAATAGCCGTCAAACAAAATCTCGTAAAATTCGCTTTTAAATGTAATAGCTGGTATTTGGAATACAAAAACAAATTATACTTAATGAATGTCACATAATAATATATCGTATCCTTAATTCGCCGGAAATAAATTTTTTAAACCTTAGACTGGGCCTAATAGAGAACGAAAATTCAATTTCAAATTAGTATTCAATCAGTCTGTATAATCGACAACACCGGATGCGCTGCGCTTTTTAATTAGTGCAAAGGTTAGAAAAGTTACCGAAAAAAACCTTTTATGTTGTCTGTCCTTGGGAGTGTATAATTATATGCAACCGTTAGCAGTCATCGAAGCTCGTCGCTACATCGCTTTGACAGTTCTGGATGAAGTGCTGCCGAGCCACTGTACAGATTTATGGACTGTTTTCAGTGTTTTTATCTAAAAAAGATTGTTTATCTCGCACTTCCGTCGCCTGCCGCGGCCGATACGCTCGCTAACGCTTTATTGTTTACACTTAATGTAATTCAAAGCAGGGAATTCCTCGGTAAATGGTATTTTTAAATTTTAACTTAGTGATGGGAATAGGGAGTTTACTTTGTGAATATCGATTGCCCGCCGCATTGCGTCAATATCTATGCAGTTTTTTGCGATCAATATTACGTCGATGTCATACCTAATTTTTGTCTTTTAGAATACCGCTTTTCGTGGGAATATATTGTATAGCTCTGATAGGGATATATATAAATCAACTGCAGTCGTTAAACTGTCTGTTAGCTTTAATTTAATTTGTCTTAGATACGTCCTGCTAATTTAATAAAGTTAATAAATAGACATAGTATATAATGTTTTAGGATCACTTTCATAAACTATTAAATAGGTGATAGGGTTTATCCTAACTGTAGGAAGTCATATTATAGTGTATAAGTATATGCGTAAACTGAACTCTTATAATTTGCGGGGATTTCAGAACAGGACTAACGGCCAACAGGACTTTACTTCCTTATTTTTATTACTTATGTGATTAGAATTATATTTTGGTCCGACTCTGGATTTGAACAATGATTCTTTCAACATGTAACCAACGAGGCAAATTAAAGTACTGTGGAAAAATAATGTGAAAAGCGTGCTTTTTGCTAGCACTTAAAAAAATCACCTTTCCTGTCTTAGTACTTAATACTTATTAGTTTTTATACACATCACGGTGCAGAATCCTCGTCTATTTCCTTCTGTGTAACGTTATGGGAGATTGATCGCTGCTCACAATTTCCACCGCGTGTTTATTTCCTCTGCACATTTATTCAAATATCGAAAACTCATTTCCCGCGCTATTTCCCGCCGCGAAAGGAGCATCGCCATTGTCGCGGAGTGCTCTCGACTCGATAATTGCATTTCGAATGCGCTCTGACGCATTTTCTCAGTTCCATAGACAATATTTATCTTATATTGTAAGTTACCTACGTCTCACTTGTTGTTCTTGTCTGTAGTTGTTTTCAGGAATAATTAGTGATTTTTATCGTTATAAATGTCGTAACAGTGTGTGGTCTATACCTTGTTAAATTAGGTAGTAATTCTTTATGGTTACTTCTCTCCCGCATCACGCACGACCCATTATATTTGTGGCTAGCGAGTTATAGCATACTAACAAAATATCGGCGTCATATCTTCCGACGGCGTCGAAATCGCTTCCTCTGGTAGACAATAGCCTCCTGTATCCGGTACAACACGTGCTCAGGTGCCTATTATGCCCCGGGACGATTCTCGCCCCTTAACTGCCTTTTGTGACCCAACGTATCCACCCCTTGTAACTTGACCCAGTTAAGACCAACCTACATGCTCGTGCCCTCCCATCACAGCAAATTCTATGAGTTGGAGGAGCATCAGCTGTCCTTAGAAAGACGTAAAGTGAAACTTTTGTCAACATCCTGACGATAAGAGGTTATTTACTTCAGTAACCTATTCAAATATTGGTATCGATTGCTGATTTGTATAAAGGGAAGCATCCACATTTTTCTCGCAAAAAACTAAACCTTACATTTTAAATAAAATGAACGAGTATAAAACATAATTGTGATAAAGTTCCAAGTGCGCGTTCAAAGGACATGTATTAAGTGATTAGTAAAATCAACATGTCCTAGCGCAAGGCAAAATAGTTCGCACCATAGACACCCGGCACTAAAGCACATACAGCGTGAATAAATAAATATTTATAATAAACTACTTGAGGACTCTTGTAAGTAATCACATAACAAAATTAAACAATAAGACATTGATCAGCTTGCAATATGGTTCGCTTCCAACTTGGTCGAATTTAAAGTGATATTTATATGACAAATGCAAGATAATTTTAATTTAGAGTGTAATATTATAAGCTGACAAGTAGGTACTTAAAAAACACAAATATGTTTAGTTAGTTCAGTGTTCTTATTACATAAACTTGTACAACTGGCCAGTAACATTGTACGTTACAATAGATACGAAATACGAATGTAACTATTCTAAATTTAAAATTCAAGTGTGTAGTCTCGCCGGTATCAAACAATGGGAATCAACGTCAAGGTCGTGTGCGTCATGGTCATTATATTATAAAGTAATTATGATACTCTATGTTACCTTACTCGTTGGATTTGCGAAACAATAGTTTTTTTTTTTCTCAGGATGAACTTTACTCGTAAAGACGTCACAGAATATTTCGTTTGACCGAGAACGCGCGACAAAAACTGTGTTTATCTTAATTGTTCTATTTTTATATTACATAATAATACAACCGTCCTCGGGTAAAAAAAATCACTTGGCTATGTGATTGCATCTATTTAGACTATCCATATACATCACAATACATACCCCAGAAATAAGACATCCATACAGACTAACTCATGTAATAATTCTCTCTGTGTCTTAATGTCTTAATTAATGACGTTTTAAATGAAGGTATTTTTCCTTATATATATTTTTATTTATCATCTGCTAACATCGTATATACTCAGGACCTAAGTTTTAGAAAGGCCACTGAAAATACCATTTACAATCAATTAGGTATGTGCTATTGTGCTCGCTATCTCTTCGATCTTCGAATAATTGTATAGTCTCGTTTTTATAGTTGGTTAAAACAATACTTCTACAATCCACATCGAGAACAATAGTTCTCGATTTACTTGTTTCTTAGTAATAACTAAGAAACAAGTAAAAAGTTTTAAAATACAATCCATTCATTCGCAATTGAATTACAACTTTCTACTTCTGTGGATAAATATATCTAGAATCTTGATATATTTTACTGACCGCATATGAAAAGTTATAATGATGGCTATGACGACTAATCTTAACGGAGACTAGCCATATTCGTGGGACGTATCATAAATAAATAAGTGCGCAACCATTTAAACAGCAAGCCGACACGATTAGAGAGGGGTCAGGTGGAAGAAATGAGGCTTTATATGCTTCCTGAGTCACGAAGGTAACACTTTTTACTCCAAGACGCTTCTGAGATAAAAATATCTCAGAAGCGTCTTGGAGTAAAAAGTGTTACGTTAAGATTTAGCTATCAAGTAAAAACTTGAGAGCTAAATCTCCATAGAAATTTTGACCTAGCCGGAAATATACGACTGACTAGCAAATCTTTGAATTTTTTCAAGCACGGAAAATAAGAATTATAACGTAATATTATGCGATAAAAATATACTATATATATTAATTTTCCTTAAGATAACAAACAGGATAAATACAACTAACTATTTAATATAAGAAATAAATGTTTATCATACCATACTCAGTTACCTACTTGACCATAACGCAAAAAGTCATGCATTGCAACATATTTTCTGTATCCAGATATCGACTTACAGTGAATTATTATCTCTACATATATTTAAATTAGAATTGTTATTAACGCTATAAATTCAGTCTGAAGTGATTGTGTGTTTTCGATAGAAGGTGTTCGTGCTAATTTTCATGATACTCATCAGGAGGGTCAGCAAAAAAATCAACGGTCGCGCAACAGTTGGTTGTGTAGCAGGTGACGCGACAGGTCGTGTCTGCTCGTAGCCGCTCGGGTGCACTCGGCTGCCATCGCCACCGCTCGGCTCGCGTTTTCCACGGCCGCCCTCTCGATCCGCCCGAAAGCTCGCAGTCGGAGATTAGGCGCGAGTGCGCGACAACCGGCGCTGCGAATACCTCTCCTTCGACACGAAAGCTCGTAATTTAAACCGCGATATATTTTATCGGTCCAATTATTCCGTTTGTAGAAATATTGTGTAATATATTTGCGTATTTTAAAAAGAAAACTGATGTCAACGATTGTTTTGATATACCGCAAAATAGAAAAATAAATATTTTTATGAGTCTAAAAATAAATAAAATAATTAAATCAGTGTTCGGTAGTGATGTGTCGGTGAACATAGCGGGTGTGCGCGGGGGCCGGTGCTCGGTCCGCCATGCTGCTGGTGGAGGCGCCTCGCGAAGCCGCCGTGCCCCCGTGCGCGGCGCCCCTCGACATCCCAATGTCTACCCTCACCAAGCTCAACTTCACAGACTATAGTGCTAAAGTGAATAAGCCCTTCGAAGAGCAACCAGAGCAAAGAGACAATAATAGACTTAACTATGAACAAGCTTTAGCTAGTGTCGCTCGACTGAGCTATGAACAATCAGTGCCCAACTCCAGCAAACTACATTATGCTGAGCAGAGGCTCGCGTATGACCCTACAGTGGACACCCTTTGCGGTGATCCCTCCTTCATCAATCTACCCGCAGGTTTGTACAAAGCTGTTAATCAAATACAAAGTAAAATTACATTTTAACAATAATCTTCGTAGTTATTAAATTTTTCAAACTATTGAAATACATATATTGAAAATTCTTTCTCAATTTTACTCGTGTAATGTTTAACCCGTTGAAATTTATTTTGCATAAGTAATTAAACCTTGATAAACCGCGCTCATTAGTTCTGCGGCTAAAAGGGATTAGGTAAAAAATAATGTCAACTTATGAAATATATTACGAACGTTTTAAGTCTGATTAAATGATTAAATCTAAACAATAATGTTACACAATCCATTGTTGTGGTTTTTGGTCTTTACCTATGTATTATATTATGTTGTTTTACATATTTTTCGAAGTGGGAAATACATAATATAGAGTAAATACTGATATTAAAAAAGGAAGGCGGTTTATATGTGTTTAGTGATTATTCTAGTGTTTGTAAACTGTATATGTAGGTATACCCATTTTGCTTATTACTCTTATTTGAAAGAGTTTCACTTCCAACAGGTGCCATTGTGTTCTTAAAATTTTGTAGTATACATATGTATATGTTCAAATCACATAAAGTTGTTTTCTCCATATAGGTTTATGACAATGGAAAAAAGTTGAAGCTGCTGTTATGTTTGTAATCAATAAATTATAATACTTCTTAAATGTATGCGATTGTTTTATTAAGTTGGTTATAATATAGATTAAAAAATATATTTTCTTCTGCTTCAGCACTTTGTTTATAAACAGTTTTAAATGCATATTTTATATTTCTCTAAAGAACATAACTATGAAAAAAAAAATATTAATTTATCTTGAAATATGATATTTATTTTATTTTTGAATCTTCATATATTGAGTATTCTTTACATAAATATATTGAATTAAATATATACTTAACTAATTTTGATTTACTCAAGTAAAATAATCTAATTATATCAATGTAACTAAATAAGCGAATAATTTCAAAATTTTAATGATAACTAACAAAAATAACAGTTGTGTTATGATTTCAGTAAACATTAAATGCAGAATGGGATTTATTTACCTAAATAAATTTCTGTTGCTTTCGGACGGGAAACAACCAAGGTAAATGAACGCTGGCAAATCGCATCTTTATAGACGATTCGTTTATTTAAATCATAAACACATTTACGTTATAAATAAGCAGCGTTTCATTGAGAACTCTCAAGTATTGAGCGGAAGCACTTTCGCCGCCGCCATCTTGGATCCGGCGGGTGCGCGGGCGCACCGCCGCGCTTCCGCCGCGTGACGCGCATAAAAAGCTTTGCAGTATTGTCACATAGCTTACATTTGCATACATAGATTACGTGAAAACACTGCTAACGCGCGCAAGTTCCCTATAATAGAAGCCTAGACTACCGCGCAAATCATAACTTTAAATATAAAATATACATTATAAGAGAAGAGTTCGAGTTCTTTAGAATAATTTCGCAACTTTAAATAGAGTAGCTACATAAAGAAGTTTAGGTAGATACTGTTCTGGTCGATCTTTTAAAATAGTCACATGGAAATCCAGTTTTTAATTATTTTACTAGCATCATAAATTTAATCTACACAAAATCACACGTCCATTAACGTTCGAAACGTGGATGATAATTATAAGTTTAATTTATAGCTGTGTCAATCACAGTGGGCATCGCTCAGGTAAATTGAGAAGTGCTGCTACTGCGAGGCATGGAGTAATTTTCCTAATCAACACACGTATAATAAGAATGAATATTCATACAATAGCTTCAGATGTAATCGATGTCGCGTCGTGTCGTCTGTCATCATGTCCAACTGGCTGGACGTACATAAATGGTGACCATTCGGACCATTTGCCCATTCGGAGACGGAATAACGGTGCACGGTCGATCACCTTTCAGTAATCGCTTCCTTCCTTTTACAGGTCGTCGCAAATCTCATAGTGACGTGATCGTAATCACAACACAAAATCCCTCGCGCGGCTGGCACTTGACATTTAGTTTATTTTTGTTTAAGTAAAGGATCATTGAAAATATTTGTAATACTAGATACATTAATTAAGATAAACACATAAAAGGGATACGTACCTATATTGTATAAAAAAAGCACTCAAGACAATTCTATGATATTAAAAACAAAGACTCTTTGGTCGATTGAAACATAGACTATATTTTTTTAATATGCAGAACAAATGAGGTCTTTGAACACAAAAGTTAACAAAGATGTGTCTAAATTATTGTCTTTATGTAAAAAGATAAAACTTAAAACAATGTTTAACTTTTTAAGTTAAAATCGTAGAAAGGCAGAGCACGTTTATAGGACCTATTCTAAGCTTTCGCGGTTACCGGTGCAAGCGGCGCCCGCAACCAGTGGAACAGAATGACGCTTAGAAAATAATAATATTTTAAATTGAGGGATTACTTTTAAAATTATGTTTTTAAAAACGGTACAGACCTAAATATAACTAAATATAAAGTTATATTTAGGTCTGTACCGTTTTTAAAAACATAATTTAAAAGTTATTCCTAAATTTCTAAAAAAAGTCTGATTTTCATAAAAGGTCACAAACAAGTTTTAAGTAGCGTAGAAACGGATAAACTTTTCCCCAAACATCTCGATAAGCCTCTGTGTTCCAACGAATAATATTACATATACCGACATCGAAAATTTCCTATACATTACAAAAAAACTAAAATAAAATCAAAAACAGTTTAGAATAAAAAAAGTTTCATCATCTTATGAAACATTTTTTCATCAGAATAATAAAGAATAATCTAAAAAAATATTTCAATTTCTTATGAAACAGTTTTTCCAATACGAAACACTCGTATGTATAAGGTTTGTTAATCTTCAGTTAAATGTAGCAAGCGCGTGTAATGGCCGGCAATTTAATCCTGTTTGCGATACATAAAATATCGAAATTATATTCATGTTTTAAGTAATGCAATAATCATCGGAAAAGCATTATTGCAGTGTAGCTAATAGTACTTTACATCCTATTTTAAAATGCCAATATACGTCCTGTTTACTTTGTTGCATTAAACCTTGTGATCAACTGATGAAATTAAATTAAAAAATCATAACATTTAAATAAATAACTAATAATAATAAAAAAAGTACGAATAAAGGAAGAATAATAACAGGGTCCATGCTACTAAGCTATATATATTTGTTATTATATACCTAGTTAACAAATGATTTAATGAGAAAAAGTACTTACGAATTAATACCGTATGATACCAAATTAAGCAGAGCTTGTACTATGGGAACCAAATAACAGATATACTACTTGTCTTTTGTAAATATATACTTATATAGATAATTACATCCAGACACAGGACAAACAGACATGTTTATGCACACAATACTCTCCTGGGCAAATCGAACCCACGACCTGCGTGAAAGCCAAGTACCTACCTACCAACCACGCCAACCGACCGTCATATATTATAATAATAACATAATTACTATAAACTACATGGCCTACCATTCGGCATACAATTTAAATAAATCGGAACCATTCCTGTATAGTATTTGTAACAAATATTTTAGAGAGCTTTTAAGCTGTTACACGACAATGTTATAAATGGAACCGACAGAATTACGTACTCTCCAAACAACTGGTATCTAACACCGTCAATTTCCATACTCCGGACTGCTATTTGCCAGAATAATTCCAATAGCTTTTTTGAACCCGTAAGCTGCGGTTGAACATACTACAGATATTCGAACGAGTTTATCTTATACTTGATAACAGCATTCGTGACTACAACAAGAAAACTTAGATGATATTTATCGTATCGAGTATTACGAGGCGACAAACAACTTGTCAGGTTAGAAACACCTGTCTAAGCCTAACGTGCGAGCTCGCAGCTGTGACCAGCTGTCCCATGACCTCAGCATGTGCGCGAGACCAAAGTTTATCAGTCATAGAAACCGACTTGATATTCATTAGCCGATATCTCAGAAAAAACTACCCAAGCCACTTCGTTAGCCACTTCTCCAATATTATAATATTGATGTTTGATTAAACTACTAATCAGCTGCAAATAAAACTAAATAAAAGTCAATATTTGTTCTTTTTCTAATACAGTTTTTTTTATTTTAAATCATCGTTTATAATTCACGCGGGCCCAATCGAGTCATTGCGCACTTTGCATAATGTATTTTGATTAGTTCCTTAATCCTGTATTTCGCGAGCTGAATACTAGCCGCTATTATGAACAATATGGATGTTGATGACGTCAGCCTCGTCAGACTCGGCACGTACTCGGTTCATTCATAAATTAATATAGGCACTTCCGCCCGCCGCACGCGCCCGTAATCCACACCAATTTTTAAACGCTTTCAGACTAATCGACGCTTTTCCGAGGAATTGAAATCAAAGAGTAGAACGATTACATAGAGCGATAGTCTATTGCAAAATTCAAATAGTATTGAGCTCATGAGGTTTTATTGAATTTATAACGAAACTTAATGTTATTTTAATATAAACCTTCTTGAAAGAAACCCTTTATTTGTTGTTTTTTCCAAGTGTCAGTGTCAATTTGACGCTTTCACGTCTGCTAGAACGGAGGACTTATTAGCTACAAGTACACGTGTCGCCATCTATTTTGCAACCCTGACATAATGATTTTTCTTTGTTTTCCTGCCATTATAAATACTTGAATGATGTAAATTTATGACTTCAAATTAGGTCATCGATCTAGTATTATGTGAAGTCGATGAATTGAAGCGATGGCTTTTCGACGTCTTATTTTATATATATTTTTTTTTAAAGCTTGGTCACTTCGTTGTTCATTCATACAAATATATTTGCCCTTATGTTTAGATACTTATTACCTTTGCTTTTACTAACGGTTTCTGAAATAGCCCACGTATGTCCTTCGTTAGTATAACATGAAATCAAAAGGCAATAAAGAGCAATTAAGAGTATAATAAATACCTAGCTAATACCTTAGGCTAAGAAAATGGCGCGCGTTGTTGTAACTTTTTATCTTTAACCATAACTAAGAAAGATTAATAAAAATGTAATAATAACGGTAATATTAAATAATGTAGACGTTAAAGTTTATAAAACCTATTACAGTGACTAGTATGTATAGGATTAAGTACACTACATTATCCAAAACACATAGGTTTGCATGTTTCATATTCTATCAATAAATATTGACAATATTTTCATTTTAATTGACTTCAAAAAGAATGTTATTAATTCGATTCTTTTTATGTATTTTACATGATAACTCTAATATTTTAGAGCCGATTTCAATATATTTTTTTTACTTTTTGGCAATAATTCGGAGTAGTGAAAGAAAGATTTAAGCCATGGTTTTTAAAACAGAAGTTATTGTTTTATAACTTTAGTATGATTTTTGCTCTTTTATGAATAAACTTGTTACATGAAGCATTTTTCTGAATGGTGTGACGTCAGAATAGGTCACGTCGCCACTGATGCGCCCGCGCCGCTTCCGTCTCCGTAGCGCCGGCACATCCTGCCTGCAGTTTTATGTCTATCACACGTTTTTTATTTGCTTACATTCATATGCTTTGTTACGACTCTAAGATTCATTCAATTTCTAAGTTTTTAAATTCAGTTTTGATGTTATAATTTTTAGGCAAAACGGCTGAGATATTTTTTCTTTATTGCTTAATTTTAACCAGCGAGAAGTCAGTCCTGCTGGTTAAAATCTTTATGATTTGTTAATCATGTACATTTATCACTTTAATATAATAAGGCGAAATATTTCCCCACCGACCCTATTATTTTAGTTTTTATTTTAAACCCAACCAATATAAAAGTTAAAGCTGTAAACCAAATATAGAACTTAAACTAAAATACATTTACTAGGTCGTTAAGGTAAAACTTAAAGTAATTTAAGGTCAATTCTAAGTTTCGAATCAATGCAACAGCAAGGACACAATCCATTCACATAAAAAATTGATAGGGCTTCATAAATGTCATTTGATATTTATTTCCTCTGAATACTTCGCTCTAGTAAATCGGTTTATAAACGTATATTATAAATACTGAGCAGGTTTAATGGTTTCCCTTATGTCAGCTATGTTATATGTTCTAAGTATGAGTGTTTACGTGGTGCAACCCTCGCGCGCGTTTTTGTATCGACTGGCGGCGCGTGCGCAGGTGGCACCGCACCTGCCACGCATACCGACAAACAACGCTTAGACGAGGCATAGTGCACGCGATTTGCCATTTTTGATATTCAACAGTAACGCAATGGTTCACCATTGCGGATGTAAAACAACCCGATTTTACCTAATTTGGAAGAGAATTGAAGAACTATTTTGTAATTTAAAAGCTAACATCTATTAATCCTCAAAGTTTAACTAAACCAATAAGTATTTTTTAGAATAGGATTGTATTATACTTATGTATGTTGGATTATTCCAGAATTAACTAATAAAACTAAAAAAAAGTGTATTTATGTATATAAAAAGTATAAAAAAATACATACTTTGTGAAATTTTTACCAATTACGGTTCATTTTCATGAACGTGTATGCGTAAAATGTTACGTTAATAGTTCACGGGTGAACTGTGGAAACCCTAAAAATAATATTTAAAAAAATAAGGTTTATATGTATCTGCATCTCCAAACATCATATTAAACAACAAAACGCAATGATTAATATTATTCTATCAAAATAGTTGTAACATATTTAACGGAGCCTCCTCTATCTTTTCTTCGGTCTACGTTTTATTAAGTCTAGACAATGTAATAGCTGAACGACTTTGCTGCGGAGGTTTTATTGAACCACTATCTGATTCTCAAGAATCGTTTATGATTTCTAAAACAAAATCGGCATGTGCACCCATTACTTCATTATATAATTGAATCTTACTGTAATATGTTTTTATCATTCAGTATTTTAAATGTGCCGATTACTGATATACTATGGTACGTAAACAGGAGATTTATCTACTCCAGTCAGTGAAGAAAAATCCGTTAGTCTTGGACCCACTTCAATATTTTCTATTAATGAATTTGGAAATAGAAAATCCGTTTAACAGCCAAGTAGCGAAGTAATTTGAATCGAACGTTCGCTATCTTTTCCGCCAATCAAAACAGCCAAGTAATATGCTACCGCTAAATTACGTGAGTTCTTGCTGTTGTCAATGATCGGGAAAATAGCGATATCGATTATATTTATATCGATTCTTGCGCTTTAACCTTAAACAGGTAGTACACCTACTATAAGAGACCACATCAATTTCAATCTTGTCACTTTGGAATAAAGTCCAAAAACAATGAAAAATATATAATAAAGCCTGGTTTAAGATTGGTTTGCCATTTCACAGGGTACGTTGAGGTATCAGTCAATCAAACCCAGCTGTATTCCAATAACAATCGTTAAATGTCAGAGGTTCACTCAACTTGTTTAACTCTGACATAAGTGTAACCTTCCCACACAGAAAGACCAAATCAGCGGGAACATCTGCCGTGACAGATAATACATTTATATCTAATATTCTACCGGATATTATTATAAAACCCAAATTAATTTTGTTACTAAAACTAAACACTGATATTTTTTGTTTAAATTCGACGTACTATATAAATAGTGAAATAAAAATTATGTGTAATTATTAGCGGGCCTGCTACGATCGATTTTATTGGTAATAAATATCGGTGGATCTGGTGTTAGTTGATTTCGCGTCGGTCTCGCAGGAAAACCGATTGCGACTCTTTATTTTTAAACGCAAGTTGAGGTCATGTGCTGTTACACCGTGCTACATTGCGGGCTTTTATGTATTGATCTTTTAAATACATCTGCAAGAACTAATCTGTATACGTATACATAAATAGTTCTAAATACTTAAAGTTCAATCTGCCTAAGAATACATAACTTGTAAAAAAATATTAGCAAAAACTAGATACTTGTGTGACTTTCGATACAAACTATTTTTTGTTAGGGCAAAACTGACGTTATACAGTTATTTCATGAATTAATTGGCATTCTTAAGTACTATGTACGATTTTTGTTGCATGCTGTATAGACGCACATTGATAAAACCTCTTCTATTAAGAAATCATCCTACCTAAGAAAATGTGGAGCATTCAACATTCATTAAACTTAAACAAAAATAAATAATGCCCATGTTAATTCTAATAAAATCAAATCGCCGCAAATATTCCCGCATTAAATTTAGTCACATTAAGAACGTTAAGTCATATGTCATTTTTTTTATGGCAATGCTCGCATTAGGGAATCTAATCCCTGTCGCGGGCTACGTTACAAATATATAATAGACGGACACAAATTACATCCAGACTCAGAACAACCATTTATGGGTCACACAAATGGTTGTCCGGCGCAGGACTCGAACCCGCGACACAAAGCGGGGAGGCGACTGTCTAAGCCGCTGCGCCACACGTGCAGTCAATTTGACTAATATCTATACTTACCGTATCATGTCTCCCTCTATTGGGTAATATTTGGTCCTAGCTTTATTTATGATAGTAAAATCTAGGAGCGCTTTATGAAATTCGCCGCCATTATTTCGCTCACGTTTAGAATAAATGCCTTTATAGAATAGTAATTCAGTACATCACGCGCGTGCCACGGTTTCAACGTGCACTGCTCGTCAAGCTGTCAACGCAGCCAAGCGTTTGGAGTCATGCGTAACTCCAATGTAGTTGCTTCACCTCACGTTTCTGAAACCATCTAAGATGCTAAGTTTCATTCAAAATATTTGGGCATAAATCTTAGTAAATTCCAATCGAGATTCATCAAGTATTTTTTGTTTATTGAAACGCTGTTAATAACGAAACTAATCTTATATAATGGACCGCAAACACTGATTTTCTTTTTAAATAGCCGTGATAAAAACAATGGCCAGCGTCTCGACGCATGGACTTTAATATATTCGACATTTCCTGCCGAAAGATGTTCCAATTTTGAATTTGATTTAAACACCGCACGATGACAGCCATTTCCTCTTATCCAAGAATAATGTAGTTTTCCCCACTATTACTTTATGTCTTCACAATTTTTCCTAACTGTCCCCCATTTGACAAAATATTTTTATTTTGAAATGTGCACCTGTTTTCCTATATTATTACTTCTGAGTATCGACGCTGATAATCTAAATTTTCCACAAAATAATTTTATTATATTAGTGGCCTGGTAGTATTAATAATCAAGTTTTATGTAGGTGAAAGAATGTTAAATTGCACTGTTGGACATAAAAAAATTCATTCATCCTTTGCTAAAATTAATAAAGAAAATATTTTACTTTTTTCTAAACAGTTCTTCTTCTTCTATGTATGACGTCACTTGTTGAAAAAATAACAAGTGACGCTTTTTCTTCAAAATGTTTAAAATAGTTAATAACCGCTCTATCATTCAACACATATGCTTATTTCATAAGTTATTTACATTTATAATTAATTAATGAGGGCAAATTATTGATGTCAAAACAGCAGGCAGTCGGACAGTGTCGTCGGCTGTCACAGCGCTCACCTGCGCCTGCGCACCGCTTTGCTTCTAATTTTAAAAATTCATATTTCGACTTCCGTTCCCAAATGGGAATTGGCGCGATATGCGACGACTTCGCGCGATTATAACATATACTCGTACTTTGAATGTAGATCACTTGCGATCTGAACTTACATAATCTAATAATAAAATATTTAAAGATAGACATCATAGTTAAAAGTTTTTCAGTGACATGAGAACTCGATTCCTATGAATTTTCCCTATAATTGGATTAAATGTAGGTACAGGTTCGTATTACTTTATGAATTAAATTAAATTCTATTATTTATTTATTTTTCACTTTCGCACTTCAAAGGAACAAAGATATTATTACTAAGATTATACGTCTAATATGACCAGCTCCAACTAATATACAAGGTGGGTCTAATAAGAATAATGACCTGTTATGAAAAATGGTTACAAAAAATACTTATTCCTCGTCTGTCGAACCGGGCCACCATATGGCAAGCAGCGCGTGCTCGGCTGAACAAAAACGGTTTGAGTTTTCGCGGGTGTAGAATTTCGTCGCAGATAATAAGTAAAAAAAACTTGCGACAAGTCGGGTCGCAGCTGCTGCGGGGTCTAAGGTTACTGTCTCATTTGCCGACGAAATAATTGTCAACTATATTGTCTTACGGCTTAACTAGATTACATATTAATTCCTATTAACGGACGAATTAAACTAATGTTACTGTTAAGTTTTATTGAGTATCGAAACTCGGCTGAGCATCAATGTTCAGGCTTCTTTTGCCCTAATATAAATATATCATATATATAGGACAGACTTGCATATGTCCAAAAAGGTCTACCCTTTTTTGACATACGCAATTCTGTCCTATATTGGCAAAATAGAAATTAAATGGCATAAGAAGTTGTCTGCACTTCTAGCTGATGTATAAGAGATTCAGAGGGATTGCTTAGTCAGGATTTAAAAAAATATATTGAGCAGGAAACATGTCAGCTCTCGTGCATCTTTCAGCCTTATTATCATGCTAGTGTAGACGTTTGTCAAACGTAATCTCTACTCCATTTAACTGATTAAATTGGCTTCTTGGACTCTTATAAGTCATGTTAATCAACTCACAACCTTGAAATTAGTCTAAAGAGCTTTTAAAATGCTCCTCTTTTTATCCCCGTAAAGGTATTAATGATAATGATGATCTTTAAAATGGAAAACAAACCTGCAATACTATTTTATTATAACCAGGAACCATAGTGTATTATCTAACAAGCAGGTTTTACATGTAAAACTACTGCATCCATAAAACTTAGCAACTTACACAATATTGCTAGGTAAGCTAAAAGATTGTGGGAAAATAAACAATTTACATTGTGCGATACTAAAATAGTGTATCAACTATTTTTATAAAAAGTAATTTTTTGTGGCTTTTTATCAAATTAGTTTATTTTTTGTTCAATAAGTACCTTTTTTAAATTTTGATGATCTTTGATTTGACAATGTGATGTAATGACTCCGTGATTTCATTCGTTAAACGCAATAGGGGGGCATACTCTGCTCTGCCATGCTAGCATAATCAGATTGTTATGTTTCTAGGTGTATATATCGCTTATTAGCCCATTAAATATATAATTACATGTCGATAAGCTTAATTACACTGCGTATGCGATGTCATTAACATCGTATAAACAATTAAATGAACATTGCAAGTTAAACGTACATAAGTAGATGGTTTTTTTCGACATTTCATCGACTTTCTAAGAGATGTCTCTTGGGTGCAAATTCAATAATATTATCTATTAACTGTTAATGATTATAGGTATTTAAAAACTATTTTAATACGACGCTATGGACTATACCAAATACAACAGCATGAGCATTTCAAAGATCTAAAGTGTATCTTAAAGTCTAAGATCGAAAGTATCTGCAACGTGCAATTGATATCTTGGGTGCTGCTAACGTCCATAGGCTACGATGACCGCTCACTACCATATGGGCAAATTTATTGTATGACTTAGTTGTGTCAAACAATAGTTAAATGATCATCGCAGCTTGAAGGTTGAACAAATCATTTTTATGTAGAGACTTGTATATGAGTCTTCAATACATTATATTTAGGCAAGTAAACGTTTTCGCACCAAAGTAGGACAAATCTTTATGCTACAATCTATAGGCTCTAAAAATATGACGTAAAAACCTAGATTTATCTAGCACAATGCCTAGACACGGCACTAGAAAAGAGTCAACATACTTAGTAACACTAACTAAACACAACTATTTGCCGATCAATTGGCACGCAGCAGCGATGTGCGTAGAGTTTTTCAGCAAATTTTCTCAAGTTGTAATAAATCAGTGTGGAAGTATGTGGAGCCAATGGCGTCGAGTAGTGGCGACCTTTCGACCTGTGCGCGGGGCGTGGCCACGGCCGATTGGTCGCCCCGCCCCGCCCCGCCTCGCGCACGCCCCACATCTCGCGAGATCGACTGAGATGCTGCGACAACACCAAATCATACTTTTGTTACGTTCTAAATATATTTTATTGGGAATTTAGTTGGTTTGATTTCTGTACATACCGCTACTATCTTACAAATTAGGTTTGCATAGCGTAGAAATTTGAATAGGATTGCTGGCAAAATCGTGGCGAAAGTTTCATATAAAACTTTTCCTCTCAGTTTGCCTTTCATGTTTCATGATGCCACAATATTATGCGCTTAGCATTCTAACCCTTACTACTGTAACTATCCGTACTTACTAACAAAGTTAACTTCGAGATGACATGTTTCAGTGCTTTATTCATTCATTCATTTGTGTGGGCTGTGGTTTAGGGTAACCACAGCCCACACAAATGAATGTCAGACACTTATATTCAAACAGACGAATAGGCTAGTGATACGGCTTAACGACTGTTGTCTAACAACCACAATTGTTCACTAACTAGCTAACCTAACCCAACCGAGATCGAAACTGAGACGCTCACAAATTTAACCAATTTGATTTCTATAGATGGTAACCCATCTATAGACAATACGCGTCCTTAGGTTCTGGTTGCTGGTCTTTTACGAACAAGTGTACGAAGAAATACGGACTTTATTATTTCATCCAAGATATATATAATAATATTTAAAATGAATCCTGTATTAACAAAAACTCTATGAATCATACTTCAGTTTGGTTTTTGTCGTCAAACAAGCTATGAAATCATTACAGGATATGTGAGCGGATATAGACTATAAATCCGTGATACACATTTAATAAACATGTACTTAATTGAGGAAGAATAAATCTATTCATTCATAAAACTAAACTAACTTGTCCACGGATGTAGCTACCTTGATTATATTAAAATTTAATTTCACAATATATAGTTAACAGATTAATTAGTACGATAAGCCATTACTTACAGATATATTCAATTAATTAAAATATTGTGTAGATAAAACTGTAGAGATGATAATGAAGATGGGAGTGACTACACTTTGAGCGAAGATTTCTTTTCCTATTCCTTTGACTCTTCAGGGGTTTAGTAGTTCAAAACCGCGGCCACGTACCTACCTACAAGGTTTTAGATAGTCGTATAGTCAAATACAGTGTGTATTTGATTATCGTTCTATCTCGTTAGCACTGACGACGAATGAACGTTCTGTAGGATTCGGTGAGGAGACGGCTTACCAAGAGCATGTCAATAAAATGAAACCACTTCGCCTAACCTAGCCTATCACTTATGTACTGGGGAGAAGAGTGACTCTAATTTTGCTATATGGATTCCTCTCTCGCCTGTATCGACCGGTGAACTAGAAGCCTCTTAGGCGAACTGTAGACGTCATGTTCTAAAAATAAGCTTCGGGTAATTTTATTGTTCACCGTCCAAGTGAGTTTTTTAGATTCACCCTGGTCACCCTTTTGTGTAATCTCTATTGCTGATACTTTTAACTATAACCTAACCGCCTTGCCTTATTGCTTTTGAACACTAAACTGCCTAGTCGTACTAGCTATGCAAGGTCAGTTCGCATCTTTAATCACCCGTCTCCCAGTTACCGATTCATAAATTTAAATGGACGTTGATGCCACGAGTTAGCCTGGTAGTTAAACCGTTGGACTGTGAGTAATGACTCCACTGTGTCTCGATTCCCAAACCCAGGCGGGCATCACTGACTTTTCTAATTAATGTGCGTATTAGAAATTAATTATCTCGTACTTACTTAAAACGGTAAACAAAATAATCGTTAAGAAACCTGCATGCCTAAATGCCAAAATGGCTTCTTGACCTGTATAGTCTGCCAACCCTCAGTGGGCAAGCGTAGTACGATTTAGACCAGTAATAATAATAATAATAGTATCCTGCGACATTAGTTACACACGGCGATCTGATCCCAAACTAAGCAGCTTTGCTATGGAAACCAGATAACAGACATACTACATATACTACTTTTCAAAATTACACCAGCAGTTAATACTGCTATACTATTTGCGTTATAGCATGGTGCGGGTGACGGTTTCAGTAACATTTCGTTTCACTCTTGAAAGGCGCAGCGATTTACAAATTATGTCTTAGTATCTCAGCTGTACCACATTTGTTATGTACATATTAAATCATTAATAACTGTAGTAAATTGAATTAAATGCAACCAGAAAGTTCATCTAAACAAATTAAATTAAATTGAATGTGGTACTTATAGATGTCAACGTCAAATAAGCAACTGTCACCCGCACCATGCTACAACGCAAAAAGTATAGTCTAGATCGTACGCGTTACCTAATCGGAAAAGTAAACACAATTTCCCGTAGTTAAGTAGCCAACTTTACCTCCTGATGAGAGACGAAAGTAAAATTTTCCTGACTGATTTTAATCAAGTACTAAAATACCTTTCCTTTCTTGGCGAGACGAGAAAATTTACATTAATTGAGCCTAAAACTAGCCAAGCAAAAAGCTATCTTTTTAAATAGTCTCTATAAAATCCAGTTAACCGTGTCTTACTTAAGTGAGTTTAATAGCCAGTTCAAAAATTATAATAGAAATAAAACTTTTTTATGAATATTTATATTCTTTTATCAAGTACTCTATCGCTAAAAGTAAAATAAAAATAAGAAAATATTTAGAAATGACAATACTTCCCAGTGTTTCTACTATCTAATTATACTTGTAACAAAAAAAGTCATATTTACTAACTCAAGGTTAGACAAGTTCAATACCGAGGGAGCTTTATACTTCACGCAACGATTTATTTGTGTTTTAACGATTTATTTGTCAAATAACGATTTATTGTCTCCTACATAACGGAGCCCTCGTTACAGCTTCATTAAAATACTTGTATTTGTCGCCGTGACACTTCAGTGATTTGTATACACCTTTGTAATACAGATGGATCATTTGTTTTCTTAAAAAAGCACATTTTGTTCGACATTTTGACATGAGGCTGAAAATAAACGAGCATGTGTGAAACATGCGCAGTATCTTTATCTCACGAGTCTTTTGTTTGATGTGGCTTTATTTTAAGCGCGGCTGGATCCATAGATTAATATTAATTTTTAATTATTAACAACGCATTAGAAACTTTTATCAAAAGTTCTTTACGTAACATGTCCATTTTAAATATTAGTTCATAGTGAGAATGCACTCTTCACGATGTGAATTATTAAAATTGGTTAAAAAAATTTCGTCCAGGAACACTCTTATAAACAAGCATATGTACAGACGCCACCCCATCAAGATACCCCAATCTGTCAAATTTCCCCTATTGAAAGTGGTTCACTTTGTGAAATGCTTATGTGATAAAGTTGAAAATCTATAAAATAAATTTGACAGCTGGATGTGCTGGCATCTGTACCTACGTGTCGATGTAATCGTAAATGCTATAAAATTGAAACTCACTCACGACACTTATAACCAATGGACATGATACGCGGTGGGGCCACTGGCCACATCGCTACAATGAAAACCCACATTTTATCGGAACAAAGGAAAAGTTACGAACAAAACCACAGTTAGTTTCATTTATTCATTGAATTTGAGTACATTAATGAATTAGACAATACTATGGTTTCATTTACCCCCGAAATGAGTTGGGATCTATCTAAAAATGTACGTGCATCTATTCACTGTTCTAATATTAAATAAAGTTCAATATAACAAAGTTGGATATGACATATGAGCCTTAGTCTAAACAGGAACATATCAGCATCACTTGTTACGCCGAGAGATGTAATGATCTCAGAGCGGTCAATCGGCAGACAATGCGACTACTGACCCCAAGGGCCTACACACACAAACCTAAACATAGAGTACATACACACACATGCAAGTATGTTACTCTATTGTTAAATTGTTCAATCACTCCCAGTGTTGTTCACTTTAGACACAGTAGAATTATAAAAAAACTTTTAAGATGTTTCTACCCATAATTTGTTTAATACTTTTTATCTAACAAGTTCTCTATGTCACAAAAAATAGTAGGTACTTATTTATATGTTATTGTATACTTATAGTCCGGTGATGCAGTGAAATGTTTCGAGGCTAACTATAAAAATCAAATAGATACTCATAATCACGACCAATTTAAAATAATCTTTTAAAAATAATAGGACAAGAACTAGGGCATTGATTTTCGAATATGAAATTAATTAAAGTTAAAATGCAACCATTTAATGCAGGAAAATGGTAGAAAGAGCGTTTGTTTGGTGTTTATTAGAATCGAGGACTATTACCTAACTTCTGTATCAATATATATATTTTATATTAATGTATTATTACACCCTTGTAATCCGCGTTTATGTGGAAGTTTCCTTCTTTCCATCAAAAGGTAATTTTATTTCCTTATTCATCTATATTGACGAATATTATTTGCGCATCAAACCACAATTCGATGTATTATCGATAGTGTTGTTACTTATTACATTATTCATGGTGGGCTCTGGATAGTTAGGGATGTCTTTGGTATCATTTAAAGTAGCACATTAAAAAAAAGAAACAAATATTTTTCGCATTGATACCCTAACCAAGTTTAAAAAAGCTACTAACATATAATCGTTTGATTACATGTTTTTTCACGTAAGAGTTCTGAAATAATTATAGCAGAATCTGACATAGTAGAAATAAATTTAATAAAATAAAAAGAACAAATACATAAAAAAACTAATTTGTTTCTCATTCAGGTAATTTTATTTTCAAATGCAAACTTTACATAACCTGTAGGTAACAAATTTCTTTATACATGCTCGTTAAAGAATGAGTGTTATATCTATGGATACTAGCTATGCCCCGCGGTTTTACTCGCATTAAACTTTATAAATTATAGCCTATGTGTTAATCCAGGGTGTCGGCTAACTCCATACCAAATTTTATTGAAATAGCTCCAGTCGTTTAGACGAGAAGAAGTAACAAACATACATACACACGCACAAACTTTCACCTTTATAATATTAGTAGCATGATATCAATAGGATCCGTAAATTATCCTAGACGACACTAGCTAAATCACATACATACATTGTAGGTCGTATTTACACGATGCCTGAATATGTAATTTTATGCATATGCATATATTAAATCATAGTTATTTTAAGCAATCGTGAAAAAGTAGCTGGAAAGCTATAGATAGAAACATTGGCAACCCTAGTGTCGGGTGTGAAGTGAGGGGGGTTGGTGAAGGGGAGGGGTGTTCGTGTGGGTGAGTCGGCGCGCGCGCAGAACAAAGGGCGCGCCGTGAACCGCGACCGTCGCGCTTCGGTACCCGCCTGCCCAACACGCCTCGATATGCATGCCGTACTGATTTTTTTAATGGAAATTTGTCTGCCTGAGATAGAATATCAATGTTAACGAAAATTGGGAGATTTGCACTAGCTCTATATGGTTTAAATGTTTTTTGAACATGGTTGCTCCTAAGTACTTACTACCTTCGCACATAGGTGGTCCCTGTTTGCAATCGCTTTAAAGACTTTATAGCTTGAAAATGCAGACTCACATTGGGAGATTTCCTCGTTGCAGCACCACGTAACTCTCAGCATGTTTGATAATATCAACACGATATTATTTCTGAAGGCTAAGGCTTCGTCCCCATTAGGCTATGAACTAATAGCTCGTTTGCTCATCTTTTGACATACGTATCCATATCTTATATCTACCTACATTCATGTACTTAAATACGTTGGTGAACTGAGTTTCAAAGATCTTAATGTTTCGAATTTCGAAAAGAACTAGTAGGTGGATAACATCCTTTATTATCAATTGAGTCTTTAAAGCCATGTCACAAGCCTTTAGTTGCTGAATGGCTTCATTAACTCTGGCGTAAGAGCCACCAACGCCCAAAATGTAGAGAACTCTCAAGTTGGTTTTACTTTTTTACTAAATATGCTATCTTCTTTTCCAGGCGGTTACACGACCGGCGGTCCCCGCGAGACGAACGCGTATGGCTACAGTGAGCCAAGTGGTGGTGCGCCCGCGCCCGCGGCTGCTTCTCCCTTGGACGAGTACTACGCTCCCGAGTACCCGCCACCCGCGCCTAGCCAGCCCTACCTCGACGAGTACTACCACCACGCGCATGCGCATACGCAGCCGCTCCTCACGCACGAGCCCAAGTATCAGCCACATGCCTACAACAAGCCTTATCCCAGAGGTAAGCATTTTTTGTTCTCCTGTGGCTACGGAAGCAAAAGTACTTCCGTAGCCACGCGAATAAAGAGAGTCTTTCTTTCTACTTCTTCGTTAACGCCATCTGCTGATTTTATAGCACCTTATACTAACGACCTACAATTCTATTGAGATTTTATTATGAGGGTAACATCGCAGGCATTAAGTAATAGGAGGGCAGTCGATGCAGGAGTTTCGTGTTCTTCACATCACAGTGTGCCTGTACCAAACAGATACCATTTTATTCAAGTTTAGTTGGAAAGTTCTGCTATAACTATACCGTATCTCCACGTGTAGCTACAACAGTTCCCTTAAATGCTAACGAAGTCACGCGAACATCAAACACAACTAACTCCTCTGAACAAAATATTACGAATCTTATTGCTCTTGTTAACGAAGAAACTCATTAGGGAAATCAGAAGACCAGAGTTGGCCTGACTTGGTCACTTTAATTAAAGACGGTGTAATGTTTCAGTCGTAAACAAATTTGTTTCTTTCATGTGGATATTAATTATGGCGGATCATGTATCGTCAACATTTTTACTTGTCATCATCGCTAACACAGTGTGTGCACTAATTGGTATTAGATTTTATGTCCGTTTAATAATACCTTATCTCAAATAGTCAGAATAAGTCCGTAAAATAAATCTTTCTTTCTCTTTTGTGTGGCAGTAATTGGTCTTGTAGCAGAATTGTTCAAGCTGCCCAGTATGCCTGTCTGGCATCACTTTATAATTATCTCTTATGATTACAAGTAGGACCGATAGCTTAATGTGCCCTTCGAAACACGTAGACATCTATAGACTGAACGTACGCCTAGTTGCTTAACCTCTCCAATCGCTCACGGACCGGTTAGGGCACTGCCGGCCTGCCTATGAGCGCCTCATTGACGAATGGGAAATAGTCTATGTTTAATTTCTACTCTTTCTGACTGTGTATGGAGGTATAATAATATACTTTATGGGATTGGTGATGCGATTTATGAACGGCAGTAAAATATGTAATTTTGATCTTGGAACGAATTCCCAAATTTTTATTGCAATATATTTGCCAGTCACGATTTTTGTTTAAATATTTAATATCGTAAGTGTACATACACGCATAATAAAAATAAATATATTTGAGTGATGGTTGCAAAATTAACTTGACATTGAAATTATATCATTTCGTTTCGTAATGTTTGCTGAGCGTTATTTTTGCAATAACAGTTGAATACCTTAGTTTTGAAATCAATTGAAAGTCACTGCTGTTCAATGATTTTCCAGTTAAGCATGGGATTTATTCGATCGTTCGATGAATATTTATAGGATTGAATCAAGCAGAGCAGCAAAAATTTAAATAAGTCTGATTTGTAGTGGGTTCTTTACACACATATGCAGTACCTACATAACGTATATTGAATACAATATACATCAAGGTACGTACATATGTACCATACAGTATATGCAGACCAGTTGGATATAATATGCATACATATGTATATCATGGAAGACTAAGACATGGTACAGTCGCCTGGATATCTTGAACAACTCTACTACACACTATAATGGAAGGTATGTTCACTCGTTGTCAATGAATTAATTTAACATTGCGTTGTCACTCAGGTGGAGGCGGTCGGTATGGTGGCGAAGGCTATGGGGAAGGCTACGTGCAGGAATACAGCGGCGCGTGCGCCGAGTGGACCGAGTGGCCGGGCGAACAACACGCGCTGATCCCGCAAGACAAGCTGGCATATCCTGCTTCGGGACCTTGTTTCACCGGTATGTGTACAGAAAAATACAAAATTTATCTTTCAGCATCATCGTCTGGATTCGTTATGTTAATGCACTTCGCAATAACCAAAAATTATTGATGTTGCTCTCTCAGAAAAGGGCCTCATCCATTCCTTATGTAGTAGGTACGCTTAGTATTAGTGCATTTTGTCTAACTTTTTTCAAAACGTAGCTACGTTAGATGTAGCGTGATTTGACGCAGCTACGTTAGATGTAGCTTGATTTGCCGCAGCTACGTTAGATGTAGCTTGATTTGCCGCAGCTACGTTAGATGTAGCTTGATTTGCCGCAGCTACGTTAGATGTAGCGCGATTTGACGTAGCTACAAGAAGCGTTAGATATTTTGATGTAACTACATTTTGAATGAAGGTATAACACCAATATCCGTCACTACTTCGTAGCGTGACACTTACTCTTGTACCTTTAGTAAAACTACTTTCCCAAAAACGTTATATGTCGAATTTGTTGTATATAGTAAAGCAACTGTGTGCTACGTTGTCAGGTTCAGGCCCGATCCAGCTGTGGCAGTTTCTCCTGGAGCTCCTGACTGACAAGAGCTGCCAGGGCTTCATCTCGTGGACAGGAGACGGATGGGAATTCAAACTCACAGACCCCGATGAGGTAACTATAATATTCGTACTTGAATAACTTAGTAAATAAACTTGTTCTCCTTGTGTTAAGAGTTACATTCAGTGACTTTTGATCAGAGTGATAGGTTATTTGAAGGTATTGATAAAAGTTAGAGACCTCCAATTAGAGAACTACGAAGGCACATACAGATATATAGATATAACACGCCTTATTTTGGATCAAGGTTTAAGAAATGTGAATAATTTTGTAAATCTAAGTTACACAGTCAGGGTGTCGCGCGAATAAGTTCGCGGTCGGGAGTACCCGCAGCAAAATCGTATTAAATTAAATATTGTATTCTATTAATACCATATTCAATAATATTCAAACACACAATATTATTTACGATTTCTTTTTTAAATATTGGGTACCTATCCTATAGAAAGTCCATCAAGAATAAATATTTAACTAATTATTTTTAATATTACAGGTGGCACGCCGCTGGGGAATTCGTAAAAACAAGCCCAAAATGAACTATGAGAAATTATCTCGTGGCCTGCGCTACTATTACGACAAAAACATTATCCACAAAACCGCCGGCAAACGCTACGTGTACCGCTTTGTCTGTGACCTGCAGAGCTTGCTCGGGTATGTATTATATTCCATCAAAACTATTTAATAATATTATTAGAAATTTGTATAAAATTAATTTAAAAAACGAGTGGTAATAACTATTATCAGTACGTGTGCTTAACTATTACTGCCTGCATTTTTCTGTGGTGTATTTTTAGTTATCAAATTTTGTATTGAAAAGTGGGTAGATTTTCGTTAACATACTCGTAGTCTCGATATTTTTTCTTGATTGTTTGCTTGCTTGATATTCGACTTTAACTACTCTACTAATCGTGATTCTTCTATCGACCCGTATTGTTAGAATCTCCAAGATTAATAAATACGAGTATGCTTAGGTATGAGACCATTTACTTAGATATAGGTAATATGAATCGTAACTGGCTATGAAAGAGAAAGAAAATATGTGCTCGCACCTCTTTCTCTTGCCCCTACAGTAATATACGGAACGTAACTGCGTCTCACTCTATCGTGACTCATTTATATCTCTCTTACAACTTCCGTTCGCCTCACCCAAACACACTTTTCGTAACGCTACGTCACATATTCGCCAGCTTACTCCCCAAGTCAGGCATGAAATTAAGTGTTAATTTCGAACCTTGTATCTATACCTCGTGCCTAACCATTATCCCCAGTATTTTTCAGTTCAAATCTATTCTTGTAAACAATTTCTTCCACACTTCGTAGATAATCAATATTGTGGTAGTAGATAATTGTCAAACCGTAAAAGGACAGGTTTTTACATAAACGTTAAAAGAATATACCTAATTGATAAAAATATTGCGCGGCTGCTTAGAATTTCAGTTGTTTTATCTATGTCATATAAATATAATTTTACTTCTAGCGAATGGGACTAACGTGTCCTAGATAGTCAAGGTCTTACAATTTTTTGTGATATTTAATATATTTATAAAATTAATATTTTTTCCAGAATATCGCCAGAACAGCTGCACGCAATGTATGAACCTAAAATGGAGAAGAAGGACGACGACTGAGCTCCGTGCGCGGGCGCGGGCCGCCCTCTCGCACTGCGCACGCGCCGCGCCCCCGCCGCCCCCTCATCTCTCTACCTTACTCATAGTCAATGTACGACACATATTCCTCCAACTTATAGAATACGACCGAAAGGACTTTCTTTCTCCCCCTGATATACCTACCTTAGTGTGTTTTGAAGATTTGAAGAGATAATCGCTAACATTGTACGCTCGGACACCCCGGCTTACATAACGATAATGATGATTTTGTATTCATTTTTAGAATTTCATAATATTAAAATGGATTTGATCTCATACCAGCCACCAGTGGAATTAATATACTTATCGACTAACGAAGGCTAACCTCCGTAATGGTCCTATGCTATTGTTCACATTTTACTTTACACTCATATTACATACCCTGTAACCAATGGTGCCTTATTGAAAACATGTATTTTTTATTTCGGGTTTGCAAATATTCGTTTTGATTGTATAAAACGCGAGCATGTACAGTATTACACCCAGAGCACGTTGATAATCAAAAATGTGGCAACTTAGAATAAATACCTGGAGAATAGCAATTTATATATTACAGGCTCACAAAAATAAAATTAAATATTTATGTGCGCCAGCGCCAGCAACACGATATGGCGCCGAGCGTTTGGAGCCAATTTCGTTACTCCAAATTAAACGCGCAGATTGCGCTTCTATAGGTATTTTAAGTGTGGCAACTTATGTGATAGCTTTGCGTCTACCTTTTTTATATAATTCGAGTCAATTTATTTAAATTCTTACTTGACAGAAACGGATACAACAAGATAATCAAAACTTAGTGCTAAAATAGTAAAATTTTACTATAATTTTAATGATAACTGTAAATATAAGTTAATTTTGTTACTTTATAAAATAATTAGGTATTATATTATAGTAGTTTGTTAAGTGTTGTATGTTTAATTCGCAAATTGTTGCAATATGCGATTAAATTTATGAGTAGTCAGAATGAGGACGGACATAAAATGGTTTTTTTTTATTCAGAGATTTTAGTCCAAAGATTATGAAATCTAAATTCCCACCAATTGGTAAATATACGACAAAATTACCAAAGGGACTTCTCATGCGTCTAGTTTTGATAGCCCCATAGGTTCTTTACTTTTAAATAAACGGTGTCCCCAGGAGAGTACACAATATTGAATACACTTAAAGAATAATCATAAATGAAACTAGACAAACGAAATTCCAATACCTGCAGTGAACTGCATTAATATGAATAGAATTCTTATAATATATTCGAAGCATCTACTTAGGGATTAACTTTTTAGTATCGGCAAAACGTTTTCTACCGTGGAAAGGTCGGACAAGTTTTGCATATAGTTACATTTTGAACTTACATTATGTTAAACCTGCTATTGTACAACAACATTATAAAAAGATTTGTGATATTAAGAAGCTCATAGCTATTTGCCCTCACTGAGCTGTACACGTCCTGTGAGGTTAAGAAAATAACCATCCGGTCATTCTAGTAACAAGATGGCCAGGATTAATTACTGACCATAATGTTGCTTCTGAAACGTCAAGCTGACGTTCCCGGCTATATTTATTAGAAAAAGGCTTGAACAATTCTGACACTATAAATAATCCTCTGAAAAAAAAAATAGATGAAATTGAAACTGTATACATATTGATGCAGCTGGCTGTATGTACCGGAAGAAAAACTTTTTATTGTTTTTTAAATTGAAATGCGAACGCAACGCCTGGTGACGTCAATGTGTCGCTGATCTCGTGGTAAGGTAATGTAATGTCTTACTAGTTATGAAATTAAATTAGTTGTATTATTTTCGATTTTTATAGATCCTAGCGTACACCGAAGATATGTCGATAAGTTTTATTTTGTAAAATATCTCTCCTCCATCAATATGATACTTTTGTTTCGCGCAATTCATTTGGTAGTTTAACAATCTTTAAACGTTTTCATTTTGGTACTTCAAAACGGTGCTGTTCTCTCGATTATAGAAAATAACAGAAAATTTTAAAAAAATGTCTTCCCCGTATTATCAATTTAATAGGTCTGACTCACTTGATACCCTATTTAAACTGTTTACAAACCTAGTGAATTCTACATTGGAGTAATATTTTGCTCATATTTTACGTTTACGTAAACTTAAGCGACGCCATTGTAAAGTGAGACCTAATTGTAATTACGGATAACAAATTGAATGTATAAGTGTCGTTGTATGTATTGATGGAAGATATAAATTTAAATATATATATTTACGAAATTATACATTGTTTGCTTTATGAACCGACTTCCCTAATTCCGTTAGCTAATAAGTAATGGCATCTGAAACAAGCAGAGGGTAGGTAGGTACCTTCTCCACTTCGTAGCGTTAGGAACGGCCAGATACGCCAATATTAATGACAGAATATCTGTGGAAAATAGGGGTATTATATTATTTATTTGACATTTAAAAACTGGCATTGACGTATCCAGCAATGTGTGTGTTCTAACGTTGCTTGTAAGTATCTGCGTTTGTATAGAAAATACGCACAGTCCAACACACAGAACATACATCTGCATGAACGCACGTGGATGCATCTTTCATTCATCATTCTGTGTGTTAGTTCTATAATCTGGTAGTTAGAACCGCGATCCCGTTGCTATAGAAATGTTTAGGGCTTATGGCAAAAATAAATAAATAAATATCTTGGGACAACTAATAATAATAATGTCCTCCTATCCGAATTTCGGCCACGGTTCCAGATTCAATAGAAACTAGCCCTCTGCGCGTATTATAGTGCACTAGTGTGTACGCATACACAGGGGCATTTTCTATTCCATCACTCTCATGATCCGATGGGACGACTAGCAACCGGAATGAGATCAGGTACAAGAACGACGGCTTTCTTCCAGACTTCCAGACTTTGGGCTGATACTGAGAAATTTTCTTTACAAGAAAAGTTTTTAAGTCACTTTTTGGCCCGACACGGGATTTGAACCCTGGACCTCAATATCTGCGGTTGAACACGCTACCGCTAGACCAACGAGGCAACTAACACTACTATCTAAACTAGGCAAAGCCTATACTATGGCAAGCAGACAACTAATAAACAAAGTCATATATTTCTAAATACATTTGAATTATAGATAAATTACAACCAGACGCAGAACAAACAATCGTATTCATCACACAAAGATTTGTCCTGGGTGGGGCCTATATCCTAGCAAGCAGAGCTAACCACTAGAGCAATAGACCTATCGAAAAAATTATGACAAGTACTTTGACAGTCTTCTGTTTACGTTAACATTTTACTATATAAATAATTCTGAGCATACCGAAACCGAAAGAAATGGAAATCTATGTATGCAAGGATATATGTGGACGGTGGATTTTGCTAAGTAGCTAAAGAAGAATGTGATGTGGCGTTATCGTGACCCTCTTTCTAAATTTCTAGTTCTCTCTTCAACTGTTAGCAGTAGAAAAAAAAAGAACAGGTTTGGTTTCGGTCTAGGAAAATCTGTCATATTCGTTTTTTCGGAGTCTGTGGAGGTTTTTCCGCATGTTGTTATAGTAAGTGTTCCACCAAGGATGAACATTTGTAAAAAAGATGCGGTGCTATTAAATTTTTAAACAAAAACATGTTTATTTCAGTGAGTGCATGTGGCATTCCAAATTCGCTTTTTCTTGTTCAAAAGATTCAAAACTGTTTTGTATTTACTACTGGCTATTAAATACAAAACAGTTTCATTCAACATTCTTCAGCAATGTTTAATTTACCTATTTATGTACACTTTATCACGAAATTAAATGGTATAAACTTTTTCTACACTGGGTATGTCCAACAACTAGGTATATCTACATACAACGAGGTATGTATGTCTAGCTTCAAGAAGGAGGTCAATTGTAGAACCCTGGGGCTAGGTAGCTGGGCAGCGTTCGGAAAGTTACGTAACATCTGCTCGTCCCAAATATCGCATGACTCAATCCAAAAGTCTTCAGTGTGAGTTGCCATTGATATTTTATGGAACAGAGATGTGGTCGCTCACTATGGGCCTCCTCAGAATGCTCAAGTTCACCTAAATACAGAAAACGCAGCGTGGGATGACTCCCTACAAAGTGAACCGTAGGGACCTTCCCACGCTGCCTCTTCCGGTTCGTCGTCACCACTTGATAACATTTCTGCCCCAACAGTCGTCGCCGCGTCGGTTCTACGAGCTATGTGCCCTGTACACTGCCACTTCAACTTGGTAATTCTTCGGGCTATGTGGCTTTAGTCCGCCTGGGCATTTCTACATTACCGATTCCATCTCTACATTGTTCTTTAGGTGAACTTGAGCCTTCTTGGTAAACTTGTGAGGGTCGCTGGAAGGTGATGTGGGGAGGTAGCGCAAGATCAGCCTTTGTCGAGACCTTTGGGGAGGTGGTTGGTGATGTAAGCGGGGCGCGACATGGTCTGAATACTGAAACCATTTACTGCAACCATTTTCTACAACTTACTTGCAAGCCACTACCGTGCAAGTTGAAGACCGATCAGGCTATATTAATCTCTCGGCAGTGTACTGCCCACCACGACACTCAATCAAAGAGGATATGTTCACAGAGTTCTTTCAATCACTGGGAAATCGATTCATAGCCGGCGGTGATTGGAATGCAAAGCACACGCATTGGGGAGCCAGAACTACAGTAACAAGAGGTCGCGAACTTAATAAAAGCCTTGACTCTAATAAGCTCACCCATCTATCAACTGGAGAACCGACATATTGGCCTGCAGACCCTCATAAGACCCCAGATCTCCTTGATTTTTATATCGTAAAAAATATAAACCATCTGTACGTCCACATAAAATCTAGTCTTAATGGTTCCTCAGACCACACTCCTGTTACGCTAATGTTAAGCACCACAATCATATCTAGCGAGTTTAATAATGACAATCTGCATACTGCAAAAACTGATTGGGTCAACTTTCAAAGCTATCTTGAGGATTCTATTAATCTCAAACTTCCGCTAAAAACCGAAAAGGACATTGATTTTGCGTGCTTATACATCACAAATCTGATACAAGTCGCTGCGTGGGTCAATACTCCTGAAATAGTCCTATCCTCCCGAAGGGTCCCAATTCCTATCACTATTCGTGAAAAATATCAGAAAAGCGCAGACTACGTAGAGTGTGGCATGTTTCACGCAACAAGGAAGACAAAACTCGACTTAACCGTGCTATCGTAGATCTAAAAGTTACTCTTGCTGAAGCAGCCAATGAGACTTTGAAATGGAAGTTGGAAAGGATATCTCCGAATACAAGTGGTCATCTCTCTCTTTGGAAGGCTACCAAGTCAATGGGCCAACCCCAAGAGTGCTTTCCGCCTATCAAAATTGGTAATTCCCAAGAATTACCAATTTTGAATTACCAATTACAATCCAAATGTATGAAATACTTGGGATTCTACTTGGACCAACGTATGACATGGAAAGACCATATAACGAAAAAATGAGATGAGATTAATAACCGATTCAGAAATCTTTTGCGGTTACTAGGAAGACAGTCAACGCTATCCCTCAATAACAAACTTAGAGTGTATTGCAGTAATCAAGCCTATTTGGACTTTTTTTTTCATTTATTTATTCATGTTATCTTACAAGCTAACAGATGTAACATCCAAAACACTTACAAGATTAGTTTCCTTACAATTAAATTACACAGAGATTTATATAAAATAAGAATAATGTCAAAACCAATAAGAATAATAAGTCATAGTTAGTAACAATAAAAATAATAAAAATGAATTAAATATTTAAGTGGGACACTTACAATATTTTGTTTAAAATTATATGGAATTTATTATATAAATGACCCAATCCATCGGCAAATAAGTCCAGTTCGGGATGCTGAGCAATTATGTCCCCGATAGTGCGGAGTGCACGGTTTGTGGGCGCGTGCCGCCCGCGCTCGGTGCGCGCAGAGGGCGGCTCTAGGAGCCTCGGGCGGCGGCGCGGTGCTACCTGACCCTCCGAGTTCGCGGATATGTTTCTGGGAACCAAGATACGGACAACCTCTATTATTTGGGGACTATCAATTATATTATAAATTATCGACAGATAGTGCGCGACTTGAGACATGGCCCTTCTTAACTTCAACGTGTCCATGTCCACCATACCAGAGACAAATAGAGAAGGGTATAGGTAGGGATACTATCCGTACTGTTTCCTGTATATCCATCGAGCAAACTTACGCTGAATTCTCTCAGCCAAAAGCGCATATTTTCCCTCATAAGGATCCCAAATAATAGCACCATACTCGAGTTTACTGCGCACATAGGCATTGTATAATACTTTCGCAACCCCTATGTTATCGAATTGTGATGCAGTTCTCATGACAAATCCTAGTATTTTGTGTGCTGACTTGCAAATTTTGGTAATGTGCGTGTGGAAGTTTAATTTACTATCTAATATTAATCCTAAATCCTTAGTCTCATAAAATCTAATTCGTGCCTCCCTCACCTTTAGGGACGGGAGTAGTACTGGATAACTTCCAACTTTCTGGATATGGTATACAATTGTATAGATATAGTGTATTGATTATTATGGTATACAATTGTGGTCATCAGCCTGTAAATCCAACATAATGTGCCTCCAGAGAGCTCAGAACAATATATTGAGGACTATAAGTGGCACAACTTGGTTCACTCGCAACTCAGAGCTTCATGAGTACTTGGACATGAAAACTCTGATTGAAGAAGCTAAAGTTTACTCTGAAAATTACACAGATCGCTTGAAGAATCATCCTAATCCTCTGGCAAATATGCTTCTGCATAGAAATCATATAAAACTATTGAAAAGAGCCAATGTGCTTGGTGACTGAAGAGAGTTGGGGCAGTGGCCCTAATCCTCTAAAACTTATTGCACTTCAACCAACCTGATTATAGTCACTTGAGATTGATTAATAAAAATTAATAAGAATTACTAAAAAAGTTAGTGGAATGTGTTGGTAAAGACAGGTTAATAAAAAACAAGGTATATACATGCGAGATCATTGAGATCATCAGAAAACCTAAACCTGTCTTTACCAACACATTCCGCTAACTTTTTTAGTAATTATTTTACTGTTGAGTCAGCTCGCCTCTGGAATGCGTTGCCTTTAACAATTATTGTTTATAATGTATGTATCTATGTATGTATTATTATATTTATGTAATTAAGTATGTATTATATCTAATGACATGGTAAATATTTCGATTCCTACTTAAATTATTTTATCTTGCACTTCCCCTATTTATCTTTCTATATTTCTGCTTCCTCTCTATCCAAAGGTTGTCTGGAAGAGATCGCTGACTGTGATAATTTGCTTTTAATGTTTCCTATATTTTATATCTGTAATTGGTGTGCAATAAAGAGTATTTATCTTATCTTATTACTATTGATTATTTACTGATTTTGTGCAATTATTACCGAAGGAAGGTTTTCTGAATGGTAGTAGGTAAGTGGTATTTTGAATATGTCAATCGTTGACGAACTGCAAAGGTACAGAGCAGATCGGGCTCGAATATACGAGCGAGATTTAAGAGCCGTCGAATTCTGAATGAAATGATAATGATGTTAAATGTAAAAATAAATATAAGTGGGCGGGGGCGACATTTATCAATTTTTGCCCCGCCTTAATAATATTGAAGATCCGGAGCTGGTAGAAGGCGTAGTGCGGGGACAAATAGTCTGAAATTTTTGGTTGAATGAATGAACGTAACATTGTCTTAAAATTATGTGTTAATAGTTAGTACATATTGGACTCTTATTTTAGAACTAATGATAAGAGGTTTTAGAAGTTTTGTTAGTTGTTAGTTTAAATATAACTTTATCAGTACAGACTTGGTTTTAATTTCTTAAAATTATAATATTTACCAACTATATTCAATAATTTTATTTTTTTACTGTCTGTTCAGGTGATATATTTTCGATATTAGATCTGGATTGATTGATTGATATATTTTCGATATTAGATCTGGATAAATTAGATATGAAATAAATAATACATATAACGCGCACCTCCGTATACTGTTACGACGCAAGCCCTGAGGGAAAAGCACCCCTGCTTTCGGCGGGACGGGAAGACGCCGCGCCGCTTCGTGCCCGCCGGACAGTAGATATGTTTTGCTTTACTGAGTCGGTCGATTGTGTTTAATCCGTTATATACATAAAATAATATTACTATCTAATTCAATTTTTTACATTACTTCTCGTGAAAGCTCAGATGATACTCATTTATCTCATCATCATCATGTCAGCCAAAGTACGTCCACTGCTGGACAGAAGCCTCCCCAAAGAATGGGGGATATGCCGTAATCGCCACGCTTGGCAGACGGGTTGGCTATCGTAGGTTGATAGTCATAGTTCACAGAAAGACGCTGCTGCCCGTTCTCTGCTAGGTATTCCCTCGGTCGATTTTTTCGCCCATGGGATGTGATGGGGTGATAATATTCTATTCCGTTACCACTCAGCAAATCATTCCCATTTATCTATTCTTAACGAATGCCCATCACTAGAGATTATCTTAGTGTGAGTCTAAACAATGCGTTACTATGGTCTATGTTATACATGTGCGCAAATTTTAAGTTGGTGTGCAGGATTGTTATCGTGTGCGTTTACATGAATAAGATTTTAGTTAGCGCGTGTGCCATGCGTGTTTACCCCGTCCCCCGTGACAATTGGCAGAATATAATGTTTGGAAATTTAAAACGATAACGTCTCCATGACAGCTAAATGCTCGAAGTATGGGCCAAAGCCTTCGATATCCAAAGTCCAACAACACGATCCAGTTACGCACGGATGAAAGTTGGAAAAAAAGGGTTGAAAGATGTAAATATGTTACTCTGGGAAACTACTGGAAAAAGCCCAATATTATTCTGTTTCTTAAAACTGTGAAGTGGACTCATAGACAAAAAGCTGTACAAAACGCATACCTAATTTGCACTATGGTTCGATTGATTGATGTTGTGTTTGTCATTTTTACTTTTTACTTTGACTGTCAAACTGTCAAAAAACATTTTGAGGTTATCATTATCTGGTCCATAGAAGAACTTAATAACATCCACAATGCGTCTTTCGCAAGTTTTAAAACGACAACACATTGATTTCATGTTCAAAAAGCATTGGATAATACAAGGTCAACGTGTACCCATCGACACCGGCGCTGAAGCATACTTAAAATCTAAAGGGTTCAAAGTGGAAGATGCCCTCGAATTTGTGAAAGAGCCTCAACATAGAGAAAGGTAAAATTGTAACGTAAACAAATGAGCTCTACTCTAAATGTAGTGAATGTGCCCAATGTGTAGGTATTGCTAATTTCAATTTCAAAGTGTACCATGGAGACAGAGAATGAGCGCACAATATCACTTGTCTGATTAATTTACCATAACTTACATATTATGTCCATCCATGTCCTCATTTCATTTGTAATGCAATCTTTATTAATAAGAGTTATCATAAAAATGCGCTCTTAAAATCTATCTATATACACAATATTCCATATCTTAGTCCATATATTATTTTACCTATATAAAATTTCAGTTGCTGGCCTTATTTAACAAATATGTATTTATTCAAAACATAATTGCAGCATTAATATTGTGGGTCCATATGATAAACAAATCCCACTAGATGAAAATCATCCAGACTACAAAGAAAAGCCATGTTACACATTGAAAAATGACACTGTACTGCTTGAAGGTATCTCACAAGCTCAAGTGCTAACCAAAACTATAGTAGCAGAGAATAAACTGCCTCCAAGAATAGAAGAACTTGCAGAAATATCTACTCCAGCAGCTATACATGAGAATATTAAAAAGGCTATATTAGCTGCTAATGTTTTTGATACTGAACAGAAGAAGTTGCCCAAAATCAAGGATCCTGTAAGACCGGCTTATAACTTCCCCAGGATATATGGCATCACAGATAGGAGACGGAAGTAAGTAAAGCATTGGGGGAGAACGAAGATGAATAGAAAATGAACATTATATCTAAACACTAAATCTCTAAGGCACACTCCTTGCTAATGCCAATTTGCCATTTATATTAAAATTACGTTGTTACCTGCTTAATTAGTTAGTTGAGTGATTATTGTATGCACTTAGCCTCCTGATTGCACTATTGTACCTTACCTTACTTGGCTACTCAAACCATTTTAGTATCATCCAGAAGTCCAAGAGACCTAAAAGTATGTCTTAAGTTCCTCTGTAGTGTCTTTGGAGCATTCAGGAACTTGGCCCATTGGTAAGCAACTCCCTTGCAATATAAGAGTATGTGTGTTGTAACCCTGTCATTCCTATATATATATATTAGAAATCAACCAAACCACAGAAGCCTCTGGTGATATATAGAGAATAATACTAAGGTTTGTTACACAAATTCAATGCTGCATATAGTTAGCATGCAATACTCTAAAAGTTATGACTTGCTGTTGGCCTGCATGAATGATAAGCAGAGTAGAACTGAAATTATCCAAAATCTAGACTCTGCATTCTTGTTTATCTCATCTCTTATGACTGAAGTAAAATATAAACAAGTCCAATTTTTTGTAAAGTGACACTAGCTGCACACATTGTTGCAAAAAGGTAATTTATTGTAGCATGTGTTAATTAATCATGTCATTATAACTTATCTCTATTAAAATTTTATTTTTTTTATTTTAAGGAAGACACAGCTAGAGCATTACTAAGCATTGTAAAGCCAATTGATTATGTCTCTTTTGTATGAATCATAATTTGATGGGCCTGTTGGTGTGGTTGGCAGATACTTGCCTTTAACACTGCAGGTCATAGGTTTGATTCCCACCCAGGACAGATATTTGTGTGCTTCAACATGTATGTTTTCCCTAATTCTGTGTGTGAGTGTAATTATCTATACAAGTATGTATTTACAAAAGTAAAGTATGTCATGTATGAATAATGTCCCAGGATAATATTATTACTAAATTAATATATAGTTTAGTTATAATAAATTGACTGCACGTGTGGCGCAGTGGCTAAGACAGTCGCCTCGCCGCTTCCTGTTGCGGGTTAGATAGTATAATCCCTAAGAATTTATGTACTTGGTAAGTTAAGCTGATCTAACAGTTGATGTAATTCGGCTCACATGATCATTACTGTTCACAGTGAAATCCTAACTAACAGATTGGTACAACTAATAGAGAAGAGCAGCGACACTGAAGTCACCCAATCTAAGTATGTAGTCAATAATGTGGAAAGCACAACAGTATTTGACAAGGAAGATGAACTTCTTCAGTTCCAAGAATTATCTCACATTCTGGTGACCAGCAACAAACCTATCAAACATGACACAGAGAAGGACATACCATTTATTCAAATCCCTGATTTGTATCCTGTGAAGCACACTGTTACAATGCCTCCAGAACATTTCTACAGTAAAACTAGTAAATACCGTAAGTATTAAATCTAAACTACTGCAACTATTATTACTTTATTTAAATGTTGAGACCATATGGTTACTAATCTTAAGATTTGATGATTAGTTTCCTAAAGTTAATCCATAATGTATTGTTATTTTAGTAATATTATAATCCTAAAAGTGTGTTTTTTACCACTTCAAACCACAATTACTTAACCAATTCCAGTGACAAAGGTACATCTAAGGCAAGGAATCTAGATTTTCCAGCAGGAATTTAGATACAAGTTGATCTGCAATATTAAATTGTTAAGTTTCCATTAAATTTAAACTAAATAAAACTAAAACTTCAATAATTACTGGTAGGAGACATTACTCCTACCAGTAGACTCCATACCTGCAAACTTAAAACTACATATTTCAATTCTACATGTTTGTTGGATTTAATGTTTAGTCTATGATTGAAGAAGTGAGCTGTATATATAATATCAATAGATGATCATTCAGTGAATATTCGGGCCTAGAAAGAATAACAGGGCCACCCCATAGCATTCCATGGGTGTCGTAAAATGAGACCAAAGGATACCGGGTAGTCAGATAGCAGTGCCACCTGTGTACTAGCTACCACCTAACTACGGTCGCCAACTCGCATGCCAAGCTCGGTGACTACAGCAAACCCATCCAAATGGCAATGTTATACCTTTGAGGGAGGCCTATGTCCAGAGATGGACGACATCAAGGGCTCTACTGGCTAAGTCGCCGAACTTCAATTTTTAAATGGCGTTCAAATAAATAAAGGTTAAAAATGACTTAATCTTTAAATCGGCTTCCATGGGCACATGTGACGTCATAAATGGTCCGGAATCGATTGTCAACGTTAAAGCCGATTTAACGATTGATTAAGTCATTTTTAACCTTTATTTAAGAAATCGATGTTCAGCGACTTAGCCGGTAGAGCCCCAGGCTGATGTATGATGATGATCATTCTTTATACTCTCAATATGTTGACGTATTTTCTTTGTGTTTCAGCAATTCGACCTACTGTGACCTTGAGACACCCACACACCACTTGGCTCCACTACAACAGCACAGAAGTTAACAATATCTATGAGACACCAGTCACTCGAGAACAGATCCTTGGGAGATCATTGACACATGCATTTACAGTAGCCAGCTCATACGCAAAGCAGTTACATGGGGTAAATAAGACTAATACATATATTTTTATCAAGCTGTGTGAAATTAAACTTTTTTGATTCTTGAAATATTCACAACCAGCTTTATTTAGGGATTATATAGTAGTAGTAATTATATTTCAATAACCTTTTATGGTTACGGGTACGGTTGTCTGGAAGAAATCGCTATTATGCGATAAGACCGCCAATTGTACATTATTTAAATATTAAGTTTCTTTTTGTAATACATTTTTATAGTGTGTGCAATAAAGTGTATCTATCTATCTATCTTTTCGAATTGTGGAGATCTTTGGGGGGAGGCCTTTGTCCAGCAGTGGACGTCTTTCGGCTGATATGATGATGATGGTGAACCTTTTCGAACATTTCATAATAAATCAATAACCATTCCAAGTACGCTCATTAAACCTGTCTTCTTAACATATCAAAATGTAATTCAAATTCAATTCAAAAATATTTATGATTTGAGCATCGTTGGTATCATACAATAGCCTGGAGACTGGAAGTTGGTGGTGTTACACCCCTGTACCTCGGAGAGCACGTAAAGACGTCGGTCCGGTACCAGAACTCTCGCCGGTCATGTCAGATGTCATATTTAGTACAAAATAAAATACCTATGTGATTTTGTTTGGGTTAGACAACCATGAACTCGTCCGGCGGTTGGATTAGAGAGTCTACCGCGCCTATAGACCCGACTATCAGGTTGTATGTATTTATCTAAAATATTTGGTTAAAATTTGATGATTATGGTTTGGCTGCAGTCTTAAAATAGTGGATTTTTAATCAATTTAAAAAAATCCGGATTCTGATAATTTTCGTTGTTGTTTCTTAAAACAACCAGATTGGACAACTAGTTATTTACAATAGTATTAGGCATATGTTGTTATGCATTATATGCATGGAATTTAAATATACTAAGATATGGGCAACAAAGTTTTAAAAAAAGCCAATCAATTGTCCACAAACTATAACACAACTATTTCTAGAGTTCAATGTATAAGTTGACATTCTTCACCTGTTGAATGTTGTGAATATTACTGTTTTAGTTTTAGCCAAATAACAGATTCCTAAATCAATGTAATATTTGTTTATCATTTAATGTTTATATCCTATTATTGTGTATTTTTTGCAGGAAGACGTGAAGGACCTTCCTGAACCTATATATGTAAACTGCATACAAACAGATGGACAGAAGTATCACTTTGGTGTCTTCGAACTCAACACCTTGAACCTTGATGGTATAGAAGGTACAAAAAACATTTGGTATTGCAAAAACGACCTTAAGCTGTACGATTCAAGTCGATATTTCAGTGGCATGCCTGTATTAGAGAACTATAATGGCAAAGTGTATGGCTACATCAATGCCATGTACAACTGTTGAACTGGGTGATCTAGAATTAGTGTGAAGTAATTATAGTAATTGAATATTTTGAGAAAATCTTTTATTTACTCATATTTATAATCAATCTCTCGGAAAATATTTACTACCTATTCTTAAATTATTAAAAAATAGTCAATACAACATTGGAGTGTGATAAGAAAGCAAAGTATGATTGTAATGTATTCATGTGTATATCCCATTATATTTACAAGAACATAAATACATTTATTTCAGATTAGAATAGATAATGCTTACACATACCGAAACACTTTGTACATTAAATAATAGTACATTAAGAAATGGAAACGTAAATTTATCAACAAGCTCATTTATCCATCGCGAATTTCTGCAGCCGACGTCTCCGCAGCTCGTCGGCGTCGGAATCAGTCTTGTCTCTGGAACAATAATACATAAATGTAATACAAACTAGAGAAACAATACATCAGGCTGTTTGATGGTTTAAGTTCGCTAACCATGTGTACAAGCAACGTCAACAAGAAACCCTACTACAGCAACACATCAAGCTATATTATCCAGTATAAGCTGATCTCGCGTTGTGTAGGATTTCCATACAATGGCAGGTCAGCTTATATTGGAAATGTATAGCGTTATAATTTATATGTAGCCGTGTGTACCTAAACTAGAATAAAGATTACTACTTTATTCAGAAAATTCTACTAATGTCACACTAATATTATAAAGGCGAAACTTTGTGAGTTTGTATGTTTGTTACTTCTTCACGTCTAAACGGCTGGAAAGATTTTAATAAAATTTGGTATGGAGTTAGCCGACACCCTGGATTAACACATAACACTAATATTATAAAGGCGAAAGTTTGTCAGTGTGTATGTTTGTTACTACTTCACGTCTAAACAGCTGGAGCGATTTTAATAAAATCTGGTAAGGAGTTATCTGACACCCTAGATTAACACATAGGCTATAATTTAACGGGGGTAAAACCGCGGGGAACAGCTAAAATCCCTCGACCTCCGGCATGAAAAGCAAGCATTTGCCAACCACACCAACAAGCCCGTCAGTTACAACAGTTATTTATTTGATTACTAGCTGTGCCTGGCGGTTTTACCCGATAAACTTTATAAATTATAGCCTGTGTTAATCCAGGGTGTCAGCTAGCTCCATACAACATTTTATTGGAATCGCTCCAGCAGACGTGAAGAAGTAACAAACATACACACTCACAAACTTTCGCCTTTATAATATTAGTATGATTTGGATAAGCATGCGCGTTGTGGTGGGGACCATCACTGGACACTGCTCACTCAACAAACACTTTAATACTAACGGCATAACTGACAGCCCTCTGTGCAGAGCGTGCATGGACGCTGACGAAACGGTCGCGCATGTGCTCCTCGAGTGCACAGGCATCGTGAAAATCCGGAGAGAAACCTTGGGTTCACAAAGAACTCTTACGGAGGCCCTAAGAAGTTTGGGTGCCCTAATATGCTTCTGGAAGGAAGTGGGCTGGATGGAGTGAAGGCCGCCATGGCTCACGTACAATGGTCCACATCGGGACTAAGTGCGGAAACCATATGCGGTAACTGGTAGAGCTGCTGCTGGGGTACTCTTTTTTTTTGTCTCATACAGTCGTCGCCTTTAGTCGACTTCGTGTGACTTGTTAATTTTGTAAATGTGCACGGATGCACCCACCGTTTGTTCATCTTGCAAGAGGTTATTTTAATGCGAAATGGAATGTTATTGTTTATTACCTCATATTTATTTGATTAACTAGATGTCATCGGTTCTGTACGTGCATTAGCCCACATACCAGCCAATCACAATGTAAAAACAAAAAACAATGTTAATAAGGATATAAAAAAAAAACAAAAAGCAAAAGAAGACGAAAAAAGCAAGCCCGGAGTTTCTTTGTGGCTTTCTTTTTCCGGGTCTTCCACCTAGGTAGCTAGAGAAAGCCGCAGGCTAGCTAGGGTAGGATCCGCAGCGGCTAGGATCGCGTTGCCCCCTTAACACGTGATCGGTAATACCGTGCAAGTGATCTGACCCCCATTTCGAATTCCATCTTTTTACTTCAGCGGCCGCCTGAGATGTGACCCATAAGGGTGCCCTCAGGTATTAGTCGTTTAAATTAAGCTACTGGTTGAGAGCCTTTTGCGCTAGCCAACTGCTCGTTGTTTTCAATTCTTTAATTTGATATACTATTGCTAAATGTAACAATAATAGCTTAGTAACTTGCTATTTATTATTTATTTAAGAATATTAAAAATACATGTGACGAAACAGACCGCACGGACGGACTAATTTAAAATAATTTATTATTTTAATTACTGTTTTTAAACTGTGTTTATGTAATACATTGTGAGCTTGACAAGTACAAGTGTATGTAAATACCCAAGTGCTGAATAAATTTCATTATTTCATTTCATCATACCCACGAGCACAGTGTTTTTCAACCTGTGGGTCGCGAAGCATCTAATGGGGGGGTCGCGAAACTTCTATAGGGAAGTTGCAAAAACATGGGAAAGCTAGTCATAGGGTCGCAAATGAATTTGGAGTATTATTATTAGGCCTGCTGCAAATACATTAACAGTTTAGCGCGAAGTTCCAAAACTCTGGCTAGTACTTTGTCTCTTGACAACCACCTAACCTCTGAATAATAAAGTAAATTTTGGTGGAGTGCTTTCTATTCCTCTTCACAAATTTTAATGATGTATTTATCCGAGCCCTATGAAAATGAATAAAAATATTGGATATGTGTCACAAAATAAAAGAAACATGAAAAAAAAGCGGGTAAAAAATGGGTAGGGGGGTCGCGTGATGAAAAAGGTTGAAATACACTGCTTGCACATTAGTGGGACAAGATGATGATGATAGTATGATTTCCAACATTAGGTATGATAACTCACCTATTAGAGTCTATAGGCGTAGTGGTGTCAGGCTGTGGCATCTGCGGGCTGTCGTCGGGCATCGTTTTGCTGGTGGAGGGAACGGGCGAGGGCTGCTTGTAGCTCGACGTGGTGGGCACCACGTCCGGCTCCACCTTCACGTGTGTTGACGGTGTTGGTGTAGACTGCTTGGTAAATTCTTCTGGTCGACTGGAAGTACAAGAATGTTATGAGTACTTATGAATGATATTGATACGATAATCTTTTGCGGGTCGCTATAAACCGCTGGATGCGAATAACGCAAGACCGGCAATTGCGGAGATTTTTGGGGTAGGCCTTTGACCATCAGTGGACGTCTTTGAGACTGATGATGATGAATTATATACTAGATGAAATCCTAAAATTACATCCAGTTTTTTTTCATATTTAGCGAAAACAGACGTTTTTAAAACTGTTTTCTTCATATTCCTTGCTTTTTCTCATGTCTATTGGGGTCACTAAGACTGGTCTTAACCGGTTGAGGCTAGCTAAAACACGCCTTGTTTGCCGCCGCTCAACAATTATACAGGTGCGTACAAAAAATGCTAATAAAATATTATAGGTTCCCCTCAAAAGGGCAGAAAATGTTCATTACAGATGAGTACACAAATAATGTAGCACCCTCCGGAATTGCGCGGAGCACAGCCGTGTTAAAGATTGCTCATCGTAAAATATTCACAAAATCTAGTTAAAAACAAATATTCTAATATAAAAACTATTTAAAAGTGAAGACTAACCAAATAACAACAAAGTGGTGAAATATCAAACGTGTGTATTAACAATAATACGTATTATAGATCAACAGTAAATAAATCTACAAGAAAGTGATCGTTAAAATGTGCAGTGACTTGCAAGTGTGAATCATACAAGACGACCGACTATTCATTAGTCTACGTCACGACGCGACCGGAGACAAGACACACTCACAACTGATTGCTAAATTCGCTAAGAAAGTCGTAGCGAAATCTGGCCTGGTGGCTAATGTGTCTGCCCGAACATTAGTGACGTCGACTGGTCGATGGTTCGAACCCCAGTAAGTGTGTTCTTTTTGTATAAAAAAAAAGAACATAAGAACTTATAGACATTACTCCAAACATATGGGCAAACAGCAACACATATAAAAATAAAAATGGCGCCTATACGTTTGTGTGATGGCTGTCTACAAAAAATTCAAAATAAAGAATATTTAATCTGCTCGCTGTGCGACAATAACTACGACTTCAAACTGTTCAAATATCACAGTACAAAAATACTATACATTGAGTAAGGATAATAAAAAGCAATGGAAGTGCCCCAACTGCGTTTGTAAGATGCCTAAAAAAGGAAATATAAACACGCCAATTAGAAGCGCAGAAGAAAACTTACAAGTTATAACAAACCAAGAGCACCAAAACAATATAACACTTAGAGGAATACGGTCACACCGGACATACAAAAGTATAGATGATAGTTTAACCACTCCCGAGGACGAATCCACTATCCTAGGGAATACAATTCAATCTGATATGAATTTACCAAACGAATTTGAAATACAAGAGCGTCATTTGAAGACTGATAATTTAGAGGATGTTTTGGATCGCAAATTAAAAATAAACAGGGAATTGTTGCTCCAAGAACTACGAACCTTGATAGCTTCTGAAATAGAAAAAGCAATACCAATATTAAAATGCGATATTACAACAAACACAAAGGCAGTAACGGAAATAGAAATCGGTATAAAAACTGAAATAAATAAAATTAGCACCCACATAGGACACTTAAGTAAAGAAACCACTAAGTTGTCAGAACAAATAAATAAATTACAAACTCAACTAACAACATCATCTCTACGTTCGACAACCGCATCTACAGAAACAAAAACATCCAGCAATTTTTTAGAATCGACTACTATTCAAGACAGAGATAATAATAACAAAAAACTTGTCATCTATGGGCTTACAGAATACAACGACGAAACTGAATTTGACGTTCATGACCGCATAATATATGCATTTCAGGACATTCTTAACATTAATTTAACAGGATATATAGAAGACTTATCGAGAATTGGAAAAAAAGGCTATAAAAGACCCTTAGTAATCGAACTACTATCAAAAAGGATGAAAAAATATATTTTATCCAACAAAATGCTATTCAGAAATACAGGACTAACTATCGATCAATACTTAGATGAAAAATCTTTAGAAATACGCAAACAACTCAGGAAACGTCTAATCGAGGCAAGGAAAGATGGTCACCATGCAGTAATTAGAGATAATGTACTAATAATTGATGGAAAGATAAACCAGGACGTCTTATTGAACCCGACCGGACCCACAGTAACGAATATTAGTCAAAAACTCTCAAAAAATGGAAACCTGGAAAGTCACAGTCACTGCCTCTTAGAAAATCTCAACGAAACGGTGATAGAAAACACGCCCAGCTCGCCTGGATCCAAGAGTACAAATAGGATAGATACAACTAATTTTCGTAGGAAACAACATTAAGATACTATACCAAAACTTAAGGAGCTTTAATAATAAGAAACATCTTATAGAGCACATATTAAGTGAAAATACAGATATGGAAATTCTCTGCTTCACGGAAACATGGATAACGGAAGACAAGATTGACTTGCTACAATTAGAAGGATTTAGTTGCGCTGCGTCATTCAATAGAAAGGAACATGATTGTGGAGGGGTTTGCATTTTCCTGAAGGGTGATACAGATTATACCGAGCGGAAAGACTTGACTGATTTGTCAATAGAATATGTATTTGAAATTTGTGCTATTGATATTCCTAAACTAAACGTAATTATTATAGTACTCTATTGGCCAGTTAAAAACAGAAAAACTGAGTTATTTTTTGGTTCATTGGAAAAACTCCTGCAAATTACACTACAAAAAAAACTATAGTAAAAAGATTATAATTGGAGGCGATTTTAATATCAATATACTAGACAAAAATAATTTAACATACTCTCTTTTAAATTTAATGGAAAGCTTTAATTTTGAGCAATATATTAAAGAACCTACAAGAGTAACTTACCAATGTGCTACATGTATTGACCTACTTTTTTCTAATTATCAGGATAAAAATTTAACGATTCAAATCAAAGACTTCGGCCTCTCTGACCATAAAGGTATTGTAGTATCAATTCCAAAAAAGTATGCAGAGGACAAAATCAATTGGTTCACAGAAAAAAGGATATATAACGAAAAAAATGTAAAAAATTTCAAGTCTGAATTAGGTAATGTCGACTGGACTACTGTTACAGTTCTCTCACATTCCAAAAATGCCAACGAAAACTATAACCTATTCCACATAAAAATAAATAAAATACTCGACTCTTGTATACCTAAAATAAAAAAACGTATCAAACATAAAACCAAAAGTTCATGGTTAACCGCTGGACTAAAAATATCATGTAAACACAAACGAAATTTAAAATTGTTAAGTAATCAAATTAAGAATCCCATTTTGGACAAGCATTATAAACAATACGAAAAACTTCTAAAAAAAACAGCTAAAAAAATTAATTACATTAATATGATAAAAACCTCTAAAAACGTCACGAAAACTATGTGGCACATTGTCAAGCAGCGTACCAATAAACTGCCAAAAAGACAACGAAAAAATATTAAATTAAACGATCATGGTACATCAATTGAAGACCCCAGCGCTGTAGTTAACAAATTCAATGGCTTTTTCGTATCAGTTGCAAATGATAATGATATTAACGCACATGCCTCTCAGCCACCTGGTAGGCCAGTCATAACATTCTCAGAAAATTCAATTTATATCAAACCAACAACTATGAGTGAAATCGTAGCTATAATTAAGGGATTAAAGAACAAGAGCAGCTTTGGGTTTGATGAGCTACCCCCAATGTTAATAAAACAATGTGCATCTGAACTCACCTTACCACTAACGATCTTAATAAACCAATCTCTGACTGAGGGTATTGTACCTGACCTCTTAAAAGTATCTATCATAAAACCCATACATAAGAAAGGTGACGAGACAGACACTAACAATTACAGACCCATATCACTTTTACCAACCCTTGCAAAAATTTACGAAAGTGTTATGTCAAGACGGCTAACTTCATACTGTGAAAAATTTAATATACTAGACGATAACCAAAACGGTTTCCGCAGAAATCGTTCCACGATACTAGCAACCTATAAATATATCCAGGAAATTTTGAATATACTCAATGATAAAAAATATGCAAATGGTGTCCTACTAGATATGAGCAAAGATTATGACAGAGTTTCTCATAGAATCTTATTAAATAAGCTTTATGGAATAGGGGTAAGGGGTATAGCCCTAGACTGGTTTAGATCATACTTAAATAATCGCATTCAATATGTAGAAATTGAGTACTACGATGAGGGCAACAGAATTACACGTGTTAGATCTCAACCAGCCCACGTAAATAAGTCAATCCCTCAAGGAAGTGTATTAGGGTGTATATTATTTATAATATATATAAATGATTTGCCAAAAATATTAAAACCTACTAGTATCCTATTTGCTGACGACTTGTCTATAGTTTTTCCTAGTACAAATGAAACTTTAGCGCAAGATGAACTAAAATTTTTATTATCCTCTGTAAGCCACTGGCTTGAAGACCATAATTTAGTATTAAACTACTCAAAAACAAAAATAATGCAGTTTAGGCCGTATCAGAAAAAACAGTTAAACATTAACCTTTCATTCAATAACGTAGAGATAGAATGTGTGGATCATTTCAAACTATTAGGAATAGAAATAGATACAAATGTGAATTGGAAAAAACATATGCAGAACTTGGCATCGAAATTATCACGATTCACGTATGCATTAACTCTTTTAAAAAAAACCACCGACGTAAAAACAGCCAAAATTGCTTACTATGCTTACGCCCATGCATGGCTTAGCTACGGTATCATGTTGTGGGGAAATAGTAGTGAGGTACAAAAAATATTTATTTTACAGAAAAAATGCATAAGAATAATTGCTAATATTGATGCAAGGGATAGCTGTAAACCACATTTTATAGATTTAAATATATTGACGGTCACATCGTTATATATCCTGGAAATCTGCAAATTTGTGAAGAAAAACTACCATCTATTTAAACAAGTGAAAGATAACTACTCACGACCTCTAAATTTAAGACACCAAAACAGACTGGCCGTTCCCCAGACGAAACTAAGCCTTTACAAATCGGGGCCATACGCTAGTGCCATTAATATATATAATAAACTACCAAAAGTTATACGAGACGAACAATTATGTGATTCTTTCATTAGACAACTCAAAGGCTATTTAATCCAGAAAAGTTTTTATACGCTACAAGAATTCTACAATGACAGCCAGCCTAAATAAATAAATAGTAATATAAAATTAATGCTAGAAGGCAAAACCTGGAACCAAATAATATGACATTCTCTTTGTATTCCCTGACTATTTGATGTACCAGATGACATTTAATATATTGAATGTAAAATTAATTATCATTGACATGCATGAAACTTTTTTATATATTTTTTTTCTCTTATTATTTAATTATTTGACTATGTAATAATACTGTAATTTTATATTTATTCTATTGATTGTATTGTGTAAAATTAAAATGATAAATATTAAGTATTAATGTAATATGTACCTAATGTTGCTGTGCCCTTACAGGGTATCATGTTGAAACATAAGTAATACCATTGTAACAACATTGTATACACATGATTTGCAATAAATAAATTGAAATTGAAATGTAATAAATGGTGCACAATTATAAAGCCTAATGCCACTAGGTATATAAACACAAGTATCACATGGAACATTTCAACGACGAACAAGTAATATGGGTCACATAAAATAGGTATTTCATTATCACATGTCTTGCCGTTAAACAATAAAGTTTGGCGAGTATAAAACCATCATATTATTATGACACTAATAATCCGAGGATAAAATCCGAGGCATAAATCTAAAAAACACTACCCTTATCTAGAAAATTATTCAGTTCACATACAAAATTACAATATTTTTCTAGTATTATCTAAAAAATACGTAAAGATAACGATTGAATAAATTAAAACTATACTGATATAAATATCGAAAATAGATTAAACATAGATAAGATAAAATATAATAATAATAAACATAGATTAAGTTGTAATTTGTTAAGATACTAAGAAACCACTACATTCACGCGGACATAGTCACGGGCATGGTATACATTCAGTCAAAAAAGTATCGGGAATGGATGATTTGTTTATGGTTCCAAATTCAATCTTTTGTTTTTTTTTTGTTGACGTTAGATTGGCACAACTGTTTTCCATTTTGGCGCGGAGTTTGAGTTGCATCTGTGTATTTATATTAAATACAGTGCTGGTTTTAGTAATATCATATATAGTATTGCGAATTTCATAATGGACAAAAATATCGAACAAAGAGTTTGTCTTAAATTTTGCATCGCTAATGGAATTTCGTGTTCGGAGTCACTGAAAATGTTACAGAAGGCTTACGGTGAATCGGCTTTATCAAAAACTCGTGCATATGAGTGGTTCAAAGCGTTCAAAAGCGGTCGAGATGTGATGAAAGATTTGCCTCGCTCTGGTAGGCCATCAACGTCTGCAACTGAAGTTAACATCGCAAAAGTGAAGGAAATAGTGACTGAAAATCCTCATTCAACTCTGAGAGAGATAGCCGGGCAACTTTCTGTATCTCACGAGTCGATTCGTACCATTTTAACTTATCATTTGGGTATGAAACATGTTGCCGCTCGGCTAGTCCCAAAAGATCTGAATTTTCTCCAAAATCAAAATCGCATGAAAGTCGCTAAGGACATAGTAGAACGAGTCAATTCTGACCCAACATTCATGAAACGCATTGTTACTGGTGACGAGACGTGGGTTTACGAGTTTGACATGCAAACTAGTCAACAAGCTTCGGAGTGGCGCCTTCCAACTGAACCGAAACCGAAAAAACCACGCCAAAGTCGATCAAAAGTCAAAGTCATGTTGACTGTTTTCTTTGACTATCGCGGTGTTGTGCACTCTGAATTCATACCAGAAGGTCGAAATTCGACGAAAAAGGCCAGATTTGTGGAAAGAAAATTCTTGGATTTTGCACCACGATAATGCGCCTTCGCACAAGGCCATCATTGTGAACGAATTTATGACCAAACACTCAACAAATACCATCCAGCAACCACCATATTCAACTATGGATATGGCTCCAGCTGACTTCTTTCTTTTTCCTAAACTCAAATTACCACTTCGTGGTACCCGTTTTCAATCGGTAGAAGACATAAAGGAGAATTAGCGGCGAGAACTGAACTCAATTCCGAAAGCAGCGTTTAAAAAATGTTTTCATGAATGGATTATTCGTTGGCGTAAGTGTATCGTTTCTGAAGGAGTATGCTTTGAAGGTGATAAAATAAATTTGGATGAATAACAAATATTTTGTATATTATTAATCTTTTCCCGGTACTTTCTTGACAGAGTAGTATTTTATAAGTTCAGACGGATTATACTACTTTCATTATAAAAATAACTTACGACGCGTCCGTTTGAGTGGAAACCGTAGCGTTATTCTGCGGCAGGTTGGCCACAACTGTCGAGTACTGTTGCATGAGGAGCACCGACGCGTCCAGCATCGCCTGAATCTCACGTAGCAACTGCAAAATATTAACACATTTGTAAAGCGTCTATAGATTTTGCACTATGTTGGGGAATGTCTATATAATTAGCCTAGTGTAAGTTTAGGCAGGAGGCGGAGCTTGTGACGTCATCGAAAGTGGAGTGATCGAACGCGGAGGCTCCGAGCGGCGCGCACGCCTGTCGACCTTACTCTTATTCCATCGCCAGAGGTATACGGACGGTACTTTGTTAATACCACATTGCCATTTTGGTTTGGAAATCATATTAATTTGAATAATAAGATTGTTATTTCGAGAAATATCTTTATTTTTATAAAATACCAAACCAAACCAAACTTTACCAAACTTTCATTAAATGTGATCTTAATGAACAATTCATCACCATAATTTCAAAGTTATTAATATTACATTTACAATAAATTAAATTATTATATTTATATTTAGCAATCACGGTATTGCTAAATATAAAGAAATTAAAGAAATGGCTGATTAAAAAATGATTTTTCACAATTGAAGAATTCCTCGATTTTAAGAGATTTTTATTGACATTTTTAATAAATGTATAATAATGAATATACTTAACCATTTTAACAATAAATATAATAATTTAATTTATTGTAAATGTAATATTAATAACTTTGAAATTATGGTGATGAATTGTTCATTAAGATCACATTTAATGAAAGTGGCAGGGCGTTTAATGTCCACTTTTAGCTATCGGATTCACTTAAAGAATATATCACCTCACTCTGGGTTTAAAAAAAAACATTCCAATTAATAATAGCACTGCGCCACAGGTGTATAAATTATTCTGACTTAGGAATAGAACCCTAGAAGCCTAGGATAGTATTATACGGAGTGAACACGCAACGGCTAAACAAACGATTAGTAGCTAATATGAATGACTAGCTGTGCCCCGCGGTTTTATCCGCGTTAAACTTTATAAATTATAGCCTATGGGTTAATCCAGGATGACTTCATACCAAATTTTATTAAAATCGCTCCAACCGTTTAGACATGAAGAAATAACAAATATACACACTCAAACTTTCGCCTTTATAATATTAGTGTGATATAATGTCAAAGTGAAACAATACCTGTAGACGAGCCTCAATATTTCTACGTTCATTGCCCTCCATACGTTGCAGCTCGGCGGTAGTCAGGTTGGCGAGGGTAGCAGGGCGGGGCGGCGGCGGTGGCGGGATACCCCACGCCATCATTGCTGGAGAACAAAACCACCAGTGATATGAATCTGCTCCAAAGACTATAAAGCTTTCTTTCATTTGTTTAATTTTCTCGGTAGATAGCTTAAGTTTAGTTACTTTTAGTTGCATCTACCCTTTATGATATACCTTGTACGAGAATACATATAATAGTATTAATATAATAATAATATCAACATTATTCACACACCACAAACTAAGCAGAGCTTGGACTATGGAAACCAGATAACTGATATACTACATATAATACTTTTCTTTTGTAAATACATACTTATATAGATAATTACACCCAGACCCAGGACAAACAGACATATTCATGCACACAAAAAACATATGTCCTGGGTGGGAACCGAACCCACGACCTTTGAAAAGCAAGCATTTGCCAACTACGCCAATAGGGCCCTCAATAATAATTAATAATATAAGAAAACCGCTGAGGTTTCCTCTAAGATGGAACTATGAGTAAAAAAGTATTTTCTTTACCTGACAACATATGGAATAATAAATACTAAATAAGTTGTGGTTAAATTTCAACTTTTTATGTCCACGGTTTTAGGCTGGACAGTCAGTAAGTAGAGTGGAAATAGGAGACTTTACGTTAAGCGGAATGCATCACATCAATTCATCACCGTCGCCGTTGAAGGGATAAAGGCAGTGGCTTAAAGGCTAAAAGCAAACGTATGTTTGGTACTAACGTGGCGGAGGCGGCATGTTGGGGAACGGCGGCGGCTGGGGCGCTGCGGGGCCGGTGGGCGCGGGCGCGGGGGGCGGCGCCGGGGAGGGCTCGGGCACGGGCGCGCGCAGCACGTTGAGGCGGCACGTGGGGCACGTCTGCTGCCGCTGGAACCACAGGCGCAGGCACGCCGCGTGGAATATGTGGTTACACGGCAACTTCTTCGCGCCTGGAAAACAATAACACGTATTGATTTTATGTTACACTAAGTAGCACTCTCTATTATTAAGATTAGTTACGAAATTTTGATCTCACTATGATATTAAGTATTGAACTGTATTTGATTATTTTCTTTCTTTATGAATCTTGTCCAAGTAAACCTTTATTATAATAAGTGCAACCCATGTGATCGGTACCCAAGATACATGCACAATGCCTAGTTTGGGACCAATGTTATTTTTAATACTGCAAAACTTTACTGAAATAAAGATATTCTTAATTCAATTCAATTCGGACTCGCACAGATAACCATTAAGAACATCTGTATATTTATTATTATCTGTATTAGTTTACTGATTAAATGTATTTTCTTTCTATGCAAAAAAAAAGACCTAACCACTTCCCTTTGAAGCCGGTTAAAAATAATAGTCTCACTTTCACACAAAGTATATATTAAGGTAAATTATCACTAAGGCTTTACAGGTGTAAAGTATTACTTAAGACTAAGCAAGCCGCATAACAGTTGGAAGTATTTATTTAAGCACTCTCATGCAGACTCTTATTCACACCTGTGTGACGTACAAATTCACATAAAATCATCTATTCGTTATAAACATAAAACAGGTATGTTTTACAATTAATGAAAACATTGACGGCATGTATGGCGTAGCAGTTAGGTTGGTCTCCTCGCCACTTCTTGTCCCGGGTTCGATACTAGTACAACTATTTGCGTGACCGATTAAGGCTGCGTTTCCACTGAGGCGGAGCGGAGACGAGCTGTGCCGCGTTCACCAATCACATGGCTTGGAAATCACACCAGCGGAAAAGAGATGTAGATTCCAAGCCATGTGATTGGTGAACGCGGCACAGCTCGTCTCCGCTCCGCCTCAGTGGAAACGCAGCCTAATAGTCTGAATGTACTTTATGTGCGTCAATTACATGTCTATAATTCCGTGTGACTCTAATTATTATTTTTAAACAATTAAATTAAGAGAGTTATTAAATTAATCCCTGTAAACCGAATTATAATGATATAGTATGTTTCGCCAGACTGTATTAACTGGGCTGTGTTAAAATGAACAAAGGAATTGTAGAAATAGAAACACTAATACGGGAGTGATACATCAAGGGAAAACTGTTTCTTCATTCATTGGAACCTCCGAACTAAATCATCAATAAATAAATGTTTATTTTCTGACCATTCAAAACTATCTAATTCGGCAATAACGCCATCTATTGGGCTGATGTTATAACTTATATGAAATGCTGTAACTTATTTGTAATGTTATTCTCAAGTGTTCACAAAACCTTTGTCATGAGTTCGGTGAAACATGTTCATACCTACTGAATGTATTGCGCTGATAGCTTATTATAACTGCAGAGAATGATACAAAGTATAATAAATTCGTGTTATTGTCCATCATTCATGTATTCACAGGAAGCACTGTTCTGTTCTGACATTCGTTTTCCCTAAACTGTTCATTACACCCAGTATTTAACTAAGGAGGAAATAACCAACTCAGTTTTTATATGAAATTAATAACTGGAAGGCTTAGAATTAGTCTCAGTTATGGACATATCACAAAATCGCTAATGTGGATTAATGTGAAATGACACGTCAGTGTGCAAAGTACAGGCAACGTCCCGTAGTGGAAACACTTGCACACGGAAACCGCCTTAATGTCGTATGTAATAAAGACGCTGCAAATGTCAAAGTAAGTAGGTATACACTTTCGATAGTATCAGAACATACATAAAAAAAAGAGTAATATACCTACGTATAGTCAATAAAAAATACAACAAATACGACCATACTTGGAAAATATTTATTGTAGGTACATTCTATACAAATGCATCTATACGAATACAATATAGAATAAAAGTGAAGTAAATAGAAATATTTTTATTGAAAAAAAGTCCTTATTACTTAAAGTATAAGATCACCTACCTATATGACGCTAACTGTACTAATGACGGCTGTAACCTAATCAATATTACACACACTATTTTTATCGATTAAATACCTACATTGTTATTTCACAAAATCTTATAATATGAGGATAATTTTATAAAACACGTAACTTGAATGTAAGAATACAGATTGTTAATTTATCGTCACTACTTTGCCGTTAACTTAATCTAGTCTAGCGCTAGCGTGTTAATGGCAGATAATGAGCTTCCAGGTTATAAATCCCGGTTTGACGTTAATGGGGAGTTTATTATTGAGGGTTATTTGCCGATAGTAGCCCGGAGCAGGTAAATTGGCGGTGATAAAACCTGCTCGCATTCCTCAGTCAGGATCACGAGACGAGAGAAATAGAGAGTGCTTCTGTGTTTCTACGCTATAATATGTCATGTTTAGGAGGATAAACTCCGTTAAAAGAGGCCGCCATAGTCGAATTCCTCCCAGGAGACCGTTATTACCGTATTGTGGAAAGTTTCAAACCATGTTATCTACTACTGTTATCGAATAGTATTGCATACAAATTACAAACGTAGGTATGTTTTATGATTAATAATAAATATCTTGGGACAACTAACACACTGCGATCTGATCCCATACTAGGAAGAGCTTCGACGGTCACCGTAGCCTAGTTGGTAGTGCCCCTGCCTACGAAGCTGGAGGTCCTGGGTTCGAATCCCGGTAAGTGCAAATATTTGTGTGATGAGCACAAATATTTGTTTCGGAGTCATGGATGTTTTCTATGTATATAAGTATTTATCTATCTATATTAGTATGTATATCGTCGCCTGGTACCCATAGTACAAGCTTTGCTTAGTTTGGGGCTAGGATAATCTGTATGACATTGTCCCAAGATATATTATATATTATTATAGCTTTTTTTATGGCAACCAGACAACTGATAAATATACTTATACATATATTTCTAAATACATACCTATTTAAGATAGATTCCACAAAGACACTACAAATAATCATGCTCATCGCTCAAAGATTTGTCCTGGATGGAGATAGACCACACAATGTCTGACTTAGAAGTCAGGTTCACAAATCACTAGACCAACAGACCAGTCTCAAAATACCGAACTTATATTTCCGATGCAATTTCCGTGAACACCACTAGGTTTCATGTAACTCGTTTAAATTTGTAATTTGAATCGTTTCATTATTCATTGTCTACGCTACTGTATTTTATTTACGACTTAATTTGTATTTATTCACGATCAAAACTGATATAAAAACCTATTTCAAACACGTGCAATACGGGAGTCAAAATTAAAGGATATAAACTACAATAATATACACACTTATACTCGTACACTGACCATACAATACGAAACTCAATAATTAATTCGCTTCCTGTTTTCGCCTTGTTATATTCATTGCCGTCATGTGAGTGGCTTTTGTAAATACAGTATATATGAATGCCTCGTTGGTGCTCGACCAATGAGGGATTCACTAGCGTGTCCAACTGAAGATAATCAGGGGGGCTACCGGCTAAGTCGCCGAACATCGGGATAGTGATCAGCGTTTAAATAAATAAAGGTTAAAAATGACTTAATCAATTGTTAAATCGGTATCGACGTTAAAAATCGATTCCGGACCATTTATGACGTCACATGTGCTCATGGAAGCCGATTTAATGAAATGAAATTTATTCAGCACTTGGGTATTAACATACACTTGTACTTGCCAAGTTCACAATGCAGTACATAAACATAGTCGAATACAGTATAAAAATTACAAAAAATTAATTAGTCCGTCCGTGCGGTCTGTTTTATCAGATATATTTCTTAAATCCCAAAATAAATAACAAGTTACTAATCTATTATTTTGAAATTTATTAAGTCATTTTTACCTTTATTTATTTGAACGCCAATCACTATCCCTATGTTCGGCGACTTAGCCGGAAGCCCTACAGGTCCTGGGATCAAATCCGGGGTCAAAGAATTATTGAGATGTTTCCCGCAAGATAACTGATCACCTGATCGATTCCCGGTTTCGGATAACATACATACATAGACTCACGCCTGTTTCCCAGAGGGGTAGGCAGAGACAACGGATTTCCATTTGTCACGATCTTTGCATACTTCTTTTGCCTCGATTACTGTCATTATATTCTTCATACATGCTCGCCGGTTTAGGGTACTTCTAACCTGCCCTTTCTTGAGAACATCTCCAATTTGGTCAGAGAATGTTCGACGTGGTATTCCCCTTCCGGTTGTCCCATTCACACAGGCCAGGTATACTTCTTTTGTCAATCTTCTTTCATTCATCCTTTCTAAATGGCCGAACCATCTCAGCATGCCTTTTTCAATCTTTGTGACTACATCCTCTTTCACACCACAACGCTCTCTTACATCAGTATTTCGAATTCTGTCTCTCAAAGTCACACCACACATACTTCTCAGAGCTCTCATTTCCACTGCATTTATTTTACTTTCATTCTTTTTCTGCCATACCCAACTTTCACTTCCATACATTAAAGTTGGCACTAACACTCCATCGTGCACGGCTAGTCGAGCCTTCTTTGATACTTGCCGGCTACTCATAAAGGCGTGTAGTGCCCCATTCACTCTGTTCCCCGCATTTACTCTTCTAACAATATCTTTTTCATATTTCCCATCCCTCGTAAACAAAGTTCCCAAATATACAAACTCATTCACCTGTTCGACTTTCTCTCCTCCAATCACAATATAACACGTTGTCGTGTATTCATCCCTCTCAAATACCATTACTTTCGTCTTACCTACATTCATTTTCATCCCTTTCCTTTCAAAAGATTCATGCATACTTGTTACCATCACCTGCAACTCGTCCGCCGATGATGCAAGTAAAACTTGATCATCAGCGTAAAGCAGACATTTGATGAGTTACTCATTCATCCTTACACCGCATTCACTTTCTTTCAAATCTTTTAAACAGCTATCCATGAATAGGTTAAACAACCACGGTGACGCTACACATCCCTGTCTAACACCCTTTTGGATGCTAAACCACTCGGTGTATGACCCGTTAATCCTCACGCAAGCTCTGGAATCCCTATAAAGAGATTTTAGTGCTTGAACAAGGTTGTCGTTCAACCCATACATGGACAGTACCGACCATAGTTCACTCCTCAACACTCTATCGTAGGCCTTTTCTAAGTCTACGAAGGCACAGTAAACCTTTTGGTTTTTGCCCAAAAACTTCTCTACTATGCTTCGCAGAGAAAAGACCTGATCCGTGCATCCCATTCCTTTCCGAAAACCCGCCTGTGCATCCCATATTTTCGCATCGGTTTCTTTCACAACTCTTTCAACCAATACTTTTGCATACAACTTACCAACGATGCTGAGCAGACTAATGCCCCTATAGTTTTTACAGTCTTGCCGTGAGCCTTTCCCTTTGTAAAGAGGTACGATGACAGCCTTGCACCAATCACTTGGCACTTGGCCGGTGGTATAGCATAAATTGAAAAGGCTGCACAGCTGACTCGCTATGACGCCATGTCCAGCCTTCAGCATCTCGGAAGTTATCCTGTCATACGCTGTTGACTTTCCTGATTCCATACCCTTAATAGCTTTCACAATCACATCCATACCAATGTCATCTTTACATTTGTTCTTGTCTATACTTAGTGAACTACGTTCACTCTCTGTTACACCTCTTTCATACAAACTTTCAAAATACTCCTTCCAACGTTTTAACACGCATTCTTCCCCTTTCACTATATTTCCATCTTGGTCTCGTTCATGGATTTCAGTTCTGAGGTTTGAGTTATGCCTCTTACTGATCTAACGGATTTCCAGAAAAACTTAATGTTCGTCTGAAAATCCTTAGACAACCTTCTATCAAAATTATCCTTTTGTTCATTTTTCTTTTCATTCACCACATCCTTTACAATTCCTTTCATTTTCCTATAATCATTCCAGGCCCTTTCTATATCCTCATTCGTCGCCTTATGCATTCGTTTGTTTGCTCTGGTGGCTAGCCAGTCTAACCACGCTTTCTTCTTTTCACATACAACTTTTTGTACACTTTTATCCCACCAAATATTCTTCATCTTTCTTCCTCTTCGTCTCTTTATTACACCACATACTTCACCAGCTACACTCACCACACCTTCTTTGACTACCTTCCATAGCTCTTCTACTTCTCTTATGTCTTCAGATCCCTCAAACTTCTCAACCAACTTACTTTTATACTCATCTGCCACTTCTTCCTCTTGCAGTTCCTCTACTTTTATTCTCTCTAGTACACTTTTAGTCTCAGGGATTCGGTGGCGCCATCCTTTGAATAGACCACTTATTCGGCTCATTACCAGAAAGTGGTCTGTATGGATTGCGGTCCCACGATAGACTCTTGTGTCTAGAACATTCTTTCTTAGTCTTTCATCTACAATCACGAAGTCAACTCTTTACTCTTTCTCACATTTTTCCTCTCTCGTGTAAAGGTATGGATTCTTTTATGTTCAAACATAGTATTTGTAACACAAAGACCCCATTCCAAACATATCTCAAGCAGACTGTACCCATTCTCATTCTCACTCTCGTCACCGAATTGACCTAGTACTCTTTCAAAACCATCACGTTTTACCCCAACCCATCCATTAAAATCACCTAACATTATTACTCTTTCATTATACTGACTTAACCGCAACACATCTCTCAGGGTGTCCCAGAATGCCTTTCTTTCCTCTTGTTCTCGCTGTATTACAACTGCACCCATATCTACAGGATAACACCTTGTGTTTAAAGGACCATTCACTTATTCACATCCGTAGCCACTTCCTAACTGATACAATTACACTATTTGATGCAAGTTGCGTGCGGCTTTGTATCGGCTTATCGGTTTATCTCCCGCCGCCACTGATAAGAGGTACGTACGCTGCACAGTCAATTACAAGTTGTGTTGAATAGCAGTTGAAGTACTTAAATCAAACTGTTCATTTGTATTTTTTTTTTTTGTAGAAGTACAAAGTCACCCAGGCGCTTAGAGAAGTCCACGGCAGGTTATGTTTAGGCGGTGCGAGTCCGACATACACTTTTAGCGGGTGACATGGGTATAAATTCCCTCTGTTTATAAAAACAAGTTAACAAATCCGCGCCTCATTATTTTGTCCCCCCCCCCCCCCCCTCTAACTTCTAAAATAAGAGAATGATAAAACTAAAAAAAATATATGACGTATATTACCATGTAAACTAACAACAAAAATTGATTTGAACGAGATTTAGCAAGTAGTTTTTTTTAATACGTCAAAAACCGCAATTTGCTTTCATTTAATCAACTGAAATACTTGCTGCTATGGAACCCTTCATGTGCGAGTCCGACTCGCACTTGGCCGGTTTTTTATTTTTGTTAAAGCAGTATGGGAATGCCTACGCGCGCCACCCGCAAAAAGTCTCTACGGGTGGGTATGTCGGACTTGCACAGACTAAATCTAACGTGCCGGAGACTTCTCTTCGCCTGTTAGGGAAAGCCCCGGGAACGCGGATACGCTGCTCTGAAAGACTAAGAACAACTACATATCACCTACACAAATAGTTGTCCTGTGCGTAATTTTTGTCGAAACACGAAGGACCGAGTTAGTAGCGTTACCTAAAGGTTAATTTTAATTACAGCGCCACACGTGCAGTTACTGAATATTTGTCAATAAAATAGTCTTGAGAATAGTCTAACTAACTGTGCCCCGCGGTTTTACCCGCGTTAAACTTTATAAATTATAGCCTATGTGTTATTCGGATATATCAGCTATATTACTACAAAGTTTTATCAAAATCCGGACAGGCTTGAATTAATTCGAATCGTTTGTACGTGCCGCGGTACAAACGAACTTTCGAACGAATGACACTATACCAAAGCTGTTTTAACCAATTTTGAAGAAAAACTAAGATCTAGACAACCATGACCCTTTTTTTGAACAATTAAGACTTTACAAAAATCAGAACTTTAAGATAAATAATAAAGACTTTATAAGAATCAAGTAATTTGCAAACACGGTCGAGTGTCATTCTTCCGCGGAAAATCTAAACACTGAATCAGAAAACTACGTCAGATGCACAACGACATCTATCGAATATGGAATTCAGCTATCAACATCAGTTCTGAAAAGTAACTGAAAAGCGTGTGTTATTCTTCTTCAACACTTTAAAATCTAATATCTCTTGATAGAGTGAACCGATTGGGATGAAACAAAGACTAAGTAATAGTTCAAGTTGCGTACCATTTTTACGTATAAAAGTTATCTATCCAAAAATGGGTTCTGTTGCACCCTGGTTATTTTTTTATTATTTTCGATGTACAATAACCATTTTTTTACAAATTTATTATATGTATAGATGTTCCATAGATAAAGGTACAGTGCTCACCAGTGTGCATTTCTTCTCGGCAGATTATACACTCGTTGTCAGCGGCGGCCAGTTCGGCGGGCGTGGCGTCTGGGTACAGAGTGTTCATATTGCGGATAGCGCGCCGTGACAGTACCACATCATTGTACGCTTTCTTGAAGCTCCTGTTAACAAAGTATCAGTAGTAATATTACCTTCTGTAAACTGTGCCAATAGGCTTTTTAACGATAGACTCAAAGAGTAACAGATTATAAATTTCACGATAAGTAAAACAATACATACATACTACACTTCCTTTAGGTTAATTGCATTAAATGCTGTTTTGTAAAAGGGAAAAATCTCTGGGAAGTCCACAATGGACTTAACAAGCATAAAACTACACATGATAACCTAACCGTAAGAAAATTCCCGACTCCAACTATTACAACTCAATCATTGTGGAACAGAGCTGATACTCTTACACTGCTGGACCGATACTAACCAGCATAACTAAGAACCACCGCTAGCTTTCACCACTGGCTTTCAAATGAAAAAAACCTGGTCAAAATCGGTCCATCCGTTTGAGACTACGATGACACAGACACACACACAGACAGACACCGTCGTCAAACTTAACAATCATTATAACCCCCCTTTTTGCGTCAGGGGTTACAAACATTATAAATCACATATTGTAATTAGTGATCTTAACCGACAGAGGTTGCCAATATTGGTATATAAAAAAAAGGATAAACAAAACAAATAATAGGAAGGAAGAAGACGACACTATATATTTTAGACTAAAGCATAATAAAAACGGCTTACATAATAAACATGTTAGTCGACGTGTTTATTGCATAAGTTTCGTTTGTTCAGGTTAACAAGGTCGCAACTGGTGTTTATATATACATGAAACATTATATTTGCCATTTGCATTTCTTTTCATACGTCTGAGTGATATAAGATAAATTATAGTGATACAAAGAATGCTGGCAATTCTGTATTTGTCACATCACAACGAAACTAATTCATACATAATCTTCTTACACCTTATACATTGTATGACATCCTCATGCAATGAAAATGCTAATCAACGAGGACTAACCAACTATGCAGGACATATTACAGTGCTGGAGCGTTAGCGCAACCACCAGTACACTCTCATAGTCCGATGAGACTCCCATCCCATCAGATTATGAGAGATGATAAGACACGATCGAGGAGTGGTCACGCAGAGGACCGGCAGCTTTACGAGTATTTCACCCTATTTAAACTATGTCTCTGAAGAGTATAATAATAGGATCTAACATACAGTGCTGAGTCACTCCTGCTTTTATAATGTTGCAGTACATTCTTTATTGTAAGAGAAATAGCATCAATATGTAAATAATATAAATTCAGAAAATTATATTATTACGCTTATCTCTCTTCACACATGGATCTACTGGTAGGGATTTATTCAAAAAGGATTCTAATGAAGGTATACCTTAAAATATAACTAAACTTATCAGTGGAATACAAAATTATAAAGAAAACGCTGATCTCACCTCATAGTTTCATACATAGGTCGGAATGCAAATAGAGGCAGGGTGTAAATCCTGACCATGACTGCGACAAATCCAATGTACAACAGCACTTTGAGGAAGTTGATCGCCAGTTCCGTGTACAACAAAACCGCAGCTTTACTCTCCCAAGGTGCCTCCCAGCGCGAGTCAATAGCATGAAGAACATACTGGAAAGAAACAAAATGTAATTTGTTTTTTTTATATAGGATGGTAAAGGAGCAGTGGCAATTTGCATGAGACAACAAATTTCATATAGATAGCACATTCCTAAAGATGAGTGTTAAGTAAAAACGGTTAGACCAGACAATTAATTGCCTTTGCCTATTACACACCTTTACAATCGGACCAATCTAAGTTTGCATGCACTTCAAACTTGGGAAGGGTTAAATGAGTTTAACAAGGAGACGCTCAGAAATGAAACCATATAGGCAGTCTCTCATTTATTGACTGACTGAATGCCCAGGTGCTGGAGGAACTTAAGGCAGACCATAAATAAAGTCTAAATTTACCTTAAATCTAAGGAAGTTAGAAGGATGTAAAAATCAGGTTAAATAAAGAATGTGTGTCATCACTTCTATTGAACTATAGAAACTTCATTAAGTCACCCTAAACTTTATCTCACTTAAAACCAATTTCTATAAAAAATTACGTATTTTAAATATATTTTTTGCTTTTTGTATAACATGTGTTATTGCCTATTAAGCTTGCTGTGTTTAATAAATTCAATATAGCTCAGGTGTAGCACTAGTTCAGCATAAATTTTGGAGATGTGTTGGTTTTCATCATCTTCGTTTGGTAGCAGTTGTATAAACTGTTTAAGTAAATAATCAAGCCTTTATAATAAAATTGGAGTATTTTTTACATTAAGGGTAAAAACTTTCTTTTACCTAAACAAATGGCCAATTACAAATCTTGTTTGATTAAAAATATACTAAAAGTATTATTTCTCATTCATCACATGCCAGGCATATTTGGGTTTGTCATCTAAACATGACTGAAGTGGTCATAAGGTTAAAGGACCTTAATCAATATCCTGGGATATTATCACACACTGCTATCTGATCTCAAACTAAACAGAACTTGTACTATGGAAACCAAATAACTGATAAACTACCTTTCTTTTGTAAAAGAAAAGTAATATATACACAGATTCATGGACATGTTCATGGACACAAGTATCTGTCCTGGATGGGAATCAAACCCACAATCAGCTGCCTGAAAGGCCAACATGTCCAACCACAACAACCGGCCAGTCAGCAGTAAAGCAACAGTAAAGTCTGCTGCTAATGGTTACTTAAATAAAAAAAGTTATTTTCTACAGCTAGGGTCCAAGATCTATGCCAAATTGTTTATTACAGTACACCTAGTATTAGATCGGAACCTCACCACTTACCTTTATCAGTATGTTGACAATCATGATTATCAATATGCTATACTCGAAGCCAAACACCAGTTGGACTGAGGGGCCCTTGGTTGCAGTGAACTGATACGCATGGTGGATGAAGTAGAAGTCTGCATGCGCCAGTAACATCAGCAAGGTCAATATCCTAACATGAAACAGCCAGCCTATTACAGGACTTCTTTCCATCTAAAAAAACAAGTCTTTAGTACATTAACAAAATAGTGATGTGGCATTGAATATAATTAAAATAAACAAAACACTCGTGTCAAGGTTAATTTATAGCTATTGTTGTGGACTAAGTCCTATCTTTGTATGATATTATTATTATATTATTTATAGACAATAATAGGTACTTACATAGTCTACTCTATCTTCAGCCAGCCAATGGAATGCTTTGAGAAACAGCAAGAGAGTGAACAACGCAATAAACTTTGGATTGAAATCATCTCTGAATACAGTGAATGCCAAACAGGTCTCCGTTATAGCATACCAAGATCTCTCTATCAAATGCTACAAGAAAATAGATAGGTATTAAGTTAAATACATACAGATTTACTACTCAATAAGTCCATATGCCATAAAAGTGGATGATTTACCTCAAACTCAGCCGGGCGAAGCTGCCCAAAAAATATCTTCCTCAGTAGTTTACCTACCAATAGCACTAAGATAAATGCTTGCAAATACATTACCTGCAAGGAAAGTCAAGTTATTGTAAAGGAGGTAAATAGTATATTGTCGGATAATATACACGTAAATACAGAAAGGCTTAGTTACAAAACTGAGCTGGAATTAATCATTATCAATGGCGGAACTCCTACGCTATCAAAATTTTGTGATAGACGTGGGGTACTTACAGCCATACTAGGGTTTGAGTTCGTTAGGTAAACTATCGAAGGATAAAACTGTTTTTTCTGGTAGTAGGCATTGCCGATAACCACAGTCGTAAGTGCAAGACTGATCACAGTTGCTAGTAAAGCCTTCATTATGATATTATTCCGATTTGCCGTTGCACTGAAATTTACACATGAAATAACCGGAGGAATTTCTACACACTCCAAAATCTTGAGACTGTCAGTAAATACATTTTCAAAACATCGTTTCGTATCTTCGTAAAACACAGAAACTATTTTTGTTTGACGTGTTCAATGTTCATTTGTGTCATTTCTATTTCTCCACAGATACTGTAAAAAATACAGATTAAAACAGATCCTTAAATAACACAAATTGGTCACAAAACCCCGTGGTTATAAAGGTCGCAGCCATAAATTGGTTTCTAAACTTGAAAAAAAAGTGCCGATGCATGTCTTGTCCATAGTCTTTCCATTGATAATAGAATAATATTGGCAACATTGATTATAGCTATGTCAAATTTTCAGTGGGACACGAAGAAGAATGGAAAATGGTTGTCGATATTCAAAACCGTATATTAATGAATTCTTAAGCTATTTATCCCAGATGACATCCAATGTAGTAGTTAAATACTACGGTTAAAAAGTGTTCATCAGGTGTTGCCGTTGTCCTACACAGGTAATATACTTGTCTTCCATTTGCCGCGCACTCCGTGTAGTCCACTTTCTTTTTCATGAAACGCTTGTTGTTATTGCTTGTTGTCAATATTTGAATGGGCTATTCATTATGTTTTCCCTTGTGAAATAAGATCTTATTACTATTACAAAGCTTTTAATTGTTCCAATGAAATCACTTATGTTTGTGGGAAACTGCGTTAGAATTAGCTTCGGTTGTGTACCTCCTACAACAAAGTGTAGTGTTTTGCTTTCTTTAAAATTACCGTAATTTATAAGTAGGTGTCATTTATAACAATTATATCATGTTTCTATGTGTTTGTATTTCTCAATTTTGTATTTTACCTTTTTGTATGCTATATTTTTTTGTTAACTGTACCTTTATATAAAATGTCTTCTATCATTAAACCATGTACTCCATACGGAATCATAGATTTTAGTAAATTAAATAGTGAATAATTCTTCTTATTCTAGGATTGGCAGATAGCACTCCATTCAATATCTTATAAAATGGTAAGTTTCATAAAATGTTTGGCAATTATAGTTTTATCCTACTTTTCATTAGTAAACCGTACTTATAACTATGCTAATATAAGGTGTTTTACCAGCAGGGTGACGACCCACCGTTCTTACCAGTGGGTACTGATGTGAGTGCCAAGTACAAAGGAGCTTTCTGTGAAGCCAAGATTAAAAAAGTTGTGAGAAATATTAAGTGCAAGGTATGTCACACTGTATACTATAACAGAGCAACTAAAATACTAAGATAATATTTCATTAAGTCTTATTAGAGTATTGTTAACATTACTCTTATGGAACTATACCCTTTATGTGATGCTTTCACAGGTTAATTAATGGAAGTTAATGTGAAAATCTATGAGAAGATATTATATTGTACAATAATATTTTTTTTTGGTAGAATTAACCTAACTTAAAATTAACTCTTCACATGAAATGAATATATTGACTCTGAGATTATTTATTCAATAATATATAAAATTTGTATTTAAAACAACAGATTTAAAAAAATATGTATAATATCACATAAATTGTATGTGGTGTGTCGTGTAACCCAGATACTTCATGTTGATTTTTTTAATGGGTGAATCAAATAAGTAGATATTTTTTGTTAGCTGCTGTTATAAGTTGTTTAGATTGAGGTGGCATTGAATACGAAATAGTGTAACCAAAACATTTCATCTAAAACATTTATGGTACTTTAGGAGTTAATTTACTAAACTTTCACATTTATAATATAAGTATGCTACTAATATTTAATACTAGCTGTGCCCACGACTTCGTCTGCATGTTAATTAGTTTATTTCGTTTTTCTTGTAAAGTTAAGACTTTCTAAAATAAAAGTAGCCTAAGTTACTCCTTATTATATCAGCTACCTGCCAATAAAGTCCCGTCAAAATCAGTCCAGCCATGTCAGAGATGAGCCTGAACAAACAGACAGACAGACAAAAATTGTAAAAAATGTCATTTTGGTGTATGTACTGTGTATATATTCATATTAATGTAGTAAAAACAGGTTATTTCAATATTACAAACAGACACTCCAATTTTATTTATTTGTATGTATAGATTAAATTTTTTATGTTTGTTTATCAATCATGCAAAAATGGTCCAAATCATGCAAATAGATTTAGATTAAATTTGGCACAAGATTTGTATTATTTATTATAGGTTGGTGTGGTTGATAGATGCTTGCCTTTATGCAGCAGGTTGTGGGTGGTAAATTTGTCAACTTGTCCTGAGTCTGCGTGTAATTATCTATATAAGTATGTATGTATTTACAAAGTTCAGTATATGTAAGTTCAGTAAGTGTAGTATACCAGTTCAGTATCACAAGCATATCATAGTACGAGCTCTGCTTAGTTTGGGATCAGATGGCTGTGTGTAAATAATGTCCCAGGACAATCCAGGAAAAATCTTATAGGATAATCAAAAAACTGCAAGTGAAATTTTTGCTTTCTAAAGTCAATGGGGACAATCAGTTAATAAAAAATAAGTTATGGTGTAAGGTATCCATTACAAATATTCCAGATCAGATGATAATACAATTTGAATGTACTACCATGCTTGGTTTTTTCAGGTAACCCTTAAAGCAGGTGGTGGAACAATTACTGTGAATGATGATGTGATCAAGGGTAATTTAAGGGTGGGAAGCACAGTTGAAGTAAAACAGGATCCTAAAAAAGATGCCATGGAGGCTGTTATCTCAAAGATACAAGACTGTAGCCAGTACACTGTTGGTAAGTAAAAATACAGATTTAAAGAATATATATACATAAGCCAAGAAATTATAACTCACAGCCAGATGCTCCCACTGGTTCATAAGTGATTGGCAATGTTGAGCAACTTAGCTGACGGTCAGTCCATAGATGCGTGACCGCCAAAGTGGTTTAAATTTGAGCCTCTCCATGCTTGCGCCCAACATCTCTCCATGACTACAACACAACTCCATGCGGAGGGCTAGTTAAGCTGTTGGTCCTGGTTGTAGTCATTAGGCAACAGTCATTAAATCATGTCAGAGGTCTAATGGTAGGCTTGAACAACATTGACACTAGGGTAACCACCGCCTATATGGTAATATAGTAAGAATAATTTTAAACATACTATATTTAAAATGTATTGTTTCTAGTATTTGATGATGGAGATATAACTACACTACGACGTTCAGCATTGTGTCTGAAAAGTGGGCGGCACTTTAATGAGAGTGAAACATTAGACCAGCTGCCTCTCACACATCCGGAACACTTTTCCACACCTGTCATAGCAGGGAGGAGAGGGAGGCGAGGGAGAGCTCAGTAAGTTAGAAAATTTACTTATTAGTCCAGGCGCTAGAGGTAGTTGAGTATGCAAAATCCGAGTGACGGCAACTATGACCGGATTCTTATACCTGAGACCCTAAATAATGACAAAACACATCTTGCCGCCGGGTGTTCTGGTCCCTTCCCGCTCCCTTCACATTGCCTCTCCGCCCATACAGCAAGCATAGCGCGCGTACGCGTTTCGTTTGTTTTTACATCTATTGACGTAAAGACGTTGCTTTGTTGAGTCGTGTTTTTATATATACATATAAAAAAATTGTATTTTTGTAAATTCTTAGTGCCTGTTAAGAGTGTACTGTGTTGAAAAACACAGTACACTCTCAGAAATGTCGTTAGAAGTGGTTAATTTGCAAAGAAAAAAACCTAACGAACAATTTTATTTATTTTGCGATAATTCAAGTGATTTAGTGAAAAACCCAAGGCCAGGGACGCTGCTTAGTATTAAAGAAGCAGCAAATAGAAGAAAAGACAGCATTAGTGAGAAGTTTTCAAAACTATATGATCCAGACTCCACAAAACAAGAATTTTCATGGCACCAAGACTGTTTAGCCACTTATATTATTGAGGAGAAAATACGGCGTAGAGAAATTGCGTTGTGTAAAGAAGAAGAAGTGTCTGCTTCAACTTCCAAAGCAAACGTGGAGGAGCTGACTCCAAAATCTCGTTCGTCATTGAGGGCACCGGCAGCGTTGAAAAAATCGTTGAAATGCATATTTTGTAAGAAGGTAATGAGAAACAAAGATAAGCAGCTACATTTATGTTCCGAAATTGCAGCAGCGGAAAAATTTTTTAGTGCTGCACGTATAAAAGAAGACCATGTGCTCCAAAATATGCACAAGTAAAAGAAGACTGCGAGATGTATATTTGTGGAGGATTCGATGATCCAACTAAATGTTTCAAGTTGCAAGATTCTTCAATTTGTGAGGTACTTGAATTACAATCAAACCATTTAGAAGCTGATTCAAGAATGTTCGTCCACATATTTCACGCAGTAAGGATTCAATCTTCTCATATTATCATAATTAGCGCTGATACAGATGTATTCGTCTTGGCAGTTTATTTCTGGAAATACTTAGCAAATATTGGGTGTCTCGGTGTATGGTTTGACGGTTCTCACACAAAGAAATATTTTCTAGGATGCCATTTGGCTGCTGAATTACTGGGTGAGAACATATGCCATATTTTGCCAGCATTACATGCTGTAAGTTGTTGCGACACTACTAGTAGATTTGGTAGTAAAATGCAATGGTTAAAAGCTACGTCTGAAGATTTTGTACAAACAGCTCTCATGCCTTTGGGAAACCTTGACCTACTCGTAAATAATCAGCAATTCAAACAGTTAGAAGCTGTTTGCACATATTTATTTTCGAAGAAAAAATTATCTGCTGATGAACTCAGATTTATACTGCTATCTCAAAATATAGGTTTCAATTTCAATTTGATGAGAGTGATATGCACTTCAGATGCTTTGCATTTGCATTTATTAAGGGCTACAGTACAAACATTTATATGGAATAATGCTCATCAAACACAATTACCACCCATTGATTATTGTTCATTTGGTTACGAAAAGCTCAACGGTGACTTACGTCCACGACAAATGACGAAGCCGTCTTTACCAGAGTCATTAATTCTACCATGTAAATGTACTGCAAATTGTCGCACATTGTCTTGTAATTGCAAAAAATCAGAATTGTTTTGTATTTCATTATGTAAATGCATCAATAACAAATGTCAAAATATAAATGAGTAATTTTTTACCTACTTTAAATACATTTATGCTTGAATTCGCTAATTCTTCATATGTAACTTAAATTTTTTTATTAATAAAAAAAAATTATTACTTTCATTTTTGTTTTTTTCTTATTATTTAAGAATCCATCCTGACTTTTACCATTAGGAAAAACTATAAATCATTACGAAATAATCATTAAAATGATTTTATATCATGTACTCAATTCATTCCCTTTACGAATAAGAGAACAAGGGGTAAAAAAAATATGGACCAAAAAATTGACCGGCAAGGTCCACATTATTATTCTTTAACCCTTTCTTCACTTAAATCCGTTGGCGAAATTCGGCACGCACATTAGGCATACTCACTTACCTCTAGCGCCCGGTCTATATACAAGTTAATAAAAGGTAAATAGTTAAGGAACTGTAGTAATTTCATATTAACTTGTATTTTGTATTTGCAAGTTTTTGGCTAAATGTGAGGTAATTATTCTAATATATTTTTGCCATATTTTTTGGCAAATAAAGTTAATTGAATTGGAACATTATCATTACAATAACACCTTGTACAATTCAATGTACCTATGCAACTGAACAATATAAAAATCTGGTTATATTTTTTTGGTTCCCTATACAAAATGCATCAGCTGATTGATGCACTATTACGTTTGCGTACTAATCCACATATATTTTATTTTGGGAATATTGATTTGTCATTGGCAAAACCATGCATGGATAAATTATTTTAATAGAATTCAGGCCAGTAAATACATAGAATTATGGAATATATTTAATTAAATAAGACATTTAAAATGGACTTCTTTTTGTCTAATAACAACTCAACTAAAATTACTCTACTACAGAAGGTATGCATGGATTAATAAGTACCTACACATAAATTGGTTTTAGTTATTTATTTATTTAAACGACTTAACACCCACAGTTATTCCTACTACGTGTGTTATTTTAGCTGCCTACACAGTCGTAAGGAAAATACCATTATGTAAATACGTAACTTGCAGCTCTGAGGAGAGTGAGGGTTCAGGCAGTGGTAGAAGGGTGAAAGCTGACGTGGAGCCTCACGTGGGCCGCGTGGTGCTGGTGGAGTCGGGCGGCGGCACCGAGCGGCGCCGCCCGCACCAGCCCGCCTTCCCCGCGCTCGTTGTAGCCCCCACTGCACAGATCAAGGTCAAGGAGGACTATCTCGTGCGATCTTTCAAGGATGGCAGATAGTGAGTATTATGTTTACTTGTTGGGTAGTTTATCCTTTACACTCTACTTACAAAACTATTACTCTTATTTATATACGTTGGTACCTTGTGCGCCCTAATACATACTTAATCTTAGTTCTAAAAATTGTTTCTCAGTAAGTGAATTATACGAGGGGTGATCCAAAAGTAATGATAATCAGTTATTTCTAGTGCACACAAAAATACAAAAAAAATATCAGTCACTTGTTCAGTTACCCACTAGTTCAGGAAAAAAAAATCATATAAATAGGCCACGATTCCCGGGAGCTACATTCATTTGAATACAGACTGTCAAGGAGTGAACATCAAAATGGAAAAAAACGAAATCAGAGCTGTCATTAAATACCTCTGCTTGAAAAAAATGTCTACCAAAGACATACACAGCGACTTGGTGGAAACATTAGGGGACTCTTCTCCTCCATATTCCACAGTTGCACGCTGGGCTAAGGAGTTTAAGCTGGGAAGACCATCGACGGAAGACGAACACCGCGAAGGACGCCCATCGACGTCCCTCACTGAAGAAAATGTGAAAAAAGTTGAAGAAGTTGTATTGGAAGATCGAAGAATGACTATCAGGCATGTAGCTGAGGTCACAGGGCTCTCATATGGCAGCATTCAAAGAATCCTTGCGAACGAATTGCATATGAGAAAGGTCTCCGCGCGTTGGGTACCGAAAATGTTAAACGACGAGCAAAAGAAGAAACGAGTCGACATGTCAAGAGCAAATCTCGAAAAGTTCCAGGCAGACAAGGATAATTTTTTGTCACGTTTTGTGACCATGGACGAGACCTGGATCCACCATTTTGATCCTGAAACAAAACAACAATCGATGACATGGAAACGACCCGATGAACCGACGCCGAAGAAATTCAAAGTGTCAAGCTCAGCAGGGAAGGTTATGGCGTCTGTTTTTTGGGATGCTGAAGGAATAATCATGGTGGACTACTTGGAAAAGGGGGCCACTATTACAGGCTCCTATTATGCAGAACAAATAAGAAGATTGCGGGAGGCTATTAAGGAGAAAAGGCGAGGCAAACTGCGGGCTGGAGTACTGTTCCATCAAGACAACGCACCGGTTCACAAAGCTGCAATTGCCATGGCTGCCATTCAGGAAGCGGGCTTTGAGCTGGTGGAACACCCCCCCTATTCACCAGATCTAGCCCCCAGTGACTTCTATCTCTTTCCACGACTCAAGGAACACCTCCGAGGCAAGAAATTTGACGATGATAGCGACGTGATGGCCGCGGTTGAGGACTTTTTTGAGAGTCAAGATAAAGATTTTTTTTCTAAGGGAATTTTAGGTTTAGAAAAGAGATGGACTAAATGTATAGACTTGCTAGGAGACTATGTTGAGAAATAAATTTATTTTTTTATTTTATTCATTGTGTTTATTATTGATTATCATTACTTTTGGATCACCCCTCGTATATGAGATTTCTTGACAATTCTTTATGAGAAATAAAGTTGTTCTTAACCATATTTATTTAGATAATAGCTTTGCCCCGCGAAGTTGTCCGCGTTTTAGCAATTTATTCTAGCCTATGTTAAATCTGTTGCATGATTGATCAACAAACATCCTATTAAACAAACTTTTATATTTACCAGTATAACGCATAGGTAGGTTTCGTATTGGCTGTGGTTAAAGTATGATAGTGTCAGAGACAAGCATGATGAGAGATATTATATGCTTACGTCACAAATCTCAACTATTCAGAGTCAAGTAAATGAGTGAGATAATATTAATATATAATATGTTAACATATACCAGGTATAATATGATTTAGTAAGTGATATACCAATATAATAAAAACTGTTTAAAAAATAAGAACACTATCATCTATCACAACCAAGTTTAATAATTTCGGACCGAGCTCAAGTGGCTAACCATTCGCCTCCGCCGAGATGCTCATATTTTAATTAATAATCCTCCCCACCCCATTTTATTTCAAAGAAATCTTGGGGTTTCTTCAGGACACATTCAATTTCCCTGAGGTAATCGGAAAACTTGTGACTCATAATACCTACTCATTCCTCAAACTTTAAGAGACAATCATTTACAGTACAAACTGTGAGTCTCTGAAATGATTTGTCTATAAGGATAAACTCAATCCCTTCACACTTTTTAAAAAGCAGTGAAATAGTACCACATAATCACAATATATAGTTGTTATTGCATTGATCTTTGCATTGTATTGAATCTTAAGTGTGTACAATAAAGAATATTCAATACAATATTCTATCTATATTTATTATATATTGGATATAGAGAACAAAATGTGCAACGGGCGGTCTTATCGCCTTAAGCGATCTCTTCCAGAAAACCTTTGGATGAATAGGAACTGAAAGTATAGTAAACAGTAGCAGGAGTGTAACAAATAAACTATACTAAGGAACTGTGATATATTGCATACCAAATTCTTATTATGACATCAATCTATGTCAGGATCTACTTATTTTTCTAAGATTATGTTATACTATTTGCTTATTATTTACTCATAGCTATACAGTACCAAAGAAAGAGGCGCGAGAGTTCCGCAAAGGCTCTGCTCCGCTAGAGTGGGCCGGCGTGGAGGCGGCGTTGCAGTACTTGAACAACGGAGTGCTGCCGCCGCACTGGGACCGTGACTCGCTCTTCAATGAGCCCAGGAACACTTCTGATGACGTGAGTACTAACACGCTAGATAAATATCAAATTTCGCGAATTGTACATACCATGAGATATACATTGAGATTTCAATTTATATATTTGACGTATTCCTGCTTTCCTCTGTCAAATCAATCGCCTTGATCACAACTGATGCACAGATATACATTTTGTAATTCACATCGTCAAATCTGTAGACGATATACGAACGGCTTTAATACATACCTTCGATTTGATACTTGGTCTTTTATTGGTCAGGTCAAGTTTTTTCTGACCATACCAAAACATAGGTGACAACTTGGTCTTAATTTTCAGAGTTCAGATGACGAGCCTCGCGAAGAGAAAGACCACTTTGTGGCACAGTTGTACAAATTTATGGACGAACGCGGCACACCTCTCAACAGGAATCCAACTATAGCGAATAAGGACATCGATTTGTACAGATTATTTAAAGTAAGTAACAATTTTAAAGTTTGATAAGAACTGTGTATAATATAGCCATTGATATTTAAAAACTCAAGATACGCAGTCTCGAACAGATCTCACACTCAAAACTGTCGCTAATTTCACATAAGTAGTTATAATTATGGTAAAAACATAAGTTTTTGCATATTCAACCTTATGAGCATGATTTATTGTTGTTTTTACCAAGCAATGTACAAAATGGAATAAATTATTACAACCTAAGTTAGCCGGTAGGACAAGGCATGAAATGGAGATGAATATATTTTTATAATTTTATTTTTTATACGTTGACTTAATGTTTTAAAAGTTTGTGAAATTGAAACATAGAATAAGTTTTAATACAAATAAGAATAAAGTATAAATGTGATTTTAAAACACACTTTTATACTTTATTGCGAATTGCATGGTGCATGGACCGTTGACTGTAATATTGAGACAAATCAAAATCACATATTGCTCCCTATGTTTAGCCAAATAAACAACAAAAATAAATCAATAAACACTTACTTATCCCATCCCTTTTTACGTTTTTGACGTAATATTTTTTCAATTTTTCGTTGAGCATTTCGGGAATTTGAACGTGCGAACAGTCATGCGAGTGACGCGGAACTATTTGAAATGAGCGCAATTTAATCTTAAACTGTGCGCGCATTTTTATCGGACGGGTTTGAGAGTGTGTATCATGAATGTTTAATATATCAATGAGTATAGTAAAACAATCATATTTTATTATATTTACAGGTGGTTGAGAAGTTAGGAGGTTACAACCGAGTAACTAATCAAAACCAGTGGAAAACTATCGCTGATAAAATGGGTTTCCACCCAGTTACTACCAGTATTACGAATCTATGCAAGCAAGCTTATAAAAAGTGAGTTCTTTTCCTTTAGTATTATTTTCCTTTCAATAAATTTTTAACACTGAATGTATAGTTATGCCCAACACATGCAAAAAAGAATCTTAACATATACATTACATGATGTTCGACTAAAAAAGCTAAGTGACTAATTCACAACTGTTTGTCATACGCTAATTAGAATAATATAATATAAAAAAAGGGAAAACGTAAATTTAATCGTCCGGTGGGTTTTGAACCAGCACCCTCTACTAATCTGGGGTAGGCGCTCTGCCTGTTAAGCTACGAACGAGAGGCTGGCAGATTAAATTTAAGATTCCCTTGCTAACATCCTTCTGGAGGATATAGGTATTCATCGGTCTGTTTTTCTCTCTCACACACACGTCAATAAATTTTTCGTAAACATGATTTTAAGTAAGGAGATTTCATACCTTCAAGTTGCATAACATATTATTATTTCTTATCAAACATTCGTATTTCAAATTATATATGCGTTTCTTAGGTTCCTACACAGCTATGAAGACTTCTACCGCAAGTTGGGTGTGACATTAGTGGCACACCCACGGGGCGCTCGCACCCCGCCGGCGGGCCGCTCGCTGATCCGCGACCGGGACCGACACCCACCCGCCTCCACTTCCGCTTCCACTTGCTCCACGCCTACACCCACTACGCAGGTACGTCAATACCACACAATCTGCAAAATTTTATTATATAAGAACAACTGTGTGAAATAACTGCAGTGTGCCTGATGGCCAGGAATATCATCCATCTTATCCCGTGGGGGCGTAGAAATGGTCCTGAGAATACATCTCCCAGAGGATGGCGGCAACGTCTCCCTGAATACATTATACTGCGATCGAGAACCATAATTATGATCACGACACTATTGTGAAGGCCTTTTGGGATAAAATTTGTCCAGCAGTGGATGTCATTTGGCTGTCATAAAGATGATAAGAACAATAACTTTGGAAGATAAGTTCTATCATTATGGTATACAATTTTCAATTTATTTCAGACATAATGATGGCCAACAAGCATAATAGTCACCGCAGATGGTAATCGGTTGCCGTAACCTATGATGCTTGCGATACACATATACCATCACAATGCGTGACTGATGAAGTTACAATGCGTAAATCAACGTAACTGTAACTTTTTGTAACCTCGACGTACTCTGCCACTTGAACTACTTATAGAGTGATAAAACGGTGTGCCCTACCACACTTAAATGTTCATTTATATCGAGTAGCCCTACCACCAGCTGGACAAAGGCCTCCTCCAACGATCTTCACAATTGCCAGTTATGCGCTATCCGCATCCAGCGATAAAGATATTTGATATATATTTTAGTTTAATGATAGTATTCTTTTGTAGCGAGCCAAAGAGAAAGACTCCGACAAGAGTGAAACAGATAAAAGTGAAAAGAGTGAGAAAGAAGAAAAACCGGAAAAGCCAGAGAAACCAAAAGAAAAGCCCCGCACTAGCGACGGCGAAGACAGCGCAGACAATCAGCCACTTATAACGCCTACGCCAAAGTAAGTACCCAAGATTCATACTCAATCAGATTTATAGTGTATCATTGTGTACTGAACAATTTATACACTAAACATTGATTATTTCTCTTATATAGAGATTTTTAAACTGCACAAAAAATTTATCTCTTTTAACTAATGAAGAAATCGAAAATCGGTCTTCATTAGGACCAGAACATGTCAGCTTTGAACCCAGACACTCTCAACTAAACACCTTTAGATAGAAAGCAAATTTTACCTGTGCCCTATCATCTTACCAATGCTTTGTAGTTAGTAGTGCAGTCGACATTATTAATAGCCTATTATTTTTTTACGTCAAATTCTATCAATCTCGCCATAAAACACTTTACTGATAGAAGTCAACCGGATGCTGGGCTGCATATATATTTAGGATAGATAATTTATTTCGTCCATAAATAATTGTCATGGAAAAAATACTTTAAATCACTTTTATAATACTTTCGCAATAGGATAGAAAAAGAGAAAGAAAAGGAAAAAGAGAAGGAGAAGGAAAAATTGAAGGAGAAAGAAAAGGAAAAAGAGAAGGAGAAGGAAAAAGAAAAAGAGAAGGAAAAGGAGAAAGAAAAAGAAAAGGAAAGGGAAAAAGAGAAAGAAGAAAGGCCAAAAGAGAAAGAACGAGAGAAAAGTTCCTCAACCACAACTAGTGAGGAGAAAACTGTGGTGAAGCCACGCTCTCAGTCTAAAGGACGTACAATCACGCCAGTTAAAACTGAAGCCCATGAAAAGCGGATGCTTAAAAGACGACCGTTATCTTCTAAAAGTGAGTATAAAATTATATCTTATATACAGAATTAAGTAAAATTAAAACACTTTAGTTGGAAGCGAATATCTTTATTAGAATACCGAAGACATTACATCGTCAATATAAATTTCACCCAACCGGCAATGCTTCAAAAATCGCCGCACTTTTCTATTGAATGAAAATAATTACCCTATTTTTTTTTTCATTGATGTTCTAGCAAATAAAACTGCTACGAGCGTGAAACTAAATGCGGTTACTGTCGTGGAGATGCATGAAAGGGTTGGATTTTAGGGATATTTTGTACCTAATAATATAATCTATTTTGACTCGTTTACGATTTATTAGATATCTTTGAAGATGTCGAGTCCTAGACCATGTTTACCCAAGGTTTCCAGTTTAGAGAGAAGTTCGAACTATCTGTCTAGTTCAGTATACACTTTGTTTAAACTACATAAGAATTTTTCTAATTGATCTTTATTAGAATACGAAGGGAAGCAATATACCAATACTATAGCTGTCTTCTTTCTATTTGACAAACAAGGCAGTTAGCCTTTATTATAGAAGGTTTTCGTATCGTAATATTTATTTTATTTATCTTTATAAACAAAATCAGGAATTCGGGAACATATGTTTTATCGAACGATGATATTCTTATTTATATGAAAGCTGGACTAAATATTACGATACGAAAACCTTCTATAATAACGGCTAACTGCCTTGTTTGTCAGTAGGGAAGTCAATCATAAGTATTCTAGGTATTTTATAAAGATGTAAATCACGCACACATCACACTTAGTCTCAGTTAATGGGCGCCGAGGTAATTGTAGTATGTAGGCGAGTACCCAAACCACTGCATCAGATATGCAGTTAAAATAAATATATTATTTTGTAATATACTTATATATTCATTATTATGTAATCATAATATAATCGATAATTATACCTATATATAAGCTTGACAATAACTTATTATAAGCTAGCTAAATCATAAATTAAATGTTATATCTACATTTTTACATAAAGGTCATGTTCTGATTTTTTAAAAGCGCTTTTTTAAAGTCTACGTGAATTAAAACCTTTTTATTTATTTTTATAACAAACATTGGCTATGACTAACTTCTTATGACTTTAGAGAAAGTCGTAAGAAGTAACTCCGATTTTACGTTTATACATGGTTTTGTGACATGTCCCAACAGGTGAGAGTGCTGGCCCAAGTACATCACGAGCTTCCCGTCGTCCACACGTGTCCACCGACAGCGATAGTTCAGGACGCGCATCCAGGTAGCGTATCTATTACATTCATTGCATTTCTATCACTGTTCTAATATACATATACATGACTGCCTCGTTGGTCTAGCGGTAGCGTGTTCAACCGCAGATAATGAGGTCCTGGGTTCAAATCCCGGGTCGGGCCAAAAAAGTGATTTTGGGATTTTTCCGTAAAAAGAAATTTCTCAGTATTAGCCCGAAGTCTGGAAGTTGGCGGTATTACACCCCCGTGCCTCGGAGAGCACGTAAAGCCGTCGGTCCTGTACCTGAACTCTTTCCGATCGTGTCGCTAGGCGTCCCCTCGGATCCTCATGATCCGAGGGGACGCCTAGCGGACGGATTTGACGCGGGTGATGGAATAGAAAGTGCCCCTGTGTTTGCGCACACACTTGTGCACTATAATATGTCCTGCGCAATTGGCTAGTCTCCATTAAGACTGGCCGCCGTGGCCGAAATTCGGTCGGGAGGACATCATACATATACAACATGTAACTTAATTAACGCACACCTTGAAAATAGTTTGTTCAGAATCGGTTACAGAATCGATTTATATCATTTTAAAGTAGGTTATTTTTTATTCCAAAATAATTAAACCTACGGAAATCATCTTTATTTTTACTCTGTACAGTCAAAACAGATTGAAATGAACCGTAAGTCAAAGTAATAAGACTTTTAAATCGCAGTTTTATTTGTATTCATAGAAATTCCATCATTCAACACAAAATAATAATAAAAAATCTTTATTCCAAGAAACTAATTTAGTAAATAACAATGCATATACATGTTAAATTAAAAATTATGTGTATGTATTATGATTACAACATAATATTCTAATTGGGGTGTCTGAGGGTGTGCGTTAATAATGTTACATGTTGTATAGACTGCAGTAACGCACATGCGGCCCCTCGGATGTTGCGACTAACTATGAGCTGCGGCGATCAGTTACTATCACATGACCCGCTTGCTAGATTACGTTGTAATAATAATAATATCCTGGGACATTTTTTACACACGGCCATCAGTTCCCAAACTAAGCAGAGCTTGTACTGTGGCAACCAGATAACTGATATACTACATATACTATTTTTTTTAGCAAATACATACTTATATAGATAATTACACCCAGACTTAGGACAAACAGACATGTTCATGCACACAAATATCTGTCCTGGGTGGGAATGAAACCGGACCCCCGGCGTGAAAAGCCAGCATTTGCCAACCACGCCAACAGGCGTGATTGCAAAGCCGCATCTTTTCTATTAGCTATTGTATAGCAAAACGAAATATCCTTTATATAAACAGTAAATATAATATCTATTGATAAATAACCATACGTTTTTTTGCTGCTTTTCTATAAAATACATGTCTCTGAAATAGTGAGCTACAACTACCGCCATCTTTTGTGGATGGTTAGCTCAAGGTAGGCATGAACACATACGACAACGGTACCACTGGCATCAAATTGTATGTTACTCATTGGCTGAAATGAAATAGAAGTCCTAATCACCTTATTGTTAGGAAAAGCAGCTAACAGCACCATAAAGCAGATTGTAAAGACAACTTTGGAAGCAGATATAAATTGCATTTAAACAACTGAAAAAATTAGTGACATGATGTTTATGTTTCCATCATCAGATGTGGACCTCTAAAGAAGATGCAGAATCGCCGAAGCCAGAGCGCGAACTCCGCAAGTAGTGGCAACACGATCGCCTCCAACAGCAGCAAACGTCCACGCAAGAGAAAGAATACAGAGTAATTCATTTTAAATACTTCTATTATCATAAACATTTATTAGTGTATTTTTCTAAATGTTTAATTAGAACCTTCTTTCCTTTAGTATCGCAGCCGAGGATTTAAGCAGTAACTCGCAGTATTTATACATGTAAATTAACTTCAGTACCTTCCCACTTAGGATTCTTTATTAATCAAAGATGAAATCCTTGATTGGACGATCTTTAGCGAGAAGGGTTGTTTAATATAATTTGTTTTATAGGCCCTCAACAAATGAAAGTGGAACAAGATCGGCAGTATCGAGCGTAAAGGCTCAAGTGGGAGACAAGCTCAAAGTGTATTATGGACCCACGCAGTCCGAATCGAAGGTAATATGAACAAATTGCACGTATTTTGGAAGTTAAATTCTGTCAGAGAGCAAATCGTTAATTGGTAGTTGGTGTATGAATTATTAATTGATATTCTATATATAATAATTTAATGCTGGAAATCTTACATTCTAAAGCTTACCATGCACAAGTCTTGCCACACCAGTAGCCAAATTTCGACCAAGATATGCTGCCAATGCACTAGTACGTCGAATAGGCTGTCGCAACCAGGTTACATAGTGAGTTACAAGTCTTTTCAGTATTTTTTTTAATCCAGGTGACATACGAAGCCAAGGTGATAGAGGTGTCTAACGAAGGCATGTTGCGCGTGCACTATACGGGCTGGAACACGCGCTATGACGAGTGGATCAAACCGCAGCGGATAGCGCTCAACGTCACGCAACACGAGCAACGCAACAAAAAGGTAACCGTTGCATTAATACTACAACCCGTGTCATACAGTTCTAAGGAGACAGAGAAGTCTAACGAGGGAATTATTATGCGTGCACTTACCCACTGGAAAATGGTACAAGTGAATCAAACTGCAGCTGATAGCGCTGAAGATCCCACAACCAGAGCATCGTAATAAAGAGGTAACAATCAATAAAATAATACAAGCCAAGTGAGCATTTTCCGCGTTCGCAACAGGGGCTGGATTACGCGCAACGACGAGTAGATTAAACTACGGCGGAGAGCCCTCGCCGTCAAACACAAGACATGCAAGTAAAAGGTAATAATCACGATAATAATTAAACCAGGTAAAAGACATGTGAAGCCGAGGTAATAAAGGTGTGTAACGAAGGTATGTTGAGCATGAACTACGCGGGCTTAGGCCACGCCTATGACGGGTGGACCAATCTGCAGCTAAACGACATACTACACCAGATACACAGTACGAAGGTACAGTTCTAACACTTCTTATATATGTGTAGTTGTCACTAGTGTCACATTGTCACTGTGTTGATACTAGTTACTAATTAGCGGGGTTACTAATTGAACTTGATTTCTATGTCAGTCTCTAAAGGCACAAGTCCATTCCTATTGTGGCCTGATACATATTAGCATTATTTTGCGTGATTGAGCAACAAACCTCTAGACATTCAAACATTTACATTGAATATATTAATAAGATTCGATTTCCCGCAATCCTTAATTGATTTTGTTAGGCAAGGGACGATTATAATTACGATTAAAAACTAAATTTTGGCCCACGCGGCCACGGCACGTAAGTCGTTATCAAACCTTTTTTTCACACTGTCTATGGTTGATGGTCTACTATGTGAAAATATAAAATACATAAAGCTGACCATTGCTAATTTACGAACTGATTACAATTGGTCGTGTAGTGCTTGTGCAGGCATATTGTAGTTAATTTTTTCGAAAGTTTAGTTGTTAAACTAGCTGTGATAGTCAAAATATTAAAATCTCATTAAGTGCACATAGCAGTGTATAGTTTGATAGTGACATATATAAAGCACTCTTCAGCGTTATACTAGTTAGGCAGGCGCTACATGAAAGATTGTTGGCATATTGATTTTGTAGATCGTAGTAAAATTGTACTACTTATTTCACTATTATTTTTTGAAGACAAGATGCTATATACATTTATATATGGACCGTAAGTTAAAACCAAATGCTGCATTGTATGGACTAAATATCTTCTTTATTTCACAGGGTACCAACATAAACCGTCGAGTTAGGCCGAAGAGAACTGAAGGTTCGTGTCATAAACAATAAATATGTAATATTAGATATTTATTCATTTGTCAATATGTCAAATATTTTTTTTTATAATTTCACAGAGTCATCAGCCAGATCTGATTCTGATAGCGACTCAGAAAGCGATGACGGCGTAAAGAGACCTCCCAAGAAACCTGACGACAAATCTATCGTTAAAAGTAAATATTTATTTAATAATTATGAAGTAACTTTATTTTGTTTAATTGTTCAGATTATAAAAAAGAAATGAAATGAAAAAAAAAATATTTTTGACCAACAAGAAATCTTAACATACATAGCTTAATTAATATAATAAATTAATACTATAATGTTTATACATTTATTTGTCCACAGCTCCCTCAAGATCTAAAGAGTTGAAGTCGAGCGATAGTAGTGGTTCTAGCAAGCCCCGCAAAAGGCCAGTGAGAACAATATCAACGCCTAATTCTGTATCACCGCCTAAGAAATTACGACCAAGCGTACCTGGCCACCAAGGCCGTGATTATGACCTGAACGAAATCAGATCAGAGCTTAAAGGACTACAGACTGTTAAACAAGAACCCGATGAAAGCAAACAAGAATTGTCAGAAAAAGATACCTCTCTCCCACCCGCTCCAGCCAACCCAGCTCCCCCTGAAATACTGCAACCGGAAAAACAACCAGAAGACGTGTATGAGTTCAAAGAACCTGAACCTTTTGAACTAGAACTACACGATGAGAAAAAAAAACGCACGCATCGCATTTTTGATGACATCTCGCCCAGTAAATATACTTCTACTCTATCGAAGTCACTAAGTGAAGAAATCTCGGAAGATCCTATGCGACTGAGGCCTTCGTCTCTCAGGTCACCCTCCTTATCGCCATTTAGGGATTTCGGTACGAGCCGCGATGTGGGACGACAGAGCCCCGACGAAGATTCCAAAGACGTTGATTTCTCACTTGACGACGATTCCTTCACCGGCGATGGTATTTTTGAAGGATTCACTCCGGCCAAAAATCAAGAAACATACTCCAAGAAGAGTAAAGTGTCCAAGTTAAGAGAACTCATAGATGATTCTCCAGATAGCCCGGCAGACGATGAACATTCATCAGAAGATGAAGCAGAAGATAATATGTCGATTAAGGACGTACAAAGAGAATTAAGTCCCGTGTTGCCAGTTATCGAGGAGCGGAAAACTCCTGACCTTTCTGATACAGTTGAAACTAAAAATCTAGAACCAGTTTCACCCTTTAAAGAAATCACTGAAGACGAGGAAGAAGAAACGATTGAAATTCCTGAGTTGCCTGTGACTCCTCCACCTCAAAAGAAACCAGATCTTCTGCCGCCCAGAACAAATATTATAACTACAATAAATACTACACTACCATCCATCACCATAACTAGCCCCACGGTAACGCCTACGCCTATTGTTATTCACACAGTACAACAACCTGAGTCTACAGAAGATCTAAATAAAGAAGAGGCTAACCCTAAAGAACAAAAGAATGATGAAAATAAACCTAAAGAAGTGAGGAAAGATGAAACTAAACCTAAAGAATTGAAGAAAGATGAAATTAAACCTAAAGAAATAAAGAAAGATGAAATTAAACCTAAAGAATTAAAAAAAGATGAAATTAAAACCAAAGAATTGAAGAGAGATGAAATTAAACTTAAAGAAATTAAGAGAGACGAGATGAAACCTAAAGAACTAAGGAAAGACGAAACAAAGCCTAAAGAACTCAGGAAAGAGGAAATTAAACCTAAAGAACTTAAAAAAGAGGAATTAAAACCTAAAGAAGTTAAGAAAGACGAATTAAAACCTAAAGAACTGAAAAAAGATGAACCAAAACTTAAAGAACTGAAGAAAGAGGAATCAAAACCTAAAGAATTAAAAAAAGAGGAAGCAAAACCTAAAGAACTCAAAAAAGAGGAACCAAAACCTAAAGAACTTAAAAAAGAGGAACCAAAACCTAAGGAACTAAAAAAAGATGAACCTAAGCTTAAAGAAATTAAAAAAGATGAAGTGAAACTTAAAGAGTTCAGAAAAGAAGAACCGAAATGTAAAGAATTAAGGAAAGAAGAACCGAAAAATAAAGAATTACGGAAAGAGGAACTGAAACCTAAAGAATTACGGAAAGAGGAACCAAAAACTAAAGAACAACGGAAAGAAGAGCCGAAACCTAAAGAACTAAGGAAAGAAGAACCAAAACTAAAAGAAATACGGAGAGAAGAACCTAAACCTAAAGAATTAAGAAAAGAAGAACCAAAACTCAAAGAATTACGAAAAGAAGAAATAAAACCTAAAGAACAAAAGAAAGACGAATCACTCAAACTCCTCTCTGTTAATGTGCCCCCCTCAGAGCCCAAAGAGGTTATGCTCAAACTCAAAATTGACCAAAATATGGATCAATTTTCTATAGAACCTGCGGCGTCAACAATACTTCCCCCGTCTAGTCCGCTAATCGACACCGAGGAAGACAAGTCAGAGCCTGATAGCCCGGCGAGAATAGACGTTTTACCCGAACCACCGCCTGGCTTCCTTCTGCAATCTGAAGGGCCCAAAATTGCGGAAAAGCTTTTGAAAGCAATCAGTAGCGCCAAGAGATTATCGATGTCTCCTCCGCCATCTGATGACCGCCCCGATACACCCAAAACGACGGACGCAATAAAAAAGCCAGACATTAGACTATCATCCATATCACCTGAGTCTAAAGTTGTTAATAAACCGGAACCATCGAAACCATTCCTAAGGTTGGAGACTTTGAAAAAGACAAGTCCGATACAGGCAATGGATCCAATATTCGGGGAACCGTCCAACATGATCGATATGAAGCGTGACTCATTGGATGTTAAGAAACCAAAACCGGAAGAGGCTGTGCTTCGGCATAGCCCATTGAACATTCTGGAGCGGCGGAAGAGCGTTGCTGAGCTGCCGCTGAACGTTCTCGGGAAGAACAATAAGGTCTTAAGCGATACCATTCAGAAACTGTCGAGTCAGATTAACCAGTCGGCAGCAGCGGCCGCGGCGGCTACTCTGCCTTTGCCGCCGTTCCCCGCCGAAGACAGGAGCGAGAGCAGTGACTCGGACGATTCAGATACAAGGTTAGTTTACGGTCGCAAAATATTTTCCTTTTTAGAGCTGCTTCGGGAATTATGGACGCTACTGTACCTGTACATCTGGCGACTACTACATAGTTGTCCACAGCCTCAGTTTAATTTTTCAGTATCAGTACTAAATCCAGTATAATTTCAGGTTAATAATCGACAAGTTAGTGGTAGACTCGTGGGGCAGTGGTAGCTCAGAGATGGCGGCGCCCGGGGTGCCAGTGGGCATAGCGCCTGGGGCGCTGCCGGGCATGGCGCCCGCCACCCGAGCGCTACACGCCGGCAAGTCGCCCGGCGAATGGAGTGGAGCCGAATCACTGCTCATGCTAGAAGATGCCTGTAAGAATGAGAGGAAACACAGTACGTACTGACGAAACAAATACTTCCATCTTTTTGGTACTAAAGTTGTATCAGGAGTTATTATAGATTCCATGGTTAGATTATATCCACCGTCGCTATTCATGACCCTTAGTTTGCAAACTTATTGTCGAAGTAACCTGTTTGATCCTCAACTAGTGGTTAGCGTCTTTGCGTAATAACGTAGCGGCAGTCTTACAAAACGTCCCTAAATGTTAGGTGCAGACCCAACTCTATTCTTTATTCCCTACCAACTTCGATCCATTTTTGATTGATGGCATCGCGTAGTTTGTACCACACCGATCAATCGTAGATCGATTGCATTGATAGGTGATTGATCGATTGGTGTAGTAACACCCTTAGGTACTTGAGGCGTTACATCGAAGTGACTAAATTGCTGTGCTTAGTGTATCTTCCAAGCTCTACATCGAGCTTTCTTAAAACAACCAAAATGCCAGAGGGCCATGCTCAAAGTAGCAAGTTTACTTACGGCCATAAGCTGATTTATTACTAAAATCTGAAGCAAATATTCGGACACCTCTTTTGAACAAAAGCCACAAGCAAATTCACGATGTCATTGCTCCTTTACACATCTACTCTGTGCACTGATGTGTGCGCAACGTCTGATGAGACACGAAAGGTTATATATAATGTCTACTTGTTTTTTGTGGCTGTGTGTTTCAACTGATTTTAAGGACTTATGCCGACTATATTGTATCGTGCGTTATATTACAAAATCTTTGTACAGGTGCGAGCGTAGTGGTAGCTGGCAGCGGGCGAGTAGCGGGTGCGGGTGGCGAGGAAGACGGAAACTTATCTCTTCTTTTGTGTGAGGAAACTATTCCCGGTTCACCTGCTCCAGACCAGGAGCCAGCGCCGCCCCGACAACGCCTACTCATGCCCTTCGCTTCTGCGCCGCAGCATCACCACACACATTCTAAAGGTTTGTTTTAGAGCTTTTCTTAGCAGCACACTAATTATTTTTCAAGTCAGCCCGACTGATGGGAGTAATTTAAGTGTTTGCACTATTCTGTTTGTTCTTGATTGTCATTATATACTTACACCGGTGGCAAGGACAATTTCGTCGCAAGATTAGACAAAGCCAAACATATAAAAATGAGATTACTGGTTGGTGTAGCTTACCATAGAAAATTTTACCCGAATAATTATTTAAAATCAAGCATTTTTAAATATATTTTGTATTAAAATAAATTATTTAAAGTATTTATTTCTTATTAAATTAAGTAAAAAAAATGAAAGGTCATTTATTCCGTTAAAAAATTTCATTTTTGTGGAATCGTCAATTTTTTTTACCCTACCGTGCAGTGCATGACGTGGCAGCTACTGAGAAACACTGCCAGAAAACTCAGTAGGAATCCTTTTTTAAAATATTTATTTCTTACATAAAATTACATTGTATTTAAATGTGTTAATTTAGAGCGACTCAATCCCAAGCTGTTTTGTCACTTAAATAATCAGAAGTTTTGTAGAAAGCCCTGCTACACAATTTGGCTTTTATAATTCTTTTAAACTTATTCATAGACATATCTCGGATATCATTGGGAAGTTTGTTATAGAATCTTATACATTGCCCCATAAAAGAGAAGTTAGTCAGAATGTTAATCTCTTTAAACTTCTCTCTCAAAGATTCTCGCGGACCAAGTTTATATATCGCTAGTAAGTATGACTAATAAAATAAATAAGATAGGTTTTGTTTCAATATTTCTCTATTTATTCTCTCGGTACAACTGGGTTGGCGTTGAGCACATTGAGCACTCAGTGACGTTAGTTGCACATATGGCTGTGGCCATATGTGGAGTGGCTACGCATTGGCGCGGTAATTACTAATGTAGTAGTTGTATATCGTTTGTTGATAATCATAATTTCAGATGATCGCCGAGGCGAAGCTAGCCGGGCCGGCGGGGGTGGTAGCAGCGCCCCGGCGGTGGCCGAGGCTCCGGCGGCAGTGGCGCCCCCGGCGCGGGACGCGGGTTGGGGCCGCGGCCGGCCGCTGCTCGACAACACGCCGCCCACCACGCCCGACAGCAGTCTCGATATGTCTCCACATAGGTATATTATATCAGTAGCTTCCGCCTGCGATAATTATTCGACCGTCTAAAATGATATTTTTCTATATCTTGGTAAACTTTTCTTTTTCTCGGTGAAAGGTATCGTAAGATACTCCCTGTAAAATTGGCTCTCTGCCAGTGAAAGTTCCGTCGGTTATCGGCCCAGCCATTTCGCAGATTAGCCTGAATAAAAGCGTTTCATTTGCGTTAAGTAAAAAGCTGTTTCTTTGAGAACAAAAAGATACGTCAATTTTATTTATATTTGAAGCGACTTATTTAACGCGATGGCTCTTATTGAATGCTACTTGCATCAAAAAACAGTATGTTAATAAGTTTAATAACGTAAGGTAATTAAACGCAGGGAACGCAGGATATCGGAACGAGACAGTCCATCGGAACGAAAGGAGGATGAGGACGAGGGACGCGGGAATGACGCGGCGGTGCTCGATGTCGATAAGCCACATGGTGAGTTCGTATTATGTGAACGTATTAGTAACACTTTATTGTATACCAAATGTGCAATTAAACTTTAACATACACTATTTCTTCATAGCAACTGTTGAATAGACCAGGCTTGATTATTTGACGGGCTTGTTGGCGTGGTTGGCGAATGCTTGTTTTGCACGTTGGAGGTCGTGGGTTCGATTCCCCCATCCAGGACAGATATTTGTGTGCATATCTGTTTGTCCTGAGTCTGGGTGTAATTTATCTATATAATTATGTATTTAGAAAAGAAAAGTAGTATGTATAGTATATCAGTTATCTGGTTTCCATAGCAAGAGCTCTGATTAGTTTGGAATCAGATGGCCGTGTGTAAATAATGTCCTAGAATATTATATTATATATTTGACTACTTACAGTAGATAATGAGGGCTTTCTTTTCATATCCCGGCATCTCAATATCACAAAAAGTTACGAAAAATGAAATAGTATCAGCCAGGGGTCTGGAATTTGGCGGTGTAACACCCCATATGCATCGGTAATCACGAAAAGCCGTCGATCCAGGGCCTGACATTTTTCCGGTTATGGCTGTTAGCCCATCTCATCGTATCTTGAGAGTACTTTTGCGCTATAATATCTCGCGCATACTCGCCCTCTTTGACCGTAAAAGTAGTTAACATTAAAGGCTGTATATAATACAAAACCGCGCTGTGTCGGCAGGCGGGCGCTCGCGCAAGGCGTCGGAGTCGTCGGGCGCGGGGCTGCGCGCGCGGCGGCGGCGGCGCGACACGGACGAGCTGCACCACGCGCATCACCCGCCGCTCAAGTACAACTTCTACGTGGACCTGGGTAACCACTCTGTCACTGTATTCCTACCATTCTTCGTTAGAATTGAACCACCTGTTACCGAGAGTAAATTGACTTAATGGTGTACAACCTGTGTGATGTCTTATCAATGCATTCCACAGCGTTAAGCGCAACACGCCACACAGCTCATACGGTAACCACGCACTATTACTATTAGATGTTACCACATCCTCCAAATCTTCTTTACACACTCTGAGTAAACTCTCAGTGTCTCCGAAGGATCTATTTTCGGTAATATATTCGAAATGATGCGCCCGACCACTTTATTATGTTTCGTCACGTATGTATCTCATAATACATGCACAACGAAACATGACCTTAAGTATATAATCTCTAACTATTAATGGCAAACGCCTTTATTTATTTTACTGAGGAGTGTGAATTTCTTATTATAGCAGTTAACTCTTAGAAACAATGTCCAGGTATATAATTTAAACTGTTTTTATAACAATTTTGGGAATTATTTTAGACATTATTTGTATAATTTTCAGTATAATCACAGGTTTAGGGCATTACATCATTTTGTTTGTAACAGATCCTTCATGGGACTGCCAAACGCGTATCAATGTACTGACGACCCGACTCGCGGATCTGCGCAAAGCGTATCACTCGGTCAAAGGGGAACTGGCAGCTATCGACAGGCGACGCAAAAAACTGCGACGAAAGGAGCGAGAAGGTATGATTAACTTTAATTTTTATTCTTATTGATCTCTACAACTTAAATCTGATCATAACAGAACTCAGTCTTGTAGAACAGAGTGATATTTTGTTATATATTTTGGTATCTCGTTTCCAAGGATGTATAAATACATCCTAAATATGCTAGTTATTAATGGATTTTTGATGGGAGCGACAAAGTGCGAGTATTTAACGGGGTGATCAATACATCCACATGGTAACCGCATGCTATCAGACGGACTCACGTTAATGGCCCACGGATCCTAAATTCAAATTATGGACAGTTTTACCCCAAACTAATGACACTCTCTAGAGAAAACCTCAAAATTTTACTATTGGTACTTTACGTGGTGTTATTGAAAACGGACTAGAGATAAAAAGAAAGTATGAAGTTCACACCATAGAACCAAAGCTGATTAGAGTAGAAAAAAAAGTATGGTAATGACAATAAAAATTTGAAAGTAAACTGGAGGCAAGTTACTCCGATTGAGCGTGACGGCTCAGTTGAATTCATTTTGATATTACTACAGCTCAGCTCTATAATATGTGAAAAGATATAATAAGGTTGTGTACAAATAATACTGTTTTCTCTTACAGCTGTAAAAGCTGCGAAGGCGGCGTGCTCATGATGAACAATGTACTAAAGCTGTGTGCCAAGCAGCGATATAAAGTGAAGTTTGTTCGTTTTAGAATAAACGTACGATCATTATAGACTGCCATTGTGGCTTTGTGATTAAATAACCAAATCAAAAAATGATTGGATGGACAAATTATAATAAAAACCTCGAATAATGTTGTAAATTATGATGAACTTAAAACGGCATTTATCACTTGTTATAGTATATCACATCGTGTGTACATAGTGAAAATCGACTTATTTTGATATTACTTTATAAACTGTGTATTAAATGTATTTGATCCTCATAGTATATCTAAGTTGTATTAAGATGACACGTGATTTCTTGTTTTAAGTGAGGGCATCACTTAAAACAAGAACTCAATTACCCATCATGGGGGTTACCTATCATAAGTACGAAAAATATTTGTGCAAATCTAATTTCACCTAATACTTTTCATCTAATTATCGTTTCGTTTATTTTTCTGAGCACGCCAATGTGTAAATACTATCAATCTGTTTTGTTTTTTTTTTTACTAATACGTTTCATTTGATCGAAATCATTTTACCGAAGTTACACTTGGACATATAACATTTGTTCGAACTATTACGTTTCCGACCGTAAATGAAAAAGGTCAAAAAAGGCTTCGGCCAATAGGTAAAAGTTATTTTGTAAATCGACGAAATTTAGTTCGGTAAAATAATACCAATAACACTTAATAGTTTAATGACTTAATAATATGTAAAATAATGCTTAAACAAAAAAGACTTCAGTCAATAATTTTTTGGTCAAATGAATGAAATTCAAACAAAAATAAAATAATCGGCAAAGTAATCGGTCCCGCCCCTAATGGGATTGTTTCAACATTTTTTCTGTTTATAGTGATTTGTGCCTATAGAGGAATCTAATAAGTTTATACGTTACTGAGTTGGTGCGTAGTACGAATGCATAAAAACGAAACTCGAATTCGAGCTCCCTATTAGAGCAAAACATTGTAAATCGTAAAATTACGCCATTAGAAATCAACAATCGTAAGCTAAGCTTATGCCCGTCGCGAGCTCGAAAGCTTCGTTTTTTAAAACTCCTAATACTTACCTCACTTTCCATATAACAAATAATGAGTGGGAAAATCTAAAATTTTAGTACATAATTGTACATATTCGAGTTAAATGTTACTACGCGGCTATATTGTCTTAGACAAATGTAATTTAATTTGTCCAATAATTGGGTACAGACCTTATTCTTGGATAAATTACATTTCGGTTCATGATAAATAACCGCTCGGGAGCTAAGGATAACAACTGCAGCTCCTATAACTAATGTTATTATGTAATGTACGGTCCGTCGTACGTGGATGTATGGGAAGTACATACATATACATAAAATTTTATTATATTATAAGAAAACATAAAAAATAGATTACGATATTCGAATTATATATATAGTTGAGCGAAGATGAAAGTATCGGCCACTGGCACCATAGTGTTTTGTCTACTAACACTTTATGCCGATGACGCAGTGTACAGTTTAAAAGTTATGTACCGGGTATGTCCTTAGTCGTATTGAAGAATGACATAATGTGATTTACAAGTTACATTGAAATTTCTGTATTAAACACGTATTATCAAACTTTAAAAATATTGATAACCAAGACATACATTGTCTGCTCTCTATTAGTAGATCACATATTTTAACGCTTTTACACGACTAAGTAAACACCCTGTATGAATAAATGTTATTAAAGACTGATGGATCGAAATAATAACATGGTGGATTGTAAAGATAGTATTTATTTCCTAAAATATATGTAAGGTCACGGATATTTGTTATTATGTTTACTTCAATAAACATGTGTCACCAATCACTTTTATTTCATTGAATCCTCAAGCATCGCAAAAACAGAAACCATCGAGTCCGTGTTACAATAACTATATTAACGATACCTCTGCGATATCCTATTTCGTAACTAGCGGAATTAGAAAACCGTATCTTCATAAAACTGAACAAGACGACAAAGGCACTTCTTTGTCGTAAGAGCATTCTTAACATTAGCTATAAAACGCGTTAGTTGCTCGGGTAGTGCTCTTCGATCAGTAATAGTTAGGGTACTGCGGCCAGGGGTGCGGGTGATGCTGGTAGGGTCCAGGCGGCTGCTGGTAGCCCCAGGCGGGTTGGTAGGGCTGGTACTGCTGGTCGTAGGGTGCGGCGGCGGCGGGCGGCGTCTGGTAGTACGAGTTGCTACCGCTCGTCGTCGTCGCGTTGGTCGCTACTGACGCTGAGCTGCTTTCCTTCTTCTTGGTCGAATCAGCGGCCGCGCTGCAAAATACGTGCCACGTCAGACTTTGTCCTTGTTATACAAACAAAGACAAACATCGAGCTACTTTAACCCTCCCCCCCCCCCCCCCCCCCCTTGCGATCTGGTTGTGTATGTCCCGTTCACAATGACAGTTTCAGTAAGTGAAAGTCATTTTGATTGACGAGTTATCTCGGTTTAAAAATTTAAAACAAGTGGAATGGTTTTTATAGAAAAAAAATACAAATGGTAAAGATATAACATTTTATAAACTAATTATGTTTAAAAATAAAAAGTAGAGTACAACCTGCTCAATACGGATTTTAGAAAGATTTGTGTCGTAGCACGAAATAACTAAAGGATTCATCATGGTATAGCAAACTATCGTTATTACGAGTCTCCGTGCAAATTTCAATAGGGGCTCGTATAGTTCGACAGCATATTAGGAATTAGATAGACACAAATATAATTTAGAAATCAAACAATATACAATAAACTTTTCAGATAAAAGCTTATTAAATTCTTGGCAGGGAGAAGGTATGGATGTTCTGTCTCTCTTTTGCAAGTCAAGAAACAAGTGATGTCATATATAGTGTAACGTATTCTTTATCTTATATGATTTTCAAATGCTTATAACTTTAAGGCAATTGAGTGTTTTTATTTACTACTGGATTTTATTTCTAGTGAGTTAATAACACAAATTAAAAAATAGTCCGCTATTTTGTCATACTAGAGCTCCATCGTCGTCTGCATTAAAGGACAAAAAGATAATGTAAAATGACTCGCATTTTTATTTCTATAAACGACTGGTTTTGATGTGAAAATGTCTTAATAGTTTAAAACAGTTTGCCAGTGAAAGCAATGTCTTGTACGTGACTTAATTCATTAAATAGAAATAAATAACATTTCAATTTGTTGACATTAAGAAAGCGCTTGCTAAAATGTACAATATTATTGCAACAAAAAAGCTTGAGACTTTTGGATAATCTTGCTGCAGTCATATGAGCATTCTTATTGTAACTTAGCGGGGTAAATCTATATAAAGACAATTAGCGTAGTATGCACATGCCGTTTTAAGCTGGTTCTACTCTATAATGAGAATATAAACTTGCTTCGTTTCCTTTTGCGCGGCATTTGTTGTGTATTATCTCCCGTGCCTGATGGGTCTGATCGGTTTTCCTGGTCTGACCGGCCTGATGGGCCTGATCGATGTAAATCTTCCGTAATCCTAGAAAGATAACCTACACTTAATAGTCTATTAACAATTATATCAACAGAAATTCGTTTTCGTTTGTATTTTTTTGCGAAAACAATTAATAGACTATTTTATATTACTATGTAAAGAAATATTTCCATGAACACTGGAGATATTACCAACCTGCCATAATGTAATGAAATTTTATTTTATTATACTACTTATATTTATCCTACAAATACATTTATGCTTGACGTTCATGAAATTTGTTGGGATACAATTACCTTAAGGGGGGCGATTGCTTATGAGAATTAAATAAGTGATGCAAGTAACATATGATTTGATTAATTTTTCAACTGCAGTCGCATAGTAGGAATAAATACGAACAATGAACTACATACCTAGTGACATTGGTCACAAACACGGTGTTTTAAGTGCGAGTTTATATGAAAATGTTTTGAAGAGAAAAAAAATCTTTGCAATCCCTAAAGACGGCGGAAATGGCATCTGCAACCATGATGCAATATATTTAAGCAGGAGTAATATCAGGTTAATGTAGGAAATTTTGTTCTACTCCACAACCGTACTTTAGTCTAAGAAACGAAGCAGATATATTTTTTACAAAGACCAATGAAACATCTTAGAAATATAGCTTAAGCTTTTTAAAAAAAATTTTTTATAATATTAAACTGAGTAATTTCTCGTTCCAAAAAAAATACTAAGCGGGCCTTTACACCAATCTTTGATACGTAATAAAAATCTCAATCTTTATTCAATTACCAGGAGTAAAGTTCTTATGACGGACGGAAAGATGGTAGGCATAAGTTCTTTCAGTGGTCGGACTTTACATGATATAATTGTTATAGCTCAATTTTGATCCTGACCATCATGTATCATTTATTCCTCAATAAACTCTTTGAATATTTTGAGAGGCTCATATATTTAAAGAAATATAAATAAATACTATTCATCAATTCCTTTGAACAAGGTCTAGTCTGAATTAAAACATTTTATAATCTTCGTTAAACACCCATCAATAAACTGTAAGTTATTAATATTTATCCAAATCCAGATTCAAGGTCTAGAATAAAAACTGCCGATTTTATTCAGCTAAGAATGTTTGTTTCTAGTTTAATTATAATAACTTTTCGATTATTATTAAATCCGAAAGAATATATTATTAAATTTGAAAAAAAATTGTATGTATCCTAATTTAGAAAACAAAATGCAGTTTTTGAAACAAAATATTGTAACTAATCTTTTACGTCATTTGACCGGGGATGAAATGCAAACAGATGAAATGCCAGGTATCTCGGCATTTTGGTTTCAGTCTGGCAATGTTACGATCCTGAGCAGTAAACCCAGGCTGAGCTTGGAGAACAATCGTTTGGTATAACCGAAAAGTACAACAAAGCGGTTACCATTGTCTGACAAGACGTCAGACAATGTTAACCGCCTGGTAAATAGATTTGATGCTACTATTGCGAAGCGGTTTTTCTAACTATGTGAAATCGGAAAATCAGCACGACGCGATGGGAATTTCGTCTGTAGAAGCGAGTGGTACAAGGATCACTTAACATGGACACAGTAGCAGAGAGGTAATATTTTACGAAGAATCCCGATTTAGCTTTATGCCTGATACAAGAAGGGTAAACGTGTTTTGTAGACCCAGGAATGTTGACAGACTGAGATGCTTACAGGGGCCCTACAGTAATGGCTTTGGCGGGTATTAAACATACGAACTCAGCTCGCTTTTTAAATGGCACTATGGATGCTGAAAGTTATAGCATATCCATGATAATGAGCGTACATACAGCATACAGCTGGCCGGTGAATGTACGGTAATAGGATTTTTTCTGGTACGCGACTACAATTCTGCGATGGAGGTCTAGGCATTGCCCCAGACCTCCATCCTATCGAGCAAGCATGGCACATGCGCCAGAGACATCTTCCGAAAGATTTGAAAGAGTGAATATAAGAACTGTAGAATTACGTCAAACTTCAATTGAGGCCCTATAACAAAAATGTTAAAATGCTGATTTTATGAAAAATTTGTGATGACATGCTTTAGACAACAGAGGAAGCAGACTTTGTAGTAAATTATACAAAAGCCCAGTACAAGTACCCAGTTACGAAACAGATAATTAATAGCATAATGTTTAAATAGCACAATTTTTTTAGTAATTATTTACATTATAATATAAAATTGATTATAAAATTCATATAAGTACATGTTGCTTAGATTTTTATGATATGAGTATGGTTAATCAATAATTATCTACTAATGCCAAGCGCGCACTACGATTTTTTGTCGCGCGATAGTTTTGACGCAGGAATGCAACGTATAAGTTGCAACGCATATGTGCGCACTGCCGAAGTTATAAATCGCAGCGCTTTTAAAATTGTTATTTGTCACAGTTTGTGGCGTTTGCTCGCGACACGATTATCGCGATAGTAAACTGCAACGTATGGAATTGTATGGTCCCGCGCGCACTGCGACGGTAAAATCGCACACTATTTCTTATTTATTTTACTTACCGAAGGGTGATTGACAGCTTTTCTTCAGCAGAGATTGCATTTCGTCATCTAGTATTTTAGTATTTAAATGGGGTTAAACAATTAATTTGTCAAATATTTTGAATTATCATTCTATAACAGCTATAGAACTTCTTGCGATATAGCCGAAGATCATAGTGTTTCCGATAAAAGAAACCCTTAATAAATCTATCTGCTGTAAAAGGATGAGTCCAGTATTGACGATTAGTTTTATTTTCTTTTCTTGTTTCCCTCCGAAGTAATAAATAGAGACAAGCAATTTGTACCAAATCCATCATGAGACTGAGCAATAACCACCGATTTTTAAACGCAGTACGTGCATTGTATTTTCTGCATTATTTTACAGCGCGTTTCTAAAATTGTGTCGCAAGAAGTAGAATCGTAGTGCTCGCTTGGCCTAAAGTAAGACTTTCAATTTTTTTGTTGTTAAGAATTTTACTTGAAATATATTATTATAATTATTTTATTTAACAAAAGTGGTAGTCATGACAATTAAAAATGAATATTAGATTGAGCGTGCACAACGCTTGGAGCGTACGGGCGTAAGGCGTACGTACTTGGGCGGCGGCGGCGGCTCGTGCTTGTCCTTGCGCGCGCGCTTGCGCAGGTGCTTGGCCAGCGTGCGCGCGTGCGCGTGCGCGGCGCGCGCGGCGGCGGCCGGGCCCAGCTCCTCGGCCAGCTCGCGGCGCCGCCACGCGATGCTGGCCGACACCTCCAGCTCCGCGCCCTCCTGCTTCTCGTACGACTGCACCAGCTCTGCGCCAGCGAACAAGCCCATTACATGCGGCCTATATACCTCATAGGGTAACAACAACCATGGCCTAATGTTTAGCCTAACATCATCCATGGACGAGCGCAACAATGGGCAAATCAAGTCAGTCTTCAGCCTATCTATATTCATGCATGAATATAAATTTCGATACCAGGCTAATAAGTTATATTTTTAATGCTTGTTGGGTATATATTAGCCCGTATTTTTTTTTTTTATGTTGATGACCAACAACACTAACTACATATAGAAATATAGTAAATATAAAATAGTAGACTAGTTATAGGTCTACACGAGGGAAATGTAAAAGATTTCTCTTTTTTAATACAAAAAGTATAAACCCTTTCAGTTGTTTTATTATATTTTTTAGTATTATACAGTAACAAAACTTTAGAATATTTACGGTTAAAGATTCTTTATTTCTCTTAAGAATATCTGCATTCACTTGCAGAGAAATTAAATACTTAATATAGGACGCCAAGCGTGGGCTACTTACCAATACTAAACTAAACTATACAATACAAATAAACACCTAAACAATTTTTTACAATTAACACAAATACACAAATTCTATACATCCATGCCGACTAGATTATATTTTTTTATTTTTTTTTGTGTTGCGGTGCTTTAGATATGAACGAAACGCACATGGCGCTGCGCAGCGTATCTAGTCTATATCTAACAATTATATTTTTAAGACCGATACCATAGTGCGCAGCAATTACTATTTGAACTACTACTATTTGAATGTTATTATCTAATAACATTGAATTGTGAAAACGTTACACTCAATTATTTTGGACAATTCACCTCATAGAGGTCGATAAAATCTCTAACATATATGTGGTGTCAAGCAGTAACACTTTGTCCTCGACGGACTATACAATAGTGTGCACTAACCTTCTAACTCTTCATAAGCAGTCCCCGGCGTATGTAACGCTAGATCTAATCGTTGCATATGTAAGCGATGATTCAACGGATCGCGCGTAATCGCGTCGTCCAACACTTTCCGCGCGGCCGCCCGGTCCGAACGCACGTGGAACAATAACCGCGCGTATTTAATTGCGAGAGCGGACGCGATCGCCTTGCTCTTGGCGGCCGCTATATATCCTTCATAAAGTTGGCAACACTTTTCCAAGTCGCCGCGTCGACGTTCGAGGTTGACACGTCTGGGAATAACAAAGTAAGTTGATTAGATAAATTACAACACCGATTTCGAATAACCAATATAATGCTTTTAAAGAGGAAAGATAAATATTTTTAGTCTCGCACTTGAAAAGACAGTGGTGCGCAAGTTCCTTGAATTTTAACTCGGGTTTAAAATTTTAAATAGTAAGCCACGGCGGTCAGTCGAGAGATTAGGCATCTGCGCGGGACATACTATTGTGTACAAGTATGTGCGCAAACATAGGAACACTTTCTAGTCCATCACTCTCATGATCCGATGGTTCACCTAGCGACACGACCGGAAAGAGGACAGGTACAGGACTGATGGCTTTATGTTCTTCGAGGTACGGGGGTATTATACCGCCAACCCCAGATTTCAGGCTGCTGCTGAAAATCATTTAATTTTACAGAAAAGTTCCAAAATTTCTTTTGGACCGACCTGGGATTTGAACCCAGGACCTTATTTTCTGCGGGTGAACACGCTGCTGCTAGACCAACGAGGTAGTCGACTACCAAATAGGATATGACTACATAGTCGTGACCGTGCGGGGTTCATTTTGATTTGTCATCTATTCATGACTGTGGCGGTATAACCTAGATGCCAGGGTAATATCGCAATACCTGTATTGTATCTGCACGAGGGTGGGGCACGCCTTCTCGATGCGGTCGAGGATGTCGGCGGCGCGCGCCGGGTTGCCGGCCGCCTCCTCGAAGTGCGCCCAGTGCAGGTGCAGCTCGGGCTTGTCCAGGTGGTGCACCGTGCACGCGCGCTCCAGCACCTCGCGCTCCACCGACACCAGCTCCGGGTTGCTTTCGATACGCTCTTCCAGAAATTTTATCAGCTTAAATAGACATAAATCAATTTAGATTGGGAGAAATGAAGTTTACTAAATGAGAGGAATATTAGTATGATTTTAGCCCTTTAAAGTCACAATAATTACAAATTACCAGATGTATGGTGACTTAACGAAACATATAAGCTCACTCCTATTGTGCAAGCCAAATATACTTGAAAAGTTTAAAGGACTTTAATATCCTACTAATATTACAAATGCGAAAGTTGTTACTATTTCATGCTAGAACTACTGAATGGATTTGGATACAAATTTACAGTAATATAGCGTATATGTATATTCAATTACCACATAAGCCAGCTAAGCTAATTTATTAAATTTAATGCGAGTAAGACCGCGTGGTAGTAACAAATAAATGAAAGTTGAAAAAAACATAAATCCAACTTTTCTTTTCAACAACCAATTGGAACAAAAAGTAAAACAGTCTATTGCATAAAAAATGTATGTCACAAAGGAATTCAATAGGGAGATTATGAATCTACCTTATGAATTTTCATTTGTATGATGTACATTTTTCATGCAATTGACTCAAACTATTACAGAAGCATTTCCTACTGATTTAAAGAATTCAAACAATGGTGGAAATGCATAGCAATATGGTTGTTATGCATTTCCTCCTCTGAAAAAAGAAGTTTAACTATTAAACTATTTCTTTGCAGACGGTTAAAAATCATACTAGTCTCCCTCAGGTTTGGCACCTTTATAAAACTTAATAATAATATATAGCTACGGGTTTACTTCACTGAATTCTCAAATAAATTTTCATTAATAAATTAATTAGAATATTCAAAACAAACGCTTTACAATAACTATAAACAAACTCACTCTCATCCAGAACTCCTCATACAGCGCACAAGCAATAAGACACCTTTCGTGCAACACTAGTGCACGCTTCAAAGACCCATGTTGCTTCTCCCATTCTAGGTAAGACTTCCAATTCTTCAGTTGACACCGTTCTAACGGCTTCACATGGAAGTATGGTCGTTTGATCTGTAATAGCAAACATAATTTATTTAGAGTGTTGTGGTATGATTTCAGTGCAAATGATTGAAAATAAATGTAATAAAAAAAGGTGGGCAGTTAATAATATAGATCAACTTGCTTTAAAACTGATGGTTAAAGGCCCAGAGAGTCAGCTAATGTTGGGGAAACTGCTACTGACTCTCCAGCAATATCTGTATAATTAGCAATATCACGACACCACAGTAAAAAAATATTCCTAAAGAAAGTTCATTTGACAAGTTTTAGGTATTTTAGTAAGTACTAATAATTGAATTTAATTGCGTACATAATACTAAGGAAGAATTATAAAAGATGTTTTGCTATATTTTTCCTTAGCATCTAGTAACAAAGTAGAATTGCTAAGCAGAATTATAGCAAGTTCTCTAACAGGGGTTGCCCGGTTTTCCCATTGAAATATTTGGTTATACTTTTTATAGTAATAATAAATTACAATTAAACAATGTATTAGTTCTCATGAAACGTATAGGGCATTAAAGTACTAAATGTAAAAATAGGAGCTTAGTAACTTGTATTTATTTAAGGATTTTTAAAAATATATGTGATAAAACAGGACTGCATGGAGGACTAACAAAATTTAATTTTGTAACTTTTATACTGTATTCGATTTTATGTACTGTATGGTGAGCTTGACAAGTATCACTCTTATTTAAAATAATTCCTTGATCCGCCGCTTAACCATGTCTCAGCGAAACCCTGCTCAACCACTTAAACCCCGCTCAACTATTTCTTTATTTAAAAACCCTACTTAAAGGTTTCTCAGCTAAGTAACGTCATTTTATTTTACACTGTCAACATTTCTGAGACTGGTATAGAGCTTGACCAAAATTAATCGACTAAATCGGATTATTTATCATAACTTTATGATTTTTGCTCTATGGTAGACATGGAATGATAGATTTATGATCGTAAAAGTGCATTTTCAAGGACTATTGATTTACTTCGGTGGATTTTGAAGTTTGTGATAAGATTCCCTTTGGAATTCAGTATTTATTTAAACATTAAAACGGTTAGTAACTTCAATAAAACCTCCATTCACAAACAAAACGTCAGCTGATGCAAATAAAATCCGCCATATTTGAGCAAGCTTTAAACCAGGGGCCGACGTGGTTTAAATTTTGACATGGCTCAACCGCGGGTCAAAGTTAAATCGTGTTTTTAAATGAAAAATTTGATAAACCATGGTTGAGCGGCCGGCTTAAATTTAAGTAGCGTTTTTAAATAAGACTGTATATGTGTATGTTAATACCCAAGTGCTGAATTAATTTAATTATTTCAAAGTACTATCAATTTAAGTTAATCACGTAAATAATTCTGTAATAATATATTATATAGACATATATAAACAGTTTTACTGGTTTGCTTAATATTCCCTAGCATTTTATTACAAAGAGACGTAAACAATCTTCATGTAAAAAAACTGAATTTCCACCAATTTATGATGAACGAGTAAATAGAATTTTGTTATGAAATACTTACGCCTTCTTCGAATGTCCACCGCGCGGCTACCTGTTCTCCCGTGGCTTTGTGGACCTTTCGCCGCGCCGCAATTATGCGTTCCTTTATTGCTTGAGCTTCTTCCTCTGAAGCCTGGGAAATATGATATTATTAAAATATGTACAGTAGGGGCCCTGTCATATGACACCTTTATAAAATAAATAAATAAATATATGTTTTATTTTATATTTTATTAAGTATGCAATAAAATTAAACCTACATAAGATCACATTAAATTAAAGAGTGAAACATCCAGAAATGCTAGTAATTGATAATAAATAATAATAATATATATTTTTTTTATAGTGCCCGTCATTTATCGTCGGGTCGGATGCCATGGTTGGTAAATGATTGCCTTTCATGCCGCAGGTTGTGAGTTCGATTCCCATCCAGGATAGATATTTGTGTGCATGAACATGTCTGCTTGTCCTGAGGCTGGGTATAATCTATATATATAAAAATCAATGCCACTTTTCGTTTTAATGTTATAACTCAACAACACCTTTACCGATTTGGCTAATTTTGGTCTTGAATTATTCGAGGAAGTCCAGGGAAGGTTTGTACGTAGAGAAAATTAAAAAAATGTCTTGAAAAAGTGTAAAATCAACATCTTTCCATTCTCCCATATACAAACAATTTGTACTAATACTTAAAAGCGTAGCGAAGCACGTACTGGGCCACTAGTTATCTATATAAGATGAAATAAATAATATTTATTACACACCAATTTCGGAGAAAAAATATAGAAAATGTTGAAAGCAAATTGTACAATAGACGGTCTTCACACTAATATTATAAAGACCAAGGTTTGCGAGTGTGTGAGTGTATATACTTCTTTACGTCTAAACGGGTGGAGCGATTTTAATAAAATTTGATATGGAGTTAGCAGACACCCTGGATTAACCAAGCTTAATGCGGGTAAAACCGCTAGTATCTATATAAATATGTATAAAAGAAAAGTAGTATATGTAATATGTCAGTTGTCTGGTTCCCATAGTACAAGCTCTGCTTAGTTTGGGATCAGATGGCCGTGTGTGAATAATGTCCCAGGATATTAATACTTTGTGTAGTGTACTCACGACATGGTCCACGGGCTCGTCCTCGCCGGGCGGCAGGTCAAGCTGCGGCACGGCGCCCGTCGCCTCGCGCACCTCGCCGCGCAGCCGCACCAGCTCCGCGCGCTGGATGGCGCCCGACACCTGCTCCGACATCACGTGCTCTTGGAAGCTACAACACACATAAGTGTTTTCAATATTTGCATCATTCTAATATAAGGAATCGGACATTTTTGGAACGAAGTTCCTTATCGCGCGTTGTGAAAGGGGGCTAGACGGGAAAAGTTGTGACGACACTTTTTGCAGCTGTGCGGCGTAAGCATGTTTCTCTGTCTCTCTCTCTCTCTTATAGAAAGCAAACCAGATATTTTCATTTCTATTTCGCATTGAACAGTGTGGTGTCGCGACGATTATTTTTGTTGAGTGTATAAAGGTTTTTTGTACATAATAAATAATAAGAAATAACTTCGTTCCATCCGGGTGTCCCTTGACACCTCTCAAGTCTTTTTTTATTTAAAAAAGATAGCAGAATTCATTAAATTCGTTTTTCTTGTTAGGATGCAAAGAGTTTCAATACAAAACAAACGAAAAAGTAAGTCGACACCCGTATTTAATACTATTGAACTACGGGGAAAGGAAAAATATGAACGTTCATTACTCGACGAACATGTTCCCTGATAGGAATACCAAGACCAACACTGAACTTGGATGATGATAAGAGTCATCGTATATTAATCGGCAAAGCATCCGTAATCAACATTTATTATTATCAAAACAGTTCATAATAATCCTTAATTAAATTTATATTATTAAATTAATAACAAGCAGAATGTAAGTGTGGCATAATAAAGAAGATGTACTAACTTGTCGAAATGTGATGTATATCCAAGCGTAGGTGTAGCTAGAAGTCTATCATAGATATTAGTAACATTAAGGGCAGTTCCATTCTCAGCCTCCCATTTAATATAAGACTCCCATAGTCTATCCGAGCGGAATTCAAGACCACACGCCTCTGTAAAATTACTCTGTGTTATTAACTAAGAACATGTTACTAAAATATATGAAACATTTTAACAAAGATTAGAGCTCACCAATTGCCCTCTCAAACTGAGACCTAATGAAGGGATGCTCATCCGCTCTAGTCGATTTTATATGATTTAGATAATGTATCCAAAGATCGACTGACAATGGGATGGCTTTGAGGCCTCTTTCCAATACCTGAAACATGAACTGGGTCATTAAACAAGTCCAGGGGGTATCTAAGCGTCGCCGCGGCCACGACAACACTATGAAGCAAGGGAATATTGAATAGCATATTAATGTCACATATAATTTTGTATAGAACAGGCGAGACGCGGCGAGGCCCGGGCGAGTGCCCACTGCCCCGCGGCGACGCGGCGCCTCGCTGTCTATTAAATATAAAATGTTTGTCGGATATATTACACCTGTTCGCACTCGGCGCGGCGCGCTGGTCGGTGACTCGCCGCTGTCTTCTGTTCCTAACACCACGCTAAATACAAGAGACGGTTGCTTCCATATTACCATGGATCATCATTAGCGTTAACTTAAATATATCCACCATTAATCACCTACTTAAATATTCATAATATACATGAACAAGTATAACATTACATCATGCGTGTACAAAGTATTATAAATAAATGCACTAAAATACAAATCACATATACACCACAAAAAATACTCTATGTGATGATTATAGAACTCTCCGGTGCGAACGGACGACTTTGCCTTACGAACATCGTGGACCTCGTAGCACTGTTGGGAAAAAAATAAATTGCAAAAAAGGAATTATATCTAAACATTATAATTGAAGGTTAAATACACATACATGTACTCATCAGGAGTGCATTAAGCCGTATCATTTGAACTCACCAAATGTATTCAATAAAAAAGAATGTATCAAGCGAAGCGCGCCGGTACTCACCTCCAAGCACTTTTTTTTACTTCCTTTACGTTTTTCATAGTCGGCGTATTTCCTCCAGTAGCCGTAACAGTACGGGTAGTGCGACAGAAACGCGTCGTACGCCTCGCGCGCCGCCTCCACGTCGCTCTGGGAACATATAACATCATCCACATAAACCGCCATATACAACTATGAAAACTAACTTATTATGAGAATAACTAAATCAGTTGGCCCTTGCCACTCGACATCTTATATTCGGTTCTTATCGCTTCATAAAGCAGATAAGATTAGCGATAGTCTTCATCATTTTAGTAGCAACCCCTGCAAGTCCTATAAGCCCTGGCTTATAGGAGTAACAGTGGCACGTCCCAGGGATGTTTCAACATCTAAACTCCCGCAACAAATTTAGTCATAAAGAAACAAGGAGTAAGAAGTTAGTTCCACTTCCCTTCACAACAAAATGTGAGTATGTTTACCTCTTGATCAACATACTGCAACAAGTAAGTCCAGCCGGTGAAGTCAGTAGGGTCATCATTCACCACCTTCCAGTACTTGTCCAGTTCAGGTAATGTCTTCTTCTTGGGCTTTTCGTCTATTGATGATCGTTTCTCAGTTGGGATTGGTTTACTTTCGCCATTCTGTGTAATAATAGAATTATTTAATATTGTTATAGGTTTAGCAATTGGTACAACAAGAGTATAACCTTTTGTTTTTCTCTTACATTTATAGTGTCACGGCTTGACAGTTTTCAGCCTATAACGGATTATAATCAGTATAATGTTCTAATACAGAACAGATTCAATCAGTTATTTAGAGATTGTTTCAAGTAGGTAACGTTTTTAATGTTTATATGACAAAGAGTCATCAAATTTATATATGAATTGTCATTGTCAGGATGGGGCGTACACTGTATAAGACAAAGTTTTTGTAATGTATCTCGAAAATTTTAGAAAGAATTGCATTTAGTTAAAGGTATCCAGAATATTATTTAAATTTTAATTTTTTTAGTTGTCAAATTAAATATAGTTTTGTCACATCTGATTAAACTGAGATTGGTGTTAATTCACAGAGCATTGACTAAAGTAATTATTCAATGTGAAGTGATGTTTTGACAGCAAAAAACGATATAATAAATAAATATAATATTATTATTTATAAATATAATATTTCTCAAATCAGTACTTTATAATTCGTAACAATACTTTTTATTCATAAATACATTGTTTTCACTAAAACAGTATAATATACTTTACACAGTTAACCAGAAATCTAAACTTAATTAATCTACAGTTATTATATAATGTACAATGCACGATTTTGCCAAACTACCACTGTCGTCGCCTAAGCTACCTGTAGCAGCGCGGAATGGAGGGGCCGTGACCTGCGTCCCCGCGCCCACCCCCCACGTCGCGCCCGCATTCGGCTCCGCTGCACTTTACTTGTCTTCCACGCGAGCTAGGGATCGGGCACGTCTTTATTATTTTTATACTTGACCAACTATTTGTAATATACCGATTTTATACAGTCCACTTCGAGTTCACCCGTTAGGGCCGCTAACAACCGCTAACTTCGGCATACTCATGCAGTATATCCAATAAAGACATGCGTTCAACTCACGCATTCGATATACCGCGGGAAAAACCCGTTCAATTGCGAGGTAGATCCTTAACTTCTTAATAGCCTTACACGAAAGTCAATATTTGATTACCACCTAAGACATCAGTTAATAAAGAAAAAGTAACTTACTTTAGCTACCGCCTGTTTTTTGCTGGAAGTTTCGTTCTCAGAGGTAGGAGAGCCAGGGTCGTAACCATCTCGTACATCATCAGGTTTCCTTTTACGTGATTCCTTTGTATCCTTCTTAGATGCTGGTAATTCATCTTCCGATACAACCTAAAACAGGAAACAATAAAGTTATATTTTTATTAGAAAGGATTCTAAAATTATTTATCAGGATACAAAAAGTTTTCGTACCACAATCGCAAACACATACCTCAGTATCAGCTGGCAGATCTGCTGGTTTAGGTCCTGGTAGTTCATCATCAGATACATTTTCTGCATCCTTAACACTAGGCTTCTGAACTTCAGGAAACTCATCTTCAGAAACTACTTCAGTTTCCTCAGCACCTCCCACCTTTAAATATGACAGTTCTTATTTATAATGGATAGCTGCGCAAAGATATTCACTCATTTCACGTATTACGTTTTTTGTTAGAACTAATTTCTAGAAACAATTGACATATTTCAAATTCTCGTTCAGTATTCACGCGGAAACTAAAGTAACATAGCAAAAAAAATTAAACCTTAATAAATCTCTTTTATCATTCCACATTTCTCCTTTCTGTCACTTTTGAAGGAAATGTTACACATATCCATAATTATCTATGCATAATGTTACCCCTGGGGTCTGCTTGTAGTGTTTATGGCGAGCACATGTGGTAGAATTTCTAATAACTAATTTTAGCATTAAAATTACGATTTTGGTGTTATTTTTGGTGCCTCTTGTGTTGGTGATTGTTTTATGTTTGTGTGAATCGTATATATTTATATTTGTTGACTAGTGGTAAGTTTTATTTTCTAATCTTGGAGCTTATGCCGGACGACCATGGATGTGGATGATCCGCATTCTGGCCGGCCGCCAGATCCTTCAAATTCATTAGATGTTGCTAAGGTAGTTGTGGAGTCAATTTCTCAGGACGGTTTTACATATACTCCTAGCTTGACAGTTCCTTTGGCTAATTTCGAGGTTATAGAAAACTCTCAGAGCAATGCTATTAATGAGGATAACCCACCCTTGAAAAAGGCTAATATGCAGCAAGATCCAGTTCTTCCTAACCCAACTCTTATTAGTCGCGATAGGTATTCGAACAGGGATGTGGCTCCTTTCTTGGTCCATATCTCCTACAAATCTGACGACCCTGCTGCAGGTACATCAATTCACCCAATAAAGTTTGGTCAGTTAATGATGCGAATGAATATCAAAAATGTTATTCAGGATGGTGTCAAGAAAGTAGGTCGGAATAGAATTGCTGTGGAATTTAAAACACCTGAGGATGCCAATGCTTTTCTTGGAAATAGCGAAATAGTAGCTAAGGGCTATACATCTACTATTCCTACGTATAATATTACCCGGATGGGTGTTGTTACAGGGGTGCCAACTGAATGGTCCGAAACAGAGATCTTTGAAAATTTAAAATCTCCTTCAGGGTGTGGTCTCATTTTAAAGGTTAGACGTATCAACCGTAAGGTGGTATCAGAGGGTACCACAGAGTGGAAGCCCACACCTTCGGTTGTTCTAACCTTTGACGGTCAATCTCTTCCTAGCAGGATTTTTTGTTTTTATAATTCCCTACCAGTTTCCCTATACTACTTCCCTACTGTGCAATGTTTCGGATGTTGCAAGTATGGTCACACTAGATCAAAATGTAGATCAAATCCAAAAAGCTCGAAAAAAGTGGCAAGATACAGGTTACCCCTCAGATAAAAAACATCTGAACTATCTTCAATCTAAATTAAAATTGTTGCTTCAAGAACAAAATAACCACAGTATACAGATATCTCTTCAAAACTTAGACTCCACACCCGCATCAGACTACTCTTTGTGGAAAGCCACAAAAAAACTTAAATGCCCAGTTACTACCAACACTCCTATACGCAAAGACGACAACGACTGGGCGGTAAGCGACATAGATAAAGCGAATACCTTCGCAAAACACCTGAGAAAGGTTTTTACGCCAAATCCAGACATGGGATCTACTAAAATTGAGGAAGTTATGCATCTACTTAACCAAACTCACCAACTTGAACTTCCTATTGCTAAAATCACAAAAAATGAGGTTAAAATGGTAATTAAGGCTTTAGATCCAAATAAAGCCCCAGGCTATGACCTTATCACAGGCAGAATACTTAAAGAACTGCCAGAAGAAGGCTTCAGGTTTCTCACAATTCTGTACAATGCAATTCTTCAGAGATGCTCGGTCCCACTCCAATGGAAAGTAGCTCAAGTTAAAATGATCCCCAAACCAGGAAAGAGTCCAGTTGATGTCAAATCATACAGGCCTATCAGCCTCCTGCCCATTGCATCCAAGGTTATGGAAATACTCATTTTAAAAAGACTGCTACCAATTATCTCGGAAAGAAAGCTTCTGCCTGAACACCAATTTGGGTTCCGCCAAAAACACAGCACCATTGAACAAGTACACCGACTTACCGAAAATATAACAAAAGCCTTTGAACAAAAGAAATATGGTACTGCCGCCTTCTTGGATATATCACAAGCATTTGACCGTGTATGGCATGAAGGGCTCTTATTTAAAATAAAAACCCACCTACCGATAAATTTTTACAACCTAATAAAATCGTACCTACTTGATAGACATTTCTTTGTGAAGCATGGGATAATTACATCATCTTTATATGAAATACGGGCAGGTGTTCCCCAGGGCAGTGTAATGGGTCCAACACTATATCTAATCTATACAGCAGATCTTCCAACAACAGAGGGTGTTGTCACAGGAACATTTGCTGACGACACGGCTATCCTTTCGACAGACGCATCAGCTGAAGTTGCGACGCTAAAACTGCAAACTAGCCTCAATCACATATCAAAGTGGCTCAAAGACTGGCGTATCAAAGCCAATGAGACAAAATCTGTCCAAGTAACATTCGCTACTAGGCGAGGATTATGCCCACCAGTCAAACTGAATGATGTTCAATTACCACAAAATGATCACGCCAAGTATTTGGGCATATACTTGGACAGACATCTAACTTGGGCTAAACACATTTTAACAAAGAGATTAGCAATGGGACAGCAAGTGCGAAAATTGAACTGGCTACTCAATAGAAAATCAAAACTATCACTAGAAAACAAACTTCTTATTTATAAATGTATCATAAAACCAATATGGACTTACGGGATACAACTTTGGGGAACAGCAGCAAAGTCACATATACAAATCATTCAGAGGTTTCAATCCAAAATACTAAGGACAATTGTAGATGCACCATGGTACATCACTAATGATAGAATACACCATGACCTAAAAATTAAAACTGTGAAACAAGAAATAACTGAAACAGCAAAAGCATATAAGGAACGTATTATTAAGCATCCAAACATGTTGGCAAACAACCTTATGAATCAACAGCTGGTAACCAGGAGGCTAAAAAGAAAAATTCCGCAAGACCTGATCATATAAAGGTTTAAATATTAACGGACACGTTGATGGATGTGGACCGAACAAGTCAATAATACATACACACTTACCTATTGCTGAATATCAAGCAAATGATAGATTGCAATAAAAAGGAAATTTAAAAAAAAAAAAAAAAAAAAAAAAATCCAAAATGTTACCGCTGTGGTGGTGAACATTTTGGAGAAAATTGCTCAGTAGATGAACCAGTGTGTTTTTATTGTGAAGGCCCTCATGCAGCTAATAGTAGAAGCTGCCCAGAACACCAAAGGCAAAAAAATATAAAAATTATTATGACTGAAAATAATATATCTTATGCTGAAGCTTCTAAAAAACTCCCTTCAGTTTATAAGTCATATGCTGATGTTTCTTCTACAAATCCTGGATCTTCTCTTCATTATGTCTCCCCTCTAAATCCTTCCAAATCCAGGTCCCAACAACAACAGGTTATAACCCCCTCCAAAACTTCATATAGAAAAGTTATATCTATTAATCCTAAAAAGCGTCCTCGTTTAGATCCTGGATATGACCATAAGGCTCACCAGGAACTTATCAACAACTACTCCTATAGTCCTTCTTCAAATGGTTGTGCCCTGGCTGGAAATCAAATATCTCCTTCTGAGGAGGATTCTTCTAAGGAGTTAGAAGCTTTAGTTATCCACCTTACCTCCTTTTTGTTAAAACACCAGTTATCGGACCACGTTGCCTATAATTTAATTACTGCAGTGCAATCACAGCGAAATGGATCTCCTGTTTCTTCAGTGGAACGCCAGGAGCGTGGTTCCAAAAAAAAGTGAAATTGCCCATTTAATCAATGTTCATCACCCTACAATTTTTGCCATCTCTGAGACGTGGCTTACCCCACGCCTTCACTTCAACTTTCCAGGATACAGTACATTCCGCGATGACCGTGTTGATGGTTATGGTGGTTCTGCTATCCTGGTAAATAATGTCCTACCATCCACCCTTCTTACTCTTCCCAGGCATGGAAACGAAATTAATGCAGTAGGAGTGAGAGTACTAGGTATTAATTTTGTTTCTATTTACCTCCCATCCCCCAATTCCTATAGTTTTCAATACATTAAAAATATTTGTTATTCATTGTCACCTGTTATTCTCTTGGGCGATTTCAATTCTCATCATACACTTTGGGGTTCTAATCAAAATGATAGGGCAGGTATAGAATTGGTTGAACTAATAGACGAAGTTGGTTTATGCATACTCAATGACGGTTCTCCCACCAGACTTCCAAGATTGGGTCAGAGTAAGAGTTGTATAGACCTAACCCTATGTTCTCCTAATTTAACTGCTCAGCTAGAGTGGAAATGTCTAAGCTTGACCTATGGTAGTGATCACTACCCCACTTGTACTACTTTGATTGGGGGATCTTTACCACATAAAGTCAAAACACCTTTATTAAAATACAGAGTTGAGAGTGCTAATTGGGATATGTATAAACAAACATTGGAAAATGAAATTTATTCTTTACCCCAAATTACAATCCATAACCTAGATTCTTGCCTATCTCTGTTCTCTGACGCTGTTACATTGGCTGCTGATGAGAACATACCTTTAAAAAATTTAGCCTCTGGTAAATTATCATCTCCACCCTGGTGGGATAGAGAATGTACTGCAATAATTAGAGCCAGAAATGAAGCTGAATTAAATTATATTAGCAACATGTCTCCAGATAATTTAATTCGCTATAACCGGATAGTAGCATAATCCAAGAGATTGTTTAGGAAAAAAAAATATGACAGTTGGAAAAAATTTTGCTTCTCTCTGTCTCCTTCATCTTCAGCTTCCCAAGTTTGGAAAAAAATTAAGAAATTTAAGCGTGGCTACTCTTTACAAAATAACCCCCCTATCCCACAAGATATTGCGGCAAAATTTCTTAATAAACTAGCTCCAGCCTTCGTGCCCCTGTTGGAGGAATGTCCATCATGTCCTGGAGCTGTTGAAATTTCCAGTGATCCCTTAGATGATCCTTTTTCACTTCAGGAGTTGAATGCAGTACTGAAACATCTAAGGGACTCTGCACCTGGGGTAGATGGTTTCCCATATTCTTTTTTTAAAATGACTGGTCAGAACAGCCGTCTGTACCTTTTAAATTTAATAAATACTTGTTTTATTTATAGTTATGTCCCTTGTCACTGGAAATCTTTACTTATAATTCCATTATTGAAGCCAGGCAAATCTCCCAATTGTGCTGATAACTATCGACCAATTGCTTTGTCCCCAACTATTTGCAAAATTTTGGAACATTTAATGAAGCGTAGATTGGAGTGGTTTCTAGAGAGTAGGGGTCTCCTAGCGGACTCTCAGTTTGGATTCCGTAAGGGGTTCAGTACCATGGATAGCATTGGCATCTTCATGGCAGATACTCGCTTAGCTTTTAGCGTTAATAAATCAGTCATTGCGGCTTTCTTAGACATCTCATCGGCATATGATAGTGTACTCCTTTCCGTACTCCGCAGTAAATTACGCCTCCTGAGTATTCCGGTAAGGATGTTAAATTGTTTGTGCAATCTTTTGTCTGACCGCGCTGTCAACCTACATGTCCCAGGAGAAAGGTTTGATGCCAGGTCAGTTTGGAAGGGACTACCCCAAGGATCGGTTTTGAGCCCCTTGCTATATAATATTTACACTTCAGATCTTCATAAAGCCCTCAATTCTGATTGTCAAATACTGCAATATGCAGATGATTTGTGTTTATATGTCAGGAGCATCTGTCACTGCTGCTGCAGATTCCATGCAGGTATCACTCAGTTCACTATATTATTGGCTTTATAATCATGGTTTAAAATTATCGCCCTCTAAGAGTTCTGCTGTAGTATTTTCCCGTAAACGAATCATTCCTGATGTACACCTTGAGGTTGAGGGGTCTCCCATTAAGGTTGTAGGTAAGGTGAAATTTCTTGGTGTCATCTTGGATGCCAAACTAAGTGGGACAGATCATATTAACTTCATGACTCATAAATGTGAAAAAAAAATCAACATGTTACGTGCCCTTGCGGGTGTTTGGTGGGGAGCTCATCCTTTTACTCTAAAACTTATTTATAATGCGACAATAAGGAGTTTACTGGACTATGGATCCTTCATTCTAGAACCATGCAGTAAAGTTGCCTTGTCAAAATTTGATGCAATACAAGCAAAGTCCCTTCGCATTGTAATGGGTTGTATGAGGTCCACTCCGACGAACGCTCTGCAAGTAGAGGCTTGTGATCCTCCCCTTATCCTGCGCCGACAATATCTTGCTGATAGGTTCATTTACAAGGCATGTTTCCTCAAAGATCATAAGTTAACAGCAAAATTATCTCACTTGGACGATCTATGCATACGGGAGGACTATTGGAAGAATAAGGACCCCCCTTTAATTTTAAATTCATTCAAAAAATGCGAGGTCTTGAGGTAACTGCTCCCATTTACCATTGTGCAAATTTTCCGTTATATAGTACTACATATGAAATAGTAAACTTTATTCCAAATTATATACCATACATTGGTTTGTCTAAGGACACTATTCAGGCTAATATATTATTCTCTTCCTTGATCCAGGATAAATGGCAGGATTACCATAGGTTTTTTACTGATGCATCTAAACTAGAATCAGATGGTAAAACTGGTGTATCAGTCTTCTATTCAAATTCGCATATCACTCTTCAGTTCCAATGTCCTCCAGAAGCATCAGTATTCACTGGTGAGTGTATTGGTATTCTGGAGGCATGTCAGTTTATTTTAGCTCATGTGGTAATTACCAAGGCAATTATTTTTTCTGATTCCAAAAGTGCCCTGGAAGCCTTAGTAAAACCCCTTTCAAGGATAATCTCCGAAGTCCTATAGTAATGGAAATTAAAAAATCGTTATATTTATGCACCGTAAAAGGAATTGAGGTTTTACTTGCATGGATTCCTGCTCACATGGGTATCAGTGGCAATGAATGTGCGGACGAGGCTGCTAAAGCGGCTGTTTCGAGTAGTATTGCCGACATGAAATACTTCTATGTTCATGTCTATGATTTATTACATAATGCAAAGATTGATCTCCGTAAGTCTTGGCAGGCATCCTGGGTTAAATCAAGTCAGATTAAGGGTAGTAAATATGCATCAATCCAACCAGAAATCCCAGTTAAACCATGGTTTTATAAATATAAAAAGTTGTGCAAAACTGTTACATCGGTTATATGTAGAATCCGTCTTGGTTTTTGTTGTACTCCAGTATTTTTACACAAAATTAGAGTTAGAGACAATTCTCTATGTGAGTGTGGTCTAGATGAAGGTTCCTTGGATCACATCTTTTTAAATTGTCAATTATATGGCACACACTCCTTTGAACAAGTCATCTCAAAATTAAAAATTCAACGTCCAGTCAATGTTAGACATCTTCTTTCATTCTTCCCTGACCCCCAAATTATCAATATGTTTATTAAATACATATATACTAACAAGATTAAGTTGTAGGAATATCACATGTATTGTATATTTTAATGTAAAATTTGCTATAGTATGTATATATTAATCTACTAACACTTATTTTGTGTTTGTCTTTGTTCCAGGTCCATAAATACTTCCACAATTTGTTAAAAGTTTTTTAAATTCTGTATAATTACTCATGAGCAACCATTACATGACACTGGCAGAAATTGCTGAAATAATCGGCAGGTTGACATAATAAAAATAAAAAAAAAAATGTTACCCCTGATTCTACACTATAGATAAATAAGTTTTTATGAAAAGGATAGGACAATCAATATCTAGCAAGATTTAAATTGAATCAAATGGTGCTATGATTTAATTTAAACCTTCATAGATGTGTGGAGCTATTATATCCTTTTTTTTAAATTAAGGCTGATATTTAGAAAAGTAAAGAAAAAATAAAGTTTCTTTTCTAAATTAAATTAAATCAATGCCTCAATAGTATGTTATGTAACATCATTCTTTGATTTATTTAAGGGCATCCTATAGCTGTTACATCTGTTGATTATTAGATGTGAATGTTGAATCAGCTGCTCATGTGTGAAGGTATGCATATTTATTATTAATACTAATTTAAAAGTATTTAGGTTGTTTACTATAATCAGCCAGGACATCCAGCTATACCAATCTGTCAAATTTATTTTTATAGGTTTTCAACTTTATCACAAAAGCATAAGGTTTGTCATTAGCTTGATGTGCTGGTGTCTGTACATTGTCATACATACCTTAGCCTTTTTAGTTGGAGTGCCTATAACTTCTCCAGCTCCTTTGTTGTCTCCATCAACCTCTGTCTTCACTTCAACAAGTTCTGTTTTTACTTGAGCAACCTCACCTTTCTCTTTATATGCATCTGATTTTTCTTGAACAATCTCTGTTTTTACTGACACTTGATCTATGGTTGCAGGTGTGTCTTCTTCCATTAATTTTATAGGTTTCTCGTCTATTGCATCATCCAACTAAAAAATAAAATGTTTATGTAATTACACAAATCACAAGTATTTTTCTTTATTTTTGGCACTGTTTACACAATGTTTATAAACCTGTTTACATAAAAATTTCTATAGTTAGAAATTTTAAACTAGAGTCACAAAATTTGCTACACTATACTTCATTGCTATTTTTTTAAACAACCTAAGTTTATACAGTTTATCACCCAATTGGTTGATTGGTCTTAAAATACGTATTTTATGTTTAAACCACAAACTTGCCAAAACTAAACTACAATTAAATACTAACTAAACTACAAATATTTACATTACAATTTCTATTCCTGACTTTATTCCTCTATGAAGATGGTCTAAAATATTTTTTTATTTTTTTATGTAGTACCAAGGCAAATGAGCAAATGGGTCACTTGATGGTGAACCTAAACTAAGTGATCACCTCTGCCCACTCCTAACAATTGCACTGCATTGCCGTTCTTTAAGAATGGATTAAGCTCAATTGCAAGAAAATGTGTGTTGTGAAAACAAACCTAGTGTATCTGTAGGGTCTTTAGACTTGTTATGCTAGCTATCATCTTCACAGCTAACAATAACCGCTAACCATGAGATGATATCATGCATTCTAATTCAAATCATAGTAACATTTTCTTGTACCTTTTCTTTTTTTACCACCATATTTGTGTTAGGCTCTTGATTCGCTTCTGGTTCATTTTCAGTTACTTCTTTTTTAATTTCAGTTATTTCTTTTACTAAAATTTGTTGAGCCTGTTCTATTTCATCTTGAGCCTCTTCTGCCTCCTTTTTGACCTCAGACTAAACAGAAGAATTTTTTTTTAAGAATACTGACTGAAGTAAACACTATATGGATAATCTACTGAGGAATTACATCAAAGCAAAAGCTCACTGATTCAAACAAGAACATGATAAAAACATGATATCTCAACTACTACTTGGCCAATTAAGCTGAAATTTGACAGGTAGGTAGTTAATAAGTAGATGTCAGATAAGAAGATAGATGGTTTAAAGGAAGTCTGTGCTTAAGGAAATTATAAAATGGTAAGTACAACAATTAATTAAGTGACCCCTTTGATATCAGTATTGAAACATACTTAGTAAGCTCATCTTAAGGCTTAATCTCCCCTAAAAATCCAAAACTATAATAAAATATTAGTTTAGTAAATACATAATAAATTCTTACATAAACACACCCTTTATTTGAGAAGCCAGTTTTTGGGATTTATTATTGATTTCCTTAATTTGTTGGGTCTCAATGGTAGATCATGATCTTAGTACAAAGTAAAAGAGTGGAATGTCTCATATATTGGCATTCACCAATTGAAATGTGAAGTGAACTTAGAGTATTTATGGGATTATGAGTTATTAATTGTATAATTAAAACTAAAAAACATCTGCTGACCAGTTTCCTGCAAAATGATTTTTATGGATTTAGTGTCTGTGAATTATTAGTTGATTGAGAGTTAGTAAAGGTGAGAGAATGTTTATGTATTTACTTGAGGACATTAACTTTAAATAACAATGTACATTGGGGCAGTCCCATTTGAAAGGGTGAGTGACCCCTCACTGACACATAATTTAAGACTGCTGATGATTATAAGAGCTAACAAATTTCATTTAGATTTTGTCTCAGTGACTTGACAAACAGACGAAAAACAGATTATATAAAATTTATAATCTTATGATAAAAATATGTGGAGTTTTGATGAGATAAAAAAAACCTCTTCCTCTTCACTACTAATGTTACATGACAATAAGTATTTAAGATGAATGATCTACTGATCTTTCTTTTAGGATATATTAGAGCTAGTAGGACAATTTATAGAGAAAATTTTAAGACCGGCTACAAAACTGGTTAGATGTATAATGCCCGGTTCCTTTATTTTACGATCCGTCATTGGACCAACGTTACCATCCGTAATTCAGCTACCGATACCGATGCAAAACTAGTGTTCCACAATGCCCTACCTGCGACGAACATCCGTAGTTTAAACCACCTATGACTCGTTCGGCGATGAACCTCTCGCTCCTCTTCACGATTAGTTATAACAAAACGTCTACGTCAATTATGCAACTAAAATCATTTATTATTCTGTAATATTATGTGAGTAATAGTACAAATTACTGTACTTATAGTTACAGTAATAATTTAATTTGCGTTTTAGGTTTAAAATATTTATAAATCATTAGTATTGAAAATTTGATGTTATGAGTGCATGGTGTGAACAAAACGCGTAACATGAAAGCGCATGGCGCATGCGTCTGTCGTCTGACGTCTGTCCAGGAGTATTTCATGGTATCTAAATAAGTTTTTAAATTGAGTATTTAATCTAAGGTTTGTGGTTATGAAATCTTAGAAGATAGAAAAATAATCAACCCTTTCTAACGGAAAACAAAGCCATGAATTCTCTATCAGTTTCAGAGCTAGACATCACGGAAATCTCCTCAAACACTATGTTAACTACCAAAATAAAATACAAACGACTGGTAAACCGACCGAATTTGACTAGTAATCAAAGCAGTAACGCCTCGTTATTTTGACAGTTCCGTGACAGTAGAAAATATTTATAGGAACACTTTCACACGCATCTCCATACAATAAGCTTACTAACGTCCTCCCATCCGTTAGTAACCAGACGTTGGTTATTTGGATAACGACTAGTATTTTTTAGGAACGGTTTTGCGTTACGGCTGGTAGAAATTCTAACTATTTGTAGTAGAAACGATTCGTTTTTGGAATATAGGAACCGGGCGTAATACACTCTCCCTGTGCATTATTACTCAATGATAAAGAACTAGTACTCAAGTGCCACCATAGGATGAAATAAGGAGGACTGGTCAATAGCAGCCTTGTAAAGCAACTTGTAGGAGCACGAAGCAATAAATTAAAAAGGTAATTTAAAACATGATTGACCTCGCTAACTTGGTATATTAAAGTGAGAAATTTACATACAGTTCAGAAAAAAATAAAGAAATTAAGAAACCAGCATTTTCTTTTTTACCCCATGAGTAAATAAAGTGTTGGTTTAGCTCACAGAATTGCAAAGTACACAATTTTGTATGTCTTGTTGAATTACAGTACATTAAATACATAATTTAAAAAATATAATTGTTTTAGAAATCACTTCTCAAGAAAATTTGTTGAGAAGTGCTAACTATGATAGCTTCATATCTCTTAATTTTTCAAGATATTAATAATTTTTTGACTATAGCTCCCAACAAGTTGTTAAACTTAATACCCAACTGGAGAGGGTCACTTTCTTTAGCCAATTTTAAGATAGGAGGTCCCCTCAAGATTAAATTCAATGAATTCTTCAATCAATATCTTCTTTAGGGCCAAATGTACTAATCTTTTCTATACTCTTAAATATTAAAATTATCGCTGGTTCTGTTTATATTATAAAAAAGTCAGAAAACAATAAACTTGCAGCAGTTCCCCAGAACTAAAATAAAACAAAAAGTCATAAAAGACCCACAAAGTTAGTGGCAAAAACTTGATTTAGGTATTTAAGTTTTCATGGTTTCATTTATGTTAATGCTATACTTTTAACACAACATCTTGACAAGATTTTCTGAACTAAGATGCATTGTTAAAACTGGGAAAATAGAATAATAAACTACTGCTTTCAGCTTCATTTGGATACTGGTCAATATAAATTCCTTGGTTTACTTTAGGTGCAGAATTACTTTAGGAATGTGTTTAGGAATGTATTATACCAATAATAGCTATTTACCCACATTTTTAACATCTTTTGAAGGTTCCTCAGTAACAGTAGGGATGCTATTGGTTTCTTCAGGCTGTTCAACTTTGTCATCTGCTTTTTGTACTTCTACTGTGGTAGTTCCAGCTGCTACTTCAGTATTGTCATCAGGTTTCGTCTTGGTAACTTCTTCAGTGGAAATGGAAAAGCCCACATCAGACATTTCACTGACCTCACAGTCAGTGTCCACTGTCGCTCTCTGACTGTCTGCAACATCACCATCAGTATCAGAGGCGTGCTTGAAAGCAGCGTCACTAAGAAGCGAATCGCCATCGGTGAGCACGTTACTGAGCGAGTCGCTGGGGAAAGTAACCGCATTGTCGCCTACATCGAAGGGGTCCGTGTTGAACCCATCTGTGTTGTTGTCCAAATAGTCACCAACGCTACCCGCAGACAACTCCATCGCATTCAGAAAGAGACCTTGATTAGATGTTGACGACTCGTCCACCGCTGCCTCTACGCTATTGAACTCTCCCTCAGTCAATAAATGTGATAGTCCATTGGAATTCTCGTTTATCAGCGGTCCTTCATCTGTATCCATTGCCTCCAGGGGCCCGTCTGACAAACATTTCTACGAATGAGAAAGTACATTTAGTCGAAAGTCATAGAAACAGATACAAAAGTATAACCTCATGTAAAAACCGAACTCTCGAATCTTACCTGTAAGTCAGAGCTTGTTTCGTCATCCATTATTGGGAATTATTACAATTACACAACACAACGCCTCAATAGATGTATTATTGATATAATAATTCAGCTATTTTTAACGCACATCAATAAAACGCTCACAAAATTAACACAACGTACAACCAAACCGCAAGCAAGATGGCTTCTATTTTTGTCTTTGTCTATACTCCAAGTTTATATGCAGTAACACCAAAGTAAGACAGGTCTGCTCGTACAGCATAAGCTCCTCCCGATTGCTGCCAAAGTGATGACATTGGATTAAGTTGAAATCGTAGACAGAGAAACCAAGTTAGTTTCTCTGTCTACGGTTGAAATTAACCATAATTCCAACACCAGTTTAAATTTACATTATACTTCATATATATTTACTTTCAATTTGAAATAGTAAGATTACTAAAGGAAAATATTGATTGTATTATTAGCACACTAATGTGCGGCTGCAATAAAAAGAAATTATTTTACATATCAGTTCAGTGGTCGCTGTAAGAATTGGTTCAGAACATTTTACGTTAAATTAGAGCAGCTGCACATTGGCTACCACAATTTTATCATAGCTTAATCAAAGTTCCGCACATCTTGAAAGGTAAATATTTCTATTTAATGAAAAACAACGTAAATCGTATAATACGTGTGTAACGTTTCTTGTTGGAGATCAAAAGCCTTAACTGTGAATACATTGTTGTTATATAGAACTGGATTTTGGAATAAAGTTCCTTATGGGGCGACACGGTGAATAATTAAAAAATATATATATATTTTCTTTATAGGTACCTCGAATAGAACTTAAAATTAATATTTTTTATAACAATTGTCGTATGCAGGTTTTAATATAAAAGACTGTTGGAAAGTTATTAGACATATAATATACGTGCCCAGTAGGCAGTTATAAATTACCGCAATCTAGGTTTTGCTTTTATTCATATTAATCTAGTAGATTCTATGATTATTTTATTAATGTCACTTCTAAGAAATCAAATTTTAGTTACGTTATTTTATCAAAGTTAACTACTTCTCGTATGTATGTTAATTAAAATGAAATCAAAATACGGCTTTGTTTTAATATTTTCCCTTTGCAGACGTCAAGAAGGTAAATTATAACTTCTTCTTATTATCTACGATTTGTAATCGTGGCATAATGAAATGAAATTTGAACCATTTCTTGAACATGCCTATAAATTTGCTCAAAAGGCTGATTGAACGAAAACTTATTTTTGAAGTGCTCTGCTTTTCACTTGAATAAAAATATATAGATAACCTAGAAAGAAAACTTATCATACAAACTTAATAATACGGCCGTAGTAGAATTTTATTTATTTGAAATTTCCTCGTAACCGTAATGTTTAAATATTTTTTAATTTATTTAGTGTAAAGTATAATATATATAATGCTAGGATTACGATCAATAATTCGTAACACCATCGCTGCTGGGCAAAATGTGGTACATCAGCAAACGAGGGTAAATATTTGCAATATTTTATTTTTTCATAATCATTTTATTTTTTCATAATCTACTCTAAGCTGTCAGTCAATATAATTCTATGATCCCATCCAATTTTAATCAAGTTGGACTTCTCATCTGGAACCTGTACTTAAATTAACAGACATTTAATATTCTTTCCATCACAGAACACTTTTATATTGAAGAGGAAAACACCTCCTCCTTTGCATAAGAAAGGGGGAAAAACAACCAAATTGAGAGGCAGGCACTTTGTATATGATCTGGTTGAAGATACTCATATAATAAGAAAACCTGACATGAAAATAGTACTTAATCAATTTGTTGATGGTAAGATTTACAGTAATATTTTTATAACTCTGACTTTAAAAATAATTTAGGTAAATATCTCAAACCAAGTCGCCTTCAAACATAAGTGAATTGAGGGGGAGGGGGCTACCCTCTTGTACCATCCCCACCCCATCTCCAAAACCATGGGGTTCCCCATGGTTATGGAGATATCCATGCTTAATGTTTTTCTAGCACTAAATGGTCACCATTCTAACCTAACCTAACCCAAATTATTTTATAAAAGTACATTTTTGCAAAAATATCATCATAGTGACAATGAACAATTCAGTTTTGGATATTTGTCGGATAATTATATAAAGGCGTTATAAAAAAATGTATAACTTCTAAACACGAAAGTAATGTTTTTACGTTGTTTTACAACGCTGTAGGTATCGTAATCGCTACGAAATGTATCAAAATTGCGTTCTGTTTTATGCATTTATGAAGTCTTATGATATTAAAAAAATAATAAAAAAAAATTGGCACGTCTCCGGCAGAAAAAAATGCGTTTTATCACTTAGTACGAACCCCCTTAACCCCCCCATATACACACTTAACTCAAATTCAGGCGACTCGATATGAGATCCAACCCATAATTTATTATGCATATATAATTTCATATCATATCTGCTAGGCAGCATAAATTGATACAATAAAGTATGCTAGATAAAGTACCAATTTTAATATCACTTATGATTATTTATCTAAATATTCAAATAACTTCTCCACTCTTAAGCAGAGAAGTTATTTGAATATATACATCACCCATTGTGTGGTGTTCCTGAGTTCATAAAATTATGCCAGATGCCTAGATTTAGAAATTAAATGTTTATGCATGAGTCGATTTGATATTAATTCTATGTGGATATTTCTATATACAAGTAGTAAAGGCTTAAATTTAATCACAGATCTTCCCTAATAAGGTTTACTATATTTATATTTAATTTGATTGAAGTATTTTAGAGCTTTTCCATTAAATGTGATATACCTAAAGGAAGCTTAAACTAAAGATAAAATTGAACTTTCACAGGTGTTGGAAAGGAAGGCGACATTCTAAGTCTACGACCAAGTGAAGCTTACCGTAATTATCTTATGCCAGGGTTGGCGGTATATGCTACCCCTGAAAACCTTGAAAAGTATAAAGCTGACGAAAATAAACCTAAAACTGAAGATCAATTCAGTTCACCTTATGTGCATAGGGTGAGTATTTATTTTACTGCCTTTGTGTAATGTTGCTGTCTTATTATGACTTCACTGTATCTAACCCAAATCCAAAAATCTGACTGCTACACCTTAGCATTATTGGTGGAGATCCCAGCAGGCAATAGTCCTAAAATCAGTCTTTCACTAAACCTTCTGCTGTGATTGCCATAATATGGAAGTTGACATTTTTTATTTATTCTTATTGTTTGTGTTTGCAAAAATTCATTATTTCTTTTATCATTCTAATAGCAGATGTATGTAGTAGTAGCAGATTAATTTATCATACTCATTTATTTCTATTGTTTTCAGACCATGGGCTGCTTATCAAATTTAGTCTTACATATAACTATGAGTAAGTTGCAGCCATGGACCTTAGAGCCGTGGCATATAACTGCTTCATTTCGTAAATCAGGCTTTGTTGTCCCTGAAAATACATTTGAGATGCCTCCTGTGGAAATTAAAGGGCCAGACCTATCACTTCAAGATAAAGAGTTTTATATTACAGTCACAGTAAGTTCATTATGCCTACTATGAACCAATTCATTGAACCTAGTTGTATAAATGTAAGTGTGGGTAGGATTTAAATCTATCCCCATGTGTGTCAACTGCTTCACCACCAAATTTTTACAATCCATTTCATGCTCCATTAACACAATGAAGGTACTTAACCATCTTTCTGGAATCTAAATGTTTAAAAGGGTGAATGATACTGTAATAAAAAAAATTATAAAATTATCGGATATAATTTTTTACTTTTTGCGTCTTAAATATGCTTGCTTAACTGTAACCTAGTTAAGGACATCTTTGCCTATTTTGCTTATCTGGCCCCATGTACGTTAGATACGCAATCATTAAGAGTTAATTAGCACAAGCCACAAGGTTCTCTATATTGAAACTATAGATAGTCATTTTTGGGAGATGCGTAAAACCAGACTGAACCAGACTGTAAGAACATCTCAACAATGTCTTGGTGCTTTGTCTGGTACTCTTTCCTATTTAAGCCAACTTGATTTTCATTTTAAAATGATAATATATAGACAAGGAAGTCACAAACAACAAATAACAATCAAATATTATTGAGGAGTTAGCTGTCTATCCATTAAACTTGAAATCTTGTTAAACATCAATGGGCATAAAAATCAAACAAATACTCTCAATAATTTTATATGAATACCCAACAGTATTTTGAAAGCTGCTGCTCTGCAAGCTGTTTTCAGTATTACAATTAGATAGAGCATCTTTAGTACTGTACAGATGCCAGCACATCCAGCTACACCAATCTGTCAAATTTCTTTTATAGATTTACAACTTTATCACATAAGCAAAAGGTTACTTTTGCTTATGTGATAAAGTTGTAAATCAAATCATGCACTTTCAATTGGGGAAATTTGCCGAATTTTGATAGTTGAACAGACAAAGTCAAACAGACAAGTTGTAACAAAAATTGTATTGAAAATTGAAGTGATGAAACCAAACAGATTCATTAAGCCTGTTTGTGAAATGCATAAATAAATTTGGCTCCTCATACAAAGAGTATGAGCTGATTGACATTTATGTATTTGATGTTAGTTGTTTTGCAGTGTATTTTGTGTGTTTTATATGAATAAATAATAAAATAAATAAAAGTTTATTCACAGTACATTCAAATATTTAACAAAAAATTGGTACATCTGCTAAACTGCAAAATAGTTTGTTCACAGTTGTAGCTCCCGTTTTACCATCTCTTAAACAACTAATTACAAAATGATTGGAATATAAAGATATATGTTGTTCAGTTTCATTGGTAATTTAATCTCCTTAACTTTTTTGCACTATTTAAGTTACATCTTGTATTATTTACATATCTTATAAATTTGTCATATCAATATATCAAATATGTGTATATTTGACTGTAGAATTAATCATGATATTAATTGCACATTTCAATATATTGTTAACTAGCTGTGCCCGCGACTTCGTCCGCGTGTTAATTAGTTTATTTCGTTTTTTTTTGTAAAATAAAAGACTTATTCTAAAATAAAAGTAGCCTAAGTTACTCCTTATTACATCAGCTACCTGCCAATAAAAGTCCCGTCAAAATCGGTCCAGCCATTTCAGAGATTAGCCGGAACAAACAGACAGACAGAAAAAAATTGTAAAAAATGTTATTTTGGTGTATGTACCGTATATATATTCATATTAATGTAGTACAAACCGGTTATTTCAATATTACAAACAGACACTCCAATTTTATTTATTTGTATAGAAGATTATATAATTTATATTCATGGGGAATTTTACAGATCAACAAAACAGAAAAGGTGAATGTAAGGTGCAGGATTCATCACTGGGCTACAGGGTTAGACAGACTGCCGTGGGAGGAGTTCCATTGGAAGAAACCCAAAGAAGCTCTGATTCCTGAACAAGCATCTGTTTTAGAAAGTATGCCTCTTCCACCATAAATGGTACTATAAATTACTTTGTAGATATTATTAATATAAATAATTTGTTGGTAGTCATAAATAAATGTAAAGTACTATAGGATTTTATTTATTTTTTGTATAAACAAAAAGCATAAGCTAAAATAACATAAGTAAGGCTAAAACATAAGCTAATTGAAAGTATCCCTGGCCTGAATTCTGGACAGGAGCCGTAAATCTTAATAAATAATTTTAATTTTCCTTAAAACAAAGTAGTATTGAAATTAGGCCATCCTTTTCAAACATTTTATACTTACCTTCCTCTACTAGTAGGAGAGCTGGCACGCATTTTTGGGTAGGTATTTGAGGCAAGCTGAAAACTTGTCCTATAACTCTTCAGACACACCCCAACACGGAACTGCAGACCTGGCAGGCGGGTAGCGGGTCTAAACCAACCTCTAATTTTTTATTTTTTTTTATATCAAATAATGTATTTGAGGCAAGCTGAAATTTTGATATGTTGTAGTTTAATGTTTATACAATACAAAAAAGACAGGCGATTCTGTCGGCTCTTTAGCACTGCCAGGCGTGTGCAAAAACATTTTGCAAAAAAATCGAAAAAATGTATTTGAGGCAACTTGAAATTTTGACAAAATGTTATTTATGTATTGTATACACATTCATGTATTTGAGGCAAGCTGAAATTTTGATATATACTATATATATCAAAATTTCAGCTTGCCTCAAATACCTACCCAAAAATGCGTGCCAGCTCTTGGACTATACCATCTTATGGTCTCTGACTTATCATTGGAGTTGTTTCCTTCCTATCTTCGGGAGCGCCAGCATTCGGTATACGTAAAAGAGGTTCCATCTAATTGGTGTAATTTAAATACTGGCGTTCCTCAAGGCGGTATTCTTTCACCTCTCTTGTTTTCTGTATTTATAAATCTGTTAACACATGATCTTCACTGTCCGTACCATCTTTATGCCGACGAACTACAACTGTACACGCAGGCAAGTATTGACAGACTACCAAAGTCAACAGAGATCTTGACTGTATCAAGAATTGGTCAGATGTCATCATAGTGGGCAGTGCTCGTAAGCAGAGTAAAGATTTGATAATCTTCCTCCTGTTAACATTTCCAAACACTCATATTTCCCGTCAGACAAAAAGTTATAAATTTTGGCCTGGTTATTTACTCAACACTTAGCAGGAAAAATCAAATTTGGAAGCATCAGCTAGAGTACCGAGTACCGAGATCTTGAATAGTTATCTAGATTATAAATCTTTTCACCATCTGAGACAAAAATTATGCTTGTGCTGGCCCTGCTCCTTTCCATTATCGACTATGGTGATGTATGCTAGTTTAACCTGAATGCTGATGCTCCTCAATAAACGTTACCGTCGCGTCGTCTGAATAACTGCGTTCGATTCATATTCAATCTCCGTAAGAAAGACCATGTTTCTTCTTACAGATCCCAACGACATTGGACACCGCAGATCTCTGCGGGCTTCACTATTTCATATTCTTTATTCTCCTACTTACTCATTCTTTTCAATATGTACTTATGCTCTAATCACAGAAAAATCTGCTTTCGACCTACTACCGTCTTCTACAATGTACGTACTTCGCGTCGCACTGATTATGCGCATTATTCCTGTTTGAAGTAAAACTTCTTTGCGTACGCTTGACTTTCGTTTTCGTTTCGAAGAGTGATCGGGCGAGGCGAACGGAAATTGTGAGGGAGTTATAAGTTGGGAAGATAGAAAGAGAGAGAGTTAAGTTTCGTGTATTATTTCTGTAGGGGCAACAGAGACGTGCCAGCACACATTTTATTTCTCTCTTTCTCTCGTATTTCTATGTTTTACTTCAGTTGTGTGGTCTCACGCACACTCGTTTTTGTTTTCGTGCTATCTATACTTCCATGTAATCTTCTCCTATTTCTGTAATTAGAATGGCTAAGAATCGTTTCTCTTTAAAAAAACGTGAGCAAATTTTAACGCCAACCATGAAAGAAGGTCGAATTGGAGAGGATAATTAATTGAAACACTGGACTTTATATTAAGCGCGTATAATATATGAATCACAGTAATGTGTTTCTCGATTCCAATGGAATAATAAGAGTTGGAGGCAGATTGGAGATGTCTCAGCTTGATTACGACCGTGTGCACCCCATTCTAATTCCAAAGGAGTCATTCTTAACAAGCCTTTTGGTAGCTGATGCGCATAGTAAAACAATGCATGGTGGTCCGCAGCTAATGGTAACATACTTGCGGTCGAAATATTGGGTAATCGGAATCAAGTTGATTGCCAAAAAGTTTGTAAGAAATTGCGTCCGATGCATTCGTTAGTATTCGTTACGCGGCCACCACAAAGTCGCAGCAACTAATGGGTCAGTTGCCAACCGCACGCGTTACACCGAATAAACCATTTTTAGTAGTGGTCCGCTCCGCCGTTTGACTAGGTCAAACGGCGGAGAATCTCTTTAGCGAAAAACAGAAAAACGGCGCTCATCTAACAACGCCATCTATTAACGAATTTGAGAACTAATACAAAATGAACGTTATTTACGTGAACAGAAAATAAAGGCTAATAAATCAGTAATCATATGTATGTGTATATACTTGTAATAGTATGTATTGTATAAATAATTATAATTATATAGTAGTTATGTATTTATGTTTGTATTGAGATAGTACGACTTTTTTTAAACGTTCAATTGTGCATCTACCATATTCCCTCTGCATTACCCGAAGGACGACTGGTAGAGAATACCTTGAGTATTAAGTCCGCCTTTGTACAGTATGTGTGAATAGTTTGTAAATAAATAAAACTTAGTGTCTCGGGTTAAATTCAATAGACTATGTTCCCAATTCACTTAGTCAGTCATGACTATGCTATCATGCTCTGTAATTGAAAACCAGTGAAGCATTGTCATTGATGGAACTACTACTTACTAGCACTAAAGCGGCCCTCACAACTGGGTAGGTACACTACATTAATACTTACGAAAACTTTATTCCGACAGTCACGAATACGAATTTCAAAATGCCGGCTTTCATAATTATTCCGAATGGTAGAAAATTCCGAATATTACAACTCCAACTTATTATAATTCCTAAATTTCAATATTTCTAAAAAAAGTCCCGACTTAATGATATTTCGAAACATCAACAACACGAATAAAAATATTTTGTTTCCCCGGTCACAGTTCTAACCTAACCTAACCCAAATGATTCACCAACAATAGAGGGGATCTGGCACTCGGCGGTTGCATGGAACATGCAAGTAGGCAGGCATGCAACATGCAAGCAGGCATGCAACATGCAAGCAGGCATGCAACATGCAAGCAGGCATGTGGCATGCAACATGCAAGCAGGCGTACAGCATGAAAGCAGCAAGCAAGCAGGCATGCAACATGCAGCAAGCATTGTTTCTGTCACGGCTGCGGCGCAGCGGGGTTTGGGCGGTCCCACGCGAGCTTATCGTCGCAGATGGTTTGAAGGCTCACCGCCGCGGCTGAGGCTGGCCGGCTTAGCCGCCAGCAAGCCGAAGCTGCTCCTCAGCTCGCGGACCGCCCCACCCCTTCGCGCCTACGCGGGCTTAAATTACACTATAGGGTAGGGCAGACAAGACTGCGTGAAGTCGGTTTTGCAGCGATTTTTTTCTGTCACAAAATTTTGTAGCAAAACATGTTGACTTTTAGTTTATTCGAAGTATTGAAATTCGGAATGTCGTTTTTCGGATCGAGATCCCTTCGAGCATTTGGCTCTTAGAACGTATGAAAATCGGAAAACTAACAAATCGCATTTAAGACTTTCGGTAAGATAAATTTCTGATATTTAATAATAGACATTACAATTCTTAGGTGGGTACACTACATTAACACGAAAATCTTTATTCCGAGAGTCACAAATACGAATTTCAAAATACCGATTTCCATCATTCCGAATGGTTCAAAATTCCGAATATTGCAACTCCGATTTTTTATAATTCCTTTATTTCAATATTCCTTACGATTATAATTACTCTTCTCAAAACACCGAGCTTCAATAGATCGAATAACAAAAATTCCGACCTAATGATAATTCGAAATATCAACAATACGAATAAAAATATTTTGTTTCATGCAGGCAACATGCAAGCAGGCATGCAACAAGCAAGCAGGCATGCAACAAGCAAGCAGGCATGCAGCATGCAAGCAGGCATGCAGCATGCAAGCAGGCATGCAACATGCAAGCAGGCATGCAACATGCAAGCAGGCATGCAACATGCAAGCAGGCATGCAACATGCAAGCAGGCATGCAACATGCAAGCAGGCATGCAACATGCAAGCAGGCATGCAGCATGCAAGCAGCCATGCAACATGCAACAGGCATTGTTTCTGTCACGGCTCCGGCGCTGCGGGGTTTGAGCGGGCCCACGCGAGCTTATCGTCGCAGATGGTTTTAACTCTCACCACCGCAGCTTCGGCTTGCAGGCCGGCTTCGCCGGCCAGCCTCAGCCGCGGCGGCGGGCCTTCAAGCCACCTGCTCCTCAGCTCGCGGGCCGCCCCACCCCTCCGCGCCTACGCGGGCTTAAATTACACTCTAGGGTAGGGCAGACAAGACTACGTGAAGTCGGTTGTGCAGCGATTCGTTTTGTCACCAAATTTTGTTACATAATATGTTGACTTTTAGTTTATTCGAATTATTGAAAAGCGAAATGTCGTTTTTCGGACTGAGAACCCTTCGAGCATTTGATTCTTCGAACGTTTGAAAATCGGAAAACTAACATATCGTATTTACGACTTTCGGTATAATTAATTTCGTGATTTTTAATAATAGTCATTACAATTCTAAGAAGGGAACACCCAAATACTCCGAAATATTTATTCCGAATTTCGATGTTCCGATTTTCAAAAGTCCGAATTTCATAATACCTAAGAATTGTAATGACTATTATTAAAAATCACGAAATTAATTATACCGAAAGTCGTAAATACGATATGTTAGTTTTCCGATTTTCAAACGTTCGAAGAATCAAATGCTCGAAGGATTCTCAGTCCGAAAAACGACATTTCGATTTTCAATAATTCGAATAAACTAAAAGTCAACATATTATGTAACAAAATTTGGTGACAAAACGAATCGCTGCACAACCGACTTCACGTAGTCTTGTCTGCCCTACCCTAGAGTGTAATTTAAGCCCGCGTAGGCGCGGAGGGGTGGGGCGGCCCGCGAGCTGAGGAGCAGGTGGCTTGAAGGCCCGCCGCCGCGGCTGAGGCTGGCCGGCGAAGCCGGCCTGCAAGCCGAAGCTGCGGTGGTGAGTAATACCTAAGTATTATGAAATTCGGACTTTGAAAATCGGAACATCCAAATTCGGAATAAAATATTTCGTAGTATTTGGGTGTTCCCCTCACAACTACATTTGAGTAAATGTTTTGTTTATGACTCGGCTACGAAAAAGTTAACCAATGGACACGGTTGTATTCGATTCCAATAACATTTACCTAGGTCTACGACCATCAAACTTTATCTTCTGTCGATGATAGACTGCGGGCCGGCCGACCTCGAATAATCGGAATCATAATAGCCATCAAAGCTGTCAAAAAGGGTTACACTACATTAATACGAAAAACTTTATTCCGACAGTCACAAATACGAATTTCAAAATACCGACTTTCATAATTCCGAATGGTATAAAATTCCGAATATTACAACTCCGACTTATCATTATTCCTAGTTTTATATTTCCTAAATTTTAATATTCCTAACGTTTATAATTACTATTCTCAAAATACCGAGCTTCAATAGATCGAATATCAAAAAGTCCGACTTAATGATAATTCGAACCATCAACAAGACGTTAAAAAATATTTTGTCTTACCGGTCACAGTTCTAACCTAACCTAACCCAAATGATTCACCAACAATAGAGGGGGATCTGGCACTCGGCGGCTGCATGCAAGCAGGCAGGTATGCAGCATGCAAGCAGGCATGCAGCATGCAAGCAAGCATGCAAGCAGGCATTCAGCATGCAAGCAGGAATGCAGCAAGCAAGAAGGCATGCAAGCAGGCATGCAACAAGCAGCAAGCATTGTATCTGTGTCGGCTCCGGCGATGCGGGGTTTGGGCGGCCCCACGCGAGCTTATCGGCATGCTGGCCGACTTCGCCGGCCAGCCTCAGCCGCGGAGGCGGGCGTTCAAAACCACCTGCTCCTCAGATCGCTGGCCGCCCCACCCCTCCGCGCCTACGCGGGCTTAAATTACACTCTAGGGTAGGGCAGACAAGACTACGTGAAGTCGGTTTTGCAGCGATTCGTTTCTGTCACAAAATTTCGTAGCACAACGTGTTGATTTTTAGTTTATTCGAAGTATTGAAATTCGGAATGTCGTTTTTCGGACCGAGAACCCTTCGATCATTTGGCTCTTAGAACGTATGAAAATCGGAATACTAACAAATCTCATTTATGACTTTCGGAAAGATAAATTTCGTGATATTTAATAATAGACATTACAATTCTTAGGTATTATGAAATTCGGACTTTTGAAAATCGGAACATCAAGATTCGGAATAAAATATTTCGGCGTGTTTGGGTGTTCCCGTCAAAAAGAGAATAGGACGCCATAAGCAATAAGGCTAAAGGAATAATATTTTACTCTAGGCCTTTAACCCTTAATTTGGCAAAGATTAAAATGCCATAAAATTCAAATTTTTTTAACGAAAATGTGTTGTAGACATTTATGAGGGTTACAGAAAAATTATTAAAAAAATAAAGAAACTTCAGTTTTCATGAAAAACTATGTATGCCACAGCATACATTACCAAACGCACATAAAAACATTGAGGAAAGGTGGTGTATGTCGTGACATACATTGCCAATTACAATACAAATAAAGAATATAAAAAAATCGCTACCTCCCCCTTCAGGAACCCTTGTAGGAAGGTGTGAACATAATATTATGATAATAAAAACACGTCTAATAACGCCTAGAAATTGCCCGTATAACTAATCACGCATAATATGATAGTCTAGTTGACAATTCCTAGGACTTGCCAGTTACGAAGCACAGACGGACTTGGCATTTCATGCATATCAGAGTCATTAGATTGGATATATATCGTTTCATTATCTTGAGCTATGCAATTATGTAAATTTTTTTGTAATAAAGGTGCGACTTAGTAATATCTGTCGGAATCACGACGGATTTGTTGATATCGTTTTTGAGGCATCAAATTGGCTACGAGATGGTATCTGTATCACAAACTCCAGTAATTTATATCAGATGGCATACTCACAAAACCCATGATAATATGTATCATGAAAAAAAAAATCCCGCAATTAATCTTCAGTCAATCTAAGAGACGTCTAGTTTGGAATATTGGATATGCGTTTGTTTGCTCTAAGATATCTGGTAAATTGTGAGGGGAAAAGAACTTGTAGAAATAATCCCGTGAAGTATTCGTCGAGATTGTCCGTGTGAACTGAGTCTTGTTCTCTAGTTGCAATGTGCCGATAAACCGTTTTTTCCATTGATAATTCAGAGTGAACGTTATGATTCATCTGGGTCGTTGAGTTACAGAAACAATGGGAAGTTGCGATCTGGTTTTACGGGGAAGCGACTTGGAAGCAGCAGTAGCCCTTATGTGAGTGGCAGCTAATAGTAAATTAGCTACTTGCTGATGGTTCAGGTGGTGCAGCAGGTGCAGCAGGTGCAGGAGTTGCTGACGTTGCAAGAGTAGCTGGGAGTGACGGAATGTCCCTCAGTATCGGCACTTTAGTACAATTAGGTTCAAGAGAAGGGCTTGAATAGGCACTTTGAAACATTGCTATGAGTCGAAAATATGGAGTCTTTCAGTAGAACTATCAATAGAAGGTGCAGAAGAAGTAAACATAGAAAGCGGTATTTGCACACGTAATTCGTCCTGAAGGTCAGAATTTTCACTACCGTCAAAGGGTGCATTCTTTGCGGGCACAATCGCTAAAATTCTACCACCGCGAGATGGTAGCCTTCGCTGTTTGACAAGGAAAAAATAGCTTGCTATAAAACTAAGTTAGCCTAAAAAGGAACCGCATATTGGCAATGTATACCGTGACATACAAACAAAATGGAGGGTATTTCTTTACAAACTTGTCAGTGTATGTCACAGCATACATCATGTTAATTATCAAAACAGAACCATTTTATGTAAATAGAACTTCATAAATATCATCATATACATTCCATTACATAATAAACCTTACATTTTTATCATTACACCTATTCAAAACTATGTAATATTCAAAATTAAAGTATAAATACCTGGGGCAACAGAGTTGACGATCACCGGGTAGCCATTTTTTTAAGAAATGTCAAAATGGGTGTGTTTAAGAATGTGATTTATATTTTTCAGCAAAATTAATTCGTTTTGTGTTATGGAAAAAATAATTATTTACACGCAAATTGCTTTTTGTTTAACAAATTATTTTTCATAAAGTCATGTATGACAGTACATACCATGCCAAATTAAGGGTTAAACGTGGCGCTCAAAGGAGAAGGACAGGCCAACTATTGACTGACCCTTCATCCCAAAGAATCTGCCCTGCACCACTTTTGTGAACAAAGGGGTGAAAACACAAACAACAACTTGGGAAGGTAGTTAAGCTACTAAGTTAGTGTCAATTTTCATAGATGCATTTCATGAATGCTAGAAGGTTGCGTTGGTTAGAAGAATTGTTACCGTCAGGTTGGCTGGACCAAACGAGATATGAACATGAGACCATGTCCACTGTTTCTACCAATTTGCTACTATTTACTACAAGTAATGAATATATTTGCTACTTATAAGCCAACCTGACGTCAGAGTAGCTGACCACTTTATTTCTTAGCGCAATGGTATCAAATATTTCATTACTGCTAGTAAATATAGTAGCATATAGGTAGTAAACAGTGGGCATAGTCTCATGTTCATATCTCGTTTGGTCCAGCCATCCTGATGGTAGCGAAGAATTATATGGATTTCATCCTCTCTACAGTTTCCCTCCTTACAAATCCTGATCTTAGTCCTTTGAATTAATGCGGAATACCTACTTTAAAGGTACCCAAGCAAGGCATCCGCGATCGACGGGGCCACCTAATTCCAGCCAGATCAACTGATAACCAATATGTAACACCTATAAAAATCAAAGGAAGTTACTGACTGCAACCTTATTTGCTTAAGTATTGTTTAAAAACCATCTCCGGATAAATACATGAGCATTGATTAATAAAATCTAAAACGCAAATAAATGTATAATAGAATTAATCCAGAATGCTGCTTATCTGTGTGCCTATTTAATAAAATAGTACCATGTTAAGTCATAAGGACCTGATTATATCACTGTTCAGAGCCTCTAAACCTCATCTAAATTTCAAGTTAGAAAAAAAAAGGTTAAATCAAGACACGTGGCCATAATTCGGGAAAACGTGTAAAAGCTGAAGGTGGTGGTATTAACAATTTTAACGCGTGTAGTAAATCTATTGAATCGTATGATTAAATTATATTGTTTTAAAATGCAATTAATAAATGTGGGGAAAAATTTTGCGTCAAGGTAATATAAATGAATAATGTACCTACAACATTTAAAATAGTTATTTTAAATGTTGTATGTATGTATGTGTAGTTGTAACGATTTGTATGTATATAACAGCCATATTTAATTTATTTATCACAGAATTTTAATACAGTAAATAATTACTAAACAATGATTATAGAAAGTAGACAATTTAAATGAAGCTTAATGAAGACGAAATAATTTTTATTTAATTTTAACATACACAGCTTGTTACGGAAATAATTTGGTGATATTATTTAATACTAAAAGAGAACTATCCATGAAATAGAACAAATTTGAAGGACACTTTATTTTTTTCGGGCTTCTACGAATTTTGTTCAATTTTGTCCTAAAACTGAACAACATCAGTTTTACGCGTAGATTGAACTCCTTAATTATTCTTCACTATTTACGTTTCATACTGTAGAAGTAATCAAACTAACGTTTAACAATTGTTACTTATTTCCAAATAAATTTATAATACTAATTTTCAAAATGATAGATTTCCAACTGACGTCTATGTGCAAGATTCTAAAGAGATTTGTTACAAATATATACCTTTAAAACCCAATGCAATTACGATATTGTTGTGTTACGCAACGACTGGTTGCTGATTGTCTTGGTCTTCTAACTGTTTGGGGTCCTCGCTAGTTTGTACGTTATATCTATCTTCTGCATCTAATTCTTGTTGAACTTGTTCTTGGGTTTCATAATTATGTTGTTGATATCCTCCTTCTCCCTCGTTTCCACCTTGCGATTGATCGTAGCCGTCGGGAATCCCAGGTTGAATTTGATCGTAACCTCCAGGAATTAGCGTTTGCGATGCGTCATAGTTCCCAAGCATCTCTGGCGTCTGCTCATAATTCTCATAAACGCCTTCCTGAACATATCCTGGTGCAACTTCTTGCTGTGTTCCTTCATACCCTTCCGAAAAAGGTTTTTCAATCGTTTCGTAAGTCTCAGGTAGGGTTGTTACCTGGGCTGAGGGTCCATCTTCTACATTAATTGGTGCATATTGTTGTTCGTAATGTGGATCGTAACTTTCAGTTACATCTTCATTTTCATTTACTCCAACTACAGGCTGTTCCTCATAAAAGGCTTCAGGTTGAGCGCCCTCATAATAAGTATACTCTGAATTTTCTTGATAAACTTGATCAGGTTGTGAAAAATCCTGATTATAAGTACTAGGGTCTTGTTGTTGATAACTTTCACCCGTTTGTTCCGAATAGAACATTTCTGCTTGTTCAGCTTCGAAATCCTTAATGCCTGATTCTTCATCATTTTGTACAGGATATTCTTGATATGCTTCTGAGATCGCCTCTTGATTATTTTCAATTGTTGTATCTTCTTCTGTTATTTCTATATCTTTTTCGATTTCATCCTGAGCATGAGGCTGATAAGTAGAATCATACTCACTTTGCTGTAGTAAATACTCTTCAGGTTGCCCAGATATTTCCTGCTTTATTTGACTTTCTAAAACATTAACTTGCTCAGAATGTTCAACGTCATCCTGACGTGGTGCAGTAATTTCTTTATTAGTATCTGGGTTGAATTCACTTGGATTCGTTACTTTTATTTGATTTATTTCTGCATCACCTATATAAATATCCTTGTTAGATACTTCAGACACATCTAAAGTTCTTTGGTCATATTCAGAGGATTCAACTTGATTGATCGGGTAATCGCTAACAACGGTTAGATTTCCATCATTATTAGGTTTGAAATATTCATTGACCGGCTCATTTTCTAGTGGAATTTCATGTACTGCTTCTTGATTTATAACACTTGCTGTAGAATCGATGTCTCTTCCTTCTAAATTTAGGTTTTGCAACTGGTTATCAATAGTAGTAGCATCTGAGTCAACAACTTGATTCACAATTTTGCTTTGGACCTCTGTACCACGGACATTGTCAATATTTCCTGATTGATGATAATTTGGTGCCAAATCCTTCTCAGGTTTCTCATCCAAATATTTATAAATGGTTTCCTCATACTTGTTTGTTTTTAAATTGATATCGTCATCGTTCATAACTTGTTCTCTAACATCACTCAGAACCGGTTCCTTTTTTGTATTAGGTTCAAATAAATGTGGAGTTGGCTCTATTTTTTCTTCTTTCTTTAGTATGTTCAGAATTTCATATTTACTCTTCCAATCAGTGTTTTCATTAGAACTGGGTGATACGTTATTGAAGATGGGATCCTTAACAGGCTCGTAATTAGATGTTTGAATAGGAGAAGCATTAAGAGCGTATTCATCAAACGAACTTAATTTTGGAATAAGAATATATTTCTTACTTATTTCTTGGATCAAAATCGTATCATCCACATTTTTTAATGGAATAGGTGGGAGCCGTGTATTTGTATTTACAACAGGAACTGGATATTCTCTAACACAAGAATATTTGGAAATATTTCCTTGATAATGAGCTGGAGATCCATGATGACCGGTTAACAGTGAGACAGGCTGCAACAGTTAAAATTGTTAAACTTTTGGTGACTTTACGAATTTAAATAAAAACAATGGTAAAAACACTCACCTTATATCGCAGCGGGACTAACGCAGTGGAGTACCGCATTTTATCGAGTCTTCCCAAGATGTATTCATTCCGTTCTCTTCTTTTCTTGTCCTCTTCAAGAAATGCATCATATTGTTTTCTCAGAGCGTTGACACGATCCGATTTAACTCTGTAATAAAATGAACAAAATTAGGTAAAACTCGTAAATTAGGTTATAACTGCAATATATATTATTTCTCATTCACTTTACTTTCTATCAGATTTCCCCATAAGAGTTATAATATGGAGCACAGCAACCACGAATTGACTCGCATGGTACCGATGTAAACAAAGCAATGCCGTGTCGACCTTCGGGAAGGTTTTGTTACTTGACGCAAATAAAAAATACAGCAAGTATAGATGGTGACTGTACAGACTTTGAAGACTGTATGTTTGTTTAATATTTTAGTCTAATAGGTTACATTAAATAAGTGAGCAAGTCTTTGCAAAATATTAAGCCTAGGTAAATATTTACGTTAAAATATAAAAAATAATATTAAATAAATAAACATACCATAGAATGTCACATAGTGTCGAAGAAAATCCTACTAATATTATACAGGGTTACTTGTAAAACACCAACAACCTAGGACTAGAGACCTATAATCGTCAGCAACAATTTTTGTTGTACGAGTTGGGAAATACTTGTAAAAAAATTTTTTCATTATTTTTCATGTAGGTATTAGCTGTGCCCCGCGGTTTTACCCGCGTAAAATTTTATTAATTACCCTAATTCATGTCCAGGCATTTGGTGTGGAGTGATGTCAGCTCACTCCACACCAAATTTTATTTAAATCGCTCCAGCCGTTTAGACGTGAAGAAGTAACAAAACTAACAAACATACACACTCACAGTCACACACTCACCAACTTTCGCCTTTATAATATTAGTGTGATACATGAAAAAAATTATTTTAATATCGAGAAATATAATTTTATGATACTTTAATTTAATATATGCTTTCATGTAGTAACAATGGAACTGCTTAAATTACTAACGATTATAATTTTTTTGGTTAATAGACCTGGTGATCTAAGTATGTAAGTAAACTGGCAGTGCCAGGCTCCACACGGCACGCTGTATCGCCGGCTAAATAGCGCCATGAAACGCGACTTCTGCCAGTCGAATGACCTTCGACCTTGCTTTATGATATCAGTCGGAATATGCAACTTCGTGAATCATGTTTCAAGTCTAGGGAATGTGACATTTGATAGAAATCAATATCCTAGAGAATATACCACTTTCATAGATGAAATAGGTTTGATAAAATTGGAAATGGCAAACATTTCATCCATTAAAGCAAGATACAAATAGATGAACTTGTTAATCGCTGTAGGTATATAGACGTAAAGTAAAAGACAACTATCTAATAGCATGTAAAGACCAGATAGTTATCAGGATTTATACAGTCCATCCAATAACAACTGTATAGCTATAACGGTAGGTATAACCTAGGTACCGTTTTAGCTATACAGACTACCTAGAAATCTTGAACTATTGGAGATGGATAATTGTCAACCACGGGTTGACGCGCTATGACGGGTTCATAGCGCGTCCACCAGTGGTTGACTTAAAAGAAGAGAAGAACAGCGTTTATACTTTTATCTCCTTATTTAAAAAATGAAGTTGCCTTATTAAAGTAGGTACAGACGCCAGCACATCCAGCTACCCCAATCTGTCAAATGTCTTTTATAGATTTCCAACTTTATCACTTAAGCATAAGGTTCACTTTCAATTGGGGAAATTTGACAGAATGGGGTAGCTTGATTTACTGGCGTCTGTACATGACGCTTCCTCCATACCTTATTTAATCAAGCCACCGGGGATCATATTATATTTACTGAAATGTTGTTATTCATACAGGATTTTGGCTCTGGGTGTGCTTTGTTTCTATCCATATTTGTAAACTCCCCCGAGATACAGCGACTTATTACTTTAGTGCCGTCGTCATCATTAAAAATACGCTTCTTAGCAAAAACAGCTTTCTTTGAAATCGGTGATATGATTTCTAAGAAGTCGCAACGACTGGGTTTTAAGGGGCTAAGCATTTACTATTATTTAATATGCTTATAGTTAAACCAGGAAGCTTTCACTATGCCACTGGACGATACAGGTGAGTATGGACTCAATCCGCTTAACAAAGAAGACAACAAATGTTGGGGTTTTCGGCTCTTACTGACGATGCATGAGTGTCGGTTTACAGAGGCGTTTTGTACAACAGCCACTCTACCTTTATACCTACCCCGAGAAAAAAAATTGTGATGGTGGGACCATCACAATTTTTTTTCACAATTTAGTATCGTAAATCGTCATCACTTAAGTCTCTTTACAGTTGAACTACAGTAAAAGTAGGTACAGTTTACATCTATACATATAATAAATCTGTAGAAAAATATTTTTTGTAAGTACATCAAAAGAAAATCCAAAAAAAATAGCCAGGGTGATAAAGAACAACCAATAGAACCCATTTCCAGCATTTTTAGATTTTTTGTCTGTTTGTCGGTTTGTCTGTTTGTCTGTTTATATGTTCGGGTATCACGTAAAATATACGAAAGCAATGTAGATAACGTTTATACACAACGATTGAGCGTAACTTGAGGTAACATTTAGTTTTTGTTTTATTGCAATCGGTTCAGTCTATCAAAAGATATTAGATTTTAAAGTTATCATGAAGAAAAATAACACACATTTCGTTACTTCAAGATGATCTAATGTTTATAGTTGAACTACCAAACTGTCCGATAGATGTCATTGTGCATATTATGACATCTCTATACTGAATGAACTAGGTTGATAGTTGATTTTTATTTCGATAGATGTCGTTGTGCATTTCTTTTGACTCGCGGTGCCCGTGTTTGCTGATTGCATGAGTTACGTGGGGATTTGAATGTTCTGAATTGTTTCGAAATAAGGTCTTGGTTGCCTAGAAGTATGACGTTGTCCAAAATTGGTTATTAAAAAATCTGTTTTCTTTGGGCATATTGAATTATGTAGAAGGTTGGATTTGTTATAATTTAATTTTAAATTATTGATAGTTGATTTTTATTTCGATAGATGTCGTTGTTCTTGATAGTTGAATTTTATTTTGATAGATGTCGTTGTGCATTGCTTTTGACTCGCGGTGTTAAGATTAGGGCTTTGAATGTTCCGAATTGTTTCGAAATAAGGTCTTGGTTGGCTAGAAGTATGTCGTTGTCCAAAATTGGTTATTAAAATATTCTATTTTCTTTGGGCAAATTGAATAATGTACAAGGTTATATTTGTTATAATTTAATTAACCGACTTCAAAAGGAGGAGGTTCTCAAGTTCACCGGTATTTTTTTTTTATGTATGTACACCGATTACTCGGAGATGTATGATCCGATTCACGTGATTCTTTTTTAGTTTGATACGGAATAGTTGCCATTTGGTCCCATAAAAATTTTATATAGATTGGCCCAGTAGTTTTTATTTTATGGACATTTTTGTATGAAAATTTTTGTTTATGTGGACGATGTAATTGTCTTTGGCCCAGCCGTTTTTAAATCTTAGCCAGTCTAGCTAGACTCATACTGTTCAAGTGTTTCTTGGCATGAACATGAATAACAGTTTCAGACGACTAGCGTTGAATACGCGCGTATAAGCTCGTTTTTGGAAGCGTATGTAGGCGCCTAGCGAATGTACCTTATAGCACAAGCGCATTTTTTTATGTACGTACACCGATTACGCTGAGATTTATGAACCGATTTACGTGATTCTTCTTTAGTTTGATGTGGAATAGCTGCTATTTTTAGGGTTCTGTAGTCAAATGGCAAAAAACGGAAACCTTATGGTTTTGTCATGTCTGTCTGTCCGTCCCTATGTCACAGCCACTTTATTCCGAAACTATAAGAAATATATACCGTCGAATAGAAAAATAGAAAAACAAACAATAAATTTTGGGGGCTTCCCTTACTAAACGGGCGTACTATAGGTACGTGATATACACACATCAACAAAGTCTAGGGATACGTTATTTTGAAATCAAACATGGCTTTATTGTTTAAAACCTATTTAGTTTCCTTAAAAAGTTTATTTACAGATTTAAACCTTGTCTATTCTTTATTCAAAATTTAAAAATTAAAATGAGAAACAAATGAAAACACGCAAAGCACAGCGCAATCTTGAGTTGTATCTAATTTCAAGAAGTTGCATTAAAATTTTTTTTGCGTGTTAATTGAAGAAAACCTGATAAATTGTTTTATTTTCTTTTCTCAATTGGTTGTGTAAGCTTTTTAGCGTCATGCCACGCCATCATTTGAGTCGAGATGAAATGTTACGGGCAGTTGGCATGTTACAAAACGGTGCTATTCAACGCGTCGTTGCTGAGTCTCTGGGCACAAGCCAAAATGTGGTATCCAGGCTGTGGTCACGTTATCGCGCTACTGGAGATGTGGCAGAACGGCACACAGGTAGATATCGTGTTACCACTCAGAGACAGGATCGATTTCTCCAAATGACCGCCAGAAGACTACCCAATATCACAGCGATGCAACTAGTGCAAAGGCTCCAGGAGGGTCAGCAGCTGCTGGTGAGCGACCAAACCGTGCGAAGGAGGCTGCATGAAGTTGGTCTTCATGCTCGCAGACCGCTACGAGTCCCAGCGCTGCGACGTGGCAATCGCGGTAGGCGACTTTTATGGGCTCAAGAACATTTGACATGGAGTGATCAACAATGGTCATTGGTGCTGTTCACTGATGAGTCCCGCTATGGATTTCATCCAGATTCGAGACGAACACGCGTTTGGAGAACTCCAGGCAGGGTCAGCCGTCTCCGACATCCACAGGAGGTCCACTCTTACCAAGGCGGGACAATTATGGTGTGGGCAGGAATACGAATCGGCGGACGAACCCAACTCATTTGGATTCAGGGCAGCATGACTGCCCATAGATACCGTGAGGAGGTAGTAGAACGTGTCATTGTCCCGCTCAGGGCCCTAACGGGGCAAGAATTTCAGCTCATGCATGACAATGCACCTTCCCATACAGCGCGGCTGGTGAGGGCCGCCCTTCGAGAACACGATGTTCAGGTATTAGATTGGCCTCCACAGTCGCCAGACTTAAACCCAATTGAACACGCCTGGGACATGTTACAGCGAAGAGCATTGAGGGATTTTCCGCCCAACTTGACAACAGAAGAACAACTTTTCGAACATTTAAAAAGAACTTGGGACTGCATACCCCAGCAAGACATTGACACCTTAATTTTAAGTATGGAAAATCGTTGCCGCTGTGTGATTAATGTTAGAGGAGGAAATACCGATTACTGATTATCAGATTTGGTAAGATTTTTATTCATTTAATTCGATTGAATAATTTTATAAGAATAAAATGTTTTTGTTCACTCAGTAATTTTCTATGGCTTAATTAATTTAAGACTTTTATTAATTAGAAAAACAAAATCGCATCGTGTTGTTAATGTTTAAATATCGGCCATGAAATTATCTTTAATTCTTCCATTTACAGTCATAACAAAATGTTTATAGTTTTCTAGATAATCAATGAAATGTTCAATATCCCTAGATTGTGTTGATGTGTGTATCTATGGATAGGTCTTCAAAACCATATTGAGGTTAAAAGTATCATTTTTTTCTTAACTGTATAGTTTGCGCGAGAGACAAAGGCGTAAAATACCGAAACTTGGTTTGAACGAGATCTAGTAAACAGTTTTTTTAATGCGTCATAAATCGTAAACCGCAATTTACCTTCCATTCTATCGACTCAAATACTTGCTGCTACGGAAAAAAACATTCCGCCTTTCACATGCGAGTCCGACTCGAACTCTCTCGACTCGTTGTCTTGATCATCTATACGTCCTAGTCTATGAGCCTTCTGCTCAGTACACTCGATGGCTAATCGATCATGAATACGACCTAGTCTAACAGCCCTCTGCTTAGCAGACTCATTAGCTAATCAATCATAAATAAGACCTAGGCTATGAGCCCTCTGCTCAGTAGACTCGTTGACTAATCGATCATTAATAAGACCTAGTCCTCACAGACTCCTGCCCTCTGCTCAGTAGACTTGATGGTTATTCGATCATTAATAAGACCTTGTCACACACAGCACACAGACTCGTTGGCTAGATGGTCATAAATACGTCCTAACCTATGCGCTTGCTGTTCAGACTTTCATGAATCTTAGCGAGTCTAGACTCGTACTGTGCATGTTTTCTTAGAGTGAACGTAATTTTATGTAGTATTTATTACTTTACAAACGGTCTTTTTGATCATTCACTGTCTCACAAAAACGTGAAAAAGAGTTTCGAACAACATTTTTTCGGAGGATATTTATTTTTTCCGTTCTCGTTCGTTGGGACCTATAGTTTTGAGGCGTGTGGCACCTTTCGTAGTTCTACACATAGCTAGACACTAAAAAGTAACAAATAAAAAAAACTTCGTTTAAAAAAACCGACTTCAAAAACTAAAAAGTATTAAAAAATATCTTAATAAAGATTTAATTTAATACATCTCTTATGCAAACGTAATACCTTTAATATTAATGAAATACTATAATTTGTATGTGCTACCTATTGATAGGTTTGAAGTCGGTGCCAAGCCATAAGCAAAATAAAAGTTAATATTACAAACAGCTTTCATGCTTTGAGATGAAATTCCTACACTAAAGATTAACCTACGTAAATAAACTTAAAGAACAATATGAATTAATATGAAGCAGATGAAACTGTATCATAAAAATATATTTAATATTAATACCTGAATGAGTTACTATAGTTATAATAAATCTATATTATGTGTATATATGAATATATTTGTGGCCCTGAAAAACGAATAGATAAATAATTAGTTGGGAGACAACGCATCAAAATTTTACTATATTTCAAGACGACCTTCAACGACGTCTGCCCACATGGGTTGTTTGTGTAGAAATTCGAAGCTATCCCGCTGAAAGTATCGCGCGGCGAGTGTGGTACCTACTTGTAGGTAGGCTTGGCACCGACTTCAAAGCTATCAATAGGTAGCACATACAAATTATAGTATTTCACTAGCTGTGCCCGCGACTTCGTCCGCGTGGATGTCGGAACTTAACAATACCTATATTTTTTTAGCGCTGTTGGAGGATACCGATACTAATATTTTTTTATTTAATTTAGTGCTTCTTTATAAACAACATTAGCTGTGGAACCATCTGGAGTGTACACAAAAAGGTTATTGGGGTTGTTTACGCGTGAAAGAGCTACGTATAGTTGACCATGGGAAAAGCATCCAATACTTAGATCAACCTCCGCAACGGATAATGTCTGGCCCTGAGCTTTATTAATAGTCATGGCATAACAGAGACTGACTGGGAATTGCACTCCTTTGAAAGAGAAAGGAAAGTTGTTAGGAATTATAGGTATCCTTGGAATAAAAACAATATCACCGGCGCCGCAACCTGTTAATATTTCAGCTTTAATAATCTTTTGCTGCAGATTTGTGACTTTGAGCCGAGTGCCGTTACAAAGTTTAGGAGGACATAAATTTCTGAGGAGAATGATTGGTACACCGATTTTCAAAACTATTTTATGGGCTGGAAGTCCGGGTGTGCTGAGGGAATCCAAAAATTCTACCGGGTAGTGCGTGGCGTCATCTTCTTCCATAACTGTATTTATTGAGCTATATTCTCTACTATTCCCGGACGCATGAGTCAATATTTTGAAATTAATTGCCGCAGCTTGGTCATTGCGGGGAGTCAAAATAGCTCGCTGACATAGCCAAGAACCGGCTTGATTTCCTATGTTTGTGGTATCTCCGTATACAGAAGAAATTAGCTTCTGCTGTGATGTAACGTACGAACAGAGATCACCAATCAAAATAACTTTTCCATCTTCTTGTACGGGGTATGTGCCATCGCCTATTTTTAACAGTAGATTGGAAAACTCCTGTGCATTTTCGCAGCCTCCTAACTGTGCACGCATATTTACACTAAGGTGTGTAGATACTATATTTCGCCATAAAATAGAACTCTTCAGACAGGCAGCAATTTCATCGGCTCTCGTTCCTCGGGGTACTATCGGCAGTGTCTGCCGAAAATCACCGCAGAACAACACCGTAATGCCTCCCATCGGCCGGTCATTTTGCCTTATGTCCTGTAAAGTTCTATTCACTGCTTCTACAGCTTTGCGGTTTGCCATTGTGCACTCGTCCCAAATAATTAAAACACAATCGCGTAAAACCCTTGCTTTATCGCTATTTCGCGATATATTGCAAACCGGGCTTTCCGTACGGTCTAAGTCGATAGGAATTTTAAATGTTGTGTGTGCCGTTTTTCCTCCACGCAATAATGTGGCGGCTATCCCTGAAGAGGCGACAGCAAGGGCAATTTTATTTTGGTTCCTAATCCGAGCCAGAATAACTTTGGTTAGGAAAGTTTTACCTATTCCGCCCGGTGCGTCTAAGAACAGAATTTCACCCGAGGCGTTATCTACACTGCAGCATACCCTATCAAACGTCTGGCGCTGTTCCACTGTCAAATTTGCGTAGCCATTTTGTAAAATTTCTGCGAGTTCCACGGGATTATAACTAATTTCTGATACGTACTCTCTGTTTATACGTTCCTCATCGACTGCCGGTGTGGGCAAACCATATTGACTGATCGGGTTCCCTCCTATACTTATAACTATCTCTTGAATAGCCAATAAGGACCTGTTGTGACAAATTTCACGTACCCTGTCAGGAATTTCTCCATCAGTATTTAGTTGTCTTATAAAATCTTCAGCAAACTTGTCATGGTACTTTTGCCATAACTGTTTAGCATCTGATAACGCACAAAAGGTCAATAAAATGGCAAACAAATGTCGTAAGCGATGTGGACTATCGCTCACGCATGCTTCCGCTAGAGCATCATCCCAATGCTGATCTCCATCTAATAAATGGCGTGCTCGGCAAGCGGCTTGGTATGTGGGATATTCAATATCATCCACTTTACGGAGCTCAGCAAAAGACGTAGGTCCTCGCACTATATGGAGAAGAAGGCGTAAATAGTAACATTCTGAATTATTCGGGTGCACTGTGTACACCCGTCCAATCACGTGTTCTTTAAAAACGCCAATCTCGCCTTCTACAGCTTTTCCACGTCTTCTACAATTCCAAACACCTTGCTGCTTGTTATAAGTATAATAAGATGGGACCTCATTATATAAAATGGATTTCGCGAAATTGTCTGTTTCGCAATGGCGAAAAAATGCCAGCAAGGTGGTTTGCCTCGGGTTGTCTAACCTATCAGTTATATTTTCAGACTGAAAATATACTCGATGCCCGCCATCAAGGTGCACATCAAGATGGATTACTGGTGGATGTCGTTCATGTATTGGGAAACTGAAAATACGCCAAACTGCTTCCGAAGAGCTAATATATCGACCAGATTGATACCTCGTGACTTCATCATATTCATTATGAGTTCTCAGCGCGATTATAGCTTGGTCACTGCCCTTATTGATATATTTGCAAATGTATTTTATAGACTCTACGCTATTGCACATTTCGACATTTATGTGCGCCTGAAATGTTTTTGATAAAACTGGTGAATACGGTACCACCCATCTATTGTCCAATACTATTTCTTGTCCACGGAGCCTGCTAGTCGTTGTAAAACCACCTTGCGATGGTGATCTTCGCCGATACAATGGATACCCATTTTCCCCCGATACAGTTGCTTCTAAAAATGCTTTGGGGTATCTTTTTGAGCACTTACCATCATGCATGCATGGGGATTCCCTATTTAAAACTCCACATGGCCCGTGAACCATGTGTGTCCTAATTATGTCATGCAAAATCGGATCATTATTTTGCTCTGGAAATTCAGCACTTATAACGCTGTCAACAGCGTCAGGACGAATTTTGTCTTCTAGCCACAGGAGTATGTGGGCGTGAGGTAAACCACGCTTTTGCCATTCGACGCTGTACATATAACAAAGAGCAGGACCGAAAATTTTCTCTTTTGTAAGAAGAGCTATTAAAATTTTTAGTTTTAAATGGAAAACTCTAGCAATTAAATCATGCCTATCATAAGACGCCTGTCCTGTTAGAAGATGTTGAGTGATTTCGGTCCACTTTGGATTGGTGGTAAACGTAATGAATAGGTCCGGCCGGCCGTATTTCCGGACGTAACAAAAAGCATCTTGGGTTCTTTCGTGCATGTACCGCGGACCACCTATGAAACTTGACGGCAAGATGACCAATCGCCCCAAATTATCGACGTTATTGTCGGATTGTATTGCATCCTGCAAATGCACATATTCCTCAGAGCGTAATCTACGTTGATTGGTACGAATGTATACTAAACGTTCCTTTTCAATTTTAGCATACATATCCACAATAAATTGGCTAAATAGTCCACGGAATCTTTGTAAAAAAACGAAACGATTACGCCTTATTTGTAAAAGATATGAGTAAAATTGGAGAGCCGATATTTTTTTATTGAAATTCGTTTCCCTAGTCGTGGGATTAACTTGGTAGAGTCCGAAATGGTATCCATCTTCACCATGACAATATATGAGCGGATATTGTAGTGCATCCTATGCTCGATGTCTTTCGTAAATGCGTTGCAGACGATCATCTCGAGTGCGTAGTACGATGTCACGTCTTTCGCACTCTTGGTCGACTAAAACAACCGCAACTTCGTCTGCAACGGGAACGTTGTGTCTCCCGCGGTGTTCTCCAACAGGTCGTCTATCTGCACTGATAATTATTTTAAAGTCATTTCTGCCGTGGGGAATCGACTCCAGCGCAACTTTGAAATTATGCACATAGCTATTAATTTGATGTAACATGTCTTGTAATCCTGAAATAATGTCACTGTTAAGCTGTGGAAAGTGACGATGTCTAACATTAGCCTGTTCGGTATAATCCGACACAAAATAAATTTGGAGAAATTTAGGGTCATTTTCTGGTAACAATGATCCAATGATATGATAAACTTGACCTTGTACTTTGAAGGTTGGCATGAACGGTCCCTCCGTTACTTGTTTTGCCCCAAAGGATGTCATTTGGAAAGCGCTGTTATAGGATCGGATATTATCTAAAAAATGTTTGGATTGAGGATGATCTCCATTTAGAAGAGTTTTAATAAAGTGTGAGGGATCTTGAAAATGTGGGAGAACAATTTTCCCACTTGAACAGCACACACCATTTGTCTCTTTTTTCCATTTCAGTGCATCACAAAAATTGCAAATTTCGGTCATACCACCGACAGACGCGAAGACCGCATAGTCAACTCTAGATGAGTACGTAAATCCTGCTTTCTCCCTATTGTCCCATGGTAGAAAAATATTTGAATCATCATATTCCCAAGACTCATCAGAGTCGGTAGTTATATCTCTATTCAGGTGGTATCGAGCTCGTTCAACGCCGAGGCGAGACTGATTTTGTTCTGCTGTTTCTGTTCGTCTCATTTCACCTATTCTTTCCCTTTCAGTTGCCAAATAGCTTTCATCGGTCAACCGCGCGCGTATATAATTATTTCTGGCTGTTACTAATCGTCGTTCTCTCTCTGAGAGAGACTCACGTCCGCGTGAGTGAGTGTGGCGCTCTCGATCAGCCGATAACCGCGCTTCGCGATCCTCGTTGCTTTCTTGGGAGCGCAAAGCCGCGGTCAGAATTATTTGCGAACTTAAGCGCGAATCTCTTTCGGTGAAAGTCTCAGACTCACGTGAGAGGGCGTGACGCTCTTGGTCAGCCGATAAACGCACTTCACGGTCCTCGCAGCTTTCTTGGGAGCGCAAAGTCGTGGTCTGAATTCTTTGCGAACTTAAGCGCGAATCTCTTTCGGTGAAAATCTCAGACTCACGTGAGAGGGCGTGACGCTCTCGGTCAGCCGATAAACGTACTTCACGGTCCTCGCAGCTTTCTTGGGAGCGCAAAGTCGCGGTCTGAATTCTTTGCGAACTTAAGCGCGAATCTTTTTCGGTGAAAGTCTCAGATTCACGTGAGAAGGCGTGACGCTCTCGGTCAGCAGTTAACCTCGCTCCGCGTTCCTCCAAACTCTCCTGAGATCGAGAAACTGCCGTAAGAGAACGCTGTATAGTAAGTCGAGACTCACGTTGGGTAGGCGTTTCTGAAGCAAGAGTTCTGACCTGCCTTGCTCGAATTGATGTAAGCCTCACTTCATGACTTTCTTCTGATTCCTGTGACCTACTTAGTCTTACTCTTTTCGCATCTCGGCTACGCTGCGAAAGGTTTGTCTTTTTTCTAGAAGGCATTTTCAAAAAAAGAACTGAACCAGTTGAATAAAATATTGAACCAATAAAATCAACAATGAACAATTTACAACACCACAAACTTTCAAAATAAAAATGAAGATTAATAAAAATTCAAACTACGAAGTAAATAAAATTACTTGAGTCAGTTGAGTCAAATTGCAAGATATTAATTATCACTTCGCAATTCAAAATTAAGACAGAATTTAACCAAAACTTTTTGAAAGATACAACGAATCAACGAACGATTTGCACAACTATGGAATCAAATTGACAGAACTTTAAAGACACCTACTAAACTCAAAGATGTCGGCAAACATGGGCGAAGGTCATTCTTTCACGGAAAATCTCAACACCGCCATTCAGAAAATGTGACGTCACACGTACAATGCCATCTATCGAATATGTGTATTCAATACTGTACGTAGTTGATCTCTAGATATAGTTCAGTCTAAGTTCGATAGATGGCTTGCTGGATGATTTAATATTTTTCTTCGGAAACACTATTTATTAATTTACATTTCTTTATAAGGTGTGAACTGATTACGATGAAACATAAAACTTAATGTTTCTTCAATCTACGCACATATTGTTGTGTACAAAAGTTACATGAAGTTTTGAGACAAAGTGTACATAACCCTAAGTTTACTTCTGAAATACTTTAAATCCAAATATCTTTTGATAGACTGAACCGATTGCAATGAAACAAAAACTAAATGTTACTTCAATTTACGCTCAATCGCTGTATAAAATTTATCTACATTGCTTTCGTACATTTTACGTGATACCCGAACAAATGAACAGACAAAAATTAGAAAAATGCTGGAAATGGGTTCTAATGCCTGGCTATTTTAGGGAACTACAGTATTTTAAACTGAAAAATAAAATTCAACTATCAAGCACAACGACATCTATCGAAATGAAAATCAACTATCAATAATTTAAAATTAAATAATAACAAATCCAACCTTCTACATAATTCAATTTGCCCAAAGAAAACAGATTTTTTTAATAACCAATTTTGGACAACGACATACTTCTAGGCAACCAAGACCTTATTTCGAAACAATTCAGAACATTCAAAACCCAACGTAACTCATGCAATCAGCAAATACGGGCAAATCTTAACACCGCGAGTCAAAAGAAATGCACAACGACATCTATCGAAATAAAAACTATCAACCTAGTTCATTCAGAAAAGAGATGTCATAAGATGCACAATGACATCTATCGGACTGTTAGGTAGTTCAACTATAAACATTAGTTCATCTTGAAGTAATGAAATGTGTGATAATTTTCTTCATGATTACTTTAAAATCTAATATCTTTTGATAGACTGAACCGATTGCAATAAAACAAAAACTAAATGTTACCTCAAGTTATGCTCAATCGTTGTGTATAAAAGTTATCTACATTGCTTTCGTATATTTTACGTGATACCCGAACATATAAACAGACAAACAGACAAAAATTCTAAAAATGCTGGAAATGGGTTCTATTGGTTGTTCTTTAATACCCTGGCTATTCTTTTTGGATTTTCTTTTGATGTACAAAAATTATTTTTCTACAGATTTATTATATGTATAGATAGATAGATTAATATTAAAGGTATTACGTTTGCATAAGAGATGTATTAAATTAAATCTTTATTAAGATATTTTTTAATACTTTTTAGTTTTTGAAGTCGGTTTTTTTAAGCGAAGTTTTTTTTATCATCATTATTTATTAATAAAATCATAAAAATCTTAACAATAATCATAGCTAGATGCAGTCGTCGGTCCTTAAGCAATCGGTGAGGTTAAGCAACTAGGCTCGCGGTCAGTCCATAGATGGGTGACCACCAAAGTGTGTACAGCATGTAAACATATATAATCTCCTCCTATTGTATAAGGTTCTAAAGTAATATTCGTTAATAGTTAATTTAAGCTTACCCCTACTTAATCTTCTTATAACAATAGTAATAAACGGATACCTGATTATTCTACACTATTACGAATACTTTTTACTTACCCGGTATATATTCATTCATCGCATACAAAAGGTTTTCGACATAATTTATTTGTAACTTGAGGAGAACATTATTTTCCATAAAATGCTATCAGCAAGTATTAACTTCTAAGTTATACCAAGAGATGGCGTTACTGTCGAATAAGAAGTCGCAATGGTTTCGTTCACAAGTTACTATATGAGCTCGATCATCTCAAACCTTCTCATTATTCATGGTACGTTGCAAGGTTAATTTTTGAGGTGTGCACTTTTCTAAGTGCATACATAAATACTGGTATGAACTATCAATTGAAGTGTATGATATATATTTTAATTAAGCCAGGATTTTAATTGAATTTTTAAAATAAGGTTCTGGTTCTACGTGTCCACGCAAGGTTGCTAATGAAACAGACATATTTTTAATAGCATTATTCGCCTCTAAAAATTTACATGGCCATCAAAATTACTAAGTCAGCCACAATTAACGACCGTCTGCATGATACTATGTTAGCTATTAGTTATCTTCTATGTAAGGCACTCTAAATATAACTCAGCACGGTGGTTAGTTCACCTAAAATCATGGAGATATATTATCTAGCGCCAAATAATGTATAACGTTCTAAAGTAATATTAGTGAATAGTTAATTTAAGCTTACCCTAATTAATCTTCTTATAACAATTATAGTAATAAACAGATACCTGATCATTTTAAACTATTACGAATACTTTTTACTTACCCGGTATATATTTATTCATCGCATACAAAAGGTTTTTGACATAATTTAGTTGTAACTTGAGGAGAACATTATTTTCCATAAAATGCTATCATCAAGTATATAACTTCTAAGTTATACCAAGAGATGGCGTTACTGTCGAATAAGAAGTCGCAATGGTTTCGTTCACAAGTTACTATATGAGCTCGATCATCTCAAACCTTCTCATTATTCATGGTACGTTGCAAGGTTAATTTTTGAGGTGTGCACTTTTCTAAGTGCATACATAAATACTGGTATGAACTATGAATTGAAGTGTATGATATATATTTTAATTAAGCCAGGATTTTAATTGAATTTTTAAAATAAGGTTCTGGTTCTACGTGTCCACGCAAGGTTGCTAATGAAACAGACATATTTTTAATAGCATTATTCGCCTCTAAAAATTTACATGGCCATCAAAATTACTAAGTCAGCCACAATTAACGACCGTCTGCATGATACTATGTTAGCTATTAGTTATCTTCTATGTAAGGCACTCTAAATATAACTCAGCACGGTGGTTAGTTCACCTAAAATCATGGAGATATATTATCTAGCGCCAAATAATGTATAACGTTCTAAAGTAATATTAGTGAATAGTTAATTTAAGCTTACCCTAATTAATCTTCTTATAACAATTATAGTAATAAACAGATACCTGATCATTTTAAACTATTACGAATACTTTTTACTTACCCGGTATATATTTATTCATCGCATACAAAAGGTTTTTGACATAATTTAGTTGTAACTTGAGGAGAACATTATTTTCCATAAAATGCTATCATCAAGTATATAACTTCTAAGTTATACCAAGAGATGGCGTTACTGCCGAATTAGAAGTCGCAATGGTTTCGTTCACAAGTTACTATATGAGCTTGATCATCTCAAACCCTCTCATTCTTAATCACACTAAAGACTGCTATCACGTTGTGAAGTCAATTTTTGAGGTGTACGCTTTTCTAAGTGCATACATAAATATTCGTTACCAATTGGTAACCAATATTCATGTATGCAATATATATATTTATGTATGCAATATATAAACTGAGGTATGTATTTTAATTAAGCCAGGGTTTTAATTGAATTTTTTTAAGTAAGGTTCTGGTTCTAAACAGAAATCTTTTTAATAGCATTATTCGCCTCTAAAAATTTACATGACCATCTAAATTACTAAGTCAGTCACAATTAACGAGAGTCTGAATAATACTATCTTAGCCACTTTACACTTAGTTATCTTCTATGTAAGCCACTCTAAATACAACTCAGCATGGTGGTTATTTCACCTAAAATCATTATATGTAAATTTAAAATTCCTTTTGATAAAAGAATAAGTGAGTACCTACTCATAATATCAATTCAAGGTAAATCTAAGCATAAAAGTGTTACTTTTTAGGTAGAACAACAAGCCTTCAAAACAAGTCATGGGATTACAAGATTGAAAAAACTTCCCAATGTATGTGTATTGGAATTTATAAATAAACTAGCTATCCCCCACGGTTTTACCCGCGTTAAATTTTATTAATTTTCAAAGCTCCTCCCCCGTAGGTGATAGCGTGATAATTTATGTAGCCTATGCAACATTTGAAGTAAATCCATGCAGTACTTTTTGAGTTTAGCCCGGACATACATACTGACAAACAGACAAAAATTCCTAATAACTATATTTTTGGCTTCGATATCGATTGTAGATCACCGCCTCAAGTATCCTTTTTGAAAAATATTCAATGTACAGTTTTGACTATCCTACGATTTTTTAATAATGTATAGATAATCGTGATATTTCACACAGCGCCATCTAGCTCATACTTGTGACAAGCTTGTACAATGAATACTAGACAACGGACAGATTTCTTTTATTCTTTCTATATTTTTGTATAATAGTTTATGCTCTCACCTGTCCTTAAGTGATCGGCGAGGTTAAGCAACTATACTCACGGTCAATCCATAGATGGATGACCACAAAAGTGGTATAATTCCGGGGTAGGCGATCTGCCATTGAGATACGAACGATAGACACTGGTGGAGCAAAGAATTTTGAGATTAGATTTATGCATTACGAGTAATGCTATAAAACTAAAATTTAAATGTCTATTTAAACTTTAATAACGCTAAAGAATTTCAGTATAAACTTTATTATACCTGAGGGGGGATTTTAGGAACAATTTTTTTTTCTATTCCAGTTTTTCCCCCTAAGGGGGACGACTAGGGGGGAAATCTGGACTTATATTGTTTTCATTTTCATTCCGGTTTTCCCCCCTAAGGGGGATTCTCAGGGGAGGAATCTGGACTTATTTTTATTTATACCGATTTCACCCCTAAAGGGGGAATTTCAGGGGGGGAAATCTGAATAAGCCGACAACAGTCCTTAAGCCATGTCATAGGCCTACTGGGCGGCTTGAACAACTTTGACACTAGGATAACCACTGTCCATACGATAAGTAAGTAACTAAGTATAGTTTACAGCTTTTAATATATCATCATCATGTTAGCCGAACGACGTCCACTGCTAGACAAAGCCCTCCCAAAATGATTTCCACAATGGAGTTGTGTCCATAATTTGGAGGGATATGCCATAATCGCCACGCTTGGCAAACGGGTTGGCGATCGCAGTATCATGGTCATAGTACACAGACACAGGCTGCTGCCCTTCCTCTGGGATATACATATATTCCCAGGGGATAGGGTTACCATATGACAGGCGTTAGCCGCATTTGACAGGCATTTGACGGTCTCCGTAGCCTAGTTGGTAGTGCTCCTGCCTACGAAGCTGGTGGGCCTGGGTTCGAATCCCGGTAAGTGCAAATATTTGTGTGAATGATTTGTTTCTGAGTCATGGTTGTTTTCTATGTATGTAAGTATTTATCTATCTATATAAGTATGTATATCGTCGCCTGGTACCCATAGTAGAAGCTTTGCTTAGTTTGGGGCTAGGATGATCTGTGTGACATTGTCCCTAATATCTAGAGACAATGTCAAGACTTCAAACCTATCAATAGGTAGCACGTACAAATTACAGTATTTCATTAATATAAAAGGTATAACGTTTGCATAAGAGAAGTATTAAATTAAATCATTATTAAGATATATTTTTTAAACATTTAGTTTTTGAAGTCGGTTTTTTTAAACGAAGTTTTTTTTATTTTAAATTATAATGTCAGTAGATCGAAAGTTTGTGCTATCGATTCGTTTGTAACGCGAATGTACAGACGATTCGAATTTTATTGAGCCGATTGAATGTATTTGAATGTAGTAAATTAACCCTGTCTACCTATATAAAAGAGGAAACTGACTGACTGACATATCAACGCACAGCCTGAACGGCTGGGGTTAGAGACTTGAAATTTTGCCGGTAGTTACTTTTTATGACGTATGCATTCACTAAGGAAGGGTTTTTGGAAATACTAACCCTAAGGGGGTAAAATAGAGAATGAAAGATTGTATGAAAATCCGTCATTTTTGAAGTTAAAGGTATTGAAACTTATATTTAGTAGTTCAGCTAAAAATAAATATTTTAGAATTTTTGGAAATTCCACCTCAAGGGCGTAAAATAGGGAATGTAAGTTTGTATGAAAAGTGTGTAATTTTTTTAGTGAAATGCATGAAAAATGGTATTTGGCCTTTCCGTTAAAAATAAAAATATGTATTTCATGATTTTATGAATTTCCACCCCTAAGCGCGTATAATAGGGGATGTATGTTGCGTGTGGGTATAGCTACCTATAATGTTTCTGAGGAATTTGAACCTTGTAACGGCACTAGGCTTTAAACTTTGCATCGTGTTATAGAGGCTACTATTATGCCTGGATCCGCCCAGGGAGAAACAGTGTTCGTGTCACGTATTCCGTTAGTGCCAAATGATCTACCTTTTCAGTTTAAAATACTGTAGTTGCCTATAAAAGTGTGTGTCGCGATAACCATCAACAAATCGCAAAGTCCAACTCTCAAGTTAGCTGGAATTGACTTGACTGGAAGGAAGGCGGGCAGGTTCACGTGTTGTGCTCACGTGTGAGTTCATCCCACAGTCTGGTCCATGGAGTGCGAGGACCTACGTCTTTTGCTGAGCTCCGTAAAGTGGATGATATTGAACATCCCACATACCAGGCCGCTTGCCGAGCACGCCATTTATTAGATGGAGGTCAGCATTGGGATGACGCTCTAGCGGAAGCATGCGTGAGCGACAGTGCAAATCGCTTGCGACATTTGTTTGCCATCTTATTGACCTTTTGTGCGTTATCGGGTGCTAACCAGTTATTGCAAAAGTACCATGACAAGTTTGCTGAAGATTTTATGAGACATGTACAACTAAATACTGATGGAGAAATTCCTGACAGGGTACGTGAAATTTGTCACAACAGGTCCTTATTGGCTATTCAAGAGATAGTTATAAGTATAGGAGGGAACCCGATCAGTTTTCGCAGCCTCTGCGAAAATGCACAGGAGTTTGCCAATTTATTGTAAAAAATAGGCGATGGCACATACCCTGTACAAGAAGATGGATAAGTTATTTTGATTGGTAATCTCTGCTCTTACGTTACATTAAAACAGGAGCTAATTTCTTCTGTGTACGGAGATACCACAAACATGGGAAATCAAGCTGGTTCTTGGCTATGTTAGCGAGCTATTTTGACTCCCCGCAATGACCAAGCTACGGCAATTAATTTCAAAATATTGACTCATGCGCCCGGTAATAGTAAAGAATATGGCACAATAAATACAGTTATGGAAGAAGATGACGCCACGCACTACCCGGTAGAATTTTTGGATTCCCTCAGCACACGCGGACTTCCAGCCCACAAAATCGGTGTACCAATAATTCAAATTAAAAGTTTGGGAGGACATAAATTTCTCCTCAGAAATGTATGTCCTTCCAAACTTTGTGACGGCACTCGGCTCAAAGTCACAAATCTGCAGCAAAATATTATCGAAGCTGAAATATTAACAGGTTGCGGCCCCGGTGATATTGTTTTTATTCCAAGGTACCTAGGTACCTATAATTCCTAAAAACTTTCGTTATTCTCTTTCAAACCAGTGCAATTCCCAGTCAGTCTCTGTTATGCCATGACGATTAATAAAGCTCAGGGCCAGACATTATCCGTTGCGGGGGTGGACCTAAGTTTTTTTTATTGGATGCTTTTCCCATGGTCAACTATACGTAGCTCTTTCACGCGTAAACAACCCCAATAACGTTTTTGTGTACGCTCCAGATAGTTCCACAGGTAAAATAAAGAAGCACTAAATTAAATAAAAAAAAATTGTATCGGTATCCTCCCACAGCGCTTTACACTAAAAAATACATTGTTAAGTTCCGACATCCACGCGAACGAAGTCGCGGGCACAGCTAGTTTTAAATATAAACTGAAAAATACCTACATTCTAAATTTATTTATCAAGTATACTCGTATAACGAGGTGTACGTTTTTACCTAATCTTCTATATATATAAAAATCAATGCCACTTTTCGTTGTAATGTTATAAATAACTCAACAAAGCCTTTACCGATTTGGCAAATTTTGGTCTTGAATTATTCGTGGAAGTCCAGGGATGGTTTGTACGTAGGATATTTTAAAAAAAATTCGTACGAAAATTTAAAAAAAGTCTTGCAAAAGTGTAAAATCAACATCTTTTAGCAATTTAAAATATTTTTTTGTTTGAATGAATGAACTTAATAATTATTTTTTTATTACTATGCCTTAAACGTAGCGAAGCACCTACCGGGCCGCTAGTTGTATATATTTCTGGCTCACATTCACCATTATTTTGTGATTTTTATCTATAATAACAGCGTACCCTCTATTTTGTTCGTAGTTTGTTACATACCTACTGCCTGGTTCGTATATCACGCTACAATTACGAGACCGATTTTAATATTATTATTACTTAATTAATTCTGATTAGACGTGGTAGGAGTTAGCTATTTATCTTATTTCTCAACAATATCGGAACCGGATATACATCTATAATATACTGTTACCTTCGGGGTTCAAACCCCAGTACCTGCAAGAGTTTGGTGGCTTTTGTAACATTCCGAGAATGTTAAAAGGATGGCTGATGAAAAGGAGATGCAAAATTCTTAACGTAAAATTGATATTAAATGGCTCTAGAACGAAAAGAAAGAGCTGGTGCGAATGTCCCGATAGAAAAGAAAGATATTGGTGAAGACAAAGACAGAAGGACAGTATTTCAATGAATCTGGATTATTGGTAAAGGTAAAAACATATATAAATTTTGGGGGTATAGGTATAAGCATTTATATCGAAACAAGAATTTTGAATAAAACAAATAAATTTCTAATAAATGAAATCAAAGGCGAATCAAAATGAAGAAGTAAAAGTGGGAAAGTTATCCAAGTGTTCCGTACACGTTCTACGTGTATCAATTTTAGGCTCGTTATGCTCGTTAAGTGTATGAGTTCTTCCTTTAAGGCTGGCTATACTGATGTCATAATGGATATTAGAAATAGCTTTTGGACTACGTCATGTTTGGATATCAAACTACATCCCCCATCAAAGGGTTTTAGTCATGTTTTGACTGTACTGTTTCAATGGATGTAGGTACTTATATTGAAAAAGAATACCGCAGACACACCTAGCTGTCTGTCGTATTTGAGCATACAAGTTTGGAGAAGCCGATCAAGATAATTTGAGCGAAATGAACAGGAAGATAGCTTGCGTGCAACGAGGCCGCGAGGTGCGTGCAGACATAACAAACCTTGTGACATCATTCAAATTAATAACCTTTCAGTTTTCCATGAATAGATATGTGCCTCTAGCACGAGTTCCTGCAGTTTACTTACTCGATCACACGTACAGTTTCTCCCATACATTGAGCACCAGCGCCTCTCGCCGAAACTATTAAGAACTAAAACTCTGGTGCTCAATGTATGGGACGAAACTGTACGTGTGATCGAGTAAGTAAACTGCAGAAACTTGTGCTAGAGGCAATGGTCGCCAGAAAGTAAGCTACGACGGGCTTCGTAGCTTCCGCTTCAGTATATCCATGGGTCGAACACTTCACAGCTACTACACATAGGTACAAGATTTATATCTAGTATATAGCTGTGGCAAGTAGGGATCAAGCTACATGCTAGTAGCCTTTTCACATGGTTTGAAGACTAAAAACTGTCAAATTTTGATTAGAGCTGGGTCAGACCGCTTAAGCATCTTCTACTGGACTACATGGATGGCAACAACCAGGGTGACCTCTGTTGGGACGTTGGTTGGCAACCGTGGAGAAGATGCTTAAATGTGTCTTCCGAAACCAGGAGCTATGAAAATGAAGCAATTCCCAGTTTATAGACAAATATTAAGGCACATGCGTTTGCGTAAGCTCCATGGAACAGATGACGAAGAGTACAACAATGCTTTGGTTACTTACTTTAAACGGAAGAATACATTTTTCTTAATCCCTCGAGAGAGAAGCATATTTTCGTAAGACTAAAATATAGCATTATAGGTGAAAAGTGAGCATTTTACTCTTTGAACACTCGTCAAAGTTGAGTCAAATCAAAGAGAATAGTCAAATGCCTAAATTATGTCAGCTATTTTTTTCAGTGGGTACAGACAGACAGTATTACGTGCTTGTGAGATGTTTGGTGCTAGCGTTGTTTTTGGGTCTTGCAATAGGTCGTCATCAACAAGTCGTCAATCCATAATATTCTTTTATTTTTATTCATTGTTTTACAACAATGGAATACAAAATAAAATTATATATATACAGATTTAGATTCAATAATATGACAGGACAGCCGTAGGTCGTAGGTTCGATTCCCACGCAGGACAGATATTTGTGTGCACACATAATTATGTGCATGAACACTTCGCATGTACATGTCTGTTTGTCCTGAGTCTGGGCGTTATATCTGTATAAGTATGTATTTACAAAGGATAAGTAAGTCAGCCAAAGTACCTAGGTCCACGGCTTGACTAAAGCCTCGCCATAAAATGGGGTGATATGCCATAATTGCCACGCTTGGCAGATGGGTTGGCGATCGCAGTTTGATGATGGCGATCATAGTTCACAGAAAAACACTGCTGCCCGTTCGTTGAGTTATTTATTGATGTTCGATTTATTTCAGTGACCGTTTATCATCAGGTGATCCGTACCTATACCTAGGTACCTACTTGTTATGTGAGGGGAGTATCCATAGGCTACTGTGACCGCTTAACATAAGGTGGTCCGTATACTTGTCGGGTGTCGAAAGCGTCCATAGGCTACTGTGACCGCTTAACATCAGGTGGTCCGTATACTTGTTTGGTGTCGAGAGCGTCCACAGGCTACTGTGACCGCTTAACATCAGGTGGTCCGTATACTTGTTTGGTGTCAAGAGCGTCCATAGGCTACTGTGACCGCTTAACATCAGGTGGTCCGTATACTTGTTTGGTGTCAAGAGCGTCCATAGGCTACTGTGACCGCTTAACATCAGGTGGTCCGTATACTTGTTTGGTGTCGAGAGCGTCCATAGGCTACTGTGACCGCTTAACATCAGGTGGTCCGTATACTTGTTTGGTGTCGAGAGCGTCCATAGGCTACTGTGACCGCTTAACATCAGGTGGTCCGTATACTTGTTTGTTGTCAAGAGCGTCCATAGGCTACTGTGACCGCTTAACATCAGGTGGTCCGTATACTTGTTTGGTGTCGAGAGCGTCCATAGGCTACTGTGACCGCTTAACATCAGGTGGTCCGTATACTTGTTTGGCGTCGAGAGCGTCCATAGACTACTGTGACCGCTTAACATCAGGTGGTCCGTATACTTGTTTGATGTCGAGAGCGTCCATCGGCTACGGTGACCGCATATTCAACAAAGACAAAAACAAACTTTACAATTTTCACATACGAAATCTCGCTTTCTCTCTTTATATCTTTACTAACTTATATCGCCCTCTCAACTTCAGTTCGCCTCGCCCGATCACAGTTTTCGAAACGCTTTCATCAGCTTACAAGAAAGAAATTTTCTTTAAAAAAGGTTTATATTAGGACCAACTGATACTTTTTATTATATTGGTAGGTATTGTTCAACCTATCATGCATATTAGGTATATTGCTTATTATGTTAGCGAATATGGTGAAACATAATTTTCATCGAACTGTTGGTCAACTTGTTTTTTTAAAGACAACGCCCGCACTAGGGAATCGAAGCCCTGTTTCGTAGGGTACTTTACAAACATATAATAGACGGACACAAATTACATCCAGAACCAAAACATATATGGGTCTCACGAATAGTTGTCAAGCGCGGGAATCGAACCCGCGACACGAAGCAGCGAGGCGACTTATCTGTGGAGGCGACTGTCTTAGCCGCTGCGCCACACGTTCAGTCAATTTATTATTTGACGGTTCCAAACTCCGAGCAATAACAAGTTTACATGTTATTCCTCCGGGGTTTCACATAGCAAAAAGAATAGAAGTTATTTCTTTATTTTTATAGTGGGACAAGATCTTTATGAACGTGACATTTGTGGGAGGGCGACACTATGTCGGCAAGGGTTGCTTTTAAGAAAATTTCCCTAATATTATGCGAAAATATTAAAATGCCAATTGATTCTATCCCTTGTATTTTTTAGATCAATTGTATAACTTTGATGGGCCAGTTAGCGTAGTTGGTGTTTTTTTATTCCCACTCAGGACAGATATTTGTGTCCATGAACATGTCTGTTTGTCCCGTGTCTGGGTGTTTATCTATATAAGTATGTATTTACAAAAGTAGTATATTAGCTATCTGATTTCCATCGTACAAAGTTTACTTACTTTGGGATCAGATGGCCGTTTCAGGAATATCGAACTCTAAAAGATTATTGAATATTCCATATATTATACTCCATATATATTGATGGCACCAGGCAGGAAAACAGTCATTTTTATCTGTATAAATTAATATTTCATTATTGAGCTGTCAGCTGTCAGCTACAGAGTAAACATTGGCTCGTAATTTTTAATTAGTAATAATAAAATACCTGCTAATATAGACACATAGCTTTGATAATCTCTATTTAGTGCGTATCTGCATGTGTGGAAATGTGGTATGGACGAACTGTGGAGGATATAACGTGCAAATAGTGAAACCGAAGTTCGAAACACTGTTGATTGGTGGCTATTAAGGAGAAACAGTATTGAATCTCATGGGGTTCTGACCTCCAGCCACTATAGCACAGAGGTTCAGGTTTCGAACCTCGTCAACTGGAAGTATTTGTATAAATTTTGAACAAATATTAAAATAAGTTTGGAAGAAACCATGGCAACGACAAACAAGGCTGACATGCGCAGATGCATGGATTGCGCGTTACTATCGCTATCTACATGCCAAGGACCAATCTTTGTTTATTTTTGTATTACTTTAATTTTTGAATTATTTATTTAGTTTCTTTATATATATTAGTACTAATGTAAATAGTTACTTTTAAGGAAATGAATAATAATGCCTACGGCAATGCGGAGAGTGTCGGTCAACCCAACACGTCACCTGACCCCAATCTGGTTAGGTGCCCATTCTGCTCCGAGGCCCGATTCTTTAAAGGTGAGCGAGGTCTAAGGGTCCACTTTGGAAAGGTCCACAAAACGCAAAATGTTCCCCTTAGCCTTAACAACTCAACACCCACCAGCTCAACGCCGACCCAAAATTCACTTTGGAAAATTTTATCAAATTTCAAAAATTCGACTCCGGTTCTGAAACATGTACCCCGAGGCGCTAGGCCAGTAGTAGCCAGATATTTGGCACAGTGTATCCGCCTCGTTGTCCGGGACAACACTACTCTGGCTTGGGAGCAGTTGCTCACCTTCCCCTATAGGATTTTACATGCGAAAAGAGGTTCTGATTATAAAATTACTCTCACGGCCCACATTAAAGAAAATTGTAACAATCCTAACTATAAATCCGAAAAAATTTCTACTACCGTTTTTAAATCATCAACCAGAAACCCTTTTCGTCATGTAGAATACAAATTAGGCGAGGGAGACATTGGAGGAGCTGCCAGATTGCTATTTAGTAGCGACGTGGTCGCACCTTATTCACCCGCAACTCTTGCTGCCCTAAGTAGTAAGCACCCCGCCGCGCCTGATGACCTCGCCTATCCCGCTCCTCCAAACGACACTCACAATCTTTCTGTAACATCTCGCGAGGTGATTGCGGCCGTTGACTCCTTCCGCAAGGGTTCCGCCGGTGGACTAGATGGCTTAATGCCCCAGCACTTAAAAGATCTCACGAGTTCTAGTGCTGGGGAAGCCGGCGAGACTTTGCTGATGGAGTTGACGGCTCTAATCAACCTAATGCTCTGCGGCAATGTGAACGAGGCAGTCATCGATGTCTTGTACGGGGCAAATTTATGCGCCCTGAACAAGAAGGATGGCGGCATTCGGCCCATTGCCGTGGGGTGTACCTACAGACGCTTGGCAGCCAAAATTTGCTGTTCATTCTACAAAGAAAAGCTGACTGATTTTTTCCAGCCCCTCCAGCTAGGTTTTGGTTCCAGAGGGGGCTGTGAGGCTGCCGTGCATGCTTTATCAGCTTATTTGGGTGGCGCTGTAGGTGAGGTCCTCGTAAAAGTAGACATTCGAAATGCTTTTAACTCTGTCAATAGGGACGCTTTGTTGGCGGAAGCAAAAAAAGAAATACCCAAAATTTATAGTTTTCTTTGGCAGTGCTACCGAAAGCCCTCTAAATTAATTTATAAGGACCATTTATTGGAATCAGCTGTTGGTTGTCAACAAGGTGACCCTCTTGGGCCAGTCATCTTCAGTTTAGCAATCCAACCCATCATTAGTCGTCTAAATTCAAAATTTAATGTATGGTATTTAGACGATGGGACTCTTGGAGGAGATATAGAAGGGTATTTTCGCCAAATGTTGCCCCCGGATAAAAGTGGTTGTCCACTACCTTCAATAAAGCAATGCTATCTATTTTTGAGCATTAAACACGGTTGCTTATTTTTTGTGATTAGAAAATATGTTTTTTAATATAACTGGATTATAAAACCTAGATTTACCTTAACTTAATTAAGCGAAACCTTCATTTTAGAGTTACAAACCATGCAATTTTGCTATGTCCTATGTTGTTCCAACCAACTTTGAACGCTTTAAAATTGACAATATATGAAATATTCGACATAAATTAAAGATGACTAAATACAAATATATTGTCTTTTGCCTAAAAGTAGCATTGCTAAGCAGATATATTTAAGAAAAATGTTAAAAAAAAATAATTAAAACTGTACATGAATTTCGCATATAGTGGAAAATCCTACATAGTCACGACAATAAAAAGACAGTTTGAACTTATGTTTTTATTAAAATCTACTAGAACGTAATATTTTTTTAGCCCTGGCCACATTATTCACCCATTAAAACCGCAATCTTGTTGATATTATTTCTTTTGGCGTTGGAACTCGTGACGACAGGTTCGTCTGATAGTAGGAATGAAAAAAATGATTCCACGATAGTTTCGGCTTTTCTGCGTAAATATCATTTCTTTTTGTTGTATTAATGCTACATTTTAATACTTTTTTAATTGGCTTTGTGTGAATAACTAATTGATTAAGAATAAATCGGTAAAAATAATTAAAATCAGAATAATATTGCATCAGACAGCTAGCGTCACGTCCATATCGTTACGTTACTTATAGGCGGAACAATAATTGTGACGATATGGAAATATAAAGCTTTGTTTACATCGTAGTTTAACTGACAGCGCAAAATAAGGTTATGTCTTCAGTACTTTAAAACGAATGGTATGGTTGTGATCATGACATTACCTTGGTTTAATATTTTTATATATAAAATCACGCCTGTATCCCCCTAGGTATTGGCAGAAGTTTATAATATCCATATTTCGCCAGATGTGTTTATAAGTCCCACGTAATGGGTGGCGAGCCCATTGCCGTCTCCCTGTCACAATCCCGACTCCGTGCTGATACTAAGAATATCCTAACAGAAAAACTCAATACCACTTTGCCTTATCCGGGAATCGAACCCACGTTTGAACACGCTACGGCTAGTCCAACGAGGCAGTTTTATACAATGTGTGTGTACAGAAAAACGAATAAGGATATGTGTGTGTGTCAGGGTGAATGCGTGTGTGTTTATTTGTTGTAAAAGCTATCAAAATGGGTAACACTTTGGGCTAGGATTCGGCCACTTTACTCACTCACAGACATGTCCATGAATTTGTTATCTAATTGAACATTTAGCAGCACGTTTTAACATTTATGGGTAAATAATATAACATAATCAGTTTATTTGTATTAAACGGTAATAATATTGCTGAGTCTAATTCTACTTTTAAGTCGTAAACATTTTGCAAGTATTAGTTTAAGCTTATCTGTGATTATTATCATAATAATAGTTCCTGTTAACTAACAGGAAATATGTAGGTGCTCCTAATAATATTTTAGTACCTAATGTAGACTCTGCTTTACATTTCCGTTAAGTCACAATGTGTTCCTACATAGTAACTGTCCTAGTTTTCTGAACCAAATATTAATTTTATTTCCTTTTAATTTAATATAAAAGAACTTTAAATTTGTAGTCCTAATAAGGTATTGAAATTTAAGTCTCATTATAAAAAATATATATATGATATATTATGAAAGAATGATTTATTTAAGAAAAGAAATGCTAATAGATTGCCAAAATTGTGACGATTCAGAGATAAAACTAGTGATTGTTCGTATTCTACGTGGATACATAATTAAGAAGATTTATTTTTTGTTGCTTTTGTTCTGTATTTACAATTATAACACAAAAATATTCGCTTAAATTACATAGTTTTATTATAAAATTTCTTTAAATCTAGTGACGATGTGGAATGGGTGGCCTTACTCTGTCACGAAAAAAGCTATTTTTTTCGTGATATCATGCAGAGAAGTACGATTAAAATAAATATTCTAACACTTTAATAATCTTATGATGTATATTACTACTTTATAATACATTTTTTTTTCAAAGTTAATAAAATTCCACTTTCGTCACGTCGGCAATGTTTGGCGAAAATACCCAGAAACCGTTTTGGACGATCTCCTTCTCATTCAAAATGAATTTAAAACCAAATAGGCTTGACCTTAAATTCAACCAAATGTGAAATTTTTCTTTCGGACCAAAAAAACAAAATTGACAGTCTTAGAAAATTTAATGCAATAACCCCGAACATAAAAGTAATAGATAAGGATTCTCTTCGCCTCCTTGGGTCGCCTATCTTCGATGAATCCTTTGCGCCTTTCATTGAAGAAAAAATTAAAAATTTCCGTGATACTTCTGACAATCTTTTCAAAATTAATATGCATTCGGCTTATACTATAGTTCGGTATTGCTTGTTTGTTCCTAAATTTACTTACTTTCTTCGCTCCTGTCACATTTGGAAACACGTCGAACTTCTGGAAAAGGTTGACCAAATTCTTCGAGAAACCCTAACTTCTCTTCTTAATTTGGACCTGGATGACCGAGCATGGCTTCAAATGACACTACCTATACGTCTAGGAGGTCTTGGCATCCGTAAAATTTCCAGTGTTAGTCTTCCCGCATTCCTGTCCTCGGTCCATAGCACTAAAGAGCTAACCAGTAAAATTCTCTAACACGCAGGTTAGTTCTGAGGTGATGTGTTTTACCGACGGCATTAACGCTTGGAAGATGGCTTGCTCAAGTGACGACTTGCCGACTGACCCATCCTCCCAGAGGCAGTGGGACCAGCCGCTCTGCACATTAGTACAAAAAAATTTGTTAAATTCGTCAAAGAATCCTGCAGAGCAGGCCCGTCTGCTGGCTCTGGGTGAATGGGAGTCGGCTCTTTGGCTCCAGGCAGTTCCATCCTCTAACATCGGTACCATGTTGGATGACGGCACTTTCCGTATTGCTGCATGTTTCCGATTGGGTGTCCCGAGCGTCGCTCCGCATCGTTGCCTTTGTGGCACTAGCGTCGACCGACTCGGACACCATGGCTTATCTTGCACCAGGAGTGCAGGTAGGATTCCACGCCATTCGAGCATTAACGACATTATCCGTCGGGCTCTTGTCGCCGCCGGCGTCCCAGCTAGGTTAGAACCAAATGGCTTGGCACGAGACGACGGCAAGAGACCTGATGGTATGACGTTGCTCCCTTGGAAGTTGGGTAGGCCTTTGGTATGGGACGCGACATGCGTCGACACCCTTGCGCCATCTCACCTTCTAAGGACAATGGCATGCGCCGGCTCTGCTGCTGCATCAGCTGAGGCCACTAAGCGGCTCAAATATACAAACCTTGAAAGAGATTATATATTTGAGCCGTTTGGAGTGGAGACGCTTGGGCCATGGGGTCCGAGAGCGCGGATTTTTTTCCGCGAATTATCCAAACGCTTGGTGGACGCTACACGCGACCAGAGGGCTGGCCAATATCTTGGACAGCGCTTAAGCATTGCCATCCAGCGTGGCAATGCGGCCAGCATTCTGGGCACGATGCTCAAAGGCAGCGATACCGAAGTTTTTTTCGACGCCCAAAGATGAGACCTGTATATAATAATATGTATATCATGTCTATGTATATTTATTTTAATTTAAATATAAGTATATATTTTTAGTAGTTTAATTTAGTTTTTAATATAGTTTTACGTTTCCTTAGTTGATAATTTAAGTTTATTAGATAATTTAAATCCTTTGCATTAACATGAAATAAATGTCAGTTAAAGAATCCTAAAAAAAAAAAAAAAAATATTTCATTCACATTACTAAATACTACATTAATGTAAAAAATCAAAAGAATATTAATACACGGGTGCGATTTAAAAATCAAGCATGGTAACATTTACGTATCGAGGCGGCAACTCCCTCGTTAACTTTTTCAAATGGAATTATTGGGCCTACATTGTATTTTTCTTTCATGAAAAACTCCTTAACCTTTAGGACTATTTCCCTGGCACCACTTTCTATCACTTTTAGCAAATTGCTAGTGTTTTAAACCAAATAATACAATAATAAACTTAGAAACAACAATCGGCAAAGCAAGCTGTGGCAGAACTGACAAAGAGACACTTTTTAAGAGATGGCGGCGTTAGTTCCACTTTCAGTCACGTTCATAAATATCCTTGTCGCACTATATCAGTAAGTGGCAGCCTAATTGAAAATGCCACGAAATGAAATTATAAATTAGCAACATTCAAATTCATTTCAATGTTGCTAATTTTAATTTTCCTCCTCGATTTGTGGGACTTTTTGTTACACATTGATTAGGTACTATTGACATACACAGAGCCTTGAAGCATTTGCATTCTTTTTAAAATATGGAAAGTATTTAAATAAAAAAAAATGTGAGCCGTCACGCGACGCCTGGCAGATGTGAAACATCGACATTATTTTGTAAAAGTAATATGCAGAAAAGAACATATTGCGATAGGAACTAAATATGTCATAATGATAAAATAAAAAGTCGATTGCGCATGCGCCACGGCATGCGTCGCCACGCCAGAAATCTGTTTTACGTGCGGCTATAGATGTTTCACATCAATACTTTGGCCTTGTGATTGGTTAAACATTGTTGGTGGTCAATTATAAATCGTCAAAATGGATGGAGTGTGATATTGAGAAACTCCTGAAATTTATGGATAGGTAGAGATCATTTTCTACATTTGACACTTTATTGCCTTTTTGCACTGCTCCTCGCACTCTTCCCAATAGCACTACACTTACTTCTGATAAAGGTTTTTGATAGTCAAGAGATATTTACCGTCTCTTATAGGGTTCAAGATATTCTAATAAATTTCTAAGATATAACCCATGAAAGTAATCAATTTTAAATTGGAATCGTATAATATTAAGTTTTACCATTTAGTTTTATATATTTATTCTTTTTATTGGTTAAATACTGTTTGAAAGTTTCTATGTTGTGCTAGCTCCAGCAACACACATTTCATTAAGGTATCTTGTAGAGTTTAAATTAAAACCACAGTTTCAGCAAAGAAACGCATGAATATATTAATAGTATTATTTGTAAAGGTATAACAAATAATACATACCTACACACTGGAATAAGTCATATTATCACTGGAATAAGATATATTATTAACACGGAATTACATTATAGAAAAACCATTTTTTTACAAGATGTCAATCAAAGAACAAATTCAATTGTTGAATCTGTCAATAATATTTTTCTTTCGATTGTTCGTCATTCAACCTTAGCATGCATTGATATTACATTTAAAAGAGTAACTTCTTTGCCACGACATTCCTCCTTAATCTCATGCATGCATACATACATACACAAAAGAAGAAACGGTATTTTTATACACACAATCAATACTTGTAATCTGAATTGAATCCGTTTTTTTAGATAAAATTATTAAAATTAGGTAGGTATATATTTCTTTATATTTTCAGCATATCAACATAGCCTCATATAGAAAAGACCTACTTCTCCAGTGAGGCCAGCTGTAAAACGGGGAAAAAAATTGCATTGGCAAACCCAAAATAAAAGTCAAACAGAATTATTTCTTTTTTGGGCTAATAATAGTTAATCTAAATATTTGTAAATTTTTTAATTTCTAATAAAACAAAAGGATATAACTGCAGTACGTTCCTTCAACACTGCTAGTACTGCTACTTTTATCCAAGATAAAGTTGGCGTTTTAATTCTAACCTTAAATTATTTAGACAATGTTATACAACAAAATAATATATTAATTTTGGAACCTATTTACATATAATGGCTATTCATAGTTGGTGGCACAGGATTGTCCGGAAACGGACTAAACCAATTCCGGGAGAAACCGCGATATTGTGGAAGAACCGACTTAGTATAGCATACGGATTGTTAGCATGGAATGCATTTGGTTTAGTTGTATATGGAGTGTACAAGGGAAAAGCGGATTGGGCTCATTACTATGGTATCAAATCTGATGACGAACATGCTGTACCTCCAGGTATTTATCATACTTTATTTAACCCAGATTAATATTACCAAACTCGAATTGTTAAGAACTCCCCAATTAATAGAAGAACTACGAGAATAGTTTTTAAATATTGAATTTTGTGAACCACTTCAATTAGACTTGTTTTCTAAGAAAAAAGCTTTACAGAAATTGGTCTCCTTTCATCATCAAGAAGAACAGCATAGATTAGGCATTAAACACCTATTGTTGTAAAGAGGCAGAAAATATTTCAATAATTGCAATTACACTAACTCAAAGACCAAATTCAACGGTTGTTAGAGCAAATGCAGTGATATAGAAGTATTTTATTGTATCAGTAACTCGGTCACTTGTGTAAAAATGCCCTATTCAAAATGACTCCATAATTGTTGATTCTATTTTTCTAAGTTTAATTACTCTTGTTAATCCTAAATTAATTTGGTGTAATAATTTTGATGGACCCAAATCATATATGCATGTACTTATATAAATTTATATAAAGGCAAACTAAACTGCCTTTGCCATTTTCAAGACACTTTGTGATACATTTTATTTTAATATAAATGAGAACACATGTAATTTTTTTTTATTGGGTGTATTATTGACACACATCAATATTATTTCAATTAATTTAATGAAATGTTTAATTTTCAGCACAAGCCTGGGCAAACACATTGGGTATAAAAAATGCTAAAGTTTACAGAATAGCAGGACTTACTAAAGTAGATGAATATGATATAGTAGAAGGACAGGGAGTGAAAAAAGAAACACAAGTGGAAATTGCAAAAGAAGAATCTTAAGTTAAATTATGAATGCTAGAGAGGTGTTTCTATATGTGATGTGAATGGTTTACAGGCTACAAAGCTTGCAGTGCGTAGAGCAGATCAATTAGTTGGATAGGGGCTGTTGTATCTTACACTATCTCATTTTCATCCAGCACAACATGGTTAGCCTGTGGTGAACCATGGTATTCTTAGAAGGCAAACTACAGTCAAGAGTGTAGCAAAGGGTGTGCAAAGGATTCAGGACTTACATTCATTACAACTTAAATCTACTCCTACTGTAGCACTTGGGATTGGGTGGTATGTGGAAGTAATAGGGTGGGGAACACCAGGTCACTGAGGTCAAGGTCACGGTCATGACCCCACAGTCACGGGACCTCAGTTAAAGTTGGTTAAAGGTTGTGACCACAAGGTCTAAAGTTAATCCTAAATGAAGTGTTTCGAAAGGGGATAAGTTGTTACGTTGGTCATGCCACTAATGTGAGGAGGATCCCTCCTATACAGAGCCGATTTTGTACTCCCAATTTCGGTTTGCGTATACGTTTTTCCATTTACCCTTATTTGTAACAATAAAATTTTATTGTATTAGGTAGATTATAGTAATTTGTTAGTTTTTTTTTATTTTTATTACTTTATTTTTTAATATCTGATTAAAATGGATTTCAGTTAATTTTTGCGTGAAATTTTAATATTTGGAGTGTCGCGTGCGAAATTCGAGATGGGGAGAGTGCGGTCCCTGCAGCCTTTTAGGTATTAATTTTGGATGGAAATTTTTCTAAGTCCTGAATGAATAAATTAATGAAAATGAATCTTATGCACACCCTTGTTACACTCTGACCCAAACTCAGAATGAGACTCTAGTTAGCCAATATTTTAAATGAAATACAATTTGAAATTGTTTATTCTCATTTCTTGCCTTATGCCAAGTATATTATAGTGCAGCACTGACCCCTGAAAATCATAGACATTGGTATATATATGAAAACAAACAGGTACTAAATGTAGTTAATTTATTGTAAATAAATAAAAAGCTTGATGAAAATAAATATTTTTATTCTCATAGTATTAAGGCACTATTTTATTAGTTATATTCATTTGTAACCAATTTTTTTTTAAAGATTGTATACTTCATTTTTTAAATTCTATAAAATTCCTTATTTCCTTAACATTAGATTATCAAATAATTGAAGCTTAATCTAGGTTAAAAAAAAATGTAACATCACAGTATATAAAGGCAATTTGATAAAATATCAACAATTGGAGTGTGTATGATATGTAATTGCATGATGTTGATGACGCCTCCTCTCAATCTCTTGCAATAAAGCAGATCTGAAAAACAGAACAAATGTTAATCAACATATTCATGCTGAAAGACATGCTAGAAAGTATTAGCTGACCAGTTGTGATAATTATGTACAAGATATATTAGGTCTTTACCTATGAAATTGCCGTTCTGCAGTACTGGCCATTTCAAATCAAAATAATTTTTGTTTGGCTAAGAATTCTAATTTCAAATTAATTTTATTTTAAAAACATGGATTCTTTTTTCCAAAAGTAGTCATTTCTTTATTGATTAGTGTTACATTTTCATCGCATTTCAATCTTTTTCGTCATCATGGATACGTTAAAAATTCGAGTAATTATGGAATATGAGTACCGTCGTGGCAGCAACGCGGCACAAGCGGCACGCAACATCAACGACGTTTACGGAGCTAACACTACAAACCAACGCACCACCTGTTATTGGTTTGCTCGCTTCCGTTCTGGAAATTTCGACCTGAAAAATGAACCTCGCGGTCGTCCGAAGACTTTGGTCGACAATGACGAATTAAAGGCGGTTGTGGAAGCTGATGATACACAATCTACGGCTGAATTAGCAGCAGCTTTCGACGTTAGCGTCAAAACAATATTGGTCCATTTGCGTCAAATTGGCAAGGTAAAAAAGCTTGACAAATGGGTGCCCCACGAACCCAATGATCGCCAGCGCGAAGTACGCGTCGAGACGTGCCTTGCACTGCTCAACAGACACACAAATGAAGGAATTTTGAACCGCATTGTTACCTGCGATGAAAAATGGATTCTGTTTGATAACCGCAAGCGCTCAGCAAGTTGGTTGGATCCTGGTTCAGCACCTAAACAATGCCCTAAACGAAAACTTACCCCTAGAAAAGTGATGGTCACTGTTTGGTGGTCTAGCGCCGGTGTGATTCATCACAGCTTCTTACCAAACGGGGTGAGCATTACTGCAGATGTGTACTGTGAAGAACTGAGCACAATGATGGAGAAGCTGGCGCATCTCCAACCAGCATTGGTCAATCGCTCGTCTCCGCTGCTCCTGCACGACAACGCGCGACCTCATACTGCACAGCAGACGGTCTCCAAGTTGCAAGAACTGGGGTTGGAAGCTCTCCGTCATCCGCCCTACTCACCAGACCTTGCGCCTACAGACTACTACTTTTTCCAGAATTTGGATAACTTCTTGGCGGGAAAAAAATTCAATACCCGAGAGGCAGTACAAAATGCCTTTGAAGAATTTGTTGCCTCTCGTCCAGCTGATTTCTTTAAGAAGGGCATCAATAAACTGCCACTGCGATGGCAAAGATGCATTGATTGCATGGGTGATTACTTCGATTAATACAAATAAAAAAATTCATGAAAAAAATTCGTTTAAATTTTTTCATACAAAACGGCAATTTCATAGGTAAAGACCTATTATTAAAAAATAAAGATAAATTCAAGGTAGATAATTGATGATTAATTTGATATTTAAATATGAATTTAATAGGAGAAACTTACAAAATAATCCCACCTCAATAAATATGAGATAAATCATTTCATGTATACAAGAAGCTCAAAATGTTTGCCAGTGAAATGGTAACTATGGGGTGAGGAGGTACAATGCCTAAACAGGCTAGTAATCTATTGCAGATATAACAGTAGATACCACCAAAATTTGACAGCTTGGACCAAATAAGTGTTATTGGGATTTTTATGCTATGAAAAATTCTCAATATCAATACTATCACAAGCACATAAAGCCGTCTGTTATGTACCCGGAGACTGTGGTCCTATCAGCTAGGTATCCCATAGGACTATGAGTGAGGGATAGGAAGTGCACCTATGTTTTCGCACACAAATGTGGACTACGTCGAATTACGGCCATGGCGGCCAGTTATAATAGAGAAACTGGCCGCCGTTGGCCATTGGTTTCACTTGAGCCTCCTAATTGGGCTATTATGAGTGCATAGTAAAAAGAACTGGAAGATTTATTCCAGTGATTAAGGATAGCATAAACTCTGGTTCAGCTGGTCTGCCTTGCCTCATACTGTAGTGTCAAGATCGGTATATCAGACAGACGGTCATAGACTATGTAGAAAATACTATAGCAGTAATAAGAACCTTTTTTACTTAGTATAATACAATACTAATAAACCAATGGTATGCAATAGATATTACTTTACTTGTTAAAAAGCAATTAAATATCATAATATTCTCACCTATATCTCTCATATTTCATGACAATAAGCTGCAACTCCTGTTTGTAGAGTCTGGTCAACATATCAGAGTAGCAGTCGAGCTCACTCAGCCGAAACATGTTCCACCGCAGTTTGTGATCCAGTTCTTGATCAGCTGTGGAATATTAGGCAAGTTCATAACAAAATAATAACATAATATCCTGGGACATTGTTCACAAACAGCCATCTGATCCCAAACTAATCAATGCTTATACTATGGAAACAGATAATTATTGATATACTACATAAAGTACTTTTACAACCAGGCTCAGGACAAACAGACATGTTCATCGACACAGATATGTGTCCTGGGTGGGAATCGACACACGACCTGCGGCGCAAAAGGCAAGTAGTAATCTACCAATGACACCAACCGGCCCGCCTTAAAAACATTAGGCAGTCTTTATTTTGACAGCCATGTATAGAATCGTTAGCTGATCATTTATTAAAAAAGTAAAAAGCACACAACCTAAGAACTTTTTAGTTACTCTTTACAACTAAAACCTAGCACATAAAACCAAAATACCTACATGGCATTGAATTCATAAATAAATTATAAACATCCGGGCAGATCACACAGTGCCATCTAACCCAAGCTAAGCAGAGCTTGTACTATGGATACTACTAAACAACGCGGGCGACGGATAGAAATGCTTAATTATATTTCAACTAACTAAGAGCTGTATTGTACACGATAGAAATGCGTTATTAACCATAGGTAAACCTAATATTGTGGCGGAACAAGCTCCGTGAAACGAAATATCTAGTCAATTTCATCATCATCATCATGTCAGACAAAAGCCTCCCCAAAGAATTTGGGGATATGCCATAATCGCCACGCTTGGCAGACAGGTTGGCAGTCGCAGTAGTCATAGTTCACAGTAAAACGCTGCTGCCCGTTCTCTGGTAGGTATTCCCTCGGTCGATTTCTACGCCCCCCATGGGATGAGATAGGGTGATGATATTCTATGCCGTCACCGCACACCAGTAGGCCGTCACCACACACCAGTAGGCCGTCACCATGTCAATTTCAAATATTGCATAATTCTATGAAATTGAATATTTATAGGAATTCAAATAAAAACACGAACCTTTTGAGTAAACGATAAGCCAGTGAGGTATCTCCTCCAATAAATAAGGCGGCACAAGAGTAGGAACGTAAGGACTGACTAGATAGCAGCCTCCCACCAGGCAAGGATGTGCATACGTTGTTTGGTGAGTTATTTCACTGTTAACAAAATAGATTACATGGTAACAAAGACAAACACATTAATATTTTTAAATTATCATCATCATAATATCAGCCGAAAGACGCCCACAGCTGGACAAAGGCTCCACAATTGCCGGTCTTGCGCTACCCGCATCCAGCGACCCTCACAAAATCGACGGTCCAACTTTGCCGACAGTGCCTGCCCACGCTGCGTCTTCTGGTTCGTGGTCGCCACTTGAAAACCTTTCTGCCCCAGCGGCCTACGAGCTATGTACGCTGCCCACTGCCATTTTAACTAGGTAATTCTTCGGGCTATGTCGGTTACTTTGGTTCGCCTGCGGATCGCAACATTTCTGATTCGATCTCGCAGGGAAACTCCAAGTATAAAGCTCTCCATGGCTCATTGGGTGTCCCTGAACTGTCTGATAAGGCCCATAGTGAGCGACCACGTCTCTGTTCCGTATTTCAACAATATTTTTAAACGAATGAGGCCTATTACAGTCCACTAGCGCCGCCAATCGAAAATGTGTCATAACTCGTAAATAGAATCAAAAATACAAAATATGTTCTATTATTACTGTGGAAAAGGCAATAACGTAATTGTATAACACCTTATCAACACTTGAAATATAGCTGTTAAGCTAAATCGTGCATTCAAAACATAAACGGCCAATTTTGTTACAAATGCACGATTTAGCTAAACAGCTATATTTCAAGTGTTAACAATGTGTTATAAAATTACGTTATTGCCTTTTCTACAGTAATAATAGACCACATTTTGTATTTTTGATTTTATTTACGAGTTATGACATTTTTTCGATTGGCGGCGCTAGTGGACTGTAAAAGGCCCCTTAAGTTAATAATTAATTTCCCGCACTTAGGAATCTAATCCGTGTCGCGGGGTACTTATAAACTTTCAGTAGACGGACACAAATTACATCCAGACTCCGAACAACTACTTGTGGGTCACACAAACGGGTGCCGGGTTTATTCCTGCGCCGGACAACTGTCCGGCGAAGGAATAAACCCGGCACACGAAGCAGCGAGGCGACTGCCTTAGACGCCGCGCCACACGTGCAGTCGAAACTTGAACCCAGTCTTTCATTATTACCTGTAGTTGAACTTGCTACAGCTAGACAAGCTAATCGCCCAAAAACCTGGCACAGCTATATTGTATATGTATGTGTCAACTTACTTGAAATAATAAACTCCATGATGTGGTGTCGAAACTCTTTGCCACGGTTGTGGTACACTCTCTAATGGATGAGTCCAATGTGTGGTCTGAGTGTTGTGGTCCATATAGTACCGCCGACCACGCAGCGTGCGGTCCGCTGACCAGCCCGGCGGCAATGGAAGCTCACATTCATCAGAACCTACAAGATTTATATCCATAGTAAACGGATAAACAAAGAATAAGGTACACACGGCTACATCAAGCTATACATTTCCAGTATAAGCTGATCTCGCATTGTACATTATTTTCATACAATGAGAAGTCAGCCTGTTGGCGTGGTTGGCAAAAGCTTGCTTTCCACGCTGGAGGTCGTGGGTTCGATTCCCACCCAGGACAGATACTTGTGTGCATGAACATGTCTGTTTGTCCAGAGTCTGGGCGTAATTATCTATATAAGTATGTATGTATGTAAAAGAAAAGTAGTATATGTAGTATATCAGTTATCTGGTTACCACAGTACAAGCTCTACTTAGTTTTGGGATCAGATGGCCGAGTGTCATTAATGTCCCAGGATATTATTATTATATTATGCTCATAAAATGCTTTTTCATCACAGTCTTGAATAGGCCCTTATCTATAAAATTAAAATGAGTCACCGAAATGTTTATACGCTCATAACTTCCAAACAACTGCACCAAATTTGATATTTTTTTGAGAATGTTTGTATAAACAAAAACCTTCAGAGGTGTCAAGGGACACCCGGATGGAACGAAGTTATTTCTTATTATTTATTATGTATAAAAAACCTGTAGACACTCAACAAAAATAATCGTCGCGACACCACACTGTTCAATGCGAAATAGAAATGAAAATGGCTGGCTTGCTTTCTATAAGAGAGAGAGAGAGAGACAGACGGAGAAACTTGCGCACGCCGCACAGCTACAAAAAGTGTCGTGACAACTTTTCGTAAGATTTTTTTCCGTCTAGCCCCCTTTCACAACGCGCGATAAGGAACTTCGTTCCAAACATAGCAAATATTTAAAAATATCAGAAAAGTGAGGATGGGAATTTTGATTTTATTTTACTTTATTGGGACATAAAACAGTTATACATTAGGTATAGTTAAATTATTACAATATAAATTTTAAGAATAGGTAAACGTGTAACCCACACCAATGTCCGCGAAGTAATGTTAAAAATAGGTAATAATAAATGCTCGCATTAATTAAGCAGAGAAGTATGTAGGTACTAGTGAGTAGGTATTAACTATAACTATTTTAGTAGTTCAATAGCCATTTTTTTGAACTTAAAGTGCAAAAGTGCAAAAATGTCCAAATCGTGGAAGTGTGGGTTATACGTTTCCACAATGCGTCGGAGAGGCACCCGTGCACCAGCGTGAGTTCTGCACCGCGCGGTGTGGAACAGCCGGGGCACGCGTGCCTCTCGACGCATTACAGTTCTAGGTACAATATAACATAAGTAATTAGTGATTTCAGTGCAATCAAACCTGTTATTACATAGACCATGAAGCATCATGACCATCAGTAAACTACGTCTCGACTGTAAGCTCTGAAGTTTATAACGTTCCAATAAATCTGTGTATGGTATTCTAGACTTAGTGCATCTATAGTGGATAGATCGTAGAACATTTTTTTGAACAATTTCTAGTTTTTTTATGTAAACTTCAAAAATAGGGCTCCAAATCGGGACTGCGTATTCCAATTGAGAACGTACAAAGGTTTTATATAGAAGTAAAAATGTCGACGGTCTTTTAAAGTCTGATGAAGATCTCATTATAAATCCAAACATACGATACGCTTTATTAATGACATTATCTATGTGACAGTCGAAGTGCAATTTTGAATCGATAAGGACCCCAAGGTCTCTAATACGTTCAACTCTTTGTAGACTGATATCACATAGATTATAATCGAATGTTATAATGTTTCTGTTTTTTGTGAAAGTAATTATATTGCATTTAGGTAAGCTGAGCTGAAGTTTATTTTGTAAACAGTATCGAGAAAGTCTATCTAGGTCTTTCTGTAAAAGTAGGCAATATTGTATGGTTTTGCATGTCTTGTAAATTTTTATATCGTCGGCGTACATTAGAGATTGGGAATGGATGAAACATGTTTTAATGTCATTAACAAATAAAGTATACAACAGTGGCCCAATTATTGAGCTTTGGGATGAGACGAAGACTGTGAGATGTTGTATTCTTTTTATTGGACGTTGTTTCTTCAGCACTATTTGTTTTCTCTCCGCAAGGGAAAACGAAAAATGTTGGACATTACAATGAATTAAAATAATTCATTGTAATGTTAGTCCTTCATTTATTAGACTAAAGACCCGCTATACTCAAGGTGCAGCACGCGGGCCGCATACTGCCTGCCGTGCCCTTGATATTGGCCCATCTGAAATTTGTGGCCCGTAGTGCAACGTCTTTGTGGCCCGTGTTAAAAAAGGTTGAGTATGGCTGATTTAGACAGTTCACGGGAAAAAAAATAGTGCGGTACGAAGTTCTCCATGTCAGCTAGTATATATCTTTGGCAACACGTTGTTCGGGAAGGTATTCCATCTGTGGAATCATTAAATATGTTATTGCAGAAGATGCGATGCTGTTCGTACGCCTAGTTGGAATGTCAACAACGAAGCGGCGGAATACCTACCAGCGGCGCCTGGTGATTCAGTGGAAGAATAGGAAAGGACAGTCCAGGACATGGAGTTCTTGAGAGCATTCTCATTTAAATAGTCTGTACAAAACCGATAAGCTTGCATCCTGACGTCGTTGTGGTCCAGGTTTTGCAGCTTTTAGCATGGCTTGAACGGAGTTTAACAAAATAACTGAGCAACAAAGACCGGCCTATTGCGACCAATTTGCACTTGGCCGGTTTTTTGTTGCTCAGTTATTTTGTTAAACTCAGGTTTTTTATTTCTTAATATGCTGCATTTACATGCATTGTGTAACCACCATTATCAGATTTTGGTGCTGTTACTTCTTTTGTTCCTGCCTCATACAGCTGTTTTACTTTACTTGAGAACTAACATTGCAACGGGAGCAAACATGGGATAACAGTAATAATTATTTTTATTTACCTTGAGTACTTGGAAGCATTTTGCTGCCATGAGGTTTATTGTATGGAAGACCTGACGTGCTCACATAGTTTGAATATATTGGCGAAGATTGGCTTGCTGTGGGGTATGCTGCAACCATAAAAATGTATGTGTACTACAATGTGTTCACAACGGAAATACATTTGATAGTGTCATTAAAATCTCCATGTGTTTTGAATGTGTTATTTCCTGCTAGCTAACCTTATTTCATATGATAACTTACAATCAGTACAGTTGTGGAGACGGATAGAATGTGGCGAAGGAGGATGCAGTCTTGGAGTCAAACTCATATTGGAAGACAACCGAGGCATGCTCGACTCTCTTGACCCATATTGTTGTTGTTTTTGTTGCTGCACCTGACAAATTATCAACTTCATGGCATCATTTTAAAAGTGAGAATGAAGTAAGTATGATTTACCATTAGCAGTCATAAATACCAGAGGGTTTATGATCTGAATTAAATGATAATGCATGCATTTAACACACGATAAAGAGTAACAGTTGGTATAAAAAATAAAATTCATTTATTTCATACCAGAATCCGAAAGAACGAAGAACACCAGAAATAATTCTGATGTCACCATGTTCCCCTATTTATAGTAGCTATAATATCTAGACTTATATGGATCACACAAAACAAAAATATAAGTTGTCATTGATTCTCGCTGTTCGGAGGTTGAGTGAACACGTGTTCGGGATTCATTCGTTATTTCTATGCATTTGAGCTTCTTATTCGTGTTGTTTTTGTGCTGTAAGTGTATGTGTGTTCTATTATTAATAATTGGTAATGGATACTGTCCATCCCCCTGATGGGGGATGGACACTGATCGTCCTCCTGATGAGGGGGTGGCGGCAATGAGGATACGATTGTGCCTGCGCAGAGAGAGAGACGCGAGTCGCTAATAAAAGAGTATTGGAGGCTCTAAACAGCAATTCCAAAAAGACAACGTCTCCCGCTGCGTCAGTGCAGACCGAATATATTTGCCCGGATTATATCAACAAATTCCGATATGGTCCTACTGATGTTGCTCCGTTCCTGGTCCACGTCACGTCAGATAGTTCTCTCCATTCGTTGAAGATAGCCCAATTAATACACAAAAATAACGTATCTCATATAGTCAATGGTGGGATAAAATCGATAGGACGAGGTAAAATAGTTATAGAGTTTTCTCTGGCTGACTCTGCCAATGATTTTATATCTAATGAAACTTTTTTGGAAGCAAACAATTTAACTGCTGGCATTCCAAAATTCCATATTACTCTCTTGATAATATGATTGATGGAATTACATACCCCAGCACTTGTGGAGAAATTGTCAAAGCTCGGCGATTAAATAAAAAAATGACTAGGGAAGGGAAGACGGAGTGGGTTCCGTCAACTACTGTAGTTCTTAAATTTTTAGGCTGTATTCTACCAGAAAGAGTGTATTGTTTCAATTCATCTCTTCCAGTTGAACTGTACCAACTTCCAACAATTCAATGCCGCCAATGTTGTCGATTTGGTCACATAACAACACAGTGCAGATCTAGTCCTAGATGTTACAAATGTAGCAAGTCTCATCGTGGTAACACTTGTGAGGTTGAAGAGCAGGATGCGAATTGCGTTTTCTGTTCAGATCGTCACATGGCAACATATTCTAAGTGTCCTGAGCATATCAGGCAAAAGAATATTAAAGCGGTTATGTCAGAGGAGAACATCTCATTTGTAGAGGCCTCCCGTAGGTTTAAATCAGCTCGGCCATAATTTGCAGAGAAAACTAAATTTTCATTGCAGCCACATGCAGATCAAACTCCCTCACCATCTCGACATAGGGTGCCTTCCTCTCCACTAGGTGGGGAGCCTCCTTTGCCTCAAACAACTTCATACAGAGAGACTGTATTTAAGGAGCGTAGGCCCAGACCAACCCTTGTTCCAGGGTATGATGTCAACGCTCACTATGAGCTTACACAGTCTCCTAAATTTTCTCAACCTAATGGTTCTGCCTTTCCTAAACCCTCTGTTACTTCTCCTGTGCATTCTATGATGAACCCTTCTTCTCTTGTTGCTCCTACACCTGATGATAATTTGATAGAGCTTCTTCTTTGCACGGTTATAAATATTGTAGAAAAGTTTAGTGATGCCATTCCCCATAATGTCCTGAATCTTCTCCATCAACTTTTAGCTTATTTTATTAATAAAAATGGCTCTCACCCTCCTTCAGTGGAATTGTAGAAATATTCGCCATAAAAGGCATGAACTAATTAATTTAATAAATTTACATCAACCTTTAGTCTGTGCAATTTCAGAAACCTGGCAGCACATTCAGACTGGCTGGATTCTCTGTCTTCGTGATGACAGAGAGGATGGCTATGCTGGGTGTGCCTTGCTTATAAATAGATCACATAAATACTCTCAAATATCTCTTCCTTCCCATGACTCAGAGTTACATGTAGTTGCTGCTAAGCTTCTGGATGTAACCTTTGTGTCTATCTATATTCCACATCCCAATATAAATTTGATTAATAACCTCCGTTCCATTCTTTCTAATATTTCAGGCCCACTTATTATTTTAGGTAATTTTAATACACACCATACGCTATGGGGGTCACATTTCTGTGATTCTTTGTCGTCATCTCTTATTGATTTGTTTGATGATTTGAATGTCTGTATACTCAATGATGGCTCAGCCACCAGAAGAGTATCTCCTATTCAAAATATAAGTGTTGTTGACCTTTCTCTAGCTTCTCCAGTTCATGCTTCATCTTTATCTTGGTCTGTTCTGCCATTATCTTATGGAAGTGACCATTTTCCCCTTCTGATAGACTGGCATCGTTCATGCAATATTGCTCCTGCCCCTCCTCCTCTTCTCAAATATAGTCTGATTGGGATAAATTTTCATACCTGGTTGATTCTAAAACTGCTTCTCTTCCACCTATAACATCTCATAACTTTTATTATGTTTATTCCGAATTTGTTAATGCCTTGCTTCGTACAGCTGACAATTCTATTCCGTTAAATAAATTAATTTTTTTCTTAATATTATCAATCATATATTCCTTTCTACTTCAGTTCCAGAGTCTTGGAAATCACAAATAATAATTCCTATCATTAAACCAGGTAAGAATCCTGCTTAATCTACCTCTTACAGACCTATTGCCCTTTCGTCGACGTTGGCTAAGATTTTCGAAATTTTAATTAAAAATAGACTTGAATGGATTATAGAGAATAAAGGTTTACTTTCCAGATCACAGTTTGGCTTTAGGAGGGGAATGAGTACTATGGATAGCCTTAGTGTTCTCACTACGGATATTCGGCGTGCGTTTTCTGAGGGCGAGAGTCTTATTGGGGTGTTCTTGGATATATCATCAGCATATGATAATGTTCAACTTCCCCTACTCAGACAAAAATTGCAACATCTGAGTATCCCGGCAAGATTGATTAATGCTATTTGCAATTTATTTATGTGTCGTTCTATTCATATTAGAGTTGATGGTAAACTTTCTGGACCCAGGATGGTATATAAGGGATTGCCACAGGGGTCAGTTCTAAGCCCCATATTATACAATATCTATACATATGATTTAGACCAAACAGTCAATTGTTTTTGTCACATCTTACAGTATGCTGATGATATTGTTCTATATTCCTCCTCTAAGTCACTCAAGACATCCTCTATCTATTAGAATAAATAGTCTTTAGATTATTTAAATGTTTGGTTATGTGACCATGGACTTTCTCTATCTGTCTCTAAGTGTAATGGAGTGATATTTTCTCGTAAGAGAAATGTCCCTAGGGTAGAACTAATGGTTGACAATGAGTCCATTTGTATAAAGGAAAGTGTAAAATTTTTAGGTATAATTTTAGATTCTATATTATCTGGGTGTCACCATCTAACATACATAAGTAATAAATGCGAAAAGGGTGTAAATGTTTTGAGAGCTTTGTCTGGAGTTGGGTGGGGTTCTCCTCACCCTTTTAATCAAAAGATCCTCTACAATGCCATCATTCGCAGTCACTTTGACTATGGATCCTTTGTTCTTGAGCCTTGTAGTAAGCTGGCCTTGGCTAGGCTAGATAAAATTCAGGCAAAGTGTCTTCGAATTATCACAGGTGCTATGAAATCATCATGTTCCAGTGCCCTCCAGGTAGATTGCTTTGATCCCCCACTAGCTTTCCGTAGGCAATATTTATGTGATCGATTCTTATGCAACATTTTTCAAAATCCCTCCCATTTACTTTATAATAAATTATATTCTCTTTCTGGTCTGATACATTATTCAAAATATTGGCATCATAAAGAACTTCCTCCTCTACTCAAAAGTTTTAATAGGTTTACTAATAAATTTTCTATTTTCCATTTATATAAAGACCCATTGTTTAAATTCGAGTATGACGCTTTGATTTTTAAGCCTAGAATTGTTTTGGAATTATCAAAAATGATCCAGGTGCTAATGCAAAGTTTTGTGACATCATTGAGCGGGATTGGCCAGGATGGTTAACTCTGTTCACTGATGCTTCTAAACAGTCTGTGGAAGATCATGTGGGAGCTGCCGTCTGGATCCCAAAATATAATATTGTTTTAAGTTTTAAATGCACACAAGTAACGTCTATTTTTCCTATTTTATCTGACAATGAAAATTAAGAATGTTTTATTTCAAAGATTTTCCTGTGGAATTGATGTAGTATTAGCTTGGATTCCTAGTCATAGTGGTATCAGCGGACATGAATCGGTTGATATGTGTGCTAAGGATGCTATCAGACTTGGAGTCAATTCCTACGACAAATGTTTTTCTCGGGACCTAAAAATAGCAGCTAAATATATGGTAAAATTGTGGAATGATGAGTGGCAAAAAGTTAGGTCAGTCAAAGGCAAACACTTTGGCAGCTTACAACCTTTTATACCAGTTAAACCTTGGTTTTTTAAGTACCGCAATGCTCCAAAAGTAATCACTTCCACAATCATTTGTCTTCGCTTGGGCCATGTTAGCACGCCAGTTTTTCTAGCAAAGATACGAATAAGAGAAAACTCTATCTGTAAATGTGGACTTGAGGAAGGAACAGTCGACCATATATTTTTTAATTGTTTAATATTTCTGTCCCTTTGTATGATATCCTACCTAGTGATTTCTCTCTTCCTGTGAATAATACTTTGTTAACTCTTGATTTGTTTTCTTATTATAAAGTTTTTGTAAAATTTCTTTCTGTTAATAATATTCCTTTACAATATTTTATTTAGTGTGGTTTATATCAATTTATTTATTTATACTAAGTATACCTAACATTTAATGTGTCTATGTTTTTTTTAAGATGCTCAAGCATTTCTTTATTTGTCTTTTATTTATTCTTTTTTGCTTTTTCATTAGTAAATATGTCTATTACTCGACTTTTAAATATATTTTTATTGACATGGTGTTTTCCTAACTATTGACATTGGCAGAATCATCGTTGTCGCGATGGAGCCATGACTACAAATTGGAATTGGAATAAGTTGTCATTTTACTGGTATTTTTTAATAATTTGTTCATTTAAACAGTTCAATCCAATTATTAATTAAATTTTTTAAGCCTGTTTTTAACATTAAGCAGATAGCAGCAGCAGCTAGCAGTAATACTATGATAGGAAATACATTCCCAGTTATTTGGCCTACATAGAGGCAAAGAACACAATCAGTCACTCAAATAGTTATTTTGTAGGCAATTAGACCCTAAACTCTGTTCTTGTTTGAGTAAACTAAATGATTTCCCACCTGTTGCTGATTTTGATATATGGGGTCCTCTTGTTGATGTCTGTAATACCTGTAGCTAGTCTGCCGACTGAATGAATCATCTATGTCATTCAGAGTTGTGTGGGATGCCTGTAGAAATGTAGAGACAATATTTTACTATAAATTCTAATACTAATTGCAAGAATAATATTTTGGGAATCATATTTACCACATTGGAATCTAACAGGTATTGAGAATTATAGCTATTTGATGAACTGGCTGTGTCACTAGTTGATAGACTGGCAAACCTAGAAGGACAATGTAAATAAAGTCATGTGATGTATCATAATAAATGTCATAATCCAACAATTACTGTAATTTTCTGTTACCAGTACCTGTGAGCTAAATTTGGTACTGACTCACTGGGAGTATATTTTCCTGCATGGCCACTCATAGTCTGTGCCTTGCCAAATTTATTCTCATGGCTTTGGGAGACCGCGTCAGTCGCACCAAATGGTTGACTTCGAGGTCTCTTATTGTGGCCAGTAGTCCAAACATTTATGACTAAAACAGAAATATATAGTACATTTATACTTTGGTCCTGTAACTATTTCTACCATACAGATAGTATGTTGATAAAACAGTAAAATAAGAAGAAAAAGGTAAGTAGTCCCTTACTTGGTAAATCCGGTGGTGTATCCTTCTTTATGTATTTCCCAACCACACCTTCGTTGATAGCCTTTTGCCCTTTTCGTGATATCATGGTCCCAAATATTATATGTGTTTAGAAAAATGATTTAATATGTTTTTGTGTATCTTTTCGCAAATATTCATTTCATGGGCAAGTGAGAAAGAAATGTAACGAAATGAATGACATTTTGACATCTCATACAAATAATGACAATAATAATTGACACCTGGTTAAAAGTATTGCTAGGCTAGGAAAAGTAATAACCGGCTAGAAACCAGCCTTCGAAAGAATGCAATGATGAAAAAAAATTATAACTATTCTGAAAATTGCGCGGACGGAAGAGTACGTAATTTGAAACAGTTTAATTTGATATGGAGAACTAGTGGAGAAGCAAATATTTTTATATAATATAACCATTAGAAGTAAATTATTTTAATAAAAAGGCATTACACGCACTATCCTGTACCAATAGTACACTGATAAACTTAGAAGAGATGACAAACTGAGAACAGATTAATATTACTTGTATTTAATGCCTATAGCCTTTGACAATAGAATCTATAGATAATGGTTGAATTTCGAACAAATGCGATCTCTAGTACTTATATAAAACATACATAGGAGTCAAAAATATACTTCTACTATCCGTCCATTCTGAAAAGGTTACTTTGGCACGTTGAAAAGTAATACTAATTCTTGGATCTAACTATAAGCCAGCCTTATGGTTACTTGAATCTTTGAACAGACCCAGTTGAAATTTAACGGAAAAATTTCCAAGTGCTTGGGCCCCACAGCCCGAGCATTTCAACTCCAAACGGCTTTATCATGTAGTTGCATACAAAAAAAGAAGAGTATTAATTTTAAATGATAATGACATATTTTTTTTGTGATTTAGAGACAAAAATCATCAATGCCACACTGATGGAAAGAAAAAGAAATGTTATCCGACCGAACCGAACCCAAGAAAGACTAGTAGCTAGTCGTATAATGTTAGTGATAATTGGTACAAACATCCCTATGATGTTTCTTTACGTTTTGCTTTGCAACATTGGTAATAATATGTCACTAAATTTGTAAACAATTCTTAAGTTTTCCATTTGGTTTAAGTTCAGGCATGTACATAAATTAGTTTGCATGTACTTTAAAAATATACGGTAGAATCTGTAAACCTTAATATGTTTTATCTAATAGGCTTAGGATTGGGTGACGCCAAGGATATTACGGTGAAAGGCCTAGAAATAGTTCGGAAATGTGATAAAGTGCTATTGGAAGGTTACACTTCAATATTAACAGTTGGAAAGGAAGTTTTGGTAATTTTTGTGTTAAAAACTTGCATTAAACTTCATTGTGTACCCCTACAGTGTTATTTCAGCGGTTTTGTTGATTTATATATGCAATTTATAATAAAATAACTGATGGTCTAATAGTCCTAACCTTAATAAATATCATGCTTTATGAGTAGGTATGGATGTTTTTAAACTAGTATAAATAACTTTTGCCCGCGACTTTCCTTACGGGACTAAAGTGTTTTACTATGTAGTGGGTTATTTAAAATGAAGTAATTGTGTGAACTAGCTTAGGCCCATGACTTTATTTTCATAGATTTAATCTGGATAAAACAGGTGTTTGCTTGCAGTATTTTAGTTGTGGTTATGGAAGTTACAGATATTTTGTATTTTAGGTTTGTAATTTGCTCTTATATATTAATAAATTAAAATCCTATTGAACTAGTGTCAATTTGCTATGATTATATTATTTCTATTATAATATTGTACATCAATTTTATATTCATTTATTTCAAATAGACAGGCTATGGTTAAAACAACCATTATGAAACTTAGCAGCCATTAATCTCAAATATTAAGTATTATTAATAATTTTGGTTATTCCTAAAGTTCATTGCATACAATTTTTTTAATTTATGTTTTTGTCAGATTTAGACTTATGATTTTACCTGTGTTTAATTTTATAAATAATATAACCTATGTGTTAATGCAGGGTGTCAGCTAACTCCATACCAAATTTTATTTAATTATCTTGAGCCGTAGACATGCTCACAAACTTTCGCCTTTATAATATTAGTGCGATAAGATGTATATTTGTCCAAATGTGTGTATTCATACAGTTTGCATGCAAGATAGTACTACTAATTAAAATATAACAGTCATGTTTGCCATACATACATGGCATGTAAATGTTGGTTAGGTTTGTAGACCTTAGTTAGATACAAAAAAATTAATCAATGAATAAAATAAAAACATAAAATTAATTTTTCTTTTTCATTTCTGCTATAGGTAAGCAGAGATGAAAAAGAAAGTATAAATTTTCAATAAAATAAATAAGACGTAAATTAATTTCATGTAAAATATACAAAAAAAATAATCAATGAGTAAAATAAAAACATAAAATTAATTTATAAATAAATAAGAAAGAAGTTAATTTTATGTAAAATTTTGAACTTTTAAAAGTGGCTTAGGTTGAAGGCAGCTCAGAAACCCTTTTCTTTTACAAACCTTGCTGACACATTCTCACATTGTTAGAACAGTACTGTCTAAAAGATAAAACAATTTAATATTTCTGCCAATGGCATATATATTTGTGCCAATTGTGTAGATCGAAGATAAGAGACTCCTATTTATTATACATACCATAGTGTGTACTGACTGGTAATAAACCTATTTCTATATTATGTTTTGTTTCAGGAAGAATTCTATGGCCGACCTTTAATACTAGCTGATCGTGAGCTATGTGAGGGTGCAATTGATGATGTCCTCTTGGAAGCTAAAGAGAAGGACATTGCTCTGCTTGTAGTTGGTGATCCACTTGGGGCCACCACTCATACTGATATGTTGCTTCGTGCTACACAATTTGGTGTAAAGAGCCAGGTAAGTCTTCTCTACATTCAGGAGTTTCTCAGATTTAAGATTAATCTATCCCTAGATTTTGATGATGTGTGAACATAATCATCTGGACAATGGTCTGGATGGAATTCCATTTCACCAAAACCTTTTCAACTATTGTCATTTCTTTTACTTTAACAAAGTCACATCTGCCAGTAAGTACACATGGCTACATATCAAGCTATACATTTGTAGTATAAGCTGATCTCGCATTGTATGGGATTTCCACACTATTAGAGGTCAGCTTATATTGGAAATGTATAGCTTGATATGTAGCTGTGTGCACCAGTTGACCTATCATCAATTAGATTAATTTTGTTTCTTTGATGTTTCATTTAGTTTACCAAAGTTATACATAGTTGAAATAACATTTGTTTGAAGTATTGTGTTCCTGAAAAGCCATGAAGTATGCAAACAAGGATGATTCTAGCATGAAGCATGCTAGAATCATCCTTGCTGTCCTATGCATACATGCAGGCAGGCATATGACAGCAAAAGGAATCATGGATATTAAATAAGATTTTTATAATTTTATTTATATTGTTACCACCAGAGCTTGCCAGGGTGTGGGTCTCATTCTTTCCACAAGAATGTCTGAATGTGTGACTGAGTTCAAATGCGTGAATGCAAGAATTATTTGGTTGCGAATGAAAGTTGGTATCACCCGTATCTTCCTAGTAGGGGTGTACGCTCCTGTAGATATGGGTGCAGTTGTGTCACAGCGAGAACAAGAGGAAAAAAAGGCATTCTGGGAGACCTTGGGAGATGTGTTACGAATAAGTCAGTATAATGAAAGAGTAATAATGTTAGGTGATTTTAATGGTTGGGTTGGGGTAAAGCGTGATGGTTTTGAAAGAGTTCTAGGTCAATTCGGTGATGAGAGTGAGAATGAGAATGGCAATAGTCTGCTTGAGATATGTCTGGAATGGGGTCTTTGTGTTACAAATACTATGTTTGAACATAAAAGAATCCATACGTTTACATGGGAGAGAAAAAATGTGAGAAAGAGTATGATTGATTTTGTGATTGTAGATGAAAGATTGAGAAAGAATGTTCTAGACACAAGAGTCTATCGTGGGACCGCAATCCATACAGACCACTTCCTGGTGACGAGCCGAATAAGTGGTCTGTTCAAAGGATGGCGCCACCGAATCCCTGAGACTAAGAGTGTACTAGAGAGAATAAAAGTAGAGAAACTGCAAGAGGCAGGAGTGGCAGATGAGTACAAAAGTAAGTTGATTGATAAGTTTGAGGGATCTAAAGACATAAGAGAAGTAGAAGAGCTATGGAAGTCAGTCAAAGAAGGTGTGGTGAGTGTAGCTAGTGAAGTATGTGGTGTAATAAAGAGGAGAACAGGAAGAAAGATGAAGAATATTTGGTGGGATAAAAGTGTACAAAAAGTTGTATGTGAAAAGAAGAAAGCGTGGTTAGATTGGCTAGCCACCAGAGCAAACGAACGAATGCATAAGGCGACGAATGAAGATATAGAAAGAGCCTGGAATTACTATAAAAGGATGAAAGGAATAGTAAAGAATGTGATGAACGAAAAGAAAAATGAACAAAAGGATAATTTTGATAGAAGGTTGTCTAAGGATTTTCAGATGAACATTAAGTTTTTCTGGAAATTCGTTAGATCAGTAAGAGGCATAACCCAAACCTCAGAACTGAACTCCATCCGAGACCAAGATGGATATATAGTGAAAGGGGAAGAATGCGTGTTAAAACGTTGGAAGGAGTATTTTGAGAGTTTGTATGATAGAAGTGTAACAGAGAGTGAACGTAGTCCATTAGGTATAGACAAAAATAATTGTAAGGATGAAATTGGAATGGATGAGATTGTGAAAGCTATTAAGAGTATGAAATCGGGTAAATCACCAGGGTATGACAGGATAACTTCCGAAATGCTGAAGGCTGGACATGGCGTCATAGCGAGTCAGCTGTGCAGCCTTTTCAATCTGTGCTATAACACCGGCCAAGTGCCAAGTGATTGGTGCAAGGCTGTCATCGTACCTCTTTACAAAGGAAAAGGCTCACGGCAAGACTGTAAAAACTACAGGGGCATTAGTCTGCTCAGCGTCGTTGGTAAGTTGTATGCGAAAGTATTGGTTGAAAGAGTTGTGAAAGAAACCGATACGTAAATATGGGATGCACAGGCGGGTTTTCGAAAAGGAATGGGATGCACGGTTCAGGTCTTTTCTCTACGAAGCATAGTAGAGAAGTTTTTGGGCAAAAGCCAAAAGGTCTACTGTGCCTTCGTAGACTTAGAAAAGGCCTACGATAGAGTGTTGAGGAATGAGCTTTGGTCGGTACTGTCCATGTATGGGTTAGACGACAACCTTGTTCAAGCACTGAAATCTCTTTATAGGGATTCCAGAGCTTGCGTGAGGATTAACGGGTCATACACTGAGTGGTTTAGCATCCAAAAGGGTGTTAGACAGGGATGTGTAGCGTCACCGTGGTTGTTTAACCTATTCATGGATAGCTGTTTAAAAGACTTGAAAGAAAGTGAATGTGGTGTAAGGATGAATGAGTTACTCATCAAATGTCTGCTGTACGCTGATGATCAAGTTCTACTTGCATCATCTGCGGACGAGTTGCAGGTGATGGTAACAAATATGCATGAAGCTTTTGAAAGGAAAGGGATGAAAATGAATGTTGGTAAGAAGAAAGTAATGGTATTTGAGAGGGATGAATACACGACAGCTTGTGATATTGTGGTTGGAGGAGAGAAAGTCGAACAGGTGAAAGAGTTTGTATATTTGGGAACTTTGTTTACGAGAGATGGGAAATATGAGAAAGATATTGTTAGAAGAGTAAATGCGGGGAACAGAGTGAATGGGGCACTACACGCCTTTATGAGTAGCCGACAAGTCTCAAAGAAGGCTCGACTGGCCGTGCACGATGGAGTGTTAGTGCCAACTTTAATGTATGGAAGTGAAAGTTGGGTATGGCAGAAAAAGAATGAAAGTAAAATAAATGCAGTGGAAATGAGAGCTCTGAGAAGTATGTGTGGTGTGACTTTGAGAGACAGAATTCGAAATACTGATATAAGAGAGCGTTGTGGTGTGAAAGAAGATGTAGTCACAAAGATTGAAAAAGGTATGCTGAGATGGTTTGGTCATTTAGAAAGGATGAATGAAAGAAGACTGACAAAAGAAGTATACCTGGCCTGTGTGAATGGTACAACCGGAAGGGGAAGACCTCGTAGAACATTCTCTGATCAAATTGGAGACGTACTTAGGAAAGGTCAGGTCAGAAGTACCCTAAACCGACGAGCATGTATGAAGAATATAATGTCAGTAAACGAAGCGAAAGAGGTGTGCAAGGATCGTGACAAATGGAAGTCCGTTGTCTCTGCCTACCCCTCTGGGAGACAGGCGTGAGTCTATGTATGTATTTATTTTGTTCACCTCTGATGGGATTTTTGATTTAACTGATTTGTTTATTGTTTATACATCAAGCATTTATGTATTTAACATTAAATAGGGTAGATGACATCTCCTAGATAATTTCAGTTACATGGTAGTGGCCATTGTCTTTTTATTATGAATTCTTGCAGATAGTTCACAATGCCTCTATCATGAATGCTGTGAGCTGTTGCGGATTGCAGCTGTACAACTTTGGTGAAACTGTATCAATACCCTACTGGACAGAAACCTGGAAGCCAGATAGCTTCTTTGAAAAAATTATAGGAAACTTTTCAAGAAATCTGCACACCCTGTGCTTATTGGGCAAGTTTTATGTTTGTTCATTATCCCATGGGTAAATTCTTATTGTTAAATACACTCAAATTTTGGGTTATAATATAGGTAATCTGAAATGATAATTAATCAAAAACAACCATACAGTTTTGGAATTTATTTATTATTTATTTAGGAAGACCAACAGCAAATAGAAACAATCATATGCAATTAATATAGTTCCTGAGAGCCAATAAAAAGTCTTCCTTCACAAATAGACACTTGCATATGTAACAATAGTGTGATCAAATAAAGTTAAGTTATAATAATTAAACACGTTTTCACAATTTGTTTTAAAAAAAGTCCAGGCTTAGTACCTTTTGGCCCATGGTGGTACCTTATAGAGTTACCACACTATAAGATATCACAGGGGCAAATGGCCTCCATCATATCAACTATTTTGTTTAATTATACATACAGTGCCTGGAATATAAAGGATTTAGCACACATATAAAATCGGAAAGGTATCGTCACCGTATCGCCTTCGCCTCGCCGTCAAACAGGCGTCAACCTACCGTAAGCACGTAACCGAAGCGGATAAGCGACTCCGATACATCAACTCTGCCACAGTATAAAAATATAGACACTTCGGAAACTACTTATGTAAATGAATAATGTCCCTGAATATTTATTTACTTATAAACGATCGTAACGGCACTCTCACACAGACATGCATCGACAAGACCTCTAAGCGGTAGTCACCGTGCTGTCAGTAGTGTGTGCAACGTCAAGACACGTGGTCACGGATATCTCCGCGATCTTTTAAAAAATGCCACGAGCGTATTGCGCAGTATACGGCTTTTTGAATTCGCCTTCAACAGAACCGGAGCTATCGTATATTAAAGTTCCTGATGATTTTTAAAACAAATATTTAATAATAAAAAAAGCAATATCAAAACATTAAAATTTAATAGAGCGTATAGGTAATTATTTCATCTACTAGGCTGAGTTTCCATACTATTCGTATTTATACTGTGCTACGGCTGGGCGACGCGACGCATACGGCGAGCTTGTCCCGACGCGAGCCGTTCACGTAACGATTAGTGTGGTTTGCAGTAGAGTTTCATACAAAGAATACTGAGCCGCTCGAGGTGATACGGTTACGACCCGTTTCTGACTTGATATACATATGTGCTATGACCTTAAGTTAGCCACTAAACAGTAACTGTACATTGCAAAAGTTGGGCACCTACTATTTTAAGGTTTAAAAAAAGGCAGTTCCAATATCTGCAAAAGCTGTTGTAAGCATAATACATAGCATCAATATTGTGGACGTCAGGTAATGGTGGTTTTTTTTGCAACCGGTTAAGCTCCTGAAGTAGATTATACATTAAATACATTTAGAGTCTGACCTAAATAAAGCCTTTACTAAATTTCACGACTTATTACCATTATTTTATAACTTATGCTTCCCAAAAATAAAAATAAAAATCAACCACACCAATAAAAATCATCGAAACTAGATTAGTAAGGGTCTAAAAAAATCTTGCGTAACTAAACGGTCATTGCGCTTTATTGATTATAAAAATAAAACTTCAATAAATAAAAAAAAATATACAAAATATTCAAATATATTGAAAAGGTGTTTTTTTAGTTCAAAAATGAACTCTAATATTAACTTTATAACGAAGAGCCAAAACAAATGTAGAGCTACGTGGTCAGTCATTAATCATGAAATTGGGCACGTAAAAAGTGACAATAATATTTCTGAATTACCTACTGATGAATAATCAACTACTGACAAATGCCACTGACATAGCGACCGCCTTTAATAATCATTTTATTCACTCTACAAATACCGTGACATTTAATAATAATAATACTTATCATAATGACATTCATAATATGACAATTATTGCTAATTCTATGTATCTTAGCCCTATGACTGAAGAAGAGGTAAGAAAACAGATTATTGATCTGAAAAATAGTAACTCGGAAGGGTATGATGGAATCAGTACTAAGATAATCAAATCATGTAATGTACAACTGACTCCCATTTTAACATATTTAATTAATCTCTCGTTGTCTTCAGGAATGTTCCCGGAGGCCTTAAAATTGTCGATTGTAAAACCATTGTACTAAAAAGGTGACAAAAATGATGCTAAAAACTATCGCCCAATGAGGGTTACCAACACATGCGAATATTGCACTAAAAGCTACTTAACAATAAAGATTAAATTACGTACATTAGATTAGTCTTTATTTCACGTAAATCAATGCAGTATTACGGAAGCTACGACTGTGAGAAGTTTTGAGCACCTTTAAATTTCCAAGATATCGCGCGCTCGACGCGTGACGTCAGCCGTCGGCTCGGTGCCGGTCGCTCTGTGCGCTCGTGCCCCGCGCCATATGAAACACATTGAAGTGAAGACTCGCGCGCGCGCTGTACTTGTATCATTGCTTTATTTATTAATTTGTTATTATTGTATTACATCAACCTGTTAAATACCTTGTGAGTTACATATATCTGCACCCTGGAAGAGGGTTACATGGGAGGTAGATTTCCTTACACGGCTGACAAACTTTGATTGACAGTAGCATGCGGCGTCAAGAATCCAAAATTTCTTAATATACCAAGAATACTCTCGACTTAGTTACTTACTTATTTATTTCAGTACCTTTTTAATTAAATCTAATAAACTAATATAAAATAAAAATATTACAAGTAGGTACCTTTTTATATTTATATATAATTCCAAAGGACATGTCCAAAAATGTATGGACCAAAAACCCAGAATCGACAGGAATGAAATGTATACCAGTGGATTGACATTGAAATATAATATAATGTTACCAAGGGGGCAACCCTGAAATCGTTATAGTATAGGAGCTAGGAGCAAAATAAAATAAGAAAAAAAAATCGTTTAAAACAATGATAAAATAAGTTTACGTCATGTTGTGGCTTAATATGACGTTGTTTTAATGTTGTATCAATTGTGATAATTATCATCAACACATTTGACAAGCAACAGCAACGTAATAACAACATCATATTAAATCACAACATAACAAACACTCTGTTTTTTGTATATATTTTTTTCTTTTGGCCCATAGATACTACAATCGTTACAGTACTGTGTGTATTATTGGTAATTCTGTGGCTAAAGATTGCAAATATAAAAATAATTGGTATAGTATAGGAGCTAAGAGCCATGTTGTGGGTGAGAATATCGTTGTTAAACATTTATTTTCATAATGTAAGTCTTATTGTGATAAGTTCTAATGATATTTCCTATAACAACAACGACATTCTAATCCACAATAACTTGTGTTACACATGAATGTACAAGCAAAAGAAATACTCTAACTTTTACACTTATTTTTGTTCGCTCATAGATACTACAATCAACATATTGTGTGTTATTGGTAATTATGTTGCTGTGGATAAAAAAAAATCAACAATTATTATCATAAAAACTTTATTGCCCAAATAATCAAAGAAAATACAGTTTGGAACTATACACAAACTATACACGAACTAAAAACATGTACGCGGTTTTGTTGTAATTGTAACAGTAATCTCTTTTATTTATTAATTATTTTCTATGTCCAAACATTCTAAGTAAAAATCCCGCAGGTTGAATCAAACCCCCCACGTCACCCTGTCCGCCGTGCCGCGCCCGCGCATAATAGCCAGTAGCAACTGTGTGATTTTTGCCCACCGAAAAAAAAAGGAGCAATTGTGTATTTTTTTTATTTGCAATCCTTAGCTACAGAATTACCAATAATACACACAGTGCTATAACGATTGTAGTATCTATGGGCCAAATAAAAATAAAAAAAAACATAAAAGAAAAGAATTTTTATTTATTTTATTTTGCTCTTAGCTCCTATACTACAACGATTTCAGGGTTGCCGCTTTAGCAACATTATATTATATTTAAATGCCAATCCATTGGTACACAGTTCATTTCTGTCGATTCTGGGTCTTTTTTTGGACATCATCTTTAAATGCCATTATAGACGACCAAAATAAGACCAAACGGCAGAGGATAAACTCACTCTGTGAATGAATCTTCAAAAGTGTTAACGATATGTCTAGTATTTAGGATACAATGACGGCCGGTACTATTATATTTGTAGCAAAATGTTTGTAAATTTTGTACACCATCTCCAAGTATACTTACGTACGCAGGCAAGTACTATACTCAGCGGCCCGCTAACTGCTGTAGATTAATACCACTGTCATTCTTAACGTTTTTTTTCAAAGACAATAATAATACTATAATACTTTACAAACATATAATAGACGGACACAAACTACATCCAGACTCTGAACAACTATTTACGGGTTACACAAATAGTTGTCCGGCGCGGGAATAAAACCTCGGACACACAGCGGCGACTGTCTTAGCCGCTGCGCCTCACTTGCAGTCAATTTTACTTCACTTATATTCAACATACCTATTTTTACTTGTTAAATATTAGTGGTTAAAGTCAAACGTAGATAATAATCACGAAATATTTTTTCCAAATATCCCATGTTTAATCTACGTCAGTAAGTTAGGTAACATTTACCTATTCTCATTTAATAATAAAAAAGAGTGTGTGTACTTATGTATACGCGTTAGAAGTTATACTTCTTTGGCGTATGGAAAAAAAATAACTAAAATGCAGTAGTGATTAACGATAAATATTAAAATTTATCAAAAAGATTTTATTTAAATAAAAATACTAGAATATACAACTTGAACATAGTTATCAATTTTCATACCACCTAGAACTAACTTCATGCTTTTTAATTTAGGTGTCGGTGTGCGCGCGCATCGTAAAAATTCACTCTCATCTAGAACTAACTTCATGCTGTTAAATTTAGGTGTCGGTGTGCGCGCGCATCGTAAAAATTCACTCTCATCATTTTTCTCCATCGCGCCAAAAGAAGTATAACTTCAAAAATACGATATTGTTGGTTTATATATTTATTATAACATCCTGATATCAAGATTCCTGATAGATAATAACAATATTAATGTCTCTTATTTAAAGATTAAATTGTAAAATCCTTAAATGACAAAGGTAGCTAAACTTAAAAGTTTATCTACCTTTGTCAGAAGTTGATTATAAAATGCACCAAGAGGTAACGTAGTGCTTCATGATAAAACTATAAATATAATAGTAATTGACATCAAAATAGTATTCATAACAAAATGCAATAGTTTTCAGTCCTATTGAATCCTGTCTGCGTATTGCATTTCTTTCTTGTCATAGGATATTTAGGTATACTAAAAACACTTTTTGGGTGTGTTAACATTGGAATTAAATCTCTTGGGCACTACACGGCATTTTCTCATAATTTTCTCGTAATAAAATCGCAAGTACGAGCCACCAGCAGCGGTGATTAAATGAATAGTACCTAGATTTGTACCCGCAAACCGGCCGGCGCCCTGCGTGAGGCGACACGTGACGTCACAGCGCGATCAAACGCCGCTTGCGGTTTGAAATAATATCGCTCCAAAATGCGTACTTTGATTGCTATTATCTCAGCTGTCTTTGGGAATATAAAAAAAGTAAAAATGCAGATGTTCTTGTATTTTATTCTAGATTACTTTCGCATATCTATAATAAAACATTGGCCAGGCTCATTACTCTTATATCTATTCTGTCTAAAATATTCGAGAAGTGTATGCATAAAAGACTTGTAGATTTTTGCACTAAATATAAAATATTAGCAAATGAACAGTTTGGCTTTCAAAAGGACAAGTCGACGACATTGGCAATATTTAATCTTCTCAGCCATGTTCTAAAAATATTAATAATAATTATTTAACTATAGACCTTTTTTTTATCCGTCTCAAGCTTTTGACTTTGTTGAACATGATATTTTATTGCAAAAGCTAGAAAACATTGGTATCAGAGGGCTTGCATCAGAATGGATTTCGTTCTATATTAGTAGCCAGTGAACGCAAATAAACGTTCACTAGTAGTAGTAGCCGAAAGCAATGTGTTGTTATTAATCATAAATGCATATTATTTGCAGATGACATTTCTATTATTGTGACATCTAATAAAAAGTATAATTCTATATCTGACCATGAAATGGAAATTAACAACACTATTGACAAAATCTTAGAATGGCTTCAGACTAATAAACTAAAAATTAATTTAGATAAATCCAATTTAATTCAATTTAACAAATCCGAACATATCAAATACAATTTTAAACTAAATATCGACAGATTGAAAGAAGTCGCATAGACTAAATTCTTGGGAGTACTTATAGACGAAGGCTTAAATCGGAAAATTCACATAGACAATTTATGTAATAGGATTAACAAATTTGTGTATGACCTTAGTCAAGTTAAGAAAGTTATAAATAAGAAAACGGCTATTATATCGTACCACGCCTATATCGAATCCATATTACGTTATGGACTGATGATATGGGGAAACAGCACAGATAAAGATAGAGTTTTCATTGCCCAAAAAAAAGTGCGTTAGGGCTATTGGTGGAATCCGTCCTGATATGTCATGTGAACCACTCTTTAAGAGTCTAGGCATATTACCACTTCCTTGTCTCTACATGTATGAAATTTGTAACTTTGTATATAATAAAAAACATAGTTTCGAAAAGCTTACGAAGTAAATTCGAGATTAAAAAGGGATGAACACAGACAGAATTCAGATAAGTATTCTAAAAGTTGTCTTGCGATGTGTGATAGAATATATAACAAGATACCCAAAGAATTAAAATTAATAAACAACAAAAACTTATTTAAAAATTGTACAAATGGCTCAGCATTCATAATTTCTATGACATCAAGGATTTAAAATAAAATGATTTTTTAAAAGAATAATATGCACACAATGTAATTTTTTATAATATTTAACTATATGCGTACTTAATAATGTATAAAATTTGATCTTAACCAATTTTTACAATTATATTGAATTAATATTAGCATGACATACTTAGATTAATTAATTATTCTGTTTATATTGTATAAATTTTAAGTTTTATTTGTATATTGACATATATTATTAATTATTTTGCATGCAATTTTTAAATTTTATGTAAGCTAAACATGGGGAACACAATATGTAACCAATTTGTAACACCATCATACCATGTTTAAGGCAAATAAAGACTTATCTTATCTTAAATATCTCTTATATGGTATGGTGTCAGTATGTAATAATAATAAAATATAAAGGATGTAAGTATATTAATTATAAATGTAATACGATTCAAGGACGATAGACTGCACGTGTGGCGCAGTGACAGTCGCCTCGCTGCTTCAAGTCGCGGGTTCAAGTCCCGCGCCGGACAACTATTTGTGTGACCCATAAATAGTTGTTCTGAGTCTGGGTGTTATTCGTGTCCGTATATTATATGTTTGTAAAGTACCCCGTGACACAGGGATTATTTGCCTAATGCGGGCGTTGTCTTTAAAAAAATATATTTGTAGACAAAATTGGCCTTATCTCTATACATATAATCTCCTTTTGAATACATGACCTGGGGCTTACATGTTGATGGCGGTTTAATTAATGAATAATAGCGAAGTGCTTCTTAAACTGTTTTTTTTTTATTCTGCAGATATCAAAGTAAAAGAACCCACAGAAGAATCTTTAACGAAAAAAGTGCGCCAATACATGGATCCAAAGTTCATGTCCGTCAAAGAAGCAGCAATTCAGTTGGTCCAAATTATTAAGAATAACCCAGACTCTGGTAAGTGTTCTTAGTAGTTATGGACAATTTTGTGAGGGCGGAAAAAATTAATAGTTCCCCATTACTCGCGGAAGTACCACGTATTGTAGAAGTCAACTAAGCCAGTATGCTTAGTTGCCTGATCTTTTTTGGTTCACCTGGACCCTCGCGGAAATCAGGCACCAAGTAATTTTACTGTGTTTCTTCGTATGTATATGGGAAGTTGAGAAACTGATTTAGACTATGTAGTGTAGTATTATTATCTTGACCATAGTTACTTATTACGAAGTTAGACTAGTGGTGTGTGATGTACTTAAATGGGTGCAATGGTCATGTCCAGTTATTTTAAATACCTAGGCAGTTCGCTTATTACGCCTGCTTGAGACTTCACCGTTTGAGTAATGCCCTGGCTCTGACAGTATTACTGACATGTCTTTAAATTGCATATGATAATAATATCCTGGGACATAATATTCGCACACGGCCATCTGATCCCAAACTAAGCAGAGCTTATACTATAGAAACCATATAACTGATATACTACATATATAATATATACTACTTTTCTTTTGTAAATACATACTAATATACATAATTAGAATACTGTAATACAGACTCATGACAACAGATATGCACACGTTCATGCACACAAATATTTGTCCTGGGAGGGAATCGAACCCTCTATCTGCGGCGTGAAAGGCAAGCATCTACCAACCCCGCCAACGGGCCCGTCGACGTCATTACGTCTATAAAAAACGTAAAATAATAATCGACTAGTCTAGATAAACTTTTAAAATGCTTGCCGTATCTAACATGTGCGTGGGACTTAGAATTTCCCCAATTGAAAGTGTACCTTATGCTTTTGTGATAAAGTTGAAAATCTATAAAATAAAGTTGACAGATTGGGATAGCTGGATGTGCTGGCGTCTGTACCTATTTAAAATTTAAATTATCTCCTTAACAATAACTTAATACAAGTTAGCTAAATATCATTTCTATTATAAAATATGTGTATTATAAAAAATGTTTTAACAATCCGTGTACCTAAATATCTATATGTAACTAGAAATAATTACACAGGTCTGCAAATTTGAACTCTTATTTTCCCCTTTTGGATTTGATTGCTGATCTTGAGGTATTTTGGTGCGCTGATTACGAATATGTACTTGGATTTGTCCTATCACCCTCAGTTTTTTTGAAAAATCCTTTTATGTGAAATCGGAAAAAAAGGCCAACTTTACAAAGTTTTTTTTTATTACAATGAAGTAACAATTATATTACTAAACTTAAAACATTAAAAATACATTGAAGGGACAGTAATAAATAAATTAAAAATATTAAATACTTTTATGGTATCTTGCTTTTTTTTCACCGAAGCTCCGATTGTGAGATTTTCGCTTGAAATTCCGACTTGGATCATCACGCTTTAATAGCCAACAGTAGTCTGCCATCATTACTTTATTCCACTTTCCCTGATAGCGACGTTCCATCTCCTTCAAGTCCTGGTGAAATCTTTCGCCTTGCTCTTCACTTACAGCTCCCAAGTTATCAGGAAAGTAGTCCAAATGCGAATTAAGGAAGTGAAGTTTAATGCTCCTCGAACATCCCATTTTGGCGAAATTTTCAATCATTTTCTTTACAATTTCCTCATAATTTGGACTTTTATGGTTTCCTAGAAAATGCCTCACTACTTCCTTAAAAGATATCCAGGCTTCTAATTCAATTTCACTCAATTTTCAAGTTCACGTACGCAGGTGGTACAAACTTTATGTGGGACCCACTGTTTATCTTGATTGGCGATTGATAGGCCAAAATACATATTATAAACGTTCCTTATAAACTCGGTTATGTTATGCTGCTGTTTTCTCAGCATAAATTGCCCACAAATGTAGCAAAAAATGTCCGGAGAGTTTAAACACTTTCGCGATGACATTTTTCAAGTAAGCGTTACGAATTGCACAGAAGTACTGACTTTTTATAAATAGTGATGGTGCTATTTATACAAAATAATATCTACCCTCATTAACTGTCTTCTAACGATTTAAGTTAATTTCTATAAAAAAAGCATTAAGCCTACAAGAAATGAGGTCTTTAGCAAATGACCTAAAAATCCACTAGTTTTATTTGATAATAAGGGTATATCACATACTTAATTAAAAGTTATGTTTAACTACATTTATGAGAACTCATTCATTAATGTCTACTTCAACCATTTAGTGTGTTTTTGTTCAATAAGATACGATTAAAATAAAATAATTAATAAATTACTAGGAAGGCTTAAGTAATTTAGGCAAAAAAAGGATGATCTATAACTAAAAATCCTGACGTGATGGAATTTTTTTAATATTTTTCCCGTAATCAGCGCCCCAAAATCTATCCAAATCGCTCATCAAAACTGAAAGGGAAAAACTATTGCAGACCTGTGTTATGTATACCCACTTAACTATATTACTACAAACATGTTCTGACCATTTACAAGCGCGTTTTTAAAGTATACGTGAATAAAAACTTTTTTAATATATTTTCAACTTGTGGTGTTTTTGAAATTTGTGCAGTCGAATATATAGGGTTCCTAATCCTAATACTTTAATTGAATATTTGGGCAGATTAACTACACTTTTGTTACAACTTACTAATAGGAATAACAATCATATAATTGTCTCCAGCGACATCTTTTTTCATCATCATTTCATTTAATTACAAACTAGCATTAAAATGTCCAACGACGTTTACGACCTATTCTCAGGCATTCCAAATAGCCCAAAAATAATAATAAAAATCGGTGAAGTTTTGGAGTTTAGTTACAAACACTTTAGACACAAGAATATATTTATAGATAGACTCTATTCCCGTAATGCAAATAGGTAATTATGTGCTGCTAAATAAACATGCATTCGTATGACTTCCGGAATAGGGGAATAGTATATATAAAAGAAAATACTAATAATTTTAGATGGAGGAAGATATTCATATAAATATGGCAGATAGAATTGAACAATGTTTTCAAATAACCTTACATATAGAAACTTAGCTGCGCGATGCAGTTGTTGGTGCTATATGATTAACTAAATAACTCGCACTTGACCGGTTTCATATATGGTTTAATGCGCATAAGACTATATCTATGGTCTATTGTTTTCAATCGTATCAAATATCCGCTGTATCGAATAGGTTACAAGTATTCTATGTTTATTTTAGCACTCTTTGTATTAAAGTACTTAACCATATAGTTTGGATACGTACGTAATAAATTATAACTGCATGTAAGGATACAATTGTTCAAAACCTTAAAATAGTTTATTTTTCAGGGCTAAATGTAAATAGCAAAGCAGTAGGTGTTTCCCGGGTGGGGGCTCCAGACCAACGGATATCAGTAATGTCGCTCGACGCAATGCAACAGTGCGACCTCGGCGCGCCGCTCCACAGCCTCGTCATTCCTGCTCCCAATCTACATCCGCTAGAACTCGACTATCTCGCACAATTTGAATAACTAGTTGAAAACGACAAAGATTGTATATTATTATATCGCGTATTGAAATAAAATAAAAATTGAGTATTTAATTAATATATTTTTATTATTTACAATTATTATAATAATTAAAAATCATGATATTTATTAACAAAATTTGATACGACCATGAGAAACCACATTCAAACCCATTATTGGTCCGCGAAAAGCTACCACAAAATACTTACTAACAACAAAATTAACCTCAATTATAAACGTTAAAAGGTACATTAATTATTATTTGGTCTAAGTTTCACAATTATAAATAATGAAAACTATTATTAATAATATACAAATAACGGAATGTAGAATATACCAACATGCTATAAAATAGGTCACCTAATATTGGTATACATCAAACATCTCTAGATAAAACTGGAAAAATGGTGGGTCACATTATTATAATTAATAGTTAGGAGCTTATAATATGGAATTTTACATAACACTAGCACATTTCCTTAACATAATTATACAGTCTTTAGACTTAGTAGTAAAAGGGTACATACAATATGATTTCAATAATATATTAAGTCAAATTCACGTAACTTGTGCTTTCTATTATCATGTGAGATTACAAAACAGGGAACTATATAAATAGACATCGATTTAGAGTATTTAAATATTTTAAACCGCCGACACTTGTTGATCGTCATCGTCGTCGTCGGGCGCCACGTGGTAGTAGTCGTAGGGGCGCGTGACGCCCTCGTGCGAGTGCGCGCGGCTCAGGCGCTCCAGCCGCGCCACCTGCGCCAGCGCGTGCGGCGCGTGCGGCCCGGGCGGCGGCAGGCGCGGCGGCGGCACGGGCCGCGCGCACGCCGCCGCGCACGAGCCGTGCCCGCTGTCGCTGGACGTGGCCGAGCCCGTCTTGCGCAGCGGCAGGTTCACCAGCGACGTCACGCTGCTGCTCTCCGCCGACAGGTCCACTGGCAGCGGCGTGGGCGTGTCCGAGTGCGACCTCTCGTGCGCCGTCCGGGGGCAGCACATCCCGGGCCCGGGCCCGTCGCGGCGGTGCGAGCAAGGCGACGGGCCGGGAGGCGGTGGTCGCGGTTGGTGCGGTCTAGTCTTTGCCGGTTCGGATAAAGCTAGTAGCTTTCTCACCGCTTGAGGGGATGCAGTTCCGAATTTATTCCCGGCGAAACTTTTTTTACTCTCACTGGCTGACGATGCACTGCTCGTGGTAGATAATGACGGCGACGGGTGGCGGCGGCGCGGAATAGCGGGTGCCGGCCCGGCTCCTTCGCACTCCAGGGACAGTATATGAAGACGCTCCTCGTCAGTTTCGACATGCATTCTATTTAAATACGCTTTAACCCGCCTGACCATTTGGGCCTCTTCAAACATTTTTTTAGGGTTAGGGACATTTGAAGACTTTTTCCTTCTCTTAACAGTCACTTGGCCTTGCTGTACTCCTGTAGTGAGTTGGTTTAGAGCAACCATAGCATTTGAAGGTGGCTGCTTGCCTAGCTCTAACAAAGTGAGCAAGTCATAGGGGGCACTGCACATGTTTGTAAGAGTTCGAACTTCTTTAGCGATCATACGTAATTTTTCAAAATTAACCATTCCTTCTACTTTTGTGTCATTACCCAAATGAATAAATGTCAAATCTTTTTTAACCACTGGATAAAAAGGTATAACAGGCGATCTACCTTGCTCTGTGGTCACCAACTGCCTGTATTTAGACATGTTTCTTGAAGGATCCATTAGCATTTGCAAGTCCGTGAATAATTTTAAATACTTTGTAGGTAGTTTCTCCCATGTCATTCTTAATCTAGATACTGCGCCGTGCCCCAAGCCAGATATTATGGCAAACATAGAATTAAAGTTTTTGCACTCTTTGCAATGTCGGGCAACTTTGATAAATTGTTTTATAATTTTTGACCGCCGCACAATATTTTGTTCATTGACAACTTCTGTGACAACCCAAAACATTTCTTTGTTAACAAGCTCAGCAAACTGAGAGAGCATTGGTGTGCTGTATCTACTATTCAACTCAAACAGGTCATCAACATATTCTGTGCTTTCAATTTGTCGGAAGATGCAAAAATCCTGCAAAGTGAGTTGCACTGCAACCTCCACCGCATTTAACTGGAGAAAATGAACAACACTTTCTCTAAGTAGTTCAGGTGCCATTTCATCTGGAACTAGAGTTTCACTGACACCATTCGTTTTCAAATAATATCTAGAGCTGAGACCAATACGTTCTGCAAGATTTTGTAACTGATCAGGTAAGCGATGTTGTTTTATTATTCCACCTTGAGCCACAGATACTTCACACAGTGAAAAATTAGAACTGGGATCAGTGATACCAAATTCTTGCAAAGTCAGCATTACAACTTCTCTGGCTGTTGTTTCCTTATGCACTAACAGATATTTGCAAGTTTGATCTGATTTATATACCTTGAGTACATGTTCAGGATAATCTGATGATTGATACTCATCATAACATATAGATATTAAGTCTGGATTGCTGTGAGAATTATAAAATGAAGAACTGGTATTGGCTTTGTTTAATGACTCTGAGTTTGATAGAATACTGTCATCAGTAGGTAAACCATCAGTGATTGTGTTTTTGGGTAGAAGATTCATTTTCATTAAAGCTTTCTGTAGTTTTCTCTTAGGTCCTAATGTCATGAAACCCTTTTGAGGTTCTTTTTTGCTGCTCAAATGCTGTGATTTTTTAGTAGGGGACTGAAATACTGGTGTCAATGTAATGGGATCATCACTGAGTATGTCTGCAGTAGAGAGTCTGGCACGGGGATCTGTCTGCCAGTGGACTCTATTCACACATCCTCTCTGTCTAGGAGAATTTTCAGGCATTAACAGCATTTGCTTAAAAGCTAATAAATTACTTTTCACTGTGATGCTTAAATGTGTTGATCCTGTAATTGTTTCCATTGCCTTTGTGTGACTAACATGCTGAAATGATTGACCATTCACTTCTAATACCTGGTCACCTCTTTTCAACCCAACATCCTCTGCTTTAGAATGTTTTTCCACCTTAAATATATAAATTCCATATCCTCTCTCATATCCACCCAATATGGTAAAATTTAAAGGTTCATCTCTTGTTGGGCGTGATAATGTGACACTTCTTGTTCTTGCTTTTGCAGAACATGCTATATTAAGCAGCCTCAATTGACTTTCCATTTTTTCACGCTCTAAAGCAACTTCAAAGCTTTCAAGAAATTCCATCATAGTAGAATCTGTTTCAAAATCTGTGAAATGATTGTTTACCCATAGTAACACTACACGGGTTACTTTGTCACGGACAGAAGGCTCAGAAAACCAGGCAAGCAGTTGTTTTGCAACAACCAAGGGACTTTCAATAAATGTTCGATGTGTCAATAGGAAATCTTCAACATATGTGGAGTCACGTGAGTCACGGGAGTTATCTTCAATAAGTTGTAACATTAGCTGTTCAGGAGTTCCTCTGATCACAACATGTCCTTGCTGCCTGCCATGTTCTCCAGCTGCTCCTCTATATTCAGTTACCAACACAACAACACCATTTTCATTTTCATGCCTCCTTATGTTTTCTTCACCTTGATGTAATATTCGGTAGTAGTCAGTCTGTGTAATGCAAACAAACTGACAGTCATCACACTTAGTTGTCATTACACCTCTATGATACAATTTTTCAAGTGTGGCTTCAGCCATACCAAAGCTGTCACCAACATTCAAATGTTCTACTTCACCATTCTGGTGTTCAATACTGACATGTCCATTGATGAGAACTGACCAGGAGTCATGCTCCTCCCCATCATTCATTACAACTGTTCCTGCCTTTTCAACCACTGCAAATACCATCACAGCACACAATGCCCGACGCACTGTCAGTGTCATATTTGTAAATGCTTTCAAATGTTGAGTGAACTCCAGTAGGATATCTATGTCTTCATCAGTCCTCTCACTTGGATCTTTTTCAAGGCATTCACGGACAGCATCACGTACAGTGAGGCTGTCCATACTCTCTTCCAAATCTTCTTCCTCATCAGAGTCTACAATGGACTCTAGGAGGCCAGATAGGTCTACCTCCATATCCATATCCAGGGAGCTGTGCACAGAGGTCATGGTGTCACTCCCACTATATGCAGAGCTAGTGTCACTTGCGTTGGAGCACTTTAGAGTGTGGGGGTACAGCTCCGGACTGTGACGACCTCCACGCCCACCTCTCAACATCGTGAAGGTTCTAAGCAGAATGATCGTCGTCCAGCTTCTGAAAAATAGTTGACCAATAAATATTTAATAGATATTTAACTCAGTATTTAAATTAATTAATAGAAATGATTCGTTTAGTTTTTTGGGGTTTATAAGCCAAATACACAGCATTAAAAGACGAAAATTAACACATTTAGAGCGCAGTCTTATCGACGACAGAGAAAATATGCGGGAGACTTTCTTCATCCTCGGTCTTATTAATCAAGATAATAGTTAATTGAACATTGTATCGTAACATTTACGCTAGGCTTATAATATCAAACTAAAATTCTAAACGCTCCTATGAATAACAACAAATATTGAATAAGTTTCAAACCTTTAGAATTTCTATTTATTTTGCATTCATGGCGGAACTGTCAGCGCTTCCATGTTGCTTTCTAAATTAATTACCCTTCTGTAACAACTCTGCGTAGTTGATTGGTTTACAACAGTCTTTAATACACTTAGATTACAAATTTGCACTAAACATACACCACTGTTAAAGTACAACATCAAATAAGGATAAATAAATTTTGTAATAATCGCAGAAAATTTATAGAAAGCTACTTTCCTCCAAAGCTGAATATTATACCATAAACATTCAGGATCATTAATCGCTGGTACTTATATGCTCTTTGGTCTACATAAAGCAGAAAAAATAACGCTCATTCCACACTATGTTCTATTCAGAGCAATTTTGAAAGTAATGAGGATGGATGTTAATTATAATACAAATATAATTTTTTCAATAAATGCCAGATATTTATATATTATACATATATTTAAAATTTAAACCGTTTTATAATTTTAAGCTATCACTAACACCAATAAGTGAGGATAATAATGTTTATACTTTAATGGTTGCGTTTTAACACAGCCAAGCAGTCTTCACAATTGTCGACTTTCCATGGGAAATAATAGGTTACCCTTGAAATGGGTTAAACTAGTTAAAGTTGTTGAAAATAATTGTAACTATAAGTGCTTCTGGATATAATTATATTCAACCGCGTGCTTTTCAGCCTAGAAAGAATGACAGGGCCAGCCCATATTATCCCATGGGTGTCGTAAAGGCGAGTGAGGGATCCTCCAGATAGCGGGATAGCAGCCCATCTGTATATGTCTCTCCCATCTTCAAAAAAATGGGATCGTTAGTAAAACTCCAATGTAACAAAAGGTGTAAGAAAATAACCAAAATAATTCCTTACATCGCGTGCGCTGCTAAAATTATTGACGATAGAACAGAATAATTTATTATGACTTTGTAGACCATATCATTAATCATATCATAAAAATTGTCGCGACAGCATGTGTCTAAGTTTTATAGTATGTCACAATAAGTCGTACCTTAATAAAGACAGAACCATTCGACGATATGTAGTAAAAATATAGCTAAAACATAAAATTTTTAAAAATTAAACCTACACATGATCCTTGACAATAACTTAATTTAAGTTAGTAAAATATCGTTACTGTTATAAAATAAATCTTATTGTAAATTATTTCCTACAATCCGTGTACCTAAATATCTATATGTACCTAGAAATAATTATAAATTAATTATATATTGCTACGAATATGTTCTGACTATTTACAAGCGCTTTTTTAAAGACTACGTGAATAAAAACCTTTTTTATTTATTTTTTTATTTAAGTGTTCTTATATTTTAGAAATTTAATTGAAATGTGACTACTAGAAAAGGCTCTTCTTTGGTATTAATTCTTATCAAAATAAATTACTTCGTATTCAAGACTGTTTGACTGACTGACAATACGTTTATATCATTTATTTTAATTATTAACATTGAGTTCGAAAGATATCACGAGTTCAAAAGTCGCCGCTCACTCGGCTCAACTAACTATGCGATGTAGGCGTCACTGGGGTACGGGAGGGAAATAATGTTAATTAATAAATTAACTGCCGGGCCGCTAAACAAAAATAAAAATAATATCCAAACTTTCATTATTACGTACTTTTTTAGTAACCCGACGCTAAAAGAAGGGTGTTTCTGTGTGTGTTAAAATTTAAATTTTTTGTTAAATGCCCGTCCTATGCTGGGACGGGCTGCTATGATTTATAAACGCGAATGTATGGATGTTCATTAATCTTTCACGCAAAAACAGCTGAAGAAATTTGCATACAATTTGATACGATGACATATAGTTAATTACCTGGATTAACATGTAGTTTACTATTATTCCGAAAAAAACATCCACGCGGACGACGCAGCGGGCGGATGCTAGTAGCTCGTAAGTTTAGCCAGGTAGTCTAAACTTCGATTTCAGAAGAACAAAATGCCCAAAAGATCAGTATCCATCAAATTTTACGTATCTCTAGTACAAAAGACCGCTAAGATGAATGTGTGCTGCGTAAAAATACAAAATATATTCCGTATTGTAGTCTCTATAATGATGTTGTTCTATTATACATTATGGTTTAAGCAACGAGTGTGGATTAAACTTTTATATTATCTGTACTGTAGTTGCGTTCCTCGACCGGAATAAGTATAAACGTTTTCAGATTTGATAATAGATTCTTATTTTTGAAGTGTTTAAATAAAATAATAGTAAAACCATAACACGTTATTAATTATTTACAGAATATAAAGGTTTTATTATTGTGGGTTTGTTTTTACTAGCTGTTAAAAGGATCTAGATTGGCTAACTGAACATTTTCTATCTCCATCTATTTTCAGAAATAGGTACTTTTGTATGAGTGTAGCGTTTTCGCAGCAAACCAGTGATGTTAATCTTTTAGTTACAATTTTGTAAATTGATCGCTTCTCATCGTGAAAAAAGTCGCATATACGTTTGATTGCTCTTGTGAAAGTGAAACATCTTAAAATAATTATGTGCATAGCTTTAAAATGCGTGCAGTTGTAGACTCGAAACGGATGGTGAGCGATGGCGAGAGTACGGTGATAGATTTTTGGTGTTAAATTTTGCTCCGTGTCATCACCGCTTTAGTTTCCGATTACGTCTCGAGGCAACGATAACCGTTTTGATTAGCTGTTTTACGCGTTGTAAAAAGCAAATCTGTAAAAATCTGTCGTGATTATTGTTAGAAAATATATTGTCATTGACTGACCGGCTGATATTACACGAGGCTTGTATGTATATGCGACTTCTGCCTTCTGCTATTCGTGACACGCCTCAGAAAATAAATCTAAATTTGTGAATCGAATTATTCTTTTCTGTATTTGTGTCATTTTAGTGATAGAGACGGTTTTAAATTACGTAACTGTTGTGGAATCTGGAAGTGTATAAAGAATGGCCTGAGTGTGACCACTCCATTACCGTCATGTGTGACGAAGGAATGTTTGTTTAGGCTCTAATATTGTGCATCTTACGGAAAGTGCGCGTTCGACTCGTGGACTGGGTCAGATCATGACTCTACTTGAATCAAAACATTTGTCGCATTGATCGCCCTCTACCTATCGTCATTTGGGACACTTTTATATTACCAAAATGTCTTCGGGAACTTTTGTGGACAGAATTGACCCCTTTGCCAAGCGGTCGCTTAAGAAGAAGTCCAAGAAGTCGCAGGGGTCTTCTCGATACCGCAACACGCAAGATGTGGAACTGCAAGCACTGCCCTTGCTCAAAGGTACGTCCACAGATACGCGCCCAAGAGATTTACATGGTTCTCCACACTGTTTCGTAGCTTATTTACATTCAAACTTGCATTTTAAAGACTAGTTTATTCTAGTTTTGTCAGTTCAATGAACTTTTACCTTGATTTCCAATGAAACTATGTAAATAGGTTAAGATTAAAAACTGTTTACATTTACACAAAAATGTACAGAAAAATGGTGAAATACTATAGAATTTGGTTTAATATTATAATATCAAGTAACTAGTTAGTATGTGTAAATTATGAATATGGTGATTTAAGGCAATGTTCCTTGCATTGCACATAATCATATTCTGTACAAGGATGAATATTATATTCTGATTTAAAAACATAGTCTATCAAGATATTTACACTGTTTGCCCATATTCTTATTGTACCTATGTATAATCTATATTTAGGAGTTGGTGATACATACAAGTAAACAAGTCATGGCCATTAGCTTACCTATTTATATTATGGATCATAACTCTGTTTTAATTTGAGATTGGGCAAATTTAAAATCATCTTTGACATATTTTTTTTGATTATTTGATGATAATACTTCACATTATTAAATGTAATACATCTTAAAATATAAGTCATTAACAATATTACTAGCCACAGTGTCTATAAAACCACACCCTGCAAGTATCATTTTCAACTGCTTCCATTGAAAAGGTGTCACCTAGTTGTTAACAGTTCCTACATTTAGTTATTCTTATACTAGGTGATTTGCCAGTCCATAATGCCCCTATTGATATAAATAGATAGCTGCTAATATTGAAAGCTAAAGAATTTGGACCATCAGTACTTTGAGTTGAATGATAAATGCTAATGGACATATGTTTTCTTTTGAGACTGTTTGAAGATAAATGATTATCAGATAATGCAATATTAATATGCCTAGTTCAATGTATGATTTTGATTATCTATACTGACATCATATATTATACTGGCTTGTTAGTTGGTTAGTGCTAGCTGCTAAGTCTGTCCAGCTGTTGTGGAGATCCTTCGGGGAGGCCTTTTTCCAGCAATGGATGTCATTCGGCTGATATGATAATAATGTCTGGGTGAAATTTATCTAAAATATATAGTATGGGCATAGTTAGTGATCATATGGCAGCATGTTAGTTATCCCAATATACTTATTATCTTCATGTAATATAATTAAATACAACATAGATTCTGCACCAATTAATTTTGAGTTTTATTGTTTTTGTTAAATTATATGAAGAGATCAGATATCCATAAATTAGTTACCTACTTTAAAGGTTGATTTACACAGATCATGATAATATATATTAATTGTTCATATCAGCACTTATATCAGTTCATCAATTCTAATTAGATTCTCATTAGGTATTTATAGCTTATAGTTTAGTTTTATTTTCATTATACATATTATTTTGGACTGATTTACATGAACAATTACATCTAACAGTTCTCAGGAAGGATTCTGGGTTATTTTTTCCTCTTTATTTGAAATCAAACCTGGCTGTAAATATTGGAACTATATACAATACTATTGGTAATAAAAATATTCATTTAATCTCATATGGCATGGACATTGTGGACTATGACTGTGATGGCTGTCTTGTCTAGTAAATCATGATCAGATTCAAGTAAAAATTTTTGAAAGTCATGTATGTAATATGGCATAATAAAGACCACAAGGCACTTAAGTTACTTTTTTACTGGTCGCAATTTGGACTGCACATTTGGGACAGTGCATACCTCACCAATTTGAGTACCAGGACTGGAGTACTCCCGCACATGACAATTATTTGTACAAACAATAAGTTGTTATTCTGAGTCTGGGTGTACTGTCTGTCAATTACATGTTTATAAAGTACCCTGCAACATGGGGATTCATTTCACTAATGCAGGTGTTGTCTTCAAAAATTATATATGTATGGGGAAGAGCCTGGCTATTGATGACCTAATATGATATAAACACAAATTGTTTTCAGATGTTCCAAGTAGTGAGCAAGAAGAGTTATTTATGCGCAAGCTAAGACAATGCTGTGTTGCATTTGACTTCATGGATCCTGTTGCTGATTTGAAAGGCAAGGAGATCAAGCGTGCCACCCTCAATGAGCTTGTTGAGTACATCACTGGTGGGCGTGGGGTGCTCACCGAGCCTGTGTACCCAGAGATTATTAAAATGGTAAGTAATCACTATTTAATAAACATAAAAAAGGTTTTTATTCACATAGATTTTAAAAAAGCGCCTGTAAATAGTCAGAACATGTTTGTAGTAATATAGTTGTATACATTATTATTTCTAGTAACATATACACACATCAACAAAGTCTAGGGATACGTTATTTTGAAATCAAACATGGCTTTATTGTTTAAAACCTATTTAGTTTCCTTAAAAAGTTTATTTACAGATTTAAACCTTGTCTATTCTTTATTCAAAATTTAAAAATTAAAATGAGAAACAAATGAAAACACGCAAAGCACAGCGCAATCTTGAGTTGTATCTAATTTCAAGAAGTTGCATTAAAATTTTTTTTGCGTGTTAATTGAAGAAAACCTGATAAATTGTTTTATTTTCTTTTCTCAATTGGTTGTGTAAGCTTTTTAGCGTCATGCCACGCCATCATTTGAGTCGAGATGAAATGTTACGGGCAGTTGGCATGTTACAAAACGGTGCTATTCAACGCGTCGTTGCTGAGTCTCTGGGCACAAGCCAAAATGTGGTATCCAGGCTGTGGTCACGTTATCGCGCTACTGGAGATGTGGCAGAACGACACACAGGTAGATATCGTGTTACCACTCAGAGACAGGATCGATTTCTCCAAATGACCGCCAGAAGACTACCCAATATCACAGCGATGCAACTAGTGCAAAGGCTCCAGGAGGGTCAGCAGCTGCTGGTGAGCGACCAAACCGTGCGAAGGAGGCTGCATGAAGTTGGTCTTCATGCTCGCAGACCGCTACGAGTCCCAGCGCTGCGACGTGGCAATCGCGGTAGGCGACTTTTATGGGCTCAAGAACATTTGACATGGAGTGATCAACAATGGTCATTGGTGCTGTTCACTGATGAGTCCCGCTATGGATTTCATCCAGATTCGAGACGAACACGCGTTTGGAGAACTCCAGGCAGGGTCAGCCGTCTCCGACATCCACAGGAGGTCCACTCTTACCAAGGCGGGACAATTATGGTGTGGGCAGGAATACGAATCGGCGGACGAACCCAACTCATTTGGATTCAGGGCAGCATGACTGCCCATAGATACCGTGAGGAGGTAGTAGAACGTGTCATTGTCCCGCTCAGGGCCCTAACGGGGCAAGAATTTCAGCTCATGCATGACAATGCACCTTCCCATACAGCGCGGCTGGTGAGGGCCGCCCTTCGAGAACACGATGTTCAGGTATTAGATTGGCCTCCACAGTCGCCAGACTTAAACCCAATTGAACACGCCTGGGACATGTTACAGCGATTTTCATACAGGGATTTTCCGCCCAACTTGACAACAGAAGAACAACTTTTCGAACATTTAAAAAGAACTTGGGACTGCATACCCCAGCAAGACATTGACACCTTAATTTTAAGTATGGAAAATCGTTGCCGCTGTGTGATTAATGTTAGAGGAGGAAATACCGATTACTGATTATCAGATTTGGTAAGATTTTTATTCATTTAATTCGATTGAATAATTTTATAAGAATAAAATGTTTTTGTTCACTCAGTAATTTTCTATGGCTTAATTAATTAAAGACTTTTATTAATTAGAAAAACAAAATCGCATCGTGTTGTTAATGTTTAAATATCGGCCATGAAATTATCTTTAATTCTTCCATTTACAGTCATAACAAAATGTTTATAGTTTTCTAGATAATCAATGAAATGTTCAATATCCCTAGATTGTGTTGATGTGTGTATATTTAGGTACACATTGTATGAGAACATTTATAAAATATAATATTATCTTTAATTAGTATGAGACTTATTTTGTTGGCAGATGTTTTATAAAAAGGAAATAAACCCTTTTGCTGAATGAGTATAAAAAAATTATATAATTATTCCCATGTTATCAAATTTATTGAATTTAAAATAGGCTATTAATTTATCTTAAAATGAAATGATCAATGAAGCATCCATAAAGATGTATAAAAGGAGCAGCTATGGCAGAAAACAGAACTTGACACCAGTCAATGACAAAATGATAGGATTTTTTTATTAGAACAGAAAATTAGACTTTTACTATAGTTTACAGTATAGTTCAGAGTTGGAAAAGGAAGATTAGTTGGTAGGAAAAATAAGTATAAAATACATGAAATTGTAAAAAAAATTCGAATTGCTTTAAAATTGACAAAGTTGTAAGAATTTAAACATCATGTTACATTACAAACCGCAGATAACGAGGTCCTGGGTTCAAATTCCGGGTCGGGCCAAAAAGAGACCTTGGGATATTTCAGTAAAAAGAAAAAAAGTATTAATAATCAGCCTAAAGTCTGTGAGTTGGCGATATTATATCCCTGTATCTCGGAGAGCACGTAAAGCCGTCGGGTTTGTACCTGACCTCTTTCCGCTCGCGTCGTTAGTAGTCCCATCGGTTCATCAGAGTGATGGAATAGAAAGTGCTCCTGTGTATGCAACACACTTGAGAACTACAATATGTCCTGCTCAGATGGCTAGTCTACCGGAATTCGGGTAAGAAAACATTATAATAATAATATCATGGGACAATATTTACACACGGCCATCTGATCCCAAACTAAGAAGAGCTTGTACTGTGGAAACCAGATCACTACATATACTACTTTTCTTTTGTAAATACATACTTGTATAGATAAATTACACCCAGACTCAGGACAAACAGACATGTTCATTCATGCACACAAATTTTTGTCCTGGGTGGGAATCGAACCCACGAACTCCGGCGTGAAAAACAAGCATTTGCCAACCACGCCAACAGGCCCGTCAATTAAAAGTACATTATTATTATAACATATGATGACACTTGTAATGAAGCCATGAAACCTCCATACAAACAGTCATATTACCATGAATGGGACAGAGAATCCCCACTTTGGTTTCTGAATTATATTTGTGCATTAGATTTTTTATTTAATTTTTTGACATCAGTATGATCTCAGATGAATATCAGGATACAGTATTTACTTATATTAAAGCAGGTTGAGTGAGAGATACCAAATGCTAGATTGACAATTTGAAAAAGACCAAACTGTTTAGGGCATATGTGAAAATAAATGTTTTGAATGCAAATTGTCATATTAGGACAATGAAAGCGGAATTTATTTTGCATCTTTGATGTATAATTACATTACATGATATTTAGCTAGAGTATTTTATTGGATTGTAAAGGCCGAATTCCGATGTAAGCGCCAACGACGCGACACTGTCAGTGGGATAACCATACTTTATCTGCACACCCAACTTTAGAAAGAATGGGGCGAGATAAGTGTTATAGAGAGAAAATGTAAGAGGCCTAGTTAATATTCAGATTTCATTTATTACTACCATAATGGCAGTATGTTACATTAAATGAAAAATGTTTTTTTATTTTCATTAATCTAAGCTTTGATTCAGTTAAATTGAAACAAGTGAAGGTTCAAATGAGGTTCTACTATAACAGTCATACTCTAGTATATATTTTGAACAATTGTTCATTACTCAATAGTTTATTGCAATAGTATACATCAATATGGTTATAACCCGAGATACGTAAAACTCCTCGTAAGTTATTATAATCTATTCAATTATATGAAAAGACGCAAAGGTATGTTATTCATATGCGTCATGATAGTGCTAAAGTCACGTCGATATTTTGTGCAGTGTTTAAATAAATATGTTAACTGAATATACTGACTTTTCTCGAAAGTGGTCAAGGTGTTTTTTGTGCGAATAAAATAGCTATCTTTATTCGAAGTTTTGCTACATCTCAAATTATTTGGCGAGACAAGCTGAGTATAGTGCTAGGTAGCTTACTTTAAACACTCATACTAGGTATTTTTGACAGCGTTACAACGTGTGTAATGCGAAAATTGAACAATGTTTGCTTTATTATAATATTACTGGTTTTTCTACGACATTCTAATTACCTCATGAGAAGTTAGGCATCACCTAGGATGACAGTAATATTAACTTAATTAAGCGTAAAACACGCTTAACACCTGAAATTCACGGTATCTGGAGGAGATTTATTTAGGTACGACGCCATCTTTTTTAATATATACGCTAAGATAAGCTAGTACGAAGTATTATACCATATCTTTCATGGTTTACAATAAAACTGGAAGGGAAGATATAATTTTATTTAAAATATTGCTATGCCTAATATCACCTATTGCCCTAAAAGAGTAAGTAAGTAAAAGAGTAAGTAATTTGCCTGATTCTAGAAAAATAAGTTTTTTGCTATGATTAATACTGTAAAAAGTCCATGTAGAGTTCAATACAAAATTGCATGTTTCTAAGTCACTCGGAACAACCCGTTCAACGTAGTTACACTATTTTGAAAATCTCCCCATTAACACGCTTCGCATTTAAGCCCCCTTAAATGCGAAGCGTGTTAATGGGGATACTTGGGAAATCAACGATATCTACGCGTGCGATCTGAGCGTGTAGTGATGCGTCTATGCAGCGCATTTTTTTATATCCCTGTATTAAGACTAAGCCACAAATAGAGCCTGACAGTGAAAACCAAATTTAATTTCCATACCAACAGTCGTATTGCGAGAATGGCAAAAGATCAAGGGCCAATTTATTTTTATTTTTTTCTATTGTATTATATTTGTTGCATTTTTAATTAAGACTAATGCTATCTTTAATAAATTTGACGACAGTCCGATCCCCTATTCACAAAATATTTAGATATTATGCTTATTTATCATTCATGAAAATTAATTATATTTAACTAATTCGTAATAATATCTTGATGAAAAGGAAATAAAGATAGACCTACTTTACATTTTTTACTAGCGCATATAGTTAAGATACATATTCTACAAATCAAGGTCCTAATCCTATGTATTCCCTTACTAAAAACCTCCAAGCTTCGAGTCTTATTCGCATTACAGTGTGAAAATTAATTTAAACAGCTTTGTCCGCGTGACCACTTGTCGCTTGCAGGCCACGCCTACTGGACCCTGTGCGATAAAAGTGACAATGATAAGTGTCAATCCGACGTGCATTGCTACTTTTATAATAATTGGCGTTTACTCTCTGCTATTCTGTCGTCAATTATTGTGTCGTACGTAAGCCATGGGTATTTTATATATGGAATGCTATTAAATGAATTAGAATAATGATTGGCGCTGCAGCGTTGGGGTCTGTTTGATAATAGTGGCAATAATTTTGTAATTATGAACTAATTAAATCTAACTCAATATTTTTTTGTCATAATTATAATCTCCTCCGGTCTCCTATACCTAATTGAAGAAGCACAAGGTGTTTAATTATTCTTATCAATTATAGGACGTAAGGTGTATTCCTTGTTGGCGAATTAAAATAAAAAATGAAACAAAATGTAGAGCATAACGTTATTTCTCTCTATGAGCAGCCAAAGTAGGCAAGGATCTTAACCTTAAAGAATACACTGCAGGTATTTTGTAATAAGTAAACACAGCTTAACAGAAAGATTTGTTCTCTACTGACCGTCAAGTGGGCCGTATAATGATTTGTCGACTTGGTATACAAAAAAATACAATGCTTTCACTAATACTTTTTAAATAGCGCCCTGGCCGTATATACAAATTATCTTGTTTGGTCATAACCACGCCGGTCGCGGTCATAAATCGGAATTGGACCTTATCACTGAATAAATAATTTATTGCAATTTTACAGCTGTTATGTGTTAGGTATTTCGTAGTTGTCAAATGGCTATTTACACAAACTAAAAACAACTAGGCATCAAATAACAATTTTACTGACTATCTAAACATTTTCAAGAGGTTTCGTTATAAACAAACCTATTTACATTTTTTTTATCTATTATTGCCCACAGTGCTTAACATTTTTATCTTTTTTTCTTTAACATCTTATAATTTCGTTAGGTATCCTAGTCCTTAATTGAAGCTTAATATGCTGCATAGGATTTCATTATATAATTATTGCCTTCTTTTGCCCTCCCATAAGAATGCATTACATAAATTAATATATGTAATGTAATATCAAATACTTTGTCTTAATATTTATAACCATTTTTAGGGTTCCGTAGCCAAATGGCAAAAAACGGAACCCTTATAGATTCGTCATGTCTGTCTGTCCGTCCGTATGTCACAGCCACTTTTTTCCGAAACTATAAGAGCTGTACTACTGAAACTTGGTAAGTAGATGTATTCTGTGAACCGCATTAAGATTTTTTGGGGGGTCGCCATACATAGAACTGAAACTAAAAAATTTTTTTCATTGTACCCATACATTTGGGGTGTCTATGGATAGGTCTTCAAAAATGATATTGAGGTTTCTAATATCATTTTTTTCTAAACTGAATAGTTTGCGCGAGAGACACTTCCAAAGTGGTAAAATGACTGCCCCCCCCCCCCTCTAACTTAAAAATAAGAGAATGATAAAACTAAAAAAAATATATGATGTACATTACCATAAAAACTAACAACGAAAATTGGTTTGAACGAGATCTAGCAAGTAGTTTTTTTTTAATACGTCGTAAACCGCAATTTGCATTAATTTAATCAACTGAAATACTTGCTGCAATGGAACCCTTCATGTGCGAGTCCGACTCGCACTTGGCCGGTTTGTTTCGTTCCATTTGATACATTATAAGTCCTTATTTAGTTTTATTACTTTTTCTATTTACCTGTTGGGTGTCTAACAAAAGAATAGTATTTTATATTTTCTTTAAGTCTTGTTATTTGTTTTAATATCATCTTCATTACATGTAGGATATTTTTTTAAGAAGATATAGTCGTAATGTTAGACACTATTTACTATTAACTTATGAAATATGAGGAAGTATCCTTATAATGATTAAGGCAAGTCCATAATATACAGGAGACCAAGTCACAAATGCCGGTTAGAAGTGAATCTGTCAAATGATATTCAACTGAATTTTTAATTCATGACAATTTATGTTAAGTTTACCGTAATCTATAGTAATATTGTTTTTGGCATACATTATAGATAATTCTATAGTAGGTATGCTGTGTTAACATGAATATATTCCAAATAACAACAAAAGCACTATGGATGCAATCAAAGTATTTTAGAATTTTGTACTCCCTAGCCGTGGAGTTGTTGTCTTGTCTTTTTATTTCAAATATTTGCAGTTATTTTTATGTTGACTAAATATTTAGATTTTCTACATTTCTATGTTATTATTTGAATTTCGTGAACTTGATATTGACTTTCTAAGAAGTACTATTTAGTGTATAGACGTTTCATGAGTTTTTTATGAGACAACTAGTTATCTTAGCTTATCTTATCGCAAAACGGGGTGAATAGATCTTGTTGCCTTCCTTCACCTCTGGTTTTCTATACACCTTGTTATGCCGTAGAAATGGTACCTAAGATTTCTTTAGTATAAAACAGACTCGTATAATTACATCAATTACGTGCTTTTCATGTATATAAAAAAAACATTATTTATTAGCAGTTCAGTTGTATGATTTACGGTGATAGCCGCTCTAGGCAATGCCTATATCCAGGCTGGCGATGTGATACGTTTACCTACTGGCTAGGATATACCTACCTACCTTATTCTCGTAATACTTTGGTTCTACATATTAATATAGTGTTACTCGTTTAAATCTTATTTCGTTATTGCATTACTCTCGTGACCTTTAATTTTTCATATGGTTTTCTCTCACATGTGACCTAATATTGTTGATAGATCATAGGACTGTCTAACGTAAAGTTACATGATTCCTCGGTCCCGTACAGTAGGATGGTGTTTACTGTCATCAAAATGACTTCCGCATATTTTTAAGTGTACTTGCATCCACGTAACCAAGTGTAAACATCGTTTTCAAGTGTATGCCTCTCTTATTATGATAATTTAGAACTGCGGTGTTCCCGCACCTAGTATCCAAGAAAGCTATGCTACAGCCAAAAATGCAATCTTATTGAAATGAGAATAAGTTTTGGGCTTCAGAAAAACAAACTCCGCCTTGTCCAGCAGTATAGCTTCTGCATCTGGTAAAGCATCCAGCTAGCGCAGAAGAGCTTGTTAGAAATAATTCATTTTAGTTTGACCATGGTGGGGCTTAGTCTAAAGCTAGAAACCTCTTATTTATGAAGTTAAGTTTCCCAAAAGGGTACTGGAGTCAGTTAATTGAGTGCCTCCAGTACTTTTGGCTCTTGCTAACCAAAATCACTGCTCAAACTCTTGCCCATTCTGGACTACGACTACGCTTCATGCCTGCTATTTGGATGCTACTGACATTCTATATTTGAACATCTCCTGCCATAGGTCTACTGGAAGAGATTTATTTGGAAATAATCAACTCGATTAACACAATCTATTTCTCTTATGTCTACTTAATTAGCTTTTTCTGTGCACAAACATATTTAATACGGTTTCCGGCACTGATACCTGACACAATAGTAAAAAATATCGAAGCGCCAACTTTAGGCCTATCCAAAGTTAAAGGGATACCTTTATAATCAAAAAGAAGTCTACTGTCTACTACTACGTCCAGTCAGAGTATTATAATCGTAATATAGTGCTAGTTAATAATGTAACCGTAAGCGATCAGACAATATCAAAGCTGTTGATAGATAAGATAGTTCCGAGGAAGTAACTTGCATTTATATGCTTGGGGATTTACCAGTGCACTAGGGACACCCCCGTCGAGCTTATAAATCAACAGTACCAAACTTCCATTATTTGTTAGTGTCATGTCCCCTCAATCTCATACTGTGGGGGTGCATAGAAATCGTCCCAAGAGATCATCTATCCGAGAACGGGCAGAAATATCTCTATGTACTATTAGCACTATACTGTGACCAGACGGGTTGGAGATCGCCAGGCGTGTCGATTAGTCAAGATCGAAATGATGGACGAAATTCCACTGGAGATTCTTGGGGAGGTTTTTCTCTGGCATTGAACGTCTTTCGGCTGATATGATGATTTGGGACTCTTGTTAATAACTGTATACTTTAGGTATCTTTAATTTTAATTTCTTTATGCCTACTCATACCAACAACTCGTGGACCTCTTTGGGAAAATTAAACTATAAGGTTGTTTAATTTTCCTAAAGAGCTCCATGAATTGTATTAGTATGCATAAAGAATTTAACACAGTTCCATGGAGAGAGTAGATTTTTAATATAAATATTTATTATTTTGACAACAACAGAAGACATTCTAAACAAATGCTGAATATTGGACACAGTCCAGAATTGTGTGTGGCTTATATAGATTACCACATTATCTAACTATCACACAAATTCATTGAGTATCTTAATATTGATTGCAACAATATTTTTATTGCTATGGCTTTATAAGTACTAGACATAAATTATTTATTTTTAACAATCATTCGCCGATACTAATGCTATGTTTATGAAGCTGTATCAATATGCGACGAAAACCTAATAAGCCAATTATTTTTTGGAATAGTTCTGATTTGGTACTTTTGTACGTGACCTTGTTTTCTGTATGAAGCTATTACTCAAGATATTTTCTTCTGTTACTTATTTACGTGATTACCGAAATCTTTACTATATATTTACCCAGTACTTGCAATTCAATAGTGCCCTAATTATCTTTTATATTCCACAGGCCCTTCATAGAGTCAGTTCATTATTCATCATTTTGAGAAATGTGCTGAAATATGTTTTCTTGGGCCCAATTTTCAATTGGTAAAATTTAGCATGAGAGATGAATATCTATTCACTTTAAAACAAAGTTAACTGCCCTTGTGGTGAAGTGGTTAAAGCGGTTGGTGGCCTCGTGTTTCGGCTTCAAGTCCCGCATAGTACAAATATTTTTGTGTGACCCATTAATGGTCATTTTCACTCTGGGTGTCTTTGTGTCCGCGAATTACATTTTTATAAATACTCCCTTGATACATCGATCCAGTTCCTTAGTGTGGGCGTTGTTATTATAAAAGAAGAAGAAATGCTATGGATGTAAGGACTTCAAATTAAGTTATTAACTCTTATATGAATGACAATTTTTTTATCCTTTTCTGTTCATTTTGCCAAAAACCTGAGTTAGTTGACCATAATCCAAATAGGTAACAATAAATAATAATTAATGCTGAAAATTAGGCTGACGATGTTTCTATGTATGTAATGTCATATTCAATCAGTTTGCTACAAAATACGTTATTAGGTGCGTGAAAATGCATAGGTCTCATAAGTTCAAGATTATTGAGATAAAAAATATACATACTAACCATAAGGTTCACTTGTTGTTATTTCATGTTATAATCAAAATTAATCAATAATATTATGTTGTTCTAGATATCGGCCAACTTATTCCGCACTCTACCACCGAGTGAAAACCCTGATTTCGACCCAGAAGAAGATGATCCCACTTTGGAGGCCTCATGGCCACATCTTCAACTAGTCTACGAATTCTTCCTGCGCTTCCTCGAGTCTACCGACTTTCAGCCCACTATTGGCAAGAAAGTCATTGACCAAAAATTTGTATTGCAGGTAAATTTAACATTTATTTGTTTAATTTGCAGATTTTAATCCTTATATTTCGCACACAAATGTATGCCGTATAATTGCTAAACTGTGCTCACCTTACTATATCATAACATGGAGTGCCAGACAGACTATCAAATTCTACTACCACCGCAATCGGATGGGATAAACAACTCTAAGTCGATTGTGGTGGGTTTACAACATAAAATTTTCGTCTGCTGCACTGAGAAAGTAGTCGTAGATTCTTACTGATAATACAGCTATGGGGTAGGTAAGGCTGTCTTGAACTATATGTGAATTTAACGCTTACTGCAAACGTGTCAAAATGTGTCTCATTAATAAATCCTACAAATAAATGCGAAAGTTTGTGAGTATGGATGTGCAGATGTATGGATGTTTGTAACTCTTTCACGCCGTCTACCGAACGGATTTTGATGTAACTGTAGTAATATAGCGTATATATCCGAATAACATAGGCTGTAATTTACAAATTTTAATGCGGGTAAAACCGCAGGGCACAGCTAGTATATAATATGCGCTGTTTGACGTAAAAGATGATTAATTAACGCCCAAAAGTGTCACGTCCGTGGGCGTAGCGCGCACAGCACCATCAGTGTTTAATGAAATAGTGTGCGAGAAATGTTTATGTAAAAAAAATTTCGTGTACTTTTCTATTGTTTTCTGAAAGACGTTTGTCGTGCTTGTAATTGTGGCATCTCTGGTCCTGCAGAGTGAGATCTACTATTTAATGTGAATATATATAGTTGGGAAAACTAATGTGGCTACGTGAACCCGTCACGGACGTCGTATAACATCTAGTGTATGTAATTATTCTAAACTGCGATAAATTACGAATAATAACACACATAATTTTATAAATAATTTTACGTGATTGAGATAATAAATTAACGTTATATATTTTTCTATTTATTTTTTTTGCAATTGTGGAGTATTGGGAGAGGCCTTTGTCTAGCAGTGGGCGTCTTTCGTTTGATATGACGATGATGATTTTTCTAAGTAGTTTAGTAAGGTTACTACATTTTATTGGTAACATAATTAACGCACATCCTGAAAATAGTTTGTTCAAAATCGTTTACTGAATCGAGTTATATCATTTTTAATATAGGTAGGTATTTTTTTTAAATAATTAAAAATACGGAAATTATTGTCTTAGTAGCCCTGTACAGTCAAAACAAATTGAAATGGACCGTAAGTCAAGGTAATAAGACTTTTAAAATCGCAGTTTTATTTGTATTCATACAAATTCCATCATTCAATACAAAATAAAGAAAAATAAACTTTATTATATATACATGTTAAATTAAAAATTCAGTGTATGTATTATGATTATAACATAATATTCTAATTGGGGTGCTTGAGGGTGTGCGTTAATTACGTTACAAGTTGTATATATATTGAGACAATTATCACACTGCCGAATGATACTATACTAAGCAGAGCCTGTACTTTATTATTATTTACACTGATACATTAGCAGCTTAAAACTGATGCGTGTATTTTTATATATTCAAGTATACTTTCTTTTTTATTAAATCAAATTAATAAAGTTGAATAAATAATAAGTTAAGTAATGATATGGTCCCGTATGTTTTTAAACAAGTTCACTGAAGGCGCATTGATCACACTTGTGGATGCCCGTTTGGCAAATATTATCTAAGTGGATTGCTTAAAGCTGAAGGACTTCGAAGTTTAAACGAGTGTCCTCTCAGATGCTTTTTTTGATTTCTTATATAAATGTTGGTCTACTCATGACAGTAATAATGATTAGTGAGTACTTTCCGCCTTCTTTAGGCCGAGGTTATTGAAGCAATTTTCAGAAGATTTTAGTGCCTCTACATTGTACTCTTTCAAGTAGCTCAATGACTTTCCTAAAGTAAGGGTTCCATATCTGAAATGCCTATTCTAATAATGGTCGAATGTAAGGCATGTAATTTTTTAAATTAATGAAATTCTTAATTATAATATACAACTGATTGTTATTATGTGAGTTTTCCATTTTAAATAAGAGGTAATATGAACTCCCAAGTCTTTCTGTTATTCGACCACTTTTAATGCATTATTATTTATTGTGTACGGTTTTCTAGGGTTATTATTACCAACATGTAGTATTGTGCATTTTAATTAGTTTCGGGTTATTAACCGGTTTTGTGTCCATTGAACAATATTATTTAGGACTTTTTGAATAAAATTGTGAGATCCCAAAGAATAACCCATTATCTTTCAGTCATCTGCAAAGTCTTAAATCAGTCTAAAATCTGTAAATAGGATCGGAGCGAGTACTGATACATAGCGGTGTACCACAAGTGACACTGCTATGGTTCAGAGTGCGCTTGTAAAATGTACTTAACTAAAAATGTACTTTGAAGGTCCTGTTTGATAGAAAGTCGTCTATCTAATAAAGAAGATAGGAGAAGGTATGTTGTCGAAGGTCCCAGTTTTTAATCCACGAGCGTCCGCGTCCGCATCGGCAGATGTTTCTGGTATAACAAACATTATTATGTTCCAGCTTCTCTTTTCGTGCTCGTATATTTCCAATACTACTATTTCCAAGATTGTACTAGTGATTTTAACTTGTGTACAATCCCGGCACATGTACTTTAATATCGGCGATTGTAACATTACCACTCGCAATTCAGTGACAAGCAAGCCACTACACAAAATACATATTTGCTTTTCACAACGGTGACACGTAATTTTAGGGGTTTTACTTTAGGTATAGCTTTTTCACACTTTACGCAAACATCCATTTTAAATACATTTCCAATGTATTTTTCAACAATTTTTACACTAATTCCCTGTGTTTGGGTGTATTAACACTTCCACAAGTAAATCAGTCATCATTAATAGTGAATATTCGATGTTTATCTTTCTTAATTAATGAAAATGAATATTACTCATATAAAGTTGGCGAGCTCGTGTGTTATTTAAATGGAACACAAATTTTAATCGTCAGTGATAAATGTAGATCAGCATTAATCACAAGAAACAATAAAACTTTCATTTCTAAGATAAGAATAATCGTCTAATCCAACTTTTTAAGATTCGGCAGACAGTGAAGGCTGTAATAGGTTAAAAGCTATATCTGTCTGTTTCTCCTTTGCATCCTATCGCTGAAATGAATGGACAGACCACATAGGTAGATTAATAAAGATAGTTCTAGCACAGAATAAAAAGTACTTACGTAGTTCTAGGCTCAGTCTATACTTATTTATGTCGGGTTATTGTACCTTCCAATACACGTATATAATCTTATAAAACTAGTTAAGTGTGATCTATGTGTATGTATGAGCCTCTTAAACGTCTGTATTCGAAGGGTATTTGAAATACTACATTTAGTGCAATTTTAGGCGCAGCAAGTAAAAAACCAAGGAACTATAAACACTATAAGTATAATTTAATTAGCCTTTGACTGGCACAGACATGTATAGATGACAAACCAAAATGTGCCCAGGACGCCACGGCCCTCATGGCCATAGTCCCATGCCATGTCGAATGGCGGTCGAAATGTAAAAATAATTAACTTTATACAAAATAAAAAAAACACCAGGATATTATTATTATTATTACCTTTAGGAACATACTACATCGTTTTCGTATTGTTCATCATCATTATTATAATAATACGAAATGCTTATTTAGTAGGTCATTATTGGTTAAATCAGTATAATCTTCTAATTACGCTGTACCGAGCTAGGAAGATATAGTAGCTATTTGCTTTCAATGGCTAACCATTAAGTCGGCCCATTAGGCTAGCCGTCACAGTGTCCATTTTAGACAATAGTCTGATTGGGCCGGTGCACCTCATTCACTCTTCATCATTACGTTTCTGCGATGGGTGTTATTCAAAAATTTTAAAATTATTTATTCCATAAAAATATTACATTTTGTGTGGAATCGTCAATATTTTTTACCCTACCGTGCAGTGCATGACGTGGCAGCTACTGTGAAACGCTGCCAGAAAACTCAGTAGCAATCCTTTTTTAAAATATTTATTTTTTAACATATATTTACATTTTATTTAAATGTGTTAATTTAGAGCGAAGCAATCTCAAGCTGTTTTGTCACTTAAATAATCAGAAGTATTATTAAGCCCTGCTATACAATTTGGCTTTGGATTGGTATAATTAAAGCTCAAAGTCAAATGAGTTAAAAAAAAAGGTCCTAATTAGAGGAATTTTTAATTGCCGGCTAAATATCAACTTTATGACAAATACTTATATCTTTTTTTGAATCAAAGAAACTACATATTTAAATTGAGTATAAGTTATCGAGATTCTGTTTTTTTGTTTTTTAAGGTTTTTGAGATCACTTTTATTGCTCGAAGTCACGTCAAATAATATCTTGTTTGGGTGCCAAACAAGTTATTTCAATATAATAAGTAGTCAAGTATATATTAATCACAATCTCGATATCAATAAATTCAGCTGTTTTCAATTTTTTAAGGATATTGTTGGCATTACCCAAAGTTACAATCCTCGCGTAGTACAATATTGACGTAGTAAACAAAGATCTGTCCCCAGTATGCAAAAGAGTTTATAAATGACTAGATATACTCAAGATAAAAATCGTGAAAGGCTGATACGCATTAACGTTACACGGTTTTGTATATTTCCCTCTATGATAACTGTAAACATGCACATTAATGCCTGTGACTACATCTATTGGAAATCCTACGTATACTACGACGAGATTATGTTTAAGCCGAACTGTATTACATACCTGGGTGCACATAATGCGCTTGAGATCGATTTGTCAGACCCTAATATAGTACTTCAGGTTGTCATATTTTGTAGGTTTTCGGCGTTCAACCGATGCAAAGCATTCCATTTAGCGCCAAGTTCGAGCCGGACACGCATATCGTACCGTACTTTTTGTGTGATTCTGTACCAAGACGAGACTAATCTAAGTTGATTTGTGAAGATTTTTTAAGATCGATCTATTACGTAGTCAACGTACTAATATTTCGTATTTTTTTCATAATCCTCGCGTCGTTTAATTTCTTACACCGCGGATATCAAAATTCGTATTTTTTTAGTAGAGGAAAGAACCGTTTTAATTAGCACCAAACTACTGTTTATAGTTAGGTTTATTCAATTCTATATTAATATGAACCAGTTGTGCCACGCGGTTTTACCCGCGTTAAATTATAGCCTATGTGTTAATGCAGGGTGTCAGCTAACTCCATACCAAATTTTATTAAAATCGCTTCAGCCGTTTAAACGTGAAGAAGTAACAAACATACACACTCACACACTTTCGCCTTTATAATATTAAGTAGGATTAGTGTGATTTATCTATTACTGACTACGTTCTAATAATTTGTAAAGTTTTACATAATCGTTTAAGTTCTAACACCGCGGATGTGAAATTCGTAGTTTTTTGGAGAGCAAATATCCGTTTTATTTAGCTACTACTAACTACTGCCAAACTACTGTTTATAGTTAAGTATATTCAATATAAAAATAGAATTGAATAAACCTAACTATAAACAGTAGCTTGGTGCAAAATAAAAAGGATTTTCGAAATGTCATATTTTTATAGAATATTTCTATTGGAAGATGCTGTGATAAAACAACAATAGCTGTAGCTGACGGACGGTCCGCCCACTGTGATTGAGTCGCGCCTTAAGGTTTCCTTTACAGCTATATAAGGACTTAATAACATGACGAGTTTCTTAAGTAACGTAACGCTCACTAAAGCGGTGGATTATAATACACTTCTCAAGTATTCATTCAATACTTGAGAAGTGTATTGACCAATCAAATCGCTTCTTAACTTTGTACTCAATGAGTATCTCACACTTGAAATTGGTTTATAAATACTGTCCTAATAAAAGATTTTTGTAAATGTATCTTGAGAAGTTTTAATAGGTGATGAATGAATGGAATTTGAAATAATGGAAATTTTAGGCTTGACTTATACTCATCTATATGTATAAAAATCAATTGCTGTTCGTTAGTCTCGCTAAAACTCGAGAACGGCTGGACGGATTTATCTCTCTATCTTCTCTTGTAATGTTCGTGGAGGTCTAGGGAAGGTTTAAAAGGTGAGAAAAATTCCAATAAATGTCGGGAAAACCCTAAAACAGCCCTTTTCTTTTTCCCATATAAACGTTTTCTAAAACAAAAGTTTAGGTCTTTAATTTATCGATTGATGCAGTACGAAGCCTGCCGGGTCAGCTAGTATTTAAATATTTTTTTCTTCTAATTAATAAAATATGTTTTTTGTCCTATAGCTTTTAGATTTGTTCGATTCGGAAGACCCGCGCGAGCGTGACTTCCTAAAAACGGTGCTTCATCGCATCTACGGCAAGTTCTTGGGGCTGCGAGCTTTCATACGGAAGCAGATTAACAATATATTTCTACGATTTGTTTATGAAACGGAACATTTTAATGGAGTCAGTGAACTTTTGGAAATACTGGGCAGGTAAGGTCGTTTTTTTGTAATCTTATTTATATTATTCCTTGTATTATACCTCTAGAGGTTTCTAGAGATTACAAATTCACCTTCTGAATGAAGTTATCTGGCCCTTAGTCGAGCGGCCCTGACTTACGAGGGTCCAGGGTCGGACCAAAAGATGTCGAAAGTATTTTTCTGGAATCAAAACACCCTGTAGTCACTTGAACTGCGAAGTTAGTTGTGTCAAGCGCCCATGTCTCGGAGACCACGTAATACTGTTGGTCATACGACTGATCTCTCCCCGGTTGTGATGGATAACTGTCCCACCAGATTTTGATTGTGAGTGCACCTGTGTTCGCGCACACACTCATGCACGCATATGTTCGGCCGACAATAGGGACTATCTAACTAGGCTAGTAATAAATAATATCCTGGGACATTATTTACACACCGCCATCTGATCCCTAACTAAGCTGAGCTTGTATTATTTTGTAAATATACAGTTATATACATAATTACACCCAGACTCAGGACAAATAGACCGGTCTCCATTGTCGGCCAGGAGAACAATTAATATATTTTTAAATTTTGTTGACACATTCGACGTTTTCCACTTCCGAGGAGACAAATACTTTTATTTATAATATACTAGTTTACACAACCAATCCTAATTTATATTTAAATTTGATGTTTGCAAATCGATTGTTATGTGGACTCTAGATCAGGGTTCGCCAACTTCCGGGTTGCGGTGTACTAAAACTTTTGCCAGATTCTCAAATGAAACTTTAATACTGTGAATGCGACTCACGGAGTAATATTCTATCTCACCCTAAGCCCTAGTCTTGCTTGGTGGTAAGCGTAGAAAATTCAAGAAATTGGGATTTTGACCCCTCTTTTTAAATGTGCGTGTGGAAGCTAGCCAGGCTGATCATATAATTTGCATTTATTGACTTTTAGTACACAATATTAATCTCAGAGTGCAGCAAGGAAGTATCGTATTGTACTGTAACTTGAAACTGAAATAATATGTTTGCTTATAGCTAAGTTTATCATTTTAATAATTTATATCTTATTAATAATATAACCTGACTGCTTCGTTTGTTGCTGATAATGATTGAGGTTTTGGGTTGAAATCCCAGGCCGGTTTAAGTATGCGGTATTGGGATTATCCATCGAAAGAAAGCCTTAGAAGCTGACCGGGAACAGTTGTTGATTCATAGTTGTCGAATGGGGTGCTCCGAGCCTAGGACACCGCGTAAAGCTCTCGACCCAGCGCTTAATCTTTTGAGAAATGATAGTCCTATTGTATCTGCACTCTCTAAAAAAGGGTGCTATAAATTTGGAGCCTTTGTCTTTCTAAGGCATCTAATGTGACTTATAATACATATCAATGCACGGTCATTAGTCTTTTTTTAAGAAAATCCCATTAACCTATCCAAAGTTACAATTATTTCACTTAGTTATGCCTGATGGGTTAGTTATTTATTGTATGACAGAGATCATTTAAGATTCATACGAATATTAATTGCTATTCCAGTATAATCAACGGATTTGCACTTCCCCTGAAGAGCGAGCACAAACAGTTCCTGGTGAAGGTGTTGCTGCCGCTGCACAAGGTGAAGTGCCTGTCGTTGTACCACGCGCAGCTCGCCTACTGCGTGGTGCAGTTCCTGGAGAAGGACGCCACGCTCACGGAACACGTCGTGCGCGGCCTTCTAAAATTCTGGCCCAAGACATGCTCACAAAAAGAGGTAACTTGCCCTTGTTCAGTATCTTATTAACTCTATCTTATATACCCCTAGTCACATACAAATCCGAATTAGAACACATTTGGCCAATAAGTCAACCCTGCTCCGGAAACGTAAAATCGGCTGCTTTGCGCCAGATCTTTCTCTGGTTCTCGTTAGATTCTTGATACATTGGATTGTGAATGACAGCAAAGAATATCAACAACCCATCATCATCCCATCGAGGGCGTACATATCCTCCCGAGGGAATACGTACTAAAGACCGAACAGCAATTTTTCTCTGTGATATATAACCATCATGCGGTGATCGCCAACCCATCTGTCAATTATATCCCCACATCCACATCACCCTTCTTGGGAAAGGATTTTGAGCAAATTTGAACTGGATATTATAACCGTATTTGATCGCCATCAGCGATCATTCTAATGAGGAGCATACCATAATGAAGGCTATTGACGGTAAAGTTGTGTTCCAAACAATTTAAGATTTCTATACAAGTATAAAACATTTACATTGTAGTATACCTATAAACAGAAAACTTAAGAACATAAATTTACTGCAATATACGATAATGCCGTTAAGCTCTCACATGGACCAATACTTTGACCACTGTTCTTCATAATATTCATGAATGACCTAATTCCTTACGTCACTGACATAATACCAAATTTAATTAAAGTCGACGATATTAACACCATTAAGCCCGCTGATAACAATAGCATAACAAATATAAGGGTCCATAAACGATACATCATTAACAGCTTATAAGTCAATACCAAGAAAACAAACCACAAGTCAAAATAATGACAGATTTATTGTAATATTTGTGAAAACTTTTAATTGGCCTTCATCTTTTATTTTTATTCTAGCTGTAAGTTTTCTAAAGCAATAAAATAAAATATGAAGGAGACAGATTGAAGTGAAATGAAAAAATTGATTGTTTAACTTATTTCTCAAAAGGAAAAAGTGCATTTATTTCAATCTAAACATACATGTTAGTGTCAATTCCACATTTCCTAACTTTGTTTTGACAAACTTTATAAAAACCGAAACTGTTTACTTAGGAATAAAGTTGTTGTTTATTTTAGATGTAAACATTAATTATAAGAAAATAATGCATATTATTTATTTACATAAATGTATGGTTACATACAGTATCAATTTATTTAATTATGAGTACAGGCATTAAGTACACATATTGCATTTTTTAACAACCGCCAGTTACCATATTAATTCTAGTACTAAATTAAAGGATGATCTGTTAACAAACACTGGAGAAGTTAAAATTATATAACATATTATATACAAAAAGGACCATAGAGTGGAATTAGGAATCTTCTAATTTTTGACTTGAATATGACAAGTAGTCAGATCTCTGGATTCATACCTGTTACCAAGTGTGGGGAATTTTATGACTTATACAGTAAGAATAAAGACTATTTCTGTGTGTGGTAGATGAAAACATTCCAAATCATAACTGTTGTTGGTAATTTCATAAAATATTTGTGTTTTTCAGGTCATGTTCTTGGGTGAAATTGAGGAAATATTGGATGTGATTGAGCCAGCTCAATTCGTCAAAATACAGGAACCGTTGTTCAGACAAATAGCTAAATGTGTATCCAGTCCACATTTTCAGGTGAGTTATATTTATTTCTGAGTAAAATTTTATACAGTTTATAACACCTCCAATTCTGACCTACACTGAATTTATTACAATTGCATTTTGCTCCTACTCCAAATGTCTCATATTATTCATAAGGACAATTAATTCAATTTAGCCTCTGGTTGCTTGCATAACTTACTTGTAGCTGATCCATTGCCCAATGTACTCCGGCAACCTAATTCAGAGACAGGAATAAAATATGTCTGTCAGTTTAATGCCATGATCTGAGGAAATGTAAGTAGTTGGTGACATCTGTTTTATTCGCGTAACAGACTGGCAGCAATGTTGTGAATTCTGTACATATGTATATACGTACATATACATATGAAATAGACATGGCATACTTAAAATTGTCAATCTAATTACACTGCAACATTTCAAATAATTCCTGTTGTTGCTGTGTGGCTGACGGCATAAAATATCGCGTGGGGGCTTAGAATTCATCCCGAGGGAATTTCTATCAGAGGACGGGCAGCAGCGTCTCTGTGTGTACTATTACCATCATACTGAGATCGCCAACCCGTCTGCTTAGCGTGGCGATTATGGCATATCCCTCCAAATGATGGACTCCATTGTGGAAATCTTTCGTGGAGACCTTTGTCATTCGGCTGACATGTTAATGTCAAATAATTATACACCAGAGTGCCAATAATTATTTTGAATTATTCTAATTTGTTTGATATAATAGGGGATGCACATAATTATAACACTCGACATAGGCACAGGCTACGTACAAATAAACATCAACTTTGCAAGTCAGAGAAAACGGCCCAAGTAATTGGACCTGGCGTTTATAACCGGCTACCAGGTCAGATCAAAGATGCAGTTTCCACCATGATCTTCAAAAGCAGGCTCAAAATTTGGCTGATAGATAAAGAATTCTACGATTTTGACTCTAGAGTTTATGAAATTACCTATAACTTAATTTACTACCTATTAGTTATTTAATATTGCGACATAAATTATTTGCTTGTACACGAATTATTATTATTTATTTATAAAATTATTAATTGTAAATTGTAATGCTCTGACTTGTAACTATTGTTATCAATTAATAAATGAAATGAAATGAAATAATGACACGCTTATTGCTATCGGAGAAGAGTCACTTTGCTAAAAGTTCTATTACTTATAAACACACAACACGCTACATGCTTTCTGCATAGCATGTAGCGTGTGAACGCATAGGTTAACGCCATATGCCGATGACGTCACTTATAAATGTCCGTAAAGTTTAAGGCCACGCCTGCAAGGGAGGTCGTGACGTAACATGTTTGCCTTTAGTGTGCCAGCTATTTGCGTTAGTCTCTACTCTTTCTTGCTTGAGAGGGTAGTCAAAGACAAGTTCTTAACACGAATTAAATATTAATTTCATAAATAAGAAGTAAATCCCATTCAGGTACAGGTTCTCACTTATACACAATATTACACATTAAAATTGTTGTTAGCCAATAGATCCAACCTTTTTAGTGTTAAGTTTTCTCGACTTTTACGACCTATCTTATGTGCTCATAAGATAAATCTAAGGAGTTCAGTAACATACTCATTAGCACACTTTCAGTCAGGAGGTAGTCGGTGCTGGTAATAATGGTATCTGTGAAGTCCTTTCAGGGAGTTAGTCCGTAATTTCAATGGTTGAAGGCATTAGAAGGAATTAAGAAACTTCACTTACACTGTAATGTTAGTTCTAGGTTTCCCTAAACAACTTAAAAGTATGACTCTGGAGACAACCACACATAGCAAATTTCAATCGCAAGCCGCCGACCGCAGGATTTCTATAGTTTTGTATATATTGCTTGCCGTTACATCCTACATTGGTCGCTGGTAGCACGTTGATAGTGAATTTTCTTTTAACAAGAATAAGATCCGTTTTTCCTTCTACTCATAAAAAAACTAAAAAAGATAAGTCAAAAACGGGAAACTTGGTTCCTTCTACAGACACAAGACTGACTGTAGAAAGAATAATGTTGGAATTGTGGTTCATGGCTGTGGGTATGTTTCAATCATACCGACTGCAGACGTCAAGTACAGCAGTATTCGGCCTCTGATACCTGCAGTTGTGATAGGCCTCTTCTTCTCTGTCGTTACGCACTTGGCAGAGTGGTCGTGGTCACATCGAGGCATCCACGCCGGTGGTAAAGGTGGACACAGCTTTCCGCACGATCTCCCGCCATCACTCTGTTGGCGGAATGTCTGGCGTAGGCAGATACGCAGCTTCCTACTGCAGTTTTAACTTGGTCAGTCCAGTGCACAGGACTCTTCTTCAGGTTCTCCACTTTTCGTTGTACAACCAGTCGTTCTCTGGAGTCGTTATCCCGTCCAGCGCGATGTCCGAAGTACTGCAGTATGCGCGACCGTATTATTATGGCCGACAGACGCTGCGTGATGCCGAGCTCTTGGAGTATACAATTGTTAGTTCGTGCGGAACTCCGTCCACAATATCCCGAGCATCTTCCTCCAGCTTCACATCTCCAGAGCATCTATCTTTCCCTTTTCCAACTCGCGCAATGTCCATGTCTCTGCTGCGTGAAGGAAAATGGGGAATACAATCTGGTTTTGGTGGTTTTAGTAATATGACGCCCCTGCTGCCTTTGAAATCATACTTGAATATGTATCAACAATTTATTATAATGGTAAATTATGTTTTCCAGGTGGCTGAGAGAGCACTATACTTTTGGAACAACGAATATATAATGTCGCTGATGGAAGAAAACAATCATGTGATAATGCCTATCATGTTCCCCGCGTTGTACCGGATCAGCAAGGAACATTGGAATCAAACTATAGTGGCGCTCGTCTACAATGTGCTAAAGACATTTATGGAGATGAATTCTAAACTTTTCGATGAGCTCACTGCTAGCTATAAAGCGGAAAGGCAGAAGTAAGTACACATTATGACAGATACATTTTCAATCTAATGTCTTATCTACTTTGGTTGAAAGTAATCGAAGTGACGCTTCATCCCTCCATCCATTATTTATATTAAAACTTGTCCACATTATTTAAAGAAAGTTTTATGATATTGTGGAAGTATATTTATGCTTTTGGGCGAATATACATTTTTTCATGATATCGGGTTTTGGTGAACTTACCATTCACGCGTCAATTAAGAATGATATCTTTACAGTTGCTTAAACCATTTGCTTGTTATATTGAAACAAGTCTTTTGACTGCTCGTGTGGCGATATTGTTAAGGCATCCCTCGAGTTTCGGGTTCGATTTCTGCCCAGGAAAACTATTATTGTGACTGCTAGTTGATTGAACTTTGGCTGTTCTTTGTGTCCGTGCATAACATGTTTATAAAGCCCTCCGTGATACACGGATTTATATTTCTTTAAGGCTTTAACCAAAAAATGTTCGATCACAATTTTTTGGGCAGTACTAAAATGACCTGTTTGTTTAAATTGTTATTTGTTAACTAATGAACAGATAGACTGCAGAATTGTCCCCATTTAATTTACCTTGGTTTGAATGACTTAGATTGTGCTAAAGTTTACTGAAGTAAATGTTAATATTTCATTGAAATATAAACATTTAAACAGGTACTGACAAGAACTGGGATCGATATATTGCGTAATTAAAGTCGTACATGGGTGGGGAATGATAATGACTTGGCTCGTATGTACGAGGCATAGATTACGGACCAAGTGTGACCTGAGTTGTGTCCCGCAGAGAGAAGAAGCGCGAGAAGGAGCGCGACGAGCTGTGGAAGCGGCTGGGCGAGCTGGAGATCAGCGCGCGCGGCCCGCCCAAGTGATGGCCCCGCACCACCCCTCCACCTAGAATAATGCGATTCTATTTGTTTTCAGCTATGTATTCATATTTTCTATTCGATTACATTTTTGTTAATGACGTTATTAATTTTTAATACCTCTAACGGTCGGTCGGCCGGCGTGCAGTCGGCTCGTCCGCTCGTCGCGTCGTCGACCCGCCTTCGGTGTCGCTGCAAATTACTAATAGTGCTAAATGTTAATATGTCCGCATCCCGATGCACCGTCGTCGTTGCGATTATTACTATTTTATATACGTTTACATAGGTCTCTAGTTTACTTTAGGATTTTTTAATATTGTTAAATTGTTTAAATAAGTTAAAGTTGTATGTATTATTGATGCATGATCGATTGTAACGCATTTCGGATCACCGATAGATGTATTAATCGGGCACCCAGCTTTGGCTGAATATGATTGTACAAAATGGAAGATGTAATTTGTTTAGTGTCCGCGGGCGGCGCGGTGCGGCCGGCGGGCCGGCCGACTTGCCCGCGCCCGTAGATCTACGTATGAAATTTTCATTTAAATTAGATGCTCGATTCAATAATGTAATTTCGTCGTACTATCATTTTGTATAGTTACATAGTGTAAATAGGCATTTATTTATTATAAATTTATAGCAGTGTGATTTCTATACATAGCTGCGGGAGTGGAACACTTTTAATTGGGCAAAATCGGTCTGAGCGAACTGGAGAACTATTCATGTATCATGCATACAGCTCGGTAAAACTAAAAAGTTAATTTGGATTATATTGGAGTAGAACAATGCTAAAAGTAGATATAATAATTTGTAAGGGAATAGTCATTAATTTGTATGATATTATTGTAGCAATTAATTTTTTCTATCATCACTTTGTAGAGCGGCGAGCGCGCCGGTCGCGGACCGGCGGGCTCGCGCTCGGTGTACCGACACGCGGGGTGGACGTACACGGTGGAGATATTTGTTATGTAAAATGTATTAACATTGCAAAAATTATATATGATCTTATATAAATTACTATTATAGAACACAGTATGGAAATAAAAAAGTTGACTCACATGAATTGAATTGTTTAAGTAAACGTAATGTAAGCGTAGGCGGCGGCCGGCGCATCGCCCTCGGCCGCGAGTGTCCTTCCGAGACAACGTTCCCCTAGTTATTACTCAGTTGCGCATCAAACATTGGAAATACACAAGACATTTTCACATTACTCCGTTTTTCATTTCAAAACGAGGTCCGACTTCGCGTTCTGTGACTAATCAATTAATTTAATTCTATTAATAAAAATAGCACCTTACTACGCTAACCGATTTGACATTGAACATAATTAGTTGAACCGTAGGGCAGGGGCGTTGACCCTTAGTTTGTTGGATCAATATACGATGTCGGAATAAAATCAAGTTCAAGTGACGCATTACTATGACTACCGCGAGCCAAACATAAGAGTTCCGCACCATTGGGTTCGCCACACCTTCTCATTTCTGGCTCAGATACTGTAGAGGATACATTTGACCAAAGTACTTTCATAGAGCTTTGTGATTTAGTTACTAATATTATACCAAAGTTGAAATAATAGTTATATTTGTAATTCGAACCATATAACTTAAATATCAAAGAAAGTCGTCAAAATGAGAATATCAGGTACGCGATCCTACTACAGGCCATCGCCTCCAAAGATGCCCCCAGGGCTTGTCGAGCTAATGGAAGGATTATCAAAAGAAGTGCTCAAAACAAATCCAACTGATATTTATGCATTCTGTGCTAATCATGTTCAGCAGTTACTAGAAATTAGAGATGGACCTCGTAAGTCAATCGTTTATTACTACTAATAATGTGATCTTGTAATAAGTCTTATAATTTTTATATTGTTCGTTTGCAATAAAATAGCCCCTGGTTTGATGTTGTTTGGAATGTGTTATTTCTATAACCTCTTTATTAGATGCTTAGCTACAAAATATAACTGTGGCCATTAAATTGTCATAAAATATTACGTTAATTCTTCAGTCACCTTAAAAATATTTTAACATTAAAAAAAAAATCTTACAGTACGAAAGGATTTGATATTGGAAGAAAAAATTGCTAAGGCTCAAGCAAAAGTGAGACATAGAGCCGAAAAAAGACGCCAAGATTACGATAAAAATGTACAGCAAATTAAGATGATTGAAAATTTCGACAAACTGAATCCTGGAGATACTGCAGAGTCATTTTTAAAAGAACCCGAAACCGATAACCTCCTTAGAGCCCCAATACACCATGAACTTGGAGATTTATCGGAAGTTGAAATATCACTGGACCAAAGTGTTGAATTGCAATCTAAAGACAATATTTCTACAAATCAAAATGTTGTTGGACAAACAGCTGAAAAAACCAGTGACATGTCTAATGAAGCCATAAACATGGTTAATGAAATAAAAGAAAATAATGCTGGTAATAACTTTCCACTGCAAACAAATGAAAATGTTATTCAAGATGTATCTTTGCATAGCGTGACCATTCCAGATACAGAAATGCCCGCTGGGAATACAAATACTTTAGAAACAGTTAATTCTATAAATAATTTGAGTAATTCCGCTCACGACGAAACAAAAGAGCACATTGAAGTGAACCATGATTTGGTTTCCGGAGTTGAAATAATACAAGAACCTGATACTTTTACAAGTCAGTCGCCACTCATTGAAAATACAACAGTGGTTGTGGATGAACCTAATTATGATGACAAAAATGAAGTTTCTGAAATTATTGACGATAAAATTAAAGATGTTAATAATCAAAATAATAATTCAGAATTAGTAACAAATGAAACTGTAAATAAAGAGAATGATATAACTAATACCAACGCTCATCATATCTCGGATGAAACAGGAGAAAGTCTCCAGTCAATTAATAAAGAATCTATTATTCAGCCTGCTGTTGCCGAACATATTCAACAGTCAGGCCAAACTGATAATGTTGAACATACACATAAGGAAGAACCCGTACCAAAGTCAGACGATAATATTAAAGCCCTCAATGCTGTATCATCAATAAATATTGAAAATACACATAGTGAACCAAGTAAGGAAAAGGAAACGATAAACGAACAAATAGATGTAAGTTATTGTCGCGATAAGGATGAGAACGCCGAGATTCATGAAACCTTGAAAAACGCTTCTGATCAAGAATCTAAGCAGCCCTTTATTGATTTACCCACCTCAGATACCGATTGTGAGGTAGATCCACTGATTACTGACGATACGGTTAAGGAAACACATAAACTAGACGATCATTTAAAAACTGATGGAGAAAATAGTGGAGTACCACCTATTGACAAGGCTTCGGATGACATAAACATAGTTGCTGATGATCAAACTAAAGATTCGCCAACTACGTCTAGTGTTAGCAACACTAGCGATGATACCATGGTACTTGAGGATAAAGATGAAATCTCATCAAATCTCGATGATAATTCACAAAATCCAAATCATGAATCTAGTAATATGGATTTAGAGACGGCTGCTGTTACAATACAAAAAGTCTTCAGAAATTTTCTGTTTAAAAGCCGAGCATCTACTTTTGACGACTCTGTTAATGATGATCAAAGTTTCATGGATGAGGATGAAGACAAGAACAAGGTAAAATGATGTGCTGTTATTAATCATTAGTTCTAAAATGCTACGTAACAAACCAGTAAAATTTATGTTCCAGGAAGAGTGCGACTATACATTGTCTAGTGTTTTAAATATGGATAGAAGGCCACATGGACTTACTAGAATGGACACCGTACTGCAAACCGTTAACGAAGAGAAGTCGCTCTCTTTATCTACTGATGACTCTTCCACATTATCTAGCGCTGCCACCATCATTCAAGCTCATGTTAGAGGATTCTTAGTTAGAAATAGGATTAACTCCAACAGAACAGTGTCGACTAATTCCTTGGCGGCTAGTAACTCTAATGAACCATCTCTCACATCTCTCGAGGTTGATAACGAGCATACCAAGAATAAAACTGTTTTAAATATTCACATAGTTCCCGAAGGAGGCAATTATTTGAGTAGAGATGAAAGTTTAATTACTTCAATGGACCTGTCTCTGGACGGTAGTCCTCCCTCGTCTATAAACTTACATCCTTTAGGTTATGATAAAAGTGAACGACGGAAACAGTTAAAAAGAGAAGATGCTATACAGTCTATATCCCCACCGAGCAATAATAGTGGGAAGCTAAGCGAAGATGTTGAGTCTGTAAAGGATTTGTTACTAAACGACCAGACGTCGCCGGTAGTTCATGAAGAAATTAACACGATCATAAATTACTATCCTTACGAAGACACAAATGAAGTCAATCATATAGTAGCGCCTGTTGATGACTCTGATTTAAATACTGTAGAGAAGTTAACTTTGCTGAATGTTGAAACGGACATTAGGGATGTAGAAAAACATAAGTTAAATGAGAAAAGGAGGTCATTCTCAAAAATGAGTTCCGATGAAATGGATGTTGTAACACCCTACATTGAGAATAATGCAATCGAATCTAAACTGATACACTCAGGAGAGTTCCACGACGCTGTATTGCCCACAAAGGTGTTGCGCAGTGACACATCAGTGGTCAGTGGTGAGTGAAGACATCTATTATCAGGTGATAATTACTTCCGTTCTATCAAGGCCATCGCATGAACTGCTATTCGGTAATTCGATGCCGCTTGCCTTGTAATGTAACATAGATTGCCAACATGGGCTTAGTTAGGAAAGGGGGCATGGGACTGCCCACCGTACAAAATTCATTGCTCTACGAAAAAATCAATACGAATTGTTAAAGATTTATACTGTGTCCATTATTTTTAATTTGACAAATAATCGAATCTATTTATCTTAAAATTACCTTATAATCAGCTGTTTGCTAAAATGTATTTATAATGGGCTTATCGAGATTGGTCTCTTCGGTGGCTGACTGGCCGCTCCCACACCCCTATCGAAATCTCGCTAGATTAATATCAAATAACGTCGAAATAAAATAGCTTACTTAATAGGGAGTATTTTGTTAATTTGGTAGTTCTATACTATTAACAGTAAGTATCATTTTTGTAGATTGGAATAAGTAAATATAGATATTATAAGCAGTCAAAACAATTTTAGTTGCTTTGACACTGAAAGTAGTTCTAATGTTTGGTAGAAATAATTAGATTGAATGTAAATAAAATCTTTTAGTTGGTATCGTTAGCCTTGTATACGTTGGACGGGCCTGAGTTTTGTGAGAGGCAAGGAGTTCAATGGGATGTCTGAGGACATCTTAAGCGCCGCTTATTTTTCTTGGGTGCCTTCAACGCCTACTGAGTTAACTTATAGTAAGAATTGATGCAACTAAGTACCTACACTAGTGCCTAGAACTATGGTATTTTGAGAACTGCATTCGCACTTTAGCAACTTATTTTTAGTTTTACTTATTCCGCCCTCACAAATAACTAGTATCATTGTTTTAATTACAATCCAAAGAATAAGAATACAATGAAATATATTGATAGAATACTTATAGAGATAACTGCCAAGACAAGTACTTCCGAATAATAATAATGGTAAGGTTATAATATGTACTTATTAATTACTATATTTGTATGTTCGTATTGATAACATTAAATTTGATAAAAAAAAGAGAAATCAAGTTACAAATATAATACAAAAATATCAAAAATACGTTTTATCTTGCTTTATACTTGTAATAAGCTATAAAGCTTCCTAATGTTAGTAACATCCATGCGAAATATTAATATTTATTTATAATTTTCTTTCCAGAATTCAAGAATGTATTGGTGTACTTTTTCCTTTGGAATAATTCATAATATATAAATGTGAATGTAGAATCCCAGATTTTATCACAGCAGCAGTAAGAAATCTAATAAAGCACCTGTGTTTAATGTTATTACTATGCCTTTTTTTTCGTACTTTAGCCATGGAGGTGATACAAAGATTTCCATTGACATTTCAGCTATAACTTCCAGTGGAAGTCTTTGTCTCATGAGTGATGACTTGGAGGATGCGCTTACTCAGAAAGAGGAATAGCAAATTACAATAGCTCCAATGGGGTGTTTACTAATAATTACAGGCAAAATTAAAAAAAAAAATGACGTAGAGACGCTCATAGCTAGATGGTCTCACCGGTCCGTAAGCGATCGACGAGGTAAAGCAACTAGGCTCGCGGTCGGTCCATATATGGGTCACCGCCAATGTGGTTTAATTTCTGAGCGTCTCCGTGCTTCGGAAGGCACGGTAAGCTGTCGGTCTCGGTTGTAGTCACTAGACAACAGTCGTTAAGCCATGTCAGAGGCCTACTGGGCGGCTAGAGCAACTCTTACACTAGGGTTACCACTACCCATACGAAAAGCAAGCAAGCCTGTGACGTAGCTGTCATTTATTTAATTATTATTCATCGTCAGATAAAGAAATATAAATCGATGTTCTCAAAAAAACCAATGATATTTAACAACATATTTATACATGGCGGCACTTTCCAAATTGCTAGCAAAACTAAAAATTTTAAATTATTTTTTGTATTAAATTGAATTTTATTAGACGCAACAACACTAAGCAGCATAAGTAGCAGCTATGTATACATCGGTCCTTCCCTCTTACCCACCACTGCAACTCCTGTAAGCCATGACCAACAGTGGCACATAATGAAATGACACTGAGCGGTGAGGCTCAGGTACCTATGTCTCGGGGAATCACTCAAACTGTCTCTGATCCCGCAACGAAAAGCTATGTATACATACTAAAACTGCTAACGGTATTTTTACACAACTATTTCTTTTCAGCTTCGAACTGTAAATTATTCTTACAGAGTTCCCAACTTTAAACACCCACATTTGGTGGCAATTGGCAAGGAGAATACCTATAACACCACCACCTACGTTTGGCGGAATCAGTCATAATTAAGGAATATCAATTTAAAATTTCCACCTACAGACATACTATGTTTCTAGGCTCGTGGAAATTCATGTAACTAAAATTATAGTCAAAATAAAAAATATTTTGAATCCCTACTAATATTATAAATGAGAAAGTAACTCTGTCTGTCTGTCTCGCTTTCACGCCAAAACTACTGAACCGATTTAAATGAAATTTCGTACACAGATAGTCTAGGGCCTGAGAAAGGACATAGGCTACTTTCGAATGTGAAAAAAAATTGAGCTAGAAACTTGAAACTTATGTCTAGGCTGTTGATTCAATATAGATAAATGACATTCAGTTAGTAAATTTTTTACCCTCAGGTAAGTAGGGGTCGCAATACCGGAGCTTTTCTCCAATACCGGTATTAGGTCTAGGAGAATACCGGGTTCACGGTATTTTCGACATTTAGAGTGTTTTTCCATTAGAGCCATTACTTGATTATAGTATAGTGAAATCTCTAATTTAAAAGGTATTATAATTTTTAGTAACACAACAATAAAAGAGCATTTTAGAGAAAACATAATTTTAATCAAAGAAAACGAGTATAGTTACAATAGATGATCGAGAATTCGAGAAGTGATAACGGTGAGTTACAATCTGGGATCACGGCGGGGCCCCCGCCAAGTCGACCTCGAAGCAACACTGCCGGACCATCCTTTTCTGGAACCATTTCGCCGCATTTAAAGGCCCCTGTTTGAGAAACTCTGGATGGGACTAGAACGCTGAGATTTTCCTCATCTTGTAAGATTTAATCAAACACTTGAAATCGGTTGATCTTTTAATTCCGAAGCTAAGGGAAAGCAAAGCTTGAACACTGACACATGATCATCAAAATAGAACTGGTACTTCCCATTGACCTAGTCTAGAGCGCTGAAATTTGGTACAGAGGTAGAGTTTAACGCCCACATAGAGAAAAAACTATCAAAACTAGGATCATGGAAGATCTGGACTACCTAGTGACCCTGATGAGAAACCGTAAAAGCACACCCAAACTATTAGCGTTACCGACCGACTGCCGTTGCATTTATTCTCCGTAGTGGGACTCTGCTTTTAATATTAATATAAAACGAAAATGTCCATATTCCTACTATCTATCAGTAAAAATAATCAGCTTTGTGCAAAAAGAAGTGAAATTTCACCATAAACATTCTGTAAAAAAATAGCCAAGCTGCTTGTTTATCTCTAAAAAGTAATGAAATGTCTAGACAAAGTTGAGTCAAGTCTAAGGTTCAATACTGCAATTTCTTTATTATTATATTTAATGTGACTTGGCCGTTGAAGGTTGAACCTTTTTTACACGTTAGTGGGTACAGGATCCTCTAACGTGGTAAAAAGTTTCAACCGTTGAACACTTTTTCACGCTGTAGATATTGAAAAAAATTGGCTGAATGACTTGGCTCAACTTTGTCTAGAGATTTCATTAATTTTTAGAGATAAACAATCAGCTCCATCGAGACTTAGCTATTTTTTTACAGGATGTTTTTGGTGGGATACAATTTACATATACTAATTAAGTAATCAGCATTCTTGGTTTAAAAATCTGTATAACCTTAAAGCGAAAGAGATTACAATTCATAAAAATATTCTGCAATGCGTAATGGTACTAATTATTAATAATCAAAATTCTTCATGCCTTAAATCATTTAAGTCAGTTTACGAAAAAGAGATCGCAAATAATCACAATAGTTTGTAATGTTAATAAAAAGATAATAAAATATTTCTTAGACATATAATAAATTTGCAATCGCTTTTAACGAAAAAATATAATAATATTATAATTTCAAACAAAATACGCAAGTTTAAACCTTAAACGCTTGAACGATAGCAAATTAACAAATAACAGCGTAACAGTGTAATTAAAATAATTCAGTAATTCTTTGCTTTTTGGTTTAAGTAATACGATTGCAAATGTTTACAAAAATAGCCATACGAAGAGAATGCTCTCTCTGACTCTACACTCGTCGGAGGAATGCTTTTCAGGCAATGAGGGTGACCAACACATGCGAATATTGCACTAAAAGCTACTTAACAATAAAGATTAAATTACGTACATTAGATTAGTCTTTATTTCACGTAAATCAATGCAGTATTACGGAAGTTATGACTGTGAGAAGTTTTGAGCACTTTTAAATTTCCAAGATATCGCGCGCTCGACGCGTGACGTCAGCTGTCGGCTCGGTGCCGGTCGCTCCGTGCGCTCGTGCCCCGCGCCATATGAAACATAGTGAAGACGCGCGCGCACTGTACTTGTATCATTGCTTTATTTTTTTTGCCTCCTATTATGGAGCAATGGCTCGCACGTTCAGTGCATCGTTTCGAGTATTGAGATTCTCAAACTTTCTGGTAGGTAGCTTGTAGGTTTATGTTGTAATATTCTTTATTTGCCGACGGTTACAACTTTGAAAAGGTAGGGAAACGGATAGTTTTAAAATTAAATATCAGACTAGGATTTTGATTTTGGATAAGAATAGGGAAAGTATGCACTTTATAATAATATGTTATAGGTATGTAATCAAATAAATAAATATCAAGACATATTATTATAATATCAAGAAATAAATAATATATATATATATATAAATATATTATACATCTAGATGCATTCACAGAATAAAGAAGGGTATTTATGGATGTCGGGAACGGGACACGGAGGGAAATCAAATTTTCTATAAAGGAAGAACAGTCATGTTTAGGACAGGAGAAGAATATGTGATCCAGATCCGCAAAGTCATCACCACATTCACACTGCGGACTATTTACAATACGCAACCTAGAAAGATGGGCCGGACAAGATGTATGCCTTCTTATTAAAATGGTTGTAGGAATTTTGTCAAGTTTTATACCAGCGAACCATGGTTTAGATGGTATTTCTTGTTGAATATTTAAATAATTCTTCCCTTTTAATTGGCTACTCTTTTTCCAGACTGAATCCCAGGAATCCCGGAGATATACTCTAGGAAGAGCAGCCAGGTCGTGAGTAAAATTTTCAAAAGGGAATTTATCTCCACACACCACAGCCTCATTCGCAAGTTTATGGGCCCTTTCGTTACCTACAATGCCATAATGGCTAGGTATCCATACAAAAGTAACATAAAATCCTTTTATATAACAGTCATCATAAAGCTTACTTCTAATGTCTGCTAAGAGAGGGAAAATAGGTTTGGAGTTGAAAGGAAATAGAGTTAGTGACTGTAATGCGCTCATAGAGTCGCTAAAAATGATAGTTTTTCCAAGTTTGAAAATAAGAATGTATTCTAAAGCCTTAGCGATGCCAAGACACTCAGCGGTAAAAACTGACGTTTGAGATGGGCATTTTACTTTCTGGACAATGTTATATTGAGCATAATAAAATCCTACTCCTACAAAATCATCTAATTGGTGCTTGGACGCATCTGTATAAATGTGATTCCACCCTGGCCAATTATCTTGCACAATAGAATTAAAGGAAATATTAGCATTGTATTTATCAATATTAGAAAGATAGTATACAAACGGATTGTAAATTAAGGCTTCATATTTACAGTTAAAAAAGTCAAGAGTACGAGATCTATGTGTCGGGGCCTGAATTGATTTATATCTCAAGTAACTTATTACTAAGCAAGGAAGTGTTTTGTACTTCCAATAGTTTGATGACTGAATGAGATCTGCAAGAATATGAAGTTTTAAGATTAAAGGGCTATTTGAGAATTGTAAAACACGATAAAGCAGACGATCAGCTAAGAACTGCCTTCGCAGCTTAAGCGGTGGCTCGCTACATTCAACTTTCAATGCATTCAGAGGTCTAGATTTCATAGCTCCGGTAATTATTCTCATAGCTTTTGATTGAATGGAATCCAGCCTCTTCAAACCCGCTATATTACAAGGCTCCAGTATGAAGGTCCCGTAATCGAGAAAGCTTCGTACCAAAGCATTGTAAAGCAGCTTCAAAGAAACCGGATGCCCACCCCACCAAACACCCGAGAGGCATCTCATCAAATTGAGAAGCTTTTCACATTTAGTTACAACATATTCGATGTGAGGCATTCCTGTTAGCTTTGAATCTAAGACAACACCCAGAAACTTGACTTGAGTTTTAACTGGTATTCGGCAATTATCGAAATATATAAGAATGGGGGGATGCAATCGCTGACGCGTGAAGAGAACTACGGAACTTTTATGCGGTGAAATGCTTAGACCATTTTTATCCATCCAAGCTTTTAAATTATTTAACGAATTTGATATTTGGCTACATATTGAATTAAATGTGTTACCAATGGAGTACAACAATAAGTCATCGGCATATTGAAGGATGTTAATAGAATTATAAAGTGAAGACGCCAAATCATAAGTATATAAATTAAATAATATAGGACTGAGTACAGATCCTTGTGGAAGTCCATTCCACACCAGTCTACTCTGTTCTCGAGCTTGGTCCATCCTTATTATTCTACCTGACAAGAGGTTTATGATAAAACATGAATTAATTGGTGGAATAGCAAGCTTGTGTAGCTTATATTGCAGAATATTAAGATTTACACTGTCATAGGCTGATTTTAAATCTAAAAAACACCGCAAGAACAGATTCATTTTTTGTAAATGCCACTCGGACATCAGTCACAAAAGTACCCACACTATCCAAGGTGCTCCTGCCTTTCCTGAACCCAAATTGTGATTCGGATAATATTCCACGATTTTCAATAATCCATTCAAGGCGATTTTTAACTAAATTCTCAGCAACTTTTGAAATTACAGGGGATAAAGCTATAGGGCGATATGAGGAGCTGTCAGCCGGTGATTTATCTGGTTTAAGAATAGGGATAATTATTTGTGATTTCCAAGAAGATAGAACATTTCCGGATAACATTACTTTATTAATTAAATCTAAGTAATACTGAATTGAAGATTGATTAAGGTTGGCTAAGAATGAATATGGAATACCGTCTTCACCTGGAGCGGAATTTTTAATTTTAGATAAAACACCCTGTAGTTCCTCCATAGTAAATGTGGAATCCAGGGAAAATTGACTACGGGGAATTAGAAAAGGAAGGTTACACTGAAAAAGATTATGTTCTGGGGCCGAGGGTGGAGCTAGATTCGTGAGAAATGATTCACTTAAATTTGGAGGTATAGTAGAAATCCGACAATCACTAACACCATTACGAAATCGTCGTATATTCTGCCATCAGTCATCATATTCTGCCAGACTATCGAGGGATGAACACGAGGAGAAATAGAAAGACAGAAATTATTCCATCCTTTAATTTTTTTGTCTTTGAGTAATTTACGAGCATTTGCTATAGCACCAGGTACAGTTTTAAAATTTTCATCCGACATATCATTTTTGTACAATTCTTCAGCTTTTTTCCTATCTTTAACTATTTGTGTGCATTCCTTGTCCCACCAAGGAGGAGAAGGGATACAACCATTAGCAACATTTTTTAGAGGGAATGTTTCGTCTGCAGTTTGCAAGAGAGCATTTGTAAATGCATTACTACACTCAGTTACATCCTGCGATAAGCTAGGTAAGTTGGAAACTTTAAGCTCTAGGACAGTTTTGAATTTCTCCCATAAGTTTTCATTATTAAGTTTGTATTTTAATCGTGGCATTCTGTAAAAACTTCTTGTATCTCGAGAACCATTTGAGGGAAAACTTAAAACAATTAGGAAGTGATCACTGCCATAAGTATGTGATAAAGTATGCCATGTTAAAGCTGAAGCTAAGGAAGGGGAACAAATTGAAAGTTCTGTTGCACTTATATTCTCGTTTGGACCTGTACGTCTTATAGGAGAGCCAGAATTGAGTATACAAATATTATGTGCGTCTAGAATTTCTAACAGCAATTCACCACAATAAGTTGATATAGAACTACCCCAAGAGACGTGATGGGAGTTAAAATCTCCTAAAATTAAGAATGGACAAGGGAGAAGAGTAATAAGGTTATTAAGATGATGTAGAGCTGTAGAAGGAATGTAGATAGAAACAATACATATATTTATCCGTGCAGCTACGACGGAAAAATCTTTAAATGCAGGAAGTACTAGAGAGCAAAAAGGGATGGTATTTCTGACCAGTAAAGCGGCACCGCCATACCCATCCGATCTATCATCCCTTAAGCAAGAAAATCCTGGAATTTTAAAAGTAGAGCCCGGTTTTAACCAAGTCTCTGAGAGTGCAAATAAACAAGTGTTAAACTTGTTTATCAAATGAACAATTTCAGATTTTTTAGGAATTGCACTTCTACAATTCCACTGCAGTATCTTCTGAAGTGCCATTATTGACGGGTTTTAGTGATTTAAACATATTACATAATTATAGGGGCAACGTTGGACGGTATCTTAATATTGGACTGTGTCAATGTCATAATAAGTACTTGAATGATATCCGATGAAGACATCATGGAGGGGTTAGGACTTGAATTCAAAGCACAACCGTTTTGGGGTGAAGGGATGTTAAAATCATTGATTATTTGGTTATGTGATTCACGATCATAACCTTTATTTAATTTGGGAGCTGGACGTCTATTCACGTTAACTGTCTTTTTATATGAACTATTGGTTGATGAGCGTTGTGAAAGTGATATGGGAGACACTGGATGGTTTTGTTTCATGTGAGGTACGGGGACTGAATTTAGTACATTGGCGTACGATTTATATACAGATGGAAACAGTTTGACTGCTTCGCCATATGATATAGATTTTTCTGCCATAGCTAACTTGATTTCCTTTTGACGATTAAATTCGGGGCATAATTTATTAGTCGCAAAATGGCTTCCTGAGCAATGACAACATGTCACATTCTCTTCCTCAACGTCACAGGAATCACCTGTATGTTCATGTCCGCATTTATAACACTTTGATCTAGATCTACATTGAAGTTTAATATTCCCAAAGCGGCAGCAGTTAAAACATTGAATCGTGGGGTAAGTGTACAAATTAACGGGTAGTGCATTGTAGCACATATAAACTCTTTGAGGCAGGACTTGCCCGTCAAATGTAAGTACAACATTTTGTGTCGGTTTCCACGCTGTTGAACCGTTTTCGGTACATTTATAATTTATTCTCCTTACCTTTAAAACCTTACCACACCCACTAGGCACCGAGATATTGTCCATTACTTCCTCAATTGACCAGTCAGATGGTACCCCACGCACAAAGCCCATTCGTGTAATTTGAAATGATGGAATGAAGGCTTTTAAATTGTTCACTTCTATGCTGTCACTTGTTATAAATGAATTAGCATCGCTAAAATTTGAGAAAGCTAGGGAAATTCTATTTCTGCCTATTCTCTTAACAGAACCATTAACAATATTCTTTATACCATTTCTCAAAAGGAATTTGACTGGGTGGAGAGTAGTTCCATCGTCAGGTGACTTGGTTACTCTTTGCACATGAATATTCTTCTTCGTATTGTTTTCTTCCTATAGAAGAAAAACTTTGGGAATCTGGATCGTTAAAGGATATTGCAGGAATGACAGTTGGTGTTTGTACTAGAGTATTTTCAATTTCTTTAGTAGGGTTTGTGTCACTGTTTTCAGTTACTCCACAGCGACAACCCGTTTTGCCATCTACTGCTTGAGCGTGCTTCCTTTACTTTTGTTTTGCAATTTTTGCAATTTTATTAAAATTAGATTTTTTCCGTTTATGTTGAGATGCGGAACAATCCGTGTCCATTCCAGACTCATTAGATACAGTTGATATAGTAATAAAATTTGCCGCCCAGGGGAACCATTACGCCCCCCGGGGCCGGTAAATCAGGCGGCTCGTTCATATACAGTAAAACATAAAAAAACTTACCGAGATCGAAGTCTATATATACACAAAAACTATTATTGTAAACTAAATATTAATAATATTTACACTAACACACAGTACTTATCCGTATAATATACAAAATAGAATATAAATAATTATCGGAAAGAAAAATCGACCATTCAGTTCAACGTTTCCAGCGCTTTGATTGCTTTATTTATTAATTTGTTATTATTGTATTACATCAACCTGTTAAATACCTTGTGAGTTACATATATCTGCACCCTGGAAGAGGGTTACATGGGAGATAGATTTCCTTACACGGCTGACAAACTTTGATTGAAGGTAGCATGCGGCGTCAAGAATCCAAAGTTTCTTAATATACCAATATTACTCTCGACTTAGTTACTTACTTATTTCTTTTTGTTTTCAGTACCTTTTTAATTAAATCTAATAAAGAACTAACTAATAAATATAAAATAAAAATATTATAAGTAGGTACCTTTTTATATTGATATATGATTCCAAATTTTAATGACATTATAGACGACCAAAATAAGACCAAACGGCAGAGGATAAACTCACTCAGTGAATGAATCTTCAAAAGTGTTAACGATATGTCTAGTATTTGGGATACAATGAAGGCCGGTACTATTATATTTCTAGCAAAATGTTTGTAAAATTTTGTACACCATCTCCAAGTATACTTACGTACGCAGGTAAGTACTATACTCAGCGGCCCGCTAACTGCTGTAGATTAATACCACTGTCATTCTTAACGTTTTTTTTCAAAGACAATAATAATACTATAATACTTTAAACATATAATAGACGGACACAAACTACATCCAGACTCGGAACAACTATTTACGGGTTACACAAATAGTTGTCCGGCGCGGGAATATAACCTCGGACACACAGCGGCGACTGTCTTAGGCGCTGCGCCTCACTTGCAGTCAATTTTACTTCACCTATATTCAACATACCTATTTTTACTTATTAAGTATTAGTGGTTAAAGTCAAACGTAGATAATAATCACGAAATATTGTATAAGTAGGTAAAATATTTCGTGGTTATTATATATTTTTTCCAATATCCCATGTTTAATCTACGTTAGTAAGTTAGGTAACATTACCTATTCTCATTTAAAAAATACGATATTGTTGGTTTATATATTTATTATAACATCCTGATAGATAATAACAATATTAATGTCTCTTATTTAAAGATTAAATTGTAAAATCCTTAAATGACAAAGGTAGCTTAACTTAAAAGTTTATCTACCTTTGTCAGAAGTTGATTATAAAATGCACCAATAGATAACGTAGTGCTTCATGAGAAAAGTATAAACATAATAGTTATTGACATCAAAATAATATTCATAATAAAATGCAATAGTTTTCAGTCCTATTGAATCCTGTCTGCGTATTGCGGTCATCCATTTCTTCCTTATTATAGGATATTTAGGTATACTAAAAACATTTTTTGGGTGTGTTAACATTGGAATTAAAGCTCTTGGGCACTACACGACATTTTGTAATAATTTTCCCGTAATAAAATCGCAAGTACGAGCCACCAGCAGCGGTGATTAAATGAATAATACCTAGATTTGTACCCGCAAACCGGCCGGCACGCTGCGTGACACGTGACGTCACAGCGCGATTAAACGCCGCTTGCGGTTTGAAATAATATCGCTCGAAAATGCGTAATTTGATTGCTATTATCTCAGCTGTCTTTGGGAACATAAAAAAGTAAAAATGCAGATGTTCTTGTATTTTATTCTAGATTACTTTCGCATATCTAGAATAAAACATTGGCCAGGCTCATTATATGCCAATTCTACAAACTTTCCCCTAGTACCTCCATTTTCGTCGAGAGCCATCTCTATCTAGACTAATCTTTCTATTTCCTCCGAGGAGATTGTAGAATTAGACGTAAGAAATAGAGAATAAATGTCCGGATCCGGAGGATTAGAATTATCCACTGACGAGATTTCCAAATCACGTCCGAGTTTGTAAATGTCTAGTATATGTTTTATAGACTTGTTAGTCTGTAAAAAAGCGGGCAAGTACCAGTTAAAACTCGCGTAAAGAGGGTTGCTAAATCTGGGCTTAGTTTTTATGTTTTGAATTTGAGTCATACGTAAACATCGAAGATTAATATATCACATGCATATTAAGCAATAACTAGATTTAGTGGAACTTTTACTGTAGGGGTACAGATAACCATAACCTATGATGTTTAGGTTAGTTAGTATCCTTTCATTTTATAAATAAGATACTCTTAACATAAAAACGTGTTAAAAACCATTACATTGGAAATTAATGCTGTGTTTGAACGTGTTTCGGAACGGCGTAGTGATAGTGAACCCGGTTAACTGTACGGCGTCCTAACACAGGCAATGTTATGCCTAAAAGGAGGCCTCAACAATCTTGTCATTAGATTAACTTGAGTTAAAGGAAATAAATCATTTTTATTGAAGTTATACTTCTTTTGGCGCGATGGAGAAAAATTATGAGAGTGAATTTTTACGATGCGCGCGCACACCGACACCAAAAAATTTAACAGCATGAAGTTAGTTCTAGGGTGTACGACAGTGAATTTTTACGATGGGCGCGCATCTGCGCGCGCATCGTAAAAATAACAGCATGACGTTAGTTCTAGGTGGTATGAAAATTGATAACTATGTTCAAGTTGTATATTAAGAAGTATAACTTCTAACGCGTGTACATAAGTACACACAAGATTTTTTATTATTATTTATAACTGTAGTAATATAATAATTCAATGAAACAATTTGGAGTACTTACTCGTTTGTTCGTTCTTTGATGAATACCGTTAATCCCGGTATTAAAAAATTCAATACCGTTATTGCAAAGGCTTCTTGTCGGTCCGGGATCCCGGTATTTTCGGTATCCGGGATCCCGGTTTGCGACCCCTACTCAAGGGTTTAAAATAACCATAGAGAATAGGTACGGGATGTAAATTTGTATGGAAATATGAAAAGTTTATGTGAATGCAAAATATTCGAGATATTCTGATGTACTAACATTCACGGAGTCATTACAAAATATGTGGACGAAGTCACGGGCACAGCTAGTAAATATATAAACAAAAAATTGGATAAACTTATTGCAGGAGTATCTTAGGAATTCAAGTGGTGTCAACGAAGCCTGAAACGGTAAATTTACCTATACCTCTACTCTGCTGTAAATATATTTATAGCTACTGTCTATAAATAACGTTAATCGAAGCTAATCTAAATTGAGGGTGAACAAAATATTGCCTACAACTCCCATATTATTTCGCTAAATATTGATGTTACCAGCAATTTGTAGGAAGCGCTGCGTAGTGGAATACTATGGTGTTTTAGACTCCGTGTGCCTTTTAAATAATGTTTGGAAATATGCCCAGTTTATACTAGATATATACTTGCAGAAATATCAGTTCGCCCTAATTTTAATGCTTTCGAACATTTGTACGAGAGCTATTCCGCCGGAGTATTTTTTTAATATTATGCTATTTTTGGGTATAGGGCATCCACGAAGTAAAAAGAAGTCCACACGGAGAAAGGCGCAGGCGTAAATGTTGAGATTAATTTCAAGGCGTGAATTATAAATAAAATAATAAAACGTTTTTTCTTACACAACCGACATTTGTTGTCACCTTTTATTCTCCATGTTGAGATTAATTTCAGGGCGTGAATTATAAATAAAATAATAAAACGTTTTTTCTTACACAACCGACATTTTGTCTTGTTGTCACCTTTTATTCTTTTTATTGACAATACAAAAACTATAGAGGTTTATAACATTTTTGTATGGAATATTACCTTCTTTAACATCCTCCCTTTTTGTAGAGTGTATAAAAATTAAAAACTATATACACTGTAAGCCTATCCGGTCCAATATCGTTTGGATTATCGGTCTGCCAAGAGGCTTCGTGAGCAAATCTGCACTTTGTAGGTTGGTTCCTACGTGCATGACTTACAGCTTCCCATCTGCGACAAGTTCTCTCACATAAAAATGTCTTAATGCAATATGCTTTGTTCTCCGATGCAGTTTCGGATTTGAAGCCAATTTAACAGCAGCGTCATTGTCTATTTTTAAGACCGGTGTTTCTTTTAGAGCAGTAATTTCCTTAAACAATCTCTCTAAACATACCACTTCACGTGCTGTTTCACTTGCTGCAACAATTTCAGCTTCAGTCGTGGAGATCGCCACTGATGACTGTTTTCTACTTGCCCAGGTAATTGCTCCGCCAGCGTACATGCAAAGAATGCCACTTGTTGAGCGACAATCCCTAACATCACCTGCATGATCTGAGTCACTGTACGCTTCCAATACACCTTTCTGATAGTCCTTCTTGAACGTTATTCCATAACTTAGAGTTCCTTGTAGGTAGCGCATTATACGCTTCACCTTTAACACATCTTCTTTGGCATTTCATTTGGCAGGATTCTCCAACGATCTTGAGACAACACCGACGGCGTAAGCAATATCTGGTCGTGTACCAACCATGAGGTACGCAAGAGCTCCAACGGCTTGTCTATAGGGATTGTCTATAGAGTCCTTGCTCAGGATCTTAGATTATTGGCGTAGCCACTGTCTTACAGCTACTCATTCCAAAGCGCGCTTAAACTTTCTCTGTGTAGTGTCTTTGGGTTATACTAATGGAGTCATCGTCTTTAAGTTTTAGTTGCAAACCCAGATAGTAATCTGCAGGCTTTACGGTAATCGTAAACCTTCGTTTAAGCTCTGATAGAAACTTATCCGCATCCTTTTGGTTTGTTGAGGCTACCAATCCATCATCGACATACAATGCTAGGATAATCTTAGACTGTGCACGTTTCCGTATAAATAAGCACGGATCTGTTTGACTTTGTTGAAAGCCTATGCTTTTCAAGTAGTCCACGATGCATTTGTTCCAGCATCTTGGTACTTGCTTTAATCCATAGAGGCTTCGCTTTAACTTACAGACTCGATTAGTCCCGTCACTCATACCTTCAGGCTGTTTCATGTATATCTCTTCTTCAAGAGTGCCATTTAAAAATGCTGTAGAGACGTCGAACTGTGTGAGTGACATAGATTCGTTTGCCGCAACGCTTATGACTGACCTGATAGTCGTCATCTTTGCCACTGGGCTAAACGTTTCATCGTAAATCCACTCCTGGTTTTTGCAAAAATCCTCGAGCAACAAGCCTTGCTTTGTATTTATCAATCGAACCATCTGCGTTTATTTTTACTTTATAGATCCATTTGCAGGAAATAGCTTTGCGACCCTTGGGTAGATCAGTTAGAATTCAGGTTTTATTCTCTTCTAAAGATTTGATCTCACTTTTCATTGCTTTGACCCAATGCTCCTTGTCTTGACTCTTTAATGCTTCATCGTAGGTTGTAGGTTCATACAAATCATTCAGGTCATCTACAGAAGTCATGACATAGTCGTTAAGTTTTGCAGGTGGTCGCAATGTAGATCTGTCTCTAAGAGTTATTCTACCTTGACTTTCTATTTCACTATCTTGCAAAATTACATCTTCATTAGTAACTTTTACACGCTCTGGTAATTCTTCGTCTTCATCTCGCTGATCTTCTGTTTCTAAAGGTTGCTTAGGAATATTGATACTTTCTTCTATCTCATGTGTGTCTTCAAACGATTCAGGAGGTACAAACTCTTGAAATATATCAGTAGTTTCATTTCCTTCCTCCCTTACATCATGAATCGTTCGACTATTCTCCTCCCTTGCAGCAATTCTGCGGTCTACGAAGAGTTATCTCTATTTCAGATTTTTCTTCTATAGAATTTGCTCTGGCATTTACTTCAGTGTCAGTCCGGGTAATTGGAAACTCTTGAAATACAACATCTCTCGAACGTATCAATGTATGTCTATTCTTATCTGTACTAAGAAGACGATACCCATCATCACCATCATATCCGATTAATATACATTTCTCTGATTTCTTATCCAACTTTTTACGCTTCTGCTTGGGTACATGGGCGTAGCAAGGACTTCCGATAATTCTCAAATGTGTAATCTTTGGCTTCTTCTTATACCATATCTCATAAGGTGATTTTTCATCGACGGATGTACGTCCAGTTCTGTTCAGAACATATGCTGCTGTACTTATGAGCTCTGCCCAACAGGCGGTTGGCAGCTCTTCATGCGCATACATCATAGCTCGGGCGGCTTCAACGAGCGTTCGGTTTTCTCGTTCACTGCACCCATTCTGTTGTGGTGTGTATGGCATTACTAACCTTTGCTTTATGCCATTTTTCTGCAGTATTGCCCGAGTTTTCTCGTTATCGAACTCTCCACCGTTGTCGCTTAAAAGTTCCTTAACTACATTACCGGCTACCTTAGTTTCTTCTAACATCTGTTGAAGCGTTGTGTAGACTTCAGACTTTTGTTTCATAAAGTAAACGTAGCGGTATTTACTAAAATCGTCTTTAAATAGGACTAAATATCGGTATCCTTTATAGGAGAATGGAAATGGTCCACACACATCAGAGTTAATAATCTCACCAGGTAATTTTGCTCTATCTCTAGTTCCAAAAGGTTGTCTGTGCATTTTTCCGAAGCTACAACCTTCAAAAAATTCTCGTGTGTTGTTCGGTACCTTGATACCAAGTTCTCTCTCTATAACTTTCTTCACATGGAGTTTGGTTTGGTGTGCTAACCTCTCATGATATATCTGTAATGAATCATGGGTCGTCAATACGTTGACTTCAACAGATGTAGGGGCTTTACATTCTTTACATTAAGTCTGAATAACCCTCCTCTTTTCTTTCGCTCGCCTGTAACTTTGACTATGCCCATTGATTTAAGTTTACAGAATTCGGGTTCTGATTCAAAGAAGCTATGTATTTCGTAATCTGTCTTGCGCTGCTAATAATGAGAACAGATTTTTCTGAAGTGACGGCACACACCATACATCGCATAAGGTTATTATACCTTTATGTTTTCCGACTGTTGATTCCAGTTTTATGTCACCTTTACCAGTGGCTTCAACTTTCTCACCATTTGCTGTCGTTACAGTATGCTGAGAATTAAAACTTTCAAATGTATGAAACAAATCTCTCCTAAATGTGACGTGGCTCGTTGCTCCGCTATCTAAGTACCAGTTATCTTTGTCAGGATATAAGCACCGGTTCTTTTCCGCCATCATCAGATCTGTGACATTTACATTCTGAGTGTTTGATTGTATGCTTGCCTTGGGTGGCCTTCCGTCATTCAACAATTTTGCGCACTTCCTTACTTTGTGTCTAAATAGACCACAGTAATTGCACTTTATGCATTTCTTATTTTTATTTTTCGAAAAAGGTTTTACAGTCAGAGCTTTGTTACTCTCACCAGACGTTGAGGGTTGAGACTCGACGTTTCTTTCATATGCACAGAGTTGTGATGTTAGTCTTTCTATCGTCCTTTCCTTTTTAGCCATGAGCAGCCAACTTGATTTGAAGGTAAGGTATTCTTCAGGCAATGTGTCTAGGATCTTACATATTAGAACTATTTCTGGCAATTCATGGTTTCCTTCTAGCTTTGTTATTTCTTTATTTAGCTTAAACCAGATATTTTTCAATTTTGAGAGATGAATGGCCATATTGTCTTTTAATTCCTTCTTATACTCGAAGAATTGTATGCAAATTTTCGTAAACCAAATCGTCTCTGTCTCCATCAAATAGCCTTTTAAGTTCATCCCAGACTTCCTTCGACGATTCGAATCTCATAATTCTTTGAACTATGTCATCGTTCATATTACTTGTCAGAATGACGAGAAGCATGCTATCCAGCTAGAAATTTTTCATTAGCTGTCACAAACTCTTCACTCTTTGCATCCGTTGTTGGTACTGGCACCCTGTATATTCCGTTCAATAAGTCTAGGGCGTTTGGGATACCCTTCATTATCATACTTATTTTGTACTTTCATACGGGCCAGTTGGTACCATCAAGGTTCCCGATGTGAAATTTCGTAATCTCCGGTTTGGTGACCATTATTACTTATTAACACAATCACCAACTTTAATTCTGCATAATAATATATTTATTTATTTCGTAACGCTCTGCTACCATGTTGAGATTAATTTCAGGGCGTGAATTATAAATAAAATAATAAAAGTTTTTTCTTACACAACCGACATTTTGTCTTGTTGTCACCTTTTATTCTTTTTATTGACAATACAAAAACTATAGAGGTTTATAACATTTTTATATGGCCTTCTTTAACAGAAAAGCCATTAATATAAAGTCCCAAAATTGATTCGTTTGGTTATATACATATATCATGGTAACATTCTTCCACGGAATCTTTCTTTGCTTTAAATTCAGGAAACTCGAGTGTTCAGGTAGGAGTTTTCTTCATTTAACGGAATGTGAAAATGAATGCTATTTGCTGTTAAATCAATCGTGAAAAATAAGTGAATATCGTTTTAGTTTTTCCTATCACAATAAATTATAAAATAATAATATTATACTACAAATGGTTGTTTCCTGTTATCTCTTCCTGCATGCCACTCCCAACTCCATCAGATGGTAGCAGAGCGATCGGAGAAAAAGAAAAATGAGCAAGAATGCCTCATATCATATCGAAGCTTTATCAAAGGATAATTACGATACGTGGAGTGTGCAAGCTAAGGCGGTCCTAATAAAAAATGGACTATGGGGATACGCCAATGGAGACATCACCGAGTCAAAGGACGAAGATGGAAAACGTAAGTTTTGTGAAAATGACTTACTTGCCCGATCTGAATTATTGTTGCTCATCTCACCTTCGGAGCTCAAACAAGTGAAAGGATGTAAAACTTCTAAAGAGTTATGGCTAAAGCTACAAGGGATTTACCAAAGCAAGGGTCCGGCTCGAAAAGCCACATTATTAAAACAGCTAATTCTAAAAAAGGCTGATAAAAATGACGTCCGTGAACATTTAAATAATTTCATGGAAATCGTAGATAAGCTGGCGAATATGAATGTTGAATTACATCCTGATCTATTAAGTATAATGATGCTTTATAGCCTTCCTGCTTCGTATGAAAATTTTCGTATAGCAGTAGAAACTAGAGATTCTTTACCGAAGCCCGAAGAACTAAAGATTAAAATAATTGAAGAGAGTGAAGCGCGGAAAAACAACGATTTAAATGAACTCAAAGAAGCCTTTTACGGTAAGAAATACAAATACTGCCAAAAGTGTAAAAAGAAAGGTCACACGATACAGGCATGTTGGAGTAAGAAAAAGACACATTGGTCCAAAGATTATAAAGAAAAACCAACTTCGAAAAACTTCAATGTCTGTCTCAATACCTATAAAGAAGTTGAAAATAATAATATGTGGTGCCTAGACAGCGGCTGTTCATCACACATTTGTGGAAATAGTAATCTGTTTAGCAAAATGACTCCCGATTCAGGAAGCTTAAAGCTGGCATCAAATAAACATACTACTTCTATTAAAGGAAAAGGAAAAGTGACAGTAAATAAAAAACAAGAAAAATATAATTTTAATGACACATTGTTCGTTCCTGACTTGACAACCAACCTATTGTCAGTTGGAAAAATAACTGAAAGAGGTAATAAAGTAATTTTTGAAAAAGATAAAGCTTATATAGTTGAAAGTAATGGACAAGTCATCCTAACGGCTAAGAAAAATAACGATTTGTACTACCTAGAATTTGAGAAAAGAAATGAAAAAGTAAATTACATACCAACGTCTGAAAATAATAAAATCATGCAGTGGCATCAGAAACTTGGCCATATAAATGAAAACGATTTGAGAAAGATGGCAAAAGAAGGATTGGTGTACGGAATTGACATAGGGGAAGGAAAACTAAATAATTGTGAAAGCTGTATTAAAGGAAAATTAACACGCCTTCCATTCCCGCGTCATGATGTCATACAGAGCACTGAGCCATTACAGATAATTCACAGTGATGTGTGTGGTCCATTTGAATGTGAGTCAATAGCTGGATCAAAGTATTATGTCACATTCATTGATGATTATACCAGGTATTGTTGTATATATTTCATAGAAAGGAAGAATGACGTATTTGATAAATTTAAAGAATACAAAAGTAAAGTAGAAAATTTCACTGGCATGAAAATTAAAAACTTGCAATCAGATAACGGAAGAGAATACATAAATAAAGAATTTAACGATTATCTGAAATACCATGGAATCCAAAGAAGGTTAAGTACACCTTACACGCCGCAACAAAATGGAATCAGCGAGCGAAAAAATAGGTCTCTGATGGATAAAACCAGATGCTTAATGATAGAAGCCAATATCCCAAAGCACTTGTGGGCGGAAGCAGTATATACAGCAAACTATTTGATAAACAGAAGTCCATCAAAAGCGCTAAAGGGAGAAACACCATTCATGAAATGGACGGGGCGCACACCATCAGGAAATCACTTACCTATCTTTGGAAGCAAAGCTTTCGTACTTCAGAAAAGAAGAAAAGGAAAGTTATCTGCAAAAGCTATACCTGGCGTATTTGTTGGTTATGCCCAAAACGCAAAAGGATTCCGAATTTACATTCCCGAAAAGAATTCAGTTGCAATCAGTAGGGATGTTAAAATCATAATGGAAATGTTTTATAAAAAGGAACATAGCTATGAAAATCTTATTGACAGTTCGGAACAAAAACCCGAAAAAGTGAAAAACAAATAAAAGGAAATAAAAATTCAAAGAAAATAATAGAATTTCAATCGTTAGAAAATTCAAAGAGTCACCAGGAAGTTCCTTCAACCTCGAAAGAATATCATGAGAAGTCGATATTAAATAATGTACCTAATACAAATATTGATGAATTATCATCCGATGAAGATCACGTTGACACATCTGAAGTCTTTGTAGAAAGGCCGAGAAGAATCATAAAACAGCCTACTTGGATGAAAGATTATGATATAGAAAATTCCGGAGAATGTCAACTAATATCTGAAATAGCCTACTCTTGCGAAGATCATGATATAAATGGAGACTGGAGTGAGGCTATTCGATCAGAGATTAGATCACACATCAAAAATGGTACATGGAAAATTGTAAAGAAAGAGGATGGTATGAAAGTCATAGATTACAAAATGGTCTTACGAAAGAAAGTAAGCCCAGATAATAAAGTAACAAACAAAGCAAGACTTGTTGCGCGAGGTTTTACGCAGCGTCCAGGCGTTGACTATAATGAAACTTTTGCGCCTGTAGCAAAATTAAGTTCTATAAGAACTATATTTGGTATTGCCATTGAAGAAGGTCTGCATTTAAATCAAATGGATGTAGTCACGGCGTACTTAAATGGAAATATTGAAGAAAAAATCTATATGAAGATACCTGATTATGTAGAGAATTACGTTCGAGAGATTCTGGTTGACGAGTTTGAGTCTGAAGATTTAACCGTCTACAACAAGGCAAAAGAGGTTCTCACAGATCTTAAAAGCATAGAAGGAGAAAAAGTATGTTTGATATTAAAAGCTCTTTATGGACTTAAGCAGGCAGGGAGGCAATGGTACATCAAACTAGATACAGAATTAAAAAATATTGGTTTTCAACCATCAAAAGCAGAGCCTTGTGTATACACATACACAAAAGGAGGAGTGAGAGCAATTATCGGTATCTACGTCGATGATTTAATACTAGCTTGCTCATGTCAAAAGAAATTAAAGGAAACAAAAGATATGCTTTCTAAAAGATTTGAAATTAAAGATCTGGGTAAGCCAAAACGTATACTTGGTATGGAAGTATCGTACACCGACAACGAAATCATTATCAAACAAACAAAGAAAATTGAAGAAGCTCTAAGAAGTTTTAAGATGGAAGATTGCAAATCTACCACTACGCCGATAGAACCAGGCATTGCGCTAGAACCAAATAAAAGGAAAACAGTGGATTTACCTTACAAAAATTTAATTGGCACGTTAATGTTTTTGGCTGTTGCCTCAAGGCCAGACATCGCATTTGCTGTGAGTTACCTGTCACAATTTAATGACAGTTGTAACGAAATCCATTTCAAAAGCGCTAAACTTGTTCTACGGTACTTAAAAGGTACAAAAGATATCGGTTTACATTTTAAGAAGACCGAAAATAAACAATTACTCGGTATGGCTGACGCCGATTGGGGAAGTTGCAAGATAGATAGAAAATCATTTTCTGGATATTGCTTTAAATTTGCAGGATCTCCAATCAGTTGGGCTTGTAGAAAACAAAGAAGCATTGCCTTATCCACAGCAGAAGCTGAATATGTCGCTCTAACGGAGGCTGTCAAAGAAGCAGTATACTTACGAGCGCTTTTTAACGACATTGGTATTACACAAGAAAAGGTACTAATATTGAATGACAATCAAGCAACTATTAAACTTTGTCATAATCCTATAGTATCTTCAAAGTCGAAGCACATAGACCTGAAGATCCACTATATCAGGGACTGCATCAAAGAAGGAGTAGTAGAAGTCTTATATCAGCCTACAGAAGATATGGAGGCCGATATATTGACGAAAGGATTACCTGGTCCAAGACTACTATATTTGAGAAACAGTATGGGTCTACATTAGGCATGTGAGAAGGAGTGTTGAAGCGATAGATTCAGTGAAGCACCAGCCTAATATATACCAGATGTATGTACAACTTTACGGTTGCCATGGTGCTGTTAAATCAATCGTGAAAAATAAGTGAATATCGTTTTAGTTTTTCCTATCACAATAAATTATAAAATAATTAATTTTTGTTTATAAAATAATTATGTTTCCTGTTATTTCTTCCTGCATGCCACTCCCAACTCCATCACTATTAATTGCACACTGTAATACATATAAAGATTACGCTCAAATTACTGTATGTCGTGTGTCGAAGTTTAGAAACGTTTAGAATAGAAAAAAAATATTGCACCAGAAAACAATACAAAATCTCAAAATACGCAAATACAGGTAAAATCAGCTTTGTATCGAACCCTTGCAGACAACCGTTGGGTAGACAAGGAAAACATAAGATTGAAAAGGCGGTCGTTGTAAATGTACTATCGTGTGTATCAAATGTTCACACTGCTCCTTATCAATCTATACAATTCTAGTATAAGCTGATCTCGCGTAGTATAGGATTTCCATACAATGAGAGCTCAGCTTATTTTAGAAATGTATAGTTTGATATGTAGCCGTGTGTACGTATGTAAACTTACATAAACATTATACTTGTATGAATTTGTTGAAATAGGTACTAGGTACATACACACCTTATATTAGTTAGATATGTTTAAATAAGGAGTTCAGTATGAAGAAAGGGGTTACGAAAATAATTTAAGAGATAAGAAGGGATAAATATAATAAAACGATAAAGTGTTTTCTTATCAAGAAGTCGGGCATTATATACGCATTATTTCTACAGGAAGTAAATTGCATAGCCGATCTCCTTGTATAAAAAATCGGTAGCTTTTTTTTTTAGAAAGACTACGCGCCTGCACACTGGAATCTAATCCCTGTGTCACGGGGTATTTTACAAACATAGGTATATAATAGACGGACACAAATTACATCCAGACTAAGATCATCTAACTATTTATGGATCACACAAATAGTTTTCCGGCGTGGGACTCGACCCCGCGACACGAAGCAGCGAGGCGAATGCCTCAGCCGCTGCGCCACATGTGCATTGGGATATTGGTTCTAGAATGTGTATCACACGAATTCCAAACCGACTGAAAATTACGGCGAAGTCGGATTGGTACTCACTCGAGCTTTTTACGAAATTCAGAGACGTGATCGTATTGGCGGAGTCCAAATAAGAATCTAATACAGAAATTTAGGAGGCGCTCGATTTTATCAAGTTAGTCCTCCGTAAGGTCAAGATAACTGACAGCATAGTTAAAGTTGGAGAAAAGAAGGTTGAGTTAGTTAAATAACGAATATGTAACCGACGATTGGAATTAAAACACTTGGGCACTGTACAGCATTTTCTATTAATTTTCTCGTAATAAAATCACAAGTACGAGCCACCAGCAGAGCGGTGATTATATGAATAGTACCTAGGTACTATTCATTTAATCAGCGCGCCGGGACACGTAACGTCACAGCGCGATCAGACGCCGCGTGCGGTTTAAAATAATATCGCTCGAAAATGCGTACTTTGATTGCTATTATCTCAGCCGTCTTTGAGAATATAAAAAAAGTAAAAATGTTCTTGTATTTTCTTCTAGATTACTTTGGCATATCTAGAATAAAATATTAGCCAGGATCGTTATGGTACTGAAACGACCAATGGATATCTTAAAATTATTTCATGACGGGATATTATAAGTCATAATGAATAATGGTCTCATTACAGCAACTCGAAATGCATCTTGTCATATTCCGCGTTGGCGACAAAACTCCCCAAAATGTAAAAATAAACGTTCGTGTGTTACCAACTATAAAATATGTGATAATTTTCGAGGCGACATTGAAGTCAGTTTGACACACATGACAGGTTAGGCAGTTTCCAGTTTATTTTATACTCTTTGGGGAGTTCTATTACCATCATTGTCAGCGATACATTGTTGTAAAACGTAGTTTGTTATATTGTTTGCTTCATTGAGCTGAATTCATAATTGTTGTAAAATCAGTATTGCGCAAATCCTATAATGCCTTTACCTCCAGCTTTAGCCGCTCGGCTAGCACAAAGGGGGATCCTTAAACCAAAGAATGATGCTGAAATAAGCACTGAAGTTCCACCTACCCAAGTAAATGAAGAAATAATAGCTGAAGATTATGATAGCAGACCTGATGAGCATTCTGTCAATGAGGAACACTTTTGGGAAGGTATAGAAGGTGTTAACGTCGATCCCATTAAAGGCCACAAAGGTTGTCCGAATAAAAGTAACATTTATCACGAGTGCTCGAAGTATTGTGTCAAGAGGTGGAAGACTGGTAAATTAGTTCCCAACGAAATTTATTTGGAGTATAAGAAAAAGGCTCTTGAATTATGGCCACTACCTCCAGGGTGGGAAGAAGTATACGACGAAGGTTTTGGTCAACATTACTTTTGGAATGTTCACAACAATTTGGTAAGCTGGATGCCACCAGCGCATCCGCGTGCCGTACCAACTGAGAGTGCGGCACATCTACGTGAAGAAAGATTACTGAAGGAAGGTGATGAAAGTGATGAGAGCAGTGAAGCTTCTGATCAAGAAGTACCTCAGCAGGAGCATAAAGAAAAGAAAAAAGTGCGCAAGGAGAAAGACAAACATCCTATTCATCATAGAAGTAAAAGGCCACGAGTTAAAGACAATGATTTAGATCCAATGGATCCGGCATCATACTCTGATATACCAAGAGGCAGTTGGACATCAGGTCTGGATGCTCATGCCAAGACAGGGGTTGATACCACTGCCTCAGGCCCATTGTACCAAATGAGGCCATATCCAGCTCCTGGAGCTATTCTTGCAGCAAATGCTAAACAATCGTCTCCTTCTCCATGATTCAATTAATAAACTACTTAGAATTTAATTTATTGAATATTATTTAAAAATTATGTCCTTTTTAATTTATTCATATAATTTACTAACCTTTTCAGAGAAAGACTAGGAAGTTCACATTCATGTCTCAAATTGTACAGTATTTTATAGCATGACAACCACAGATAACAAATAATGAGGTCCTGGGGTCCAAAACTTTGGCTAAAACAGGAGATATTTCTCTATCAAGAAAAGATTTAGATTTTCTGTTCAGCGATTTCTCAATATCAGCTAGAGGTATGGGAGATGGCCGTATTACAACCCAGTGCCTCTGAGAGCACAAAGCCATTGGTCCTGGACCTCAATAATTTCCAGTTCTGTTGCTAGTCATCCCATAAAATCATGAGTGTGATTGAATAGTAAGAGCCTTTGTGTGCGCACTACAATACATCCTCCAATGAGATTGGCCACCATGGTTGAAAATCAACCAGGAGGACTATTAGGGTATGCATTTGTAATGGTTGCATATGAATTAAAATCAGTTCAGATTTTTAGTTTATAATAAACATATAAAATTAAGTTATATATGGCCTAAATTAAGTATTGGCATACCAGCTGTCATTAGTTTAGTAAATGAGATTGGCCTCCATGGTTGAAAATCAACCAGGAGGATTATACCCTTATGCATTTGTAATGGTTGCATATGAATTAAAATCAATTCACGATTTTTAGTTTAGAATAAACATTTAAAATTAAGTTATATATGGCCTAAATTAAGTATTGGCATACCAGCTGTCATTAGTTTTGGAAATAGTAGTTGTGTAGCGAACAAAGATAACAAAAAGTGAGTGTGTTCAATTCACACATGGCAGTGTTATTACAGACAGGTAAATCTCCAGGTAACAGCATAATTTGATAAGAGCAATCTGTCCATCAAAGATATATTTAATCAACTGAGTTATGTAGTTACTATGCTAGAATAAATTCTAGTACCCAATTCATTTAATATGGTATTCAAAATAAAATCATACTGTTTACTCTCAGTTAATCTCGTATAATAAAGTTTATTAAAGATTGTTTCTTTATTAAAATTTCCTTATTGTGGTGTCCAAAGTCGCGAACCCACGTGCGTCTATCGGCTAAAACGTTTATTTCACGCTTTCCTGTAATTGATATAATATCTCTCCGTATAATTTGTCCCAAGATTATGGATTTCATCATACTTATTTTGATAAATTTTGATGAGGTAATTTTCGTTAACGCAAAAGTAATGTTTTCTCTTGTGAATTTATTTTGTCTTTCGAGTGTGTTACTTATTCTGTGCACCGCGTACCTAAGGTAGATGTACCATATTACGTAAGTGTACGAAATTCCGTAAGTTTTCGGTTTAGGCCTAAAAATAAGAAAACTTCTAATTGTATCAAAAAGTTCTAAAATTATCTATTAAGTATGTACAATAGAGCGTCAATTACACACGTTAAAAAGAACTGTAACCATCGTCGGCTCAGTTGTCACGTCTCCCTCGGTCGGTCTGCGCCAAACCGCCATAAAGGTAGTGTGTGTGTTGCGTACGCGTAAGCTACCGCGCGGATTTTCATAAGGATATTGCGAGTGATATGTAAGTATTTTCATAACTAAGTAATGTAATTATTTTTAAGGGTTTTAAAACAAACTGATTGATTACCGTTTCAAGTTACTTCATTTAGTTTTTAGCGAGTTAATTGAAATTTTCTGATTGCCGGAATTACCTACACCAAAAACCAACCGTGTCCATTATTACGTAACAATTACGGAATAGAGAAAAGGAAGGTGATTTTGTTTTTTGTAATTTGTCAGGAACGAGATGAGATAAGTAAACAAAAAAAGCTGTTACAGGTCTAATATATAACATAGTTTCTTGGAATCAAATTACGTATTACGATTTTATTTCTCTATGTTATGAAATACGTGTGTAAAGAGAAAACATTTTTTTACTTTAAACAGATTCGTCACAAATAACATCGGTACAAAATAATTAATTTGTTTAATTTAATTGTATCTTCCAGTATATTTTTTGGTACCTATTACTAGTATGATTGCATTCCTATACAATTCAAGTAATTTAATGTTGTTAAGAAATTATTATGTTATAATAATATATGTTGTTATTAAATTTAAATAAACTGTTTTCCTACACTTATAAAATAAAGTTGTTTTATTTAGAACATGTCACATTAAATTTATGTTTCATATTTCATGTAATCCTGCAGAAAAACGGCATTTTTCTGCATATGCCGGAATTACCAGCACCCATTTACGGATTTACCTGGAGAGTCAAATTTTATACCGTAATAACGGACATTTACTAGGTCCAGAAAAATTACGATTAGGTACTTTTACAAAATAGTTTAAATATAGTAGTGTTACGTAACAATCTCTTCTCTGAAAACCTCTTTTTACGACTAAACTAACTTCAATTCGCTGATTTTTCCTGCTTTACTGGAAATTGCTAGGAAAGACAAGAATGCCTTAGTACTCCGGAATTACGTACATTTACCTTATATACGCAATGCGCATTAGTACTTCAATATTATATTTTGACGGTCACCGTAGCCTAGTTGGTAGAGCTCCTGCCTACGAAGCTGGTGGTCCTGGGTTCGAATCCCGGTAAGTGCAAATATTTGTGTGATGAGCACGAATATTTGTTTCCGAGTCATGGATGTTTTCTATGTATATAAGTATATATCTATCTATATAAGTATGTATATCGTCGCCTGGTACCCATAGTACAAGCTTTGCTTAGTTTGGGGCTAGGATGATCTGTGTGACATTGTACCTAGATATTATTATTATTATTACTGATCCGTGTTTATTTTTATAGGGAGTAAAGATTTAATTTCAGTTTATGTTAATGTTACTAACTAGGTATGTCTAAATTTAAAAAGCCTACCATCTTATACGGGCACGGATTGTTTTTACCGAATCGTAAAAACGACGAACAAACATATGTGTTTAGAAATATTAAAATTTGGTCATATATTGACAAATTTTAATATTTTATTTCACTATTGATTTTGTCACTATTGAATTTGTTTGGGCCTTCGCTGCGGGCAGACGCGGATTTCCGCGCAGTGACCCGCCTGCTCCGCGGGCGTCCGCGACGGGAACCCGCTTAACGCAGCGACGCCAGTATAATTTCGATCGCGTAGGTGTACAGTCGATAACTATAGATATTTTATTATATAGCCAAAAGACGACGACGTGAACAAAGTCAAACGACGTCAGCCAATCAGCCCATATGTCACGTCCAGATTGTTGTATGGAGAATTTGCCACCGCGCTGAGCGGACGCATGCGCATGCAAATTTTCGTCTGCTTGTAGGTTCCAATACTGATTTAGAACTTGGGGTTCAGGACATACAGGTATTTATTTTTATTAAAACTGAAAAGTAATAAAAAGAAAACAAGTTTATGTATTAAGTGAGTATAATTTACATTTATACTTTTATGTTTTATTAGTGCATTGCATAAACATGGTTTATAAGATATGTAGACCTTCTCTTGAGCCTGAATATTGCGGAGAGCACGAGTTCTTCCCTAGCTTGTCAGTACTTTGTAAAGCATTACAAAGTACTAGTAACAAACAGATTTAATGAAGTAATACTATACGACCTTCCTCTTAACACTAGAAATCATGTAATATACAAAATTGTGCCTAAAAAGTAGGCGATTTTTATACCAAATATGGTAACTATATACTATAATAATTAAATTTTGTGTACACATAATTTTGAAAAACAAAAAATAATTGTCATATTATATTATTATTAATCATTAATTAGGGGACATCCATAAAGGAAATCACACGAATTTTATGATTTAAGGCCACGGTTCCACTGAGGCAGAGCAGAGACGATCTGTGGTATGCGCCGCTCCGCCTCAGTGGAACCGCAGCCTAAGCCGTAGTCACGGATAGTTTTAAACCCTTTCCCTGGTGTGACGTCAGTAATAATGCTATTTTAAAATGAAAATAGATTTCTTTTCAGTTCCCCCTTGTGTCAAAAAGTGTTATGAATTAATTTTATGACTAGCCCATTCTCCTTATCATACTTCGCCACATATGTTTGGGGATACCTTAACATGTGACGTAATTTTTGGATGACCCCTACACTAGTAAATATGATAATTTGGCAATTTTATTTATAATATAATATCCAACCCCAAGTCTTGTTTAATTTATAATAGGCACCATGGCTTTAACTGCCATTCATGTATTTCTTCTCAGACATCGTCGACACAAAATCTTCACATGTAAGCACACCAACTGGGATATGGCCGTTAGTTGCAGAATCTGTAAACACAAAATACGAGTTTAGTTAGTTACAGTTGGGCAATCTAAAAATGATAATAATAATAATGTCCGCCTAGCCGCATTTCAGCCACGGCGGACAGTTTCAATAGAAATTAGCCATTTGCGCGGGACATATTATAGTGCACAAGTGTGTGCGCAAACACAGGAGCACTTTATATTCCATCATCCGATCATCTCTCATGATCTGATGGGATGCCTAGTGACACGACCAGGTAAGGTCTTTACGTGCTGTCCGAGGCACGGGGGTATAAAACCGACAACTCCCAAACTTCGGGCTGATGCCGAGATATTTTTCTTTTTAATAAATAAAATAAAAATAAAAAAGGTTTTTATTCACGTAGACTTCAAAAAAGCGCTTGTAAATAGTCAGATCATGTTTGTAGTAATACAGTTATTATTTCTAGTTACTTATTACAGATATTTAGCTACAGGGAATGTTAAAACATTTATTTTATAATAGTAGTGATATTTAGCTAGCTTTTTTACAGTTAAGTCCCAAAATCACTTTTGGCTTGACCCGGGATTGCAACCCAGGACCTCGTTCTCTGCGGGGGAACACGCTAACGCTAGACCAACGAGGCAGCAGCTAATATAAAAAACCGGTCTTGGGACAATAGCACCTTTACCATCTAAATTAGGCAGACCCAGCTTCTTGGTTCGATGGCAATATAAATTAAGTCAGCCCGGAATTCAGCTATGAGTTGAGCGTTGTCAGTAGCATCCATTAGTTCTTGTAACGTGCAGGCATTAGGGCACGCAGGGCATGTTAACTCGTGTGCCATAGCTTGAGGGACAGAACCACACTTGCACTCTAGGTTGGGAATGTTTAAAAATCTCCACCTGAGCAGGCTTTCCTTGCTTCGACCAACTTGGGTCCGGACCCAAGTTGGTCGAAGCAGCATGTTCAGCCGGCTGAACATGGCAACGAGACTACTGATAAACATACTACTAGCTAAATAACTAAAACATTACTATTATAAATTTAATGTTATTTCTAAATATTTCTATTATAAATTTAACTAAAACATTACTATTATAAATTTAATGTTATTTCTAGGTGCATATAGATATTTAGAGGTAAAGTATACACTTTACCTCTAAATATCTATATGCACCTAGAAATAATTATGTATACTTAACTATACTACAGCAAACATGTTCTAAATAAATAAAAAAGATTTAATTCACGTAGATTTAAAAAAAGCGCTTGTAAATAGTCAGAACATGTTTGTGATTTTATGAAGCATTTATAAAATATATTTTATAATAGTATCTAATGATATTTAGCTAGCTTGTATTAAGTTATTATAATAATAATATCTGGGGACAATGTCACACAGATTATCTTAGCCCCAAACTAAGCAAAGCTTGTACTATGGGTACCAGGCGACGATATACATACTTATATAGATAGATAAATACATATATACACAGAAAACATCCATGACTCAGAAACAAATATTCGTGCTCATCACACAAATATTTGCACTTACCGGGATTCGAACCCAGGACCACCAGCTTCGTAGGCAGGAGTACTACCAACTAGGCTATGGTGACCGTCAAACTTCTGACTATTTGCAAGCGCTTTTTAAAGTTTGCGTCACTAAAAACCTTTTTTAGGGTTCCGTAGCCAAATGGCAAAAACGGAACCCTTATAGATTCGTTATGTCTGTCTGTCCGTCCGTCCGTATGTCACAGCCACTTTTTTCCGAAACTATAAGAGCTGTACTGTTGAAACTTGGTTAGTAGATATATTCTGTGAACCGCATTAAGATTTACACACAAAAATAGAAAAATAACAATAATTTACGGGGTTCCCCATACATCTGAAACTGAAAAAATTTTTTTTCATCGTACCACTACTTGTGGGGTTTCTATGAATAGGTCTTCAAAAATGATATTGAGGTTTCTAATATATATTTTTTTCTAACTGAATAGTTTGCGCGAGAGACTCTTTCAAAGTGGTAAAATGAGTGTCCCCACCCTGTAACTTCTAAAATAAGAGAATGATAAAACTAAAAAAAATATATGATGTACATTACCATGCAAACTAACAACCAAAATTGGTTTGAACGAGATCTAGTAAGTAGTTTTTTTTTAATTCGTCATTAATGGTAAACCGTAATTTACCTTTCATTTAATCAACTGAAATACTTGCTGCTACGGAACCCTTAATGGGCGAGTCCGACTCGCACTTGGCCGGTTTTTTATTTATTTAATGACACCTAGACGCAGAACAAATAATCATGCTCTCCACAAAGATATACCCGTGGTGGGGATCGAACCCACGACCACTGGCTCTGGCTGGCAGGTCAAAAATTGTCCCGCACGGTAGTGTAACCAAAAAAATGTAGTTTTGAGTCTGGGTGTGTACGAGGTCCGTGAATTGCATGTTAGTAAAGTCCCCGCGATACAGGGATTTATTTCACTAGTGTGGACATTTTAAACAAACTCATTGTACAGACGCCAGCACATCAAGCTACCCCAATCTATCAAATTTCCCCAATTGAAAGTGAACCTTATGCTAATGTGGTAAAGTTATTTGACAATTTGAAATTTGTCAGATTGGGGTAGCTGGATGTGCTGGCGTCTGTAACTCTATTAAATGTGGGAACACAAATACTCCGAAATATTTTATTCCGAATTTTGATGTTCCGAATTTCAAAAGTTATAATTTCATAATACCTAAGAATTGTAACGTCTATTATTAAATATCACGAAATTTATCTTTCCGAAAGTCGTAAATGCGATTTGTTAGGATTCCGATTTTCATACGTTCTAAAAGCCAAATGCTCGAAGGGTTCTCGGTCCGAAAAACGACATTCCGAATTTCAATACTTTGAATAAACTTAAAATCAACACGTTGTGCTACAAAATTTTGTGACAGAAACAATGCTTGCTGCATGTTGCATGCCTGCTTGCATGTTGCATGCCTGCTTGCATGCTGCATGCTTGCTGCATGCTTGCTTGCATGCTGCATGCTTGCATGCTGCATATTTGCTTGCATGCTGCGTGCTTGCTTGCATGTTGCATGCCTGCTTGCATGCTGCATACCTGCCTGCTTGCATGTTGCATGCAGCCGCCGAGTGCCAGATCCCCTCTATTGTTGGTGAATCATTTGGGTTAGGTTAGAACTGTGACCGGGGCTATTTCGTTTGAGGCGGCAACTATCCTGGCGCGATTTCCGCCCTTGGACATTCTGGCGGATATGGACGCGAAGGTCTATGACCAAATTCGCGTACTTCGTCAGAGTGGTGAAAACGCGCCTTCAGGGGTGTTGGAATTCGTCCGCCGACGGGAACGGCAACGGGCCCTTGAACGATGGCGCGAGCGGCTGCAGGAGCCACACCATGCACGCAAACGGGTAGTTGAAGCCATATTGCCGTATTTTGATACCTGGCTGGCCAGAAGTGAGCGCATCACCTACCGACTTACACAGGTATTCACCGGGCACGGCTGCTTCGGTGAATATCTGTGTAGGATCGGGCGAGAGGCTACAGCGAGTTGCTACCACTGCGAGGGCGATCGAGACACTGCACAACATACGTTTGAAGAGTGCCCTGCCTGGAACTCCGAGCGGCGGGTCTTAGTTAGCCAGATCGGAGTAGATCTATCTCTGCCGGCAGTGGTGTCGGCCATGTTGGCGGAGACGTCGGCTTGGAGGGCTGTTGCCTCCTTCTGCGAGACTGTGTTGGTCCAGAAGGAGGCAGCTGAGCGAGATCGAGAGAGGGCCGATCCCGCTCAGAGACGCAGGCGCCGAAGAGATATTCGCCTCGGCGCCCAGTCTGGCACATAGCTGGGCTTAGTGCCTTGCCCCCCTCTCTGTAATCCTACAGAAAAATAGGGGGGCCCCGGGGTCGTGGGTGTATGAAGTGGGGACTTTATGCATCCATCATACGACCCCCGGGAAGGCGACAGTGCGTGGTGGCCACGCACTGTCGGATACAGTGAGGCCTTTGGAGGAGGCAAGTTTCCTCTCGAGACGAGCTTCGGCAACGCACGGAGGGATCCCGGTGCGTTCCACTGGAGATCCCGGGTTCCCTCCATTATGTACTGAGGGCGACCACCGTGGGGTTTTAGCCGGTGTGAGTCCGGCATGCCCCTCCGCTTTCCCCAGGGCGGAGGAAGTCCATAAGGATTTCCCCACGAAAAAAAAAAAAAAAGAACTGTGACCGGGGAGACAAAAAGAAGCAAGCCGAAGCTGCAGTGGTGAGCGTTTAAACCATCTGCTCCTGCATCCTGCTTGCATGTTGAATGCCTGCCTGCTTCCTTGCATGTTTCATGCAGCCGCCGAGTGCCAGATCCCTCTATTGTTGGTGAATTATTTGGGTTAGGTTAGGTTAGAACTGTGACCGGGGAAACAAAATATATTTATTCGTATTGTTGATGTTTCGAATTATCATTAAGTCGGACTTTTTGTTATTCGATTTATTGAAGCTCGGTATTTTGAGAATAGTAATTATAAACATTAGGAATATTGAAATTTAGGAATTATAAAACTAGGAGGAATGATAAGTCGGAGTTGTAATATTCGGAATTTTCTACCATTCGGAATTATGAAAGTCGGTATTTTGAAATTCGTATTTGTAACTGTCGGAATAAAGTTTTTCGTATTAATGTAGTGTACCCATTAAATGTACAAAAATGAAAGATGGACATAATAATTTACCTGATTTCACGACAACGACGTACGGTGATATATCGAGCATCCTTGACACTAAACCCAATGTGGGATTCTTCGTAAGGTCAACTTTGTAGTATTTTTTGACGATGAATTTGGCCATCCCGTCCGCTAAGGCTCCGGACAGGTTGGCTAGCCGTCGCCGTGCGTTGTCCGCCGTAAACACACCCTTTATGTGTCTGGAAAAATAAAACCTTTTAAAATCAGTATTGTAACGTAAACACGGCTATCGGCCATCGGGATAGTGATCAGCGTTGAAATAAATAAAGGTTAAAAATGACTTAATCGATACCTATGGAAACTCACAACACCAGAGGAGTCGCGGGTACGTTGCCGGCCTTTAAGAGTCGGCAAACAAGTGTTACTGACCCGACCCCTCCCCCCCCCCCAATGAGCTCTCTGGCAACCTTACTCACAAGCACAAACACAACATTCAATTATTAATGTTATTATAAAGGAATGTCTTCTGTAAGGTGGACGTACTTCCCCAGACGGGCTGCTCTTTGAGCGGATTGCCCTACCTCTTACTTAAGCAGAAACTCGTTAAGTTGCGTCCACTTTATATGTTACACATTGTACCTTTGTTCTGAGTATGGGACTTACTTTGTGTCCGAGAATTGCATGATTGTATTATGTACGGATATATTTCCTTATTGTATTCTTTATGAGAAATAAATGTCTCAAACCATATAGTGTATGAGTTCCCTTTTTTAAAATCTCCTTATAAACATACCCATATTCCCCCTTCGTCATCAAGAACTGCTAGGACGAGGAGAATGAAAACTCCCCCACTATAAAGGGATTTAATTCCTTAGTATGTACGTGCTCTTTTCTGAAATCTCCCTATGAACATTCCCGTGATAAAATGATCCTCACCCTTTGTCATCAACAACTGCTAGGACGGATGAATGATCTTGTTTAAGAATAGAGAGTGCTTGTGCCGGCGAACTCTGGAGTGATACTGTCTTGAGTGGCTGTACCAGGTCTTCTGTTACTTTACTACTCCACCATCTGAAACATATAAGTGAAATTAATAACTATAGACATTCTTATTAACTTAACTTTATAGTTATTCTTGTCTGGGGAATTGTTATTTGTTTTGTGCCAATTACAAGAAATTTATTTTTAGTAAAGAATAATAATATCCTGGGACATTATTGCTTTTCACGCCGTACGTTGTGGGTTCGATTCCCACCTAGGACAGATATTTGTGTGCATGAACATGTCTGTTTGTCCTGAGTCTGGGTGTCTATATATATATATATATAGGTATGTATTTACAAAAGAAAAGTAGTATATATCAGTTATCTGCTTTCCATAATACAAGCTCGGCTTAGTTTAGGATCAGATGGCCGTGTGTAAATAATGTCCCAGGATGTTATTATTATAATTACTAGCAGTGCTTGCGGACTGCGTTCCGCGTTATAAATATTTTTGTCCCTGCCCGTTTGTCCCGCTTAATACTTCGGGTTAAAAGTCCGGGATAAATCAAAATTATGATGATGAATCATAGCCTCTTTATAATATAAGTATGTAATATATAGGGAAATTTTAATCGAAATAGAGTGAAAAACAATAAATATAATAAAAAACCTATTTACAAAAAAGAAGATAATTGATCAGTTATCAAGCGTGATTTTTTTTTTTTTTTTTTTATTACAGCAATCTGTCACTATTGTAAGACATTAAGCTGTATGTCTGTCACTGCAATTGGCTTTTTAAGGAGTGAGACCTATGTCGCACCCTTATACTTAATATGTACATTTATATTAGCACATCTTGTGGTATTTTGCGTTTGAGTCTGCGCTTTGATGATCGTTTTTCCATCAATTTTTGGGCTAGTTTGTTTGGGTGGATTACAATTCTGTCTTTGTATGCCTTTGCATGTCTGGTTATTTCTTCTTTAACTGTGGGCATGTTTAAATCCTTATGCAGCTGCTCGTTGGTGATGAACCATGAGGCATTTGTTATTAACCTTAGCATTTTATTTTGATATCTTTGTATTATCTCTATGTTGGAATGAGATGCTGTTCCCCACAGTTGTATGCCGTATGTCCAAACAGGTTTTAGGATAGCCTTGTAGAGGTTGAGCTTGTTTTCCAGTTTTAGCTGGGATTTTCTACCAATGAGCCAATAAAGTTTTCTCAGTTGGATACTGAGTTGCTTCCTCTTGGTGAAGATATGTTTTTGCCAGGTAAGACGTTTGTCCAGATGCAGACCCAAGTATCGCACGTGATCAGCCTGTGGGACTTCTACATTGTTTAGTTTCACTGGTGGACAAGAAGCTCTTCGCAGTGTAAAGGTAACATTGACCGATTTGGTTTCGTTAGCCTTGATGCGCCATTTCTTAAGCCAAATGGCTACATTGTCCAGGCCATTTTGTAGCATTTTGGCTGCTATTTCTGGCTGGCTGTGAGATGCTAGGATGGCCGTGTCGTCCGCAAAAGTTCTGGTAGTGATTGTTGTGCTTGTTGGTAGGTCTGCCGTGAACAGTATATAAAGTACAGGGCCAATTACACTTCCCTGTGGTACGCCCGCAGATATGGGACATAGTTTTATTATAGCATTGCCACACTGAACCATAAAGTATCGGTTAGTTAAGAAAGATTTGATGATCGCGTACAAATAGTGGGGCATGGATGATTTGATTTTATATTAAAGTCCTTTGTGCCATACGCGGTCGAAAGCTTGGGATATATCTAAGAACGCCGCTGCGCAGTATTCTTTTTCCTCAAAGGATTTCACGATCTCCTCAGTGAGTCTATGGATCTGGTCTATTGTAGCGTGTTTGTGGCGGAAGCCAAATTGATGATCTGGTACTAGATGCTTCTCTTTAATCACTGGAAGCATGCGGGTCAGTAACAGCGACTCATATATCTTGTAAGCGATGGGTAGTAAGCTGATGGGTCGGTAAGATTTTGGATCATCTGGTTTTTTATCGGGTTTTGAGATCATGATAATCTCTGCTACCTTCCATTGAGGTGGGATGAACTTATGTTTTGTCATTGCATTATATATGGACGTGAGCATAGTTAACCCTGCTTCCGGTAGTTCAGCTAGTAGGCGACTTGTGATGAGATCATATCCTGGGGCTTTTCTAGGGTCTATTTTATTAATTGCGCGCGCCACTTGTTTTTTAGTGAACTTGGGAATGTCGTCTTCCACCTCTGTTAGCGGTCTCTCTTCCTGTAAGAATTCATCAATTTCTTTTTCATGATTGGATGGGCTTTCATTTGGATGTGGTTTAAAAACTGACATCAGATGTGCAGAAAATATTTCTGCTTTTTCGGTGTCTGAACGAGCCCATTTACCATCTGGAGTACGAAGAGGAGAAAACAACATTTTTGGCCTCTTTAATTTTCTTGTAGCCTTCCAGAGTGAGTAGTCCGAGGAAGCAGAAACATCAAGTTCACTGAGGTAGTGCTGAAAGCTTTTATTACTATGATCAGCAAGTAAGTTCTTTAGCTCCCTGGTGGTGTGATTTAAAGTTTTCTTTGATTGTGGACATTTTGATAGCTGCCACTTTTTTCTTAGTTTTCTTTTCCAGATAATTAGATCTTTAAAACTGTTAGTTACATGACAATCTTTGGTAGATTTTTTACTTATTGGAGTTGATTCCCAAGCAGCATCTTGTAAGGTTCGGGTAAAGTGTTCAACTGCTTCAGTAATATCGTGTTCTGATTTCAGTGAAACTGGTTCCTGGAGTGCCATCTCAATTAGGTGTCGAAACAGTGTCCAGTTTGTTTTACCATTATGTAAAACGCACCTTTTTTCTTTTTCAATAAGGGTGGTGGAAAAATGTATAATTATTGGTGAATGGTCGGATGATAAGTCCAAAGAAGATTTACAGGTTTTGCGGAAATTCCCTTGATCACACAAAAGTCTATGAGGTCATCAAGCGTGATGAGAAGTGATTAAATAACTAAAATGGCTATTAAAAAATAGGGGTTGGTGATAAAAGGGTAAAAAAAAATTAGGATTGTATGTATTTTTAATGCCACAATAGAAAATTAAAAACAAAAAAAAAATGTCCATAAATATAAAAAAAAATGTTAAGGGTGAACAACCGTTATCACTTAGGTATGAAAAATAGATAGTAGCCGATTCTCAGACCTACTGAATAATGCATATAAAATTTGGTAAAAATCACTAAAGCCGTTTCGGAGGAGACAGGTAACTAACATTGTGAAACGATAATTTTATATATTAGACTAGCTGTGCCCCGTGGTTTTACCCGCGTTTATCTTTATAAATTATTGCAGCTCGTCCCCCGCAGGTGATAGCGTGATAATATATAGCCTATATGTTAACCCGACCTCTTATTTATTTTTTATTTTTATTTATTCATTCATGTACACACAAAAATCATAGAATAATATACAAAAAGAAACAAAGAGTACACAGGATCTGCTTATTTCGTAAGAAATTTCTTCCAGCAGACCCGCGAAAGGAAAAGATAATTGAAGATAGTAAAAAATGTGTGTAGGTCAATAATAAACTTACATACTAATAATTTACATAAATACTTAAATACGAATATATACCACTATTATACTCAATGTTAAATTTAAAATACACTAAATACTAATACTAACGTACATTCTAAGTGGATGAAATGGATAGATAATGATTTTTTACTTGTCTTTTAAACGAATAAATCGAATTGCAGTTCCGAACATTTGGCGGAAGAGAGTTCCACAGCCTGACCGCATGAACAGTAAAGGAATAGGAATAGAAATCGGTTTTATGGAGGGGAAATTTAAGAAGGGATTTCATGTGCGATCTGCAAAGAGCACCAGGAGCAGATTTATAGGAGAAGCGCTCTCGCAGATAGGAAGGGGATTGGGGATTATGAAGGATGTTAAAAAGGAGACACAATATGCGAGTGTTCCTGCGAAAACGAATTGGGAGCCACTTGAGATCTTTACGAAACTTTCTTAGTAACATTCGTGCAAGATTTGAAGTAAATCCATGCGGTACTTTCTGAGTTTAGCCCGGACATACATACAGACCAACAGATAAACAGACAAAAATTCTAAAAACTATATTTTTGGCTTCGATATCGATTGAACATCACGCCCCAGGTATCCTTTTAAAAAAATATTCAATGTACAGTTTTGACTTTCCTACGATTTTATTAAATGTATAGATTACCTCGTCACTATCAGCTTGGGGATGTTTAGGAAATAAAGCTAAGTTACGTATCTACCTCTCATTACGTCAGATTGTTTTCGCGCTTTATTATTCATGTTATCAGGAGGTGGCCCTAACTATTAATGAAATGACGGACTCCATCGCAAAACATGTGTTTAATACAACATATTGATGAGATAACTTAGCGACCTCATTAAGTAAATAATAATTATTGCGCAACACTTGACGTATCGTAAATATTCAATTATCTTAAGTATTGCAAGTTATGTTATTTTTGAGGGTCAAGGTGTTGGTTAGAACTGACCACACATAAGTTCACTTATTATCATAATATGGGCAGTGGTTACCCTAGTGTCAGAGTTGTTCAAGCCGGCCATTAGGCCTCTGACATTGCTTTGCAACGTTGTCTAATGGCTATAGCTGGGACGTGCCTTTGAAATACGGAGACGCTCAGAAATTAATCACCATCTATGGACTGACCGCGAGCCTAGTTGCTTAACCTTGCCAATCACTTACAGATCGGTGAGAGTATCTGTCTATGAGCGCCAGCGCAAGAAGATAAGAGAAGTAACTACTTATAAAAAGGATAAATGATAGAAATATTCACCACTGATATATGAGTATTTACGATACGTCAACTGTGATGTAGGTACTTACCGCACATCAGTGGTGAATATTTCAGCTAACACTCTAACTAAGCATCTATCTACGTAAAATGATAAAACTAGTTGTGCCCGCGATTTCGTTCGAACATTTTGTAATGACTCCGTAAATATTACATCAGAATATCTCTAATATTTTGTCTCTTGTCGCAAACTTATAAAACATTCACATAAACCTAACATATGTCCATAAAACTTTCATCCCCTGTTGTTATTTTACACCCTTGAGGGTAAAACTTTTTCAAACTAAAAATAAAAAATAAAAATCTATTTTCTAGCTCTAAAATGAAGATACGTCCATACATCTTTTCATACATCCCCCTTACATCCCTTTTTTCGCATTAAAAAGAATCCTATATATCTATCAGACGGACAGACAAAGTGACTTTCGCATTTATAACATTAGTAAGGATTGCCTCGTTGGTCTAGTGGTAGCGCGTTCAACCGCAGATAATAAGGTCCTGCATTCCCGGGTTTGGCCAAAGAGTGATTTTGGGATTTATCCGTAAAAGGAAATTTCTTAGTATCAGCCCGAAGTCAGGGAGTAGGCGGTATTACACCCCCGTGCCTCGGAGAGCACGTGAAGCCGTCGGTCCTGTACGTGTCTCTTTCCGGTCGTATCGCTAGTCGTCCCATCGGATCATGAGAGTGATGGAATTGAAAGTGCCCCTGTTTTTGCACACACACTTGTGCACTATAATATGTCCTGCGCAATTGGCTAGTTCCCATTGAGACTGGTCGCCGTAGCCAAAATTCGGTCGGGACCCCTTTAACACCATAGTACAAGATTCACTTAGTTCGGGCTAGACGGCGCTATGTGATATATCACGGATATTCACTATTATTATTAGTTACTCGATAAACCGACGCTTGTTTTTGTTCCTATGTTACCGTTATAGGTTATCCTCGTGCCAGAGATGATTAAGCCGCCTCTAAGACCTTTGACGTGGCTTAACGACTGTTTTTTAATGATTAGAGCTGCGATTGAGGGGAATTGACATAAGAAGTATGGTCTACAGACTCTTCGCCACTGGAGTGTATATATTGATATTAATAAAAAGTTCATTGAAATGGTCCACCTATAATAATTGTATTGTATTGTATATTTTTTATTTCAGAAAAATTTATCCATTTGGTGTTAGTGAAATAAAATAAAAAATAACTTATTATCTAGTGTTAGTACCAATCAGTCTCGCCACAAACTGTTTTAATATTGGAGATAACATACCACATATTTTTATGTTTAACTACTGTGTCTAATCTCATTACGCCATGACTGATGGGCCTGTTGGCGTGGTTGGCAAATGCTTGCTTTTCACGCCAGAGATCGTGGGTTCGATTCCCACCCAGGACAGATATTTGTGTGCATGAACATGTCTGTTTGTGCTGAGTCTGGATGTAATCCTATTAATATTATAAACGTGAAAGTTTATAAGTGTGGATGGATGGATGTTTGTTACTCTTTCACGTAAAAACTTCTGAATGGATTTTAATGAAACTTTACAATAATATAGATTATACATCAGAATAACACATAGGCTACAATTTATAAAGATATTGTGTGAATTGTCCAGAATATGACGATAAGTGTCAAGTAAGTGTGAAAAATCTACCATCTGCGAGTTATTCCGGCGTGCTCTGCCAAAACCGCAAGAGGTACACATCCTACTTGTATTATAAATGCGCAAGTTTGTGAGTATAGATGTATGTTTGTTACTCTTTTACGCCAAAACTACTTTAACGCGGGTGAAACCGCGGGGCATTGCTAGTTATCTATATAATTATGTGTTTACAAAAGAAAAGTAGTATGTGTGTGTATATCAGTTATCTGGTCTCCATAGTACAAGCTCTGCCTAGTTTGGGATCAGATGGATGTGTAAATAATATCCAAGGATACCATTATTATTATCTCATCCCGTGGGGGGCCGTAGAAGTCGACTCGAGGAAATATTTACCAGAGGGCGGGCAACAACTTCTTTCTGAGTACTATGACCATCTTACTGGCTCTTACTTACTTGCCAACCCGTCTGCCCAGCGTGGCGATTATGGCATATCTTAGGCTTTTGTCCAGCAGTGAACTTCTTTCGGCTGTTATGCTGATGATGACTGTGACCTAATCTGTGATCTAACACTGAACACTAATGATTTCAAACGTAATAAGTATACTTTACAGCCATAGAGCCATTTATAACATACCGCAGTACATAAGTAACAAAATGAGATACTGTGACCTGAAACTACCAACCGTCAAACAGGATATAACGAAGAATAGCATCAAGTACCAAGAGAAACTTGCAAAATTTTAAAATAACCTTGCACTACGACTGAGTGGCGACAGAAGTTTGCGCTTTAAAAGACATGGCACACCAAATCTATTAGATAGGTTCAACAAAATGGAATGAGATACAATTAAAAAGGGTCTCACCAAGCCAAATCATTGCCATGTCGCAGAATTCATCGAAAAAAATAAATAATTAAAAAAAGTATACCTAGTGCTAGAGCTTAATTTAGAACTTACGAGACATGTTTCCTTTCGACGAGTGGCTGGAAGCTCCGCACCTCCATCCATTGGTCGGAGATGAACTTGGTCATGTAATTCCGTATGTTGTCTGGCATCAGCACCACACACTTCTGTCCTTCTTTCAGAGATTTGGCGGCTTGTATGGCGGCCCACATCGCTGAACCACTGCTACTACCTGCAATCATAAGGGGACATTAAGTCTGCAAACAATCATACATAGGGCCTGCCTAAAACAACGCTAAAATGATGCTTGGAACTTTGGAACTCATATGTCATCATTTATGGGTTACTTTTCATTCCCCTCTTCCCGATGAGCTCTGGTGTTGCGTGGTTGTTAGATATTTGCTTGTCACGCCGCTGGTCGTGGGTTCGAACCATACCCAGGACAAAAATTTGTGTGCATGAACATGTCTGTTTGGGTGTAATTATCTATATAAGAAAGTATGTATTTACAAAAGAAAAGTAGTATATCACACTAATATTATAAAGGCGAAAGTTTGTGGTTTTGTATGTTTGTTACTTCTTCACGTCTAATCGGCCGGAGCGTTTTTAATAAAATTTGGTATGGAGTTAGCTGACAACCGCGTTTAACACATAGGCTATAATTTATAAAGTTTAACGCGGGTAAAACCGCGGGGCACAGCTAGTGTTGTATATCAGTTATCTCTGCTTAGTCTGTGTGAATAATGTCCCAGAGTATATATACCTATATATGTAGGACGACAATGGTAATGGACAATGCTACTACGCAACCAGGTATATATTCATAATAATAGAATTTAAATAAGGTAGGCATAATAAGCTTGGGTTTAAACCTTGTTTGCAAAGTAATGTCACGGAGGTCAAGAACGTAATCTATCTTATCTTTCGCATTGGAATTCGGAATATGTAAATCAGGGTGAGCCGAGGGGTTAGTCTAGGTTGACATAAACATTTGTGATCATGGTTTCCTGTAGGTTTTGACGTCAGGCGTCGGGCGGATTTATTATTTCTTTAGTTAGCTACAACAGATTGCACTGTTATTAAGTTATTTTTTTTTTTGAAGATAAAGCCCGCGCTAGTTAATCTAATCCCTGTGTCGCGGGGTACTTTACAAACATTACATATACAAATTACATTCAGACTCAGCCCAACTATTTATGGGTCGCACAAATAGATGTCCGGCGCGGGATTTAAAGTAAAGTAAAAAGTACAAAAGTTTATTTCAATACAGTTTTACAATGGGTAATTAGGACTTACTATCAAACGATCAATCTGTTACAAGAACTCTTCAAGTGATAATTAAACGCACTGAAAAAGGTTAGCCATTAATATAAAAAAAAACGTGACAATTTTGAAATAAAAATGAAATGCTCTAACGTCTTGTCAAGTGATCTCGTCTTATCATCATTAGCCGAGAAGATATTGGTAATGATTTTAAGTAGTAGACTCGTTGTTTGGCCCCAGAAGAGAAAAAAATACACCTTGAAAGGCGTTGCCATACTTACCGCATAGCAATCCCTCATCCCTGATAAGTCTTCGGGCCATCGGCAGTGATGTGCTGTCATCAGTCTTCACCCATTTGTCAACAATGGTTCTGTCAAGTGTGCGAGGGAAGAAGTCATAGCCAATACCCTCCACCTGTAACAAAACATTATCATTTAAGCCGCTATAATACTTGAAATTTGCAAAACATCCCACACACAATTTTAAGGTTTTTTTTCTATACAACCTAGTTTGCAAACAACTTACGGCCCACATGATTGCAAGTGGTCACCGTAGACACCTTATAACTCGCTTTTTTAAGGGCCCCATGCTTGTCTCTTGGGAAAACCAGAACAGGGATCAGAACATCGCCGTATAGGTATGTGATAGCAAATCGCAATCACTTCAATGCGATAATGAAGTCTGGCCAGTAAGTGCAGTTTAGAAGATGGTCATTACAAATTGATACATAGGTAGCTCAGTATCCATCGATTTTATATAGTCGTAAGTGTGAAATTTGCTAAAAGAACTGGTTCATAACGCTACAATAATTTGGTACCATCAACTTCTCTGACAATGAATGAAGCCGAGTGAAGTGGAAAGTGCCACTGTCCAACGGCTACTGGTAGTCCACTTGAGTTTGCGCTCTGGGGCTCTACCGGCTAAGTCGCCGAACATCGATTTCTTAAATGGCATTCAAATAAATAAAGGTTAAAAATGACTCAATCTATCTTTAAATCGGCTTCAACGTTGACAATCGATTCCGGACCATTTATGACGTTACATGTGCTCATGGAAGCCGATTTAAAGATTGATTAAGTCATTTTTAACCTTTATTTATTTGAACGCCATTTAAGAAATCGATAGGTAGATAGAAATCCTCATACATCCCACACAAAGAAGATTCCTGACAGTTAACAAAAATAATTTTCTATTGAGGCTCTTTTTATTTATGAACTAGTCATATAACTATTTTCTAAACATTGCCTGATGTCACCATAATTGAAGAGATAAATGTGTTTATTACATTCTGATACTAAGTTATACACAAATATTTGTGCGATCATGCAAGAATGTATTTGTCTTAGCCTTAGCCGTCTCATATTGTTTCAGACTTCTTTGGCTGCAGGATATTTCTATCAACGGGACTGTTACATCAACAACGCACGTCACAAAAATCAACAAAAGTCAGCACATGTAGATTATCTAGATAGTACATACCAAGCAAAGCGCCAATCAGTCATTATGTTCAGTTTTGTGATTGGCAGAGCCCGAGACTGAAGAGGCGTTTAGTATTTTTTTTACTTTGGGGGACTTACAACTCATTGGGAGGATATAACTTAGTTAAACGGCTACTTTAGCCCTCTTTCCGTTACGAATGAATGAATTTTAATTCCCGATAATAACCGGGGGCGTGTTAAACTTCGAGTAGGTAATAAAATCTTCGGGTTGCACGCGTATTCAAACAAGATACACACAGTTACAAACGTTTTACGTAGTCTAAAATGATTTAATGTAAAGTCTAAATTATTTAAGATTTATTATACTTAAGTACGTACCTACTTGGTAATTTATCGTCGTAATTATGTATGGCACATAATAAAAAATTGTTCTTATTATATTATATCTAGGAACCGTAGTGATGAAGGTAGTTTTAGTAATTTATCGTCGTACTAAGTATTTCACATAATATTTTTTTTATATATATTATACATATTAAATCACAGAAAACTGGCTGAAGATACGTTGTGTGATTTTTTTTCCTCTTTTGATCTTTATTACATATTTAATTACGTTTTCCTTTTGTCTCTTATCCTTAAATTGTTACACTACTTGTTTACTCCCTTCAATTATTGCCAATCCTAAAGATGACGCTTAGAACTCGTATTTAGCGATTAGACGTCTTTTACTTACTTATCCTATTACTAATAGTAAGTACCGTCCTTTGTAAAGACAAATGTCTTTATTTATACTAAGTATCATTCGTAAATCCCGATGTACACACGGCTACACATCAAGCTATACATTTCCAGTATAAGCTGATGTTCGCGTTGTATAGAATTTCCATACAATAAGAGGTTAGTTTTAAGAGGGGTAGGGCACAGCGTTTATTCGCTCAAAGAGCAGCCCGACTGGGGAAGTACCTCCACCTTACAGAAGACATTCTTTAATAATAACTTTAATGTCGTGTTTCGGCGTGTGAGTAAGGTCGCCAGAGCTCATTGGGGTGGGGGGAAGGGTCTGCAACACTTGTTTGCCGACTCTTAAAGGCCAGATGACCCGCTTGCTCGTTTGTCGCTCTATGCCATAAAAAAAAGCTTATATTGGAAATGAATAGCTTGATATGTAGCCGTGCGTACTATTAAGAGTTAAGCAATCTATCCTGTACTTCGCGAAGAGAACTCTTTTCATCAGACACTTAAATAAATAGCCACTCTAACAAGGACCAATTAAATAAAATAAAAGTTCAAATCTAACATGCGAGGCCGCTGTATGTCTTTCAATATATCCTCAAATATTCGTGCGTAGTTAGGTATATGTACTGAATGTAAGTTTTGTTCTAACCAGCGCAAGATAGTTATGTCTCTTTTTCTCTTGTTACATTTTTGCGCATTGAGATGGGCCTTTCAATGTACTCGAATGGTGACATAAATGCCGCGTGACACATGCTTCTGAAATGGCTCTTGCGGTTTACATTAATTCATTTTATAATAAATTCAACGTATGAAATATGTTTAATAAGCGAAGCACTTAGTTGAATTTGCGGTGATATTATAGCATAGCCCATATACCCTAGTCTTACCACTCTGCCCATTTTGGTAGGATATTTGTATTTTTTTTGTAAAAATGAGCAGATATGGTTCTGTGAGAAATCGGTGGAAAACCATAGAAAAGCCTTTCTCCAAGCATTTGGATGTGTAGAATTATTTATGTATGTATGATACAATTAAAAAATACCAAATTCCATACATTGGTATTTTTTAATTGTATCCTGAAATGGACGATGGGAGATGAGGATTTATTCTGAGTGGTTTGAGTATAAGACCTAATTGGCTAAGACAGTCGCCTCACCGCTTCGTGTCGCGGGTTCGAGTCCAGCGCCGGACGACTATTTGTGTGATCCATAACTAGTTGTTCTGAGTCTGGATGCAATTTGTGTCCGTCTATTATATGTTTGTAAACTACCCCGCGACACAGGGGCTATATTGCATAATGCGGGCGTTGTCTTTAAATATATATATATATATATAATTAATTCGAAAATAATAATATAATTAATTAAAATTATTATTTATTCTTATTATTAAATTCTTCGTGACAAATGGAAATCCGTTGTCTCTGCCTACCCCTCTGGGAAACAGGCGTGAGTCTATGTATGTATGTATATAATTAATTAAATAAAACTTTCCTAGAGAGCGTTTGTGCGGGCTGGGCAGCCAAGTTGTCTTCGTCTGATACAATATATACCGTACAAATCTTGTTTAGACCTGTAGTACAAAAGAGATCTCGTTTATACTACTTCAAGGTTGTTTGCACGAGATAAGGGTAGAATCTGGATATTAACTACAGCAACCCAATCTCCTTGATAATTCATTCATACCTCATTACTCCATAAAGGAAACTAAAATAGATTAAAGTTTATCTGAAATGAATGCATTTATACTCGACGCTACATTAACAGAAGTCACGGTACTTTAAACACCCATAAAGATAAGAATAATTCGCTTAATTCATTTTGTAAACAAGATGTTTCATAAGGTATGCTTTTTCCGTTTACCAACCGAAACAATATAACTGTAAAACGATATATAATAATAATAATAATAAGATATATTTATTCTCTCAACACAAAGTTAGGTCTTAACAACATACATAGTTTAATACATTCTTGTATATAATAAAACTTTGTGAGAGACTGGTGCCTGATTTAGGTTATAAATACCTGTGTTACAGGTCACCAGGGCCCTCCCGCCGTTATACCATATAACTAGACTAAGTAACAGTAACTTAAAATACATTATATATTCTAAATAATAGTAATAGCAGTGAGCCTAACAGTGCACAATTAAGCTTAATATACATTGGTAATAATTGCATTGCGTGAATTAATATCTTTCAATGATATCAATTGTCCGAATTGACGTTTGCCGGCATTGTTATTTATTTAAAAGTGGATTGTATTAAAAATATGTTTGTATTAAAAAATTGTTTCTGGCAATCGCCGGTAGCTGCTGCGAGAACAGAACACAAAGTGTCGATTTATTATTTTTCTTTTTAATTTGCTAGAAGCGTGATACAGACGCCAGCAGATCCAGCTACCCCAATCTGTCAAATTGCTTTTATAGATTTTCAACTTTATCACAAAAGCATAAGGTTCACTTTAAATTGGGGAATTTGACAGATAGTTCTCTGTAGAGTTTGATGTGCTGGCTGGCGTCTGTACAATTTAGATATTAACAAAATGTGCCCAGTCACACTTCACCATACTTATATGCACATGGCATGGAAAGTTATTGTTTTATTTTTACATTATTGGTAACATTGTATTTAAATAATTTAATGAGAATAGCCATAAACACAATTAATTAATACAAGCATCAATGAGGACGAAAATGCCTTTCTACCTTATAGCCGGTTTATCTAAAACCAACCAAATTGTAAGTATTAATCAAATGCCACGTGTTACAATAATTACGATACTGCACCCAGACATTCGCGAAATTGTGTTTCATCATCATCATATCAGCCGAAAGACGCCCACTGCTGGACAAAGGCCTCCCCCAAGGAACTCCACAATAGCCGGCCCTGCGCTGCCCGCATCCAGCGGCTTCCCGCGACCAGCACAAGATCGTCGGTCTATCGTGTAGGAGGCCTGCCCACGCTGTGTCTTCCGGTTCGTGGTCAGCACTCGAGAACCTTTCTGCCCCATCGGCCGTCAGTTCTACGAGCTATGTGCCCTGCCCACTGCCACTTCAGTTTGGCAATTCTTTGGGCTATGTTGGCTACTTTGGTTCGCCTGCGGATCTCATCATTTCTGATTCGATCTCGCAGGGAAACTCCAAGCATAGCCCTTTCCATTGCTCATTGGGTGACCTTGAGCCGCCTGATAAGGCCCATAGTGAGCGACCACGTCTCTATTCCGTAAGTCATCACTGGCAACACACACTGGTCGAAGACTTTCGACTTGAGACTTGAGAAATTGTGTTTGCTTATCACAAAAGCCATTATGGAAGAATTGAATAGAAGAATAAATTGAATTGACTGCACGTGTCGCGCAGCGGCTAAGACAGTCGCCACGCCGCTTCGTGTCGCGAGTTCGATTCCCGCTAGGACAACTATTTGTGTGACCCATAAATAGTTATAATTAAGACGTAACAAACATACACACTCACACAGTCTCACACTTACAAACTTTCGCCTATATAATATTAGTGTGATTAATTCTGGATGTTATACTTTAAAGGGTAGGGGATATTTTGCTTGCACTTTTGGTGAAAGATTCTGTTCTGGTTTTATAATGATGAATGTAAGATGTCTGTGATATCCTATTATTTTTTACCTGTGTACAAAATAAAAATTGCTCTGTGTTGACGGCGGCGAAAATCAGAATATCATCACCCCACCTCATAACGTGGGGGGCCGTAGAAGTCGACCCGAAGGAATATCTGCCAGAGGACGGGCAGCTTCTTTTTGGGTACTATGACCAATCGTACTATGATCGCCAACCCGTCTGCCAAGGCGATTATGGCATATTCCCCTAAGATGATACTTGGGGGAGGCTTTTATCCAGCAGTGGACTTATTATTGCTGTTTTCATGATGTTCCTATGTTTTCTATGCATGTACACACGGCTACATATCAAGCTATATATTTCCAATATAAGCTGACCTCTCATCGTATGGAAATCCTATAAAACGCGAGATTAGCTTATACTGGAAATGTATAGCTTGATGTGTAGCCGTGTGTACTAATTAGATATATTATTCTAATATACTTGTGTTGCTTACCTCATAAACTTGTACATCAGACACGTTCAACTCATCGGGTTCTGCGAGTATGGAGCCGTAAGGATCTGCTCCCACGATGGTGGCATTCGGGCAGCGCTCCTTGATCTTGTGACCGATACCGGAGATGGTGCCGCACGTGCCCGCACCTATCACCACCATGTCGACATCATCGTCCAGAGACCACAGGATCTCCTCCGCAGTCCCGTCATAGTGCGCCAATGGGTTATTTGGGTTGTTATACTGAAATTGATAAATATTACTAATAATATCCTGGGACATTATTCACACACGGCCATCTGTGTGTGATCCCAAACTAAGCAGAGCTTGTACTGTGGAAACCAGATAACTGATATACTACATATAATACTTTTCTTTTGTAAATACATACTAATATAGATAACTAGCAAAGCCCGCGGTTTCACCCGCGTTAAGTAGTTTTGGTGTAAAAGAGTAACAAACATACATCCATACTTACTTACAAACATTCGCGTTTATAATATTAGTAGGATTACACCCAGACTCAGGACAAACAGACATGTTCATGCACACAAATATCTGTCCTGGGTGGGCATCGAACCCACGACCTCCGGCGTAAAAAGCAAGCATTTGCCAACCCCGCCAACAACCCCGTCACAATATTGCGCCATCTCATCATATTTACTTATATAAACGTTTATTGTTACCGAGATGGCTGATAATTTTGTCTGTATGACTTTTGCATACAATAGAGGTATTCGACCTAATCGTCATTAGCAAAATCTACCAATATCCTGTTGGTACAGTAAATAGCTAATGGACTCTCCACACTGACGCCGTGAACGTTCTTCGAGCATATTGAAAAAGTTTGCAAGGGTTTACGGAGTAAGAGTTTTGAATGCCTATGAAATCGTCACAGCCAACCAGAATAAAGTACCCTTTCATCTTGGCAACCAACAATTATCTACATACTTCAAAATCATATTAATATCAATGATTGCAAGAAAAATCAATCCTTGACGTAACTTATCTTGAAAAGTTTTGAATTAGTGACCAAATATTATTATATTATTTTATCAGAGCCCGATAACATTATACTTCGACGAATTCTATATAAAAAAAATCGAGACCAATATATGAGATTACGTGCCAATCACAAGATATGCTTATAAATATACTACATAGGTAGTGCTACCTACTTAAAGTGTCAATAAGATAAAAGAGAAGGAAAAACGGGAGAACAATAATATTAAAAATATAAATTTCTTCTAATATAAAATAATTAGCTAAAGCCACAATAGGAAAATAAATTATTATTTTTTTATCTAGGCTTCTTAGATTCGTTTCATAAAATGAATTGATGAATGAATAGTTCAGCAGTTACCAAGTTCTTTTTTAGTTTGTATTGAGGATTTATGAGGGTTAGATTATTTACGTTATCCATTATCGATAATTATTGTCATGAAATGTAGCTGACGACTAGATTCGCATCCTTAAAGGGTAACATTAGATGTCACAATAAATATAATATGTTTTAATAAACAAGAATTTGTGTTTTGTGCAACATAGACATAGCCTAGACGTTGAACTCTAGTTCGAACCCAAGGTTACATTAGTAAGACATTTATTTTATCGTAATTAGATACTTAGGATTTCACGTATTACGTATTATTGAACACACATATAATTAGTAAGTAGGTATGTATAGTTTTAGGTATGGTATAAATAGTGCCTTATAATATAGTAATTCAGGAAACGAGTTACAGAGATTAGCTAGTTGCAAGTGTAGACTCTTGCAACTAGCTAATCTCTGTAACTCCTTTCTCCTTTCACTACCTAGGTTGCCTGGTTGAGATCACACTTTGTGATAAGGCCGCCAATTGTACTATTATAATTTCTATGTTGTGGCTTTGTATTATTTCTTTAGGTGTACAATAAAGATTTTATTTATCTATCTAAATATAATGACAGTAAACGAGGCAAAAGATGTGTACAAATATCGTGACAAATAGAAATTTGGTGTCTCTGCCTGCCCCTCTGGGAAACAGGCTCGAGTCTATATGTAAATATGTAGTAGGTAAATATGTTAGATTACAAAGACGCAGGTATATAACCTTTCATATGTTTTTTTTAAGAAAGTATTGCAGTTGGAAGATTAACCGAGTTACATTCTAAGCAGACTCTAAAGACAATTTCAAATGTGACTATGAGCAGTCTTTTTTTCCGAAGGTTCTATATAGGTATTATGTAGTTGTTGTTCTTACTGCAGTTAATCTATCTTTATCAAGCCGACATCTATGTACTAACTTGAGTATGTAGGTTGTGCATAAATATGATTATATTACCATATAATAAATAACTTTATCTTCCTTATGGACAAAATGCCCATTAGGAAGCATTAATGACAATAGGATGACAGTAATATGAGCTATAAAAAGTATATAGTTAAAAATAAAGTTAAATAAACTATTGGATATCGTTCGAATGAAGATAAAGTTATAAAAGTGTGAAAGTCAATGTTTAAAAATGCTTAAAATACTTTGAACGTAATCAATTTGTAAACGTAATTCATTTAAAGTGGAATAGATAAATACAATATTAGTACACGAGTATGCGAAAATGATAAAATAGGTATCCTTTAAAATAAAAATAGGGTTTCGACGGACGCCATTATCAAAGCTGTATACAGTAAGCCATGGCAATTTATAGGAAAAAATACAAAGCGATTTACTAAACAGCGAATTACTGTTGATAACCATTCAAACCGAAATTATTCTATCCACTAATTTTTACCACTTGGTTCGAATTAAGATAACGTTATAAAAGTGTGCAAGAAAATGTTTAAAAATACTTAAAATACTTTGAACGTGAGTAATCAATTCATTTAAAGTGTAATAGATAAATGCATTATTAGTACAGGAGTATGCGAAAGTGATAAAAGAGGTTTGCATTCAAATAAAAAGAGGGTTTTGACGGAATTATCAAAGGTCAATCACATTATACTCGAAAAGATTCTAACAAGTACCTTGAAAGTGATTTGAACTTTGTCAAAATGTTTAAAATGTACCACGAGTGGACTGCTCAAAATAATATTCAAGACGAAGTAAGCACACTCCGACAATATAGGGACATAGTAAATTCGCACTTGAATATAGGATTTTTCATTCCTAAAAAGGACGCATGCGATATCTGCACTGCTATTAAATATATATGTAATAATGCTGACGAAGAAAATGTTGATTTTATGAATCATTATAAAAAATAAAAATATCGCAAGATCACTAAAGTCTGAGGATATGAATCTCACACAGTGTAAGCCAAATCAAAAGTTGCCACTGAAACTTGTCTTAAGTTTCAGTGGCAACTTCTGATTTTCAAAAAAATCTTTCTACAGCGCATGGTGAGACTAGTTCTTTTCACTATAAGCGCAAATTATCAGTATTTAACTTCACAATATTTGACATGGGACAAAAAAAAGGAATATGCTATATGTGGGATAAGACTACGGCAAAACGAGGATCCAACGAAGTGGCCAGCTGTCTATACAATTATATAGCAAATGTTGCTGAGAAGGGCATCAAAGACATACGTTTATGGTCTGATAATTGTGGCGGACAGAATCGCAATCACTCAGTATTTTCAATGTATGTATGCTGCAAAAATATTCAAGTTGAATTTATGTCATAGATTTCTCGAAAAAGGGCATACCCAGCAAGAGGGTGACAGTGTGCACGTCCTAATTGAACGGCCTTCTAAAAGGAAATTAATATATACGCCTCAAGAATAGTACACCTGTGTAAGATGGTGCAAAGTAAGTAGAGCCTTACGAAGTGATTGAAGTGTCGTCAGATGATATTTTAGACTTTAAATCTACCACAAATCAATATACATGGGTCAAAAATGTTAATAATGAAAAGGTTAAATGGAATCAAGTCAGAGAAGTAAAAGTAACTGAGCCGTATGTAATTCATTACAAATATGATTAAAATGAGACTCAAAAAATGAAAATAGACTGCTGTCGTCGAGCAAATACCCGAAACAGGCGAAATAATATTGTACCACTAAACAATGCTTATACCAATACCCTGCAAATAACATCAGCTAAATATAAAGATTTGATTTCACTTTGCGAGCAGAATTTAATTCCTTCAAGGTACTACGCTTTTTATAAGAATTTAAAGCATACAACTATTGATAATACTACATCCGATGAAGAAGACTGTTTTTTTTTATTATTTACGTTGATAGTTTTAGAATAGATATTGAAGAATATAATGATGTTGATTATAATTAAGAAAGTGACATTAGAGTAACTAATTGTGGTATTATTTAAATTTTGAATAGGATATTTTGATAGGATTTCTACTACAGATTAATGTTTTATAATAATTAGGTATATTGCTTGAAATAACTTGATATTTGTTTGTTAAGGACGCTGAGCTCTAACTGGCCATCAAGTCGCTGATTAATTTAAAAATAATTTAATTACTTTTTTAGTAAAAAGGGAAGAAATTATTTTTGTTTATTATGTTATATTGATTAATGTGATAACAATAGCTTTATTTACGTATTGTTTTCATTTGGGTTCCATGCCTATGTAAGATTATAGTTCGTTTAAGATTTAATTATTTAATTGCATTTTGAAGATGGTACCTACCTCTATAGAACTGTGATTATCTTTGTCAGTATTGTACTATGTAATTATTAATCATAAATCATAATAAGAATCACTTATTATTTCCCCTCAATCATCATCATCATCATATCAGGCGAAAGACATCCACTGTTGGACAAAGGCCTCCCCCAAAGATCTCCACAATTGCTGGTCTTGCGCTATTCCCCTCAAAACCTTTACATAAATATAGTTTATCTGCAATATTGCAAATTGCAATATTTACACATTTAGAATTGCGCAGTAAATTGAGACAACTACGATATTGTGATGTGACATTGTAGATAGTCTTTATTTTAATCATAGTTAAAAATTATATTACTGAAAGGAATAGATTTAACAAATTTTTAAGGTAATTTTTTTTAATGTATGACAATTAATATTTTAAATGTCCTAAGTAGAAGCGAACATATGGCAGTTGACTCAGTTAGTTATATATTTTGTGCAAAGTTGATAATGACATCTGAAATATTTTGACAAAAATATATAGTATCAGTTAATAACCATCACTACTTGGTTTGAAATGCTGCATTATTTAACTATTGAAGAAGTTACCTATAAATTTGTAGGAGTTCTTACATTTTCGCGTCCAAAACGTTCTCCTGGAAACTAGTGATTTTGTAGATGACCGTTTGTTCATTGCGGCCGTCGATATAGTGGGTTTATTTATCTTAGGACATTATACATACACGGTCATCTGATCCCAAACTAAGCAGAGCTTATACTATGGAAACCAGATAACTGATATAGTACTTTTCTTTTGTAAATACATACTTATATAGTAATTACACCCAGACTCAGGACAAACAGACATGTTCATGCACATAAATATCTGTCCTGGTTGGGAATCAAACCCAAGAACTGCAGTGTGCACAACAAGCATTTACCAATCACGCCAAAGGCTCGTCATGTGTAGGATAAGTTTCCTAATAATCAATGCTGAATGTAATTAGTTTGGTATACAGTAATTGAACAAAGCACGTATACATGTATAATACACCTATTCAAAATATTTCTTCAACTTTGCAAAGCACTCAAGGGCCTGCCTTCCCATATGTCATATTTACTCACCTGATCAAGAAGAACCGCATGAGGTATTTCTTTTGCAAGTTTGTGTGCTACACCAATATTACTCTCTGGGTCACTGGATGCTGCTTCGGTTTGTGTTCGGATGATTTCAGCACCCAAGGCTATAAGTGTGTTCACTTTTTCATCAGACATTTTTTCTGGTAATACTATAATGCATCTGTAACCTGGAGCAAGAAGAAACTATTAACCTTTACCTAGAGAAACATCTTTAACTTATCAAATATTTATTTAATATAGCCTATCATATACTAGACTAGCTGTGCCCGCGACTTCGTCCGCGTGTTAATTAGTTTATTTCGTTTTTCTTGTAAAATAAAAGACTTTTTATAAAATAAAAGTAGCCTAAGTTACTCCTTATTACATCAGCTACCTGCCAATAAAAGTCCCATCAAAATCGGTCCAGCCATTTCAGAGATTAGCCGGAACAAACAGACAGACAGACAGATAAAAATTGTAAAAAATGTCATTTTGGTGTATGTACCGTATATATATTCATATTAATGTAGTAAAAACTGGTTATTTTAATATTACAAACAGACACTCCAATTTTATTTATTTGTATAGATATGACAAAAAGCAACTAAAGAATGATTTATGAGAGATCTGCAATGGGCCACAGATACTTAGGTAAATAATAATAATGTCCGCCTAGCCAAATCCCGGCCACGGCAGTCAATCTAAATAGAGATTAGCCATCAGCGCTGGACATATTATAGTGCTCAAGTGCGTGCGCAAACACAGGAGCACTATCTATTCCATCACTCTCATGATCCGATGGGACGCCTAGCTACATAACCGGAAAGAGGTCAGGTACAGGACAGATGGCTTTACATGCTCTCTGTGGCATGGGGGTATAATACCGCCAACTCCCAGACTTTGGGCCGATGCTGAGAATTTTTGCTTTTTACAGAAAAGTCCTAAAATCACTTTTGGCCCGACCCGGGATTTGAACCCAGGACCTCATTTTCTGCGGGTGAATACGCTACCGCTAGACCAACGAGGCAGTAAATAAACAGAGGAATCCAAAAGTTCTCATAAGAATACTACCTAAACCTTGATTACAAGCAGACTGCCACCACTAGGTGAGTTCTATTACATCATAAAACTCCATGGATATAGGGTTATGTAAATTCCCATGATGTATCTAGTTTTCCCCTGGGGAGCTGATTCTTAAGTGAATGACCTTGCCTGTCACAACACAGTTTAAGATGAGACATGCTAGTATCAGTTTACCTTTTGCAGCAGCGGCCAGTGCTAATCCAATACCGGTATTGCCAGAAGTGGGTTCTACAATAACAGATTTGCCCGGGATCAGTATGCCTTTTTCTTCTGCATCAGTGAACATTCGGTATGCAATACGGTCTTTTACAGAACCACCAGGGTTTAAGAATTCACATTTTGCATCTGAAAACAAGTTTTTATGTATTATTTGCAGTTTATATGAAAATTATTTCAGGATTTTGGTAATTTATCTTGTGAATGAGTTAAGACTAGGTAACATAATTGTGTACATTTATTTTAATAAATCAGAAGAAATACACAATTAACTTACCCCTGGTCCTAAAAGATGTCATCTCTGTGTGCAAGACAGATAAACTGATTTAAAATTATTTTAATATGAAAACTTAGCTATAGTTATATGGAGTGTAATTTAGCTGATATATATAGATACAGTTATATTTATTGACATATCCAGATGGTTCGGTCATTGTTTATCATAATGAGTATATTTTTTCATCAGATAATTTATAAGTTTTAATTTATATTGAGAAGTTTGAGTAGTATCTCATAGAAAGAATCAAACATACTTACACATATCGCATTTTATTCCTTCTTCTTTAGGTATTTTTGTGAGTTTCACCAAAGGAGTGTTTCCAATCACAGTTAGAATATTGTCATAAACTTTTTGTTGCCTGTCCCTGTTGTAATTAAAATGAATAAATTGAATGTAAAGCATATATTCCAAAAATGGCGAGATATTATTAAACATTGTCGCCTGGTACCCATAGTACCTTTGCTTATTAGTTTGAGGCTAGGATGATCTGTGTGGCATTGTCCCGAGATATTATCTCACATGTTTATTACCAATATTATTAACAAGATATCATACAAGGGTATTTTAACACAAATACAACTTATACAATATTTGGGCTACATGGAGAGAAATTTCCGCACAATCCTGGCATTCGCCAGCAGAACCGCCTACTGCATGTAACTCTCCAGCCAGATATCAAGCCCTAAACTTGCAAGGTTGATTTTCAGGGATTTAGGAATAACTCCATTTGTGGATATAACAATAGGTATGATCGCAGGTCTTTCGGTTCTCCAAATTTGCGCATATTCAAAACTCAGATCAAGGTATTTTGATTTTTTCTTTTTCTGCGTTAGATATGTTTTCATCATACGGTATTGTTATATCCACAAAGGATGTCTTTTTCGTTTGTTTGTCAATGACGACAATATCGGGTCGATATTGTAATCGATTATTATTATTGTCTAATTCTTTTTTTAATTATATTACTATTGCAATAAACTTACAGAGGTTTTACGATATGCGGCATTTCCTTGAGGTTAAAAAACTTTCTCGTCGCTGCTTCAATATTATTGAACATATCCGCGTGATTCGACATTTTACTGCTTTTTGCTTACTTTCTTGGAACTTCGTCAGTCTTGTAGATTTCATATAATAAAATGTATGATTAAAATGTGCGAGTGAACTTTGAAAAAATATTAATTAAACATGCATGCAGATATACTTACACTATGATATAGAATTAACAACGTATTTATACACGGTTACGCAGCACGTTGACTGTTGTTAATTAATCATATAGTAATTGAACACTTTATTAATGAAATAAAACCACGTCGGTTTTGCTGAGACAACCACGCGGCGACTCAACGCACAGAGTACTATGCAGTACTATGTATATAATATATACTCAACGTACGATAGATAACCGAATGAAAAACACAGACTACCAAGAGAACTGACGTTATGAAAAATAGAATGAAGAAATTTCGTTCAACGATTCATTGACAGGACACAGACCGAAGTGAAGTTGTCGACCGTCATTGTCATTCTGTTTAGTACATATTGATATAGAATAACTCTAGGCAGTTGTTAAACTTAACTGACGTAATTTGTAGTTTTTTATGTGATACTCGTTATACCGGAGGCAAGTGCGTTGCTGGCCTTTAAGAAAGGGATAGGTTTCAATTCAGTCTGTTAGCAGAAGAATAACCGCGAGGTAGCCGCGCGGGTCGTGACGGGTCGCACGTATGCTACACAGCTATACATCGTTAATTCCTTTTTATATGTATAGGTAAAGTACAGCTATCTGTAAGCCAAACATCCATGTCAAGTAACCTTGCAGGGTACCTGCCCGTCGCTGATTCCAGCAATTTAAATTGGAATGCAACTTTCGATGAACCCGGATATGAACATTGCAGAGGCATTTGAATTTAGGTTTTTCCGTATAGTAGCTCCTATTACTATTTTATAACTCATTTTTTAGGAACGGTAGTCATTTTCGCTTGTCTGACGTTCGAGTTGATGCATGGCGTGTACTGCCTAACGCTCCATCCAGTGATTACCAGTTAGTCCTGTAAGATCTCGTTCCTCGGTGGACATAAAGACCTACGGCTACTTCCGGTAAGTATAGGTTATTTTGCCGCACATGCCAGTGATTTTACCCGGGATGAACTACAACAGAAGCCTATGCTGTAATGATGTTATAGGCCATAGGCATGTCCGTTCCTATCACAAACATTCTACGATGCGATTGATGGAATAACTACTTAATTAGAGTTCGTAGTAAATTTCAGAGGATGCGTAAAAAATATAGTAAACTAAAGAAAACGTAAAAATGTAGATGTTTTAAATAGTGCATAGGTAATTATATTAATCTTAAAAAACTCGTTACATTACCGATCGTCAATAAAAAAATCCATATGCAACCTTATTAGCAAAATAGTCGATAAATTAGACAAATAAGGCCCGTGGTTACCCCTAAACCATGAGTTTAAAGTGAAGATATTATATCTGACAAAATGATAACAGAAACCACAAAACAATACGGTGATTTAATACTATAAGTTTTTAATCCTTGTATAGTTGAAGGAACTTCCTCGCATACATACGGCTTTATTCGTATTAGGTATACCAAAAAAAAAAAAATACCTGAAGATCCTAAGTCAAACCGACCAATAACGTTACAGCCTTCCTTAGGCAAGTCTCTAGAACGACTTATGCCCGGTTCCTATATTCCAAAAACGAATCGTTTCTACTACGAATAGTTAGAATTTCTACCAGGCGTAACGCAAAACCGTTCCTATAAAATACTAGTCGTTATCCAAATAACGAACGTCTGGTTACTAACGGATGGGAGGACGTTAGTAAGCTTATTGTATGGATATGCGTTCGAAAGTGTTCCTATAAATATTTTCTACTGTCACGGAACTGTCAAAATAACTAGGCGTTACTGCTGTGATTACTAGTCGAATTCGGTCGGTTTACCAGTCGTTTGTATTTTATTTTGGTAGTTAACATAGTGTTTGAGGAGATTTCCGTGATGTCTAGCTCTGAAACCGATAGAGAATTCATGGCTTTGTTTTCCGACGGTGAATGATCAAGAAGTGGGAAGAAGAGTTTATAAAGAAAGGGTTGATTATTTTTCCGTGCATGATTGCCAAGAATTCCAGTTGAGATTTCGGCTCTATAAACCAGCTGTGGAACAACTATTCCATGAAATTTATCCATAATTGAGAGTGAAAGGAAGACGATTTTTACATAATAATATCTTCTAATGCCCGGTTCCTTTATTTTACGATCCGTCATTGGACCAACGTTACCATCCGTAATTCAGCTACCGATACCGATGCAAAACTAGCGTTCCACAATGCCCTACCTGCGACGAACATCCGTAGTTTAAACCACCTACGACTCGTTCCGCGATTAACCTCTCGCTCCTCTTCACGATTAGTTATAACAAAACGTCGTACGTCAATTATGCAACTAAAATAATTTATTATTCTGTAATATTATGTGAGTAATAGTACAAATTACTGTACTTATAGTTACAGTAATAATTTAATTTGCGTTTTAGGTTTAAAATATTTATAAATCATTAGTATTGAAAATTTGATGTTACGAGTGCATGGTGTGAACAAAACGCGTAACAGGAAAGCGCATGGCGCATGCGTCTGTCGTCTGACGTCTGTCCAGGAGTATTTCATGGTTTCTAAATAAGTTTTTAAATTGAGTATTTAATCTAAGGTTTGTGGTTATGAAATCTTAGAAGATAGAAAAATAATCAACCCTTTCTAACGGAAAACAAAGTCATGAATTCTCTATCAGTTTCAGAGCTAGACATCACGGAAATCTCCTCAAACACTATGTTAACTACCAAAATAAAATACAAACGACTGGTAAACCGACCGAATCGGCTAGTAATCAAAGCAGTTACGCCTCGTTATTTTGACAGTTCCGTGACAGTAGAAAATATTTATAGGAACACTTTCGAACGCATCTCCATACAATAAGCTTACTAACGTCCTCCCATCCGTTAGTAACCAGACGTTGGTTATTTGGATAACGACTAGTATTTTTTAGGAACGGTTTTGCGTTACGGCTGGTAGAAATTCTAACTATTCGTAGTAGAAACGATTCGTTTTTGGAATATAGGAACCGGGCGTAAGACTTCATAACTACAAACCTTAGATCAAATACTCAATTTAAAAACTTATTTAGAAACCATGGAATACTCCTGGACAGATGTCAGACGCCAGACGCATGCGCTATGCGCTTTCCTGTTACGCGTTTTGTTCACACCATGCACGCGTAACATCAAATTTTCAATATTAATGATTTATAAATATATTTTAAACCTAAAACGCAAATAAAATTATTACTGTAACTATACGGTAATTTGTACTATTACTCACATAATATTACAGAATAATAAATGATTTTAGTTGCATAATTGATATACGATGTTTAGTTATTACTAAAAGTAAAGAGGAGCGAGAGGTTCATCGCCGAACGAGTCGTAGGTGGTTTAAACTACGGATGTTCGTCGCAGGTAGGGCATTGTGGAACGCTAGTTTTGCATCGGTATCGGTAGCTGAATTACGGATGGTAACGTTGGTCCAATGACGGATGGTAAAATAAAGGAACCGGGCATTATAGTACCGCAATTGCTACCGGGAGGATCAAAATTTAGATTTAGTTACTCTGGGTAAATCGACAGTGGACGCAGCTATCACAATGAGCAAAACTGTAAACTTGTCCGGCTGTAAATACGTTTTAGCTATATTTCTAGACTTTTCTGGGGTAATTGATAATTCATTAAGTAATTGATAATTTATTTCAAGAGTTGAAGATATATATATGTAGGTATATATCTTCAACTCTTGTAATAAAATCAGTGGTTGTTACAAACAACCACGTTTGTTACAGTAGGTAATATATACCTATTGAATAATTGCAGATGGCTCTGCAACACTTCAGCGTGGTCAATAAAAGGCCACTAAATCTTACGTATCACCAATTAACCATGGGTTGTCCTCCGAGTCAAGTGCTCGTGCCGTATCTTTTGAACTTGGGTTTTGATGATTTACTGACATTACCTACCCTTGTCGGCACGCTGCTCTCTAACGGCATATACCGAGGATAGCCTCCTATACAGGTTAACTTCAGGGGTGAGTTGGAAATCTAGGTCAAATTTGCTTCAGTATGATAAGTGAATGGGGTAAAAGAAATCGCCTTACATTTACTCCCCAATAATCCTACTAACTCCTTAAGGTTGAACTAAAATCTAACCCGAGCGTAACATTGTATAACATTACTGTTAAACGCAAAATATCAACATGTTATTTTCCCACCTCGTTGTACACCTCTTCCCTGTGGGCTACTTACTCCCAAAAGGTTTACAGTGCCCTCCGGGTTCAGTATAATAATGCGCCTCAGGCATGTTTGCGGATGCGCGCACTGATTGATTTCACGCAACGATGCGTACGTAATAGGGCCTCCCTGGTGCACAAAGTCCAGCCCAGCTCTAACACTGTGCTGACGATGATCGCAGATTTATCGATTAGTCCAAATGGCCTATAGTCATTTTGCTTAATTCCGTTTTTATAAAAAAATGAGTGAAACGTATTATTATTAATTCCTATGTATAATAATCCTATGTATTCAAAACAATAATTATTATGTTAAATGAGATTTAACAATCTCTCTCGATCTAATGTTTAATGTGTAATTCTGAACAACAAATTTGGATTGTGAACGCTAATTACTTAAAACCCGAATGAAAAACGTATAAATTGACAACCCTTCTGACAGTGGTTAATAAAAATGCTCCTTACTGATATAGAATCACTTTATTTTATAACATTTATTTATTACATAAAATCATATTATTATTTAAACTTATTTTATTTTATTCAAACTTATTCGTGTTTTTATTCGTTCTAAACTAATCCTATTATAATATACAAGTTGTTACATATAATTAAATTTTAACTTTCATGTTCCATGATATAATTCATAATGATGTCCGACGTGATAATGCCTTTGGGTATAAAACCTGAAACAAATAATTATTTATGAATTCATTATAAGTATCTACATATATAATATATTCTGTCATAAAGTATAAAACGAGTATTAGAGATATCTCAATCAGTTGATAATAAATCTATATCAACTCGGATTTCAATAAAATAAAAAGGATTATTCTGAAGCGTTTATGCGGCACCCTAACTGGCTTCATCTCTAGTCCTGGGAATATTCGATTTCGCGAGCGTTGATCACAACCAGCAGAGGTTTTCCACTTATTACTAATATTAAAAGAACAATATTTGTTTACAGGGGTTTATGAAAACTGCCATGATGTGACTTTACTAGTTAAGTCTCAGTCCATATATGAGACTAAACTAGTCTCATCGTTGCAGTTTTTAAAACGTCTCATCAAATTGGTAAACAAACATACGGCTCCGCTGATGGTAACTGTTTACTATAGCCTATGACGCTTGTGACACACATGCCATCACTGACACATTGATGACCTTTCCCACCATCCCCAAATGTGCTCCTGCGACTTATCTTACACCCCTGGGATCTAACATTAACTGTATAATGCTATTATCCGGAGTGTATTCTATAAGGTGGAAGTATTTCCCCAGTCGAGATGCTCTAAAATGTAGCTACCGTATAGCGCTAACCAGATTTTATAATTTACTAATAAATAAGATGAGCAATATTTTGTGAAGCTGCTCGTTGCTCCGTTTAATTTAGTGGAGGTATAAAGTAATTTCTGTAATAAACTTGAGAATAATAATTCTTTGCAATGTTGAAATAATAATGATCGCAGTCATAAAGTGTAATGAAGTTATACCTAAGCCTCGGTTTCTACCGAAGTGGATAAAAGCGGAGAAGTGTGACAACTGATGACTTTTCTTAAGAAAAATCCCTACTGCCGAAACAGTCTTCCTCTCTCTACATACGTGTAAAAAAGAAAACAATATTAAAATCACCCAAATGGAGCTTACTCATTCTACTATTTTCTCTTCCATAAGCTACTTTTATTCGTCATTTATCTACGAAACCTTGCAATCGACTTCTTTATTGATTTCTTGGGGCGACATGAGCTACGAAAATAAGTTTATTAACTAAAAGAAACGGTTTCGCATATTCATAGAAAATATCTATATTGTGACAAATATATGTATTGTTAAAAACCAGGAGGAAAATGAGGATAACCTTTGGCATCTATGTCATAAATTTATCCTATTTTTTAATTCCCAAATATTATATTACTGGCTGTGCCCCGCGGTTTTACCCGCGTTAAACTTTATAAATTGTAGCCTATGTGTTAATCTAGGGTGTCAGCTAACTCCATACAAATTTTATTATAATCGCTCCAGTCGTTTAGACATGCAGAAGTAACAAACATACACACTCACACAGTCACACACTTACAAACTTTCGCCTTTATAATATTAGTGTGATATTCTCCGCTCTTTTGCATTTCGGTGGAATCCAATTCTCAGTAACTTACCTGCGTTATTATTGTTATCATTTTGGTAATCTTCCACAACAACGATGAATGGAGTAATGTCTAATATTCTAGTAGCCAGCCCCACGGTAGGGTTGCCTTTGTTAACCACTATCTTATAAAACGTCTTCATTAAATGCTTCATGATGTTCTCGGTGAAATCTAAGCCTCTCCCATTTTTCGGGTTGGTTATCGCAGATCTTAAACTGTCTTTTGACACTACGCCTTTGAGAAATCTGAAATGTAAGTTTATACAAACTTAATAACTGCAACTTAATAATTTAATATTATATATTTATGTTTAACAACATTTGTAAGACCCACAGGTAAGACAAATCACGGATAACCTCTATTTCGATAAAGATTTTTTATTTTAAACGGTACATATCACATGCACATAGGCATATTAGGGGGACTATAAAAACCAATTATGATTCATATACACAAAATATTTACACCCGTATTCTTTCTTTAACACCAGTTGTCTTTTCCTACGGGTGTCGAACCCGTGATCGTCATTGTGTCACACGAGTATCGAAAATAATGTTAAAATAAGACATATACATATAAAGGGTTTCACAAGGGGCCTGTGGTTGTTAGTGGTTGGCAAATGCTTGATTTTCACGCCGGAGGTCGTGGGTACGAGCCCCACCCAGGATTTGTGAGCATGAACATGTCTGTTTGTCCTGAGTCTGGGTGTAATTTATCATATTATTATGTATTTACAAAAAAAAGTAGTAGGTATATGTAGTATATCAGTTATCTGGTTTCCATTGTACAAGCTCTGCTTAGTTTGGGATCAGATGGCCGTGTGTAAATAATGTCCCAGGATATTATTAGATTATTATTACTTAATACGTTTAGATTGTTTGTATGTAGGTATACTTGGAATCGATAATCGCGTTAGCAAAGTTGTGAACGACAATTTAAAGAACAAAGGTGGTGCTTTACGATTTTTTTTACGATTCGAGGAGAGGTTAGCAAGAGAAAAAACGCGTAGAAAAGGTTTTGCCAGCAAATTCAAGTCTCTATTTGATGTTACTAGACATAGTCCTCATTATCAGGCTGTTAAAATTTTTTATAATTTACCGATTGAGTTAGAGGGCATGCTGTACACAAGTTCATTTAAACCACAACTTAGGACACTCCTATTGAAAAGATGTCTCTACTCTATAGACGATTTATAAATTAATATGTTATTAAATAAATAATGTGTTAATAATAACTATTATTATTTAAATCATTAATGTTATTTGATTTTTTTATAATTAATAGTTTTAATCATAAATGTCTATGCATGTTTATTTACTTATTTTAAATTTTATTGCACTGTTTTTTAATTTGTATTCCTTTTATGTTTCATGTTTATATAATATTCACACACAATTTAAATTGTTCATGAATAAACGGAATTGAATTAAAGTGATTTAAAAATATTCAAAATTACTTATATGACATCATCAGCCTGATATCGTCCACTGCTGGACATAGGCCTCCCCCAAAGGTTTCTATAATGTGTCCACTTGGAGGGATTTGCCGTATTCACCGCTCTTGGCATACGAGTTAGCGACCGTAGTTAAGTAGTAACTAGTACACAGGTAGCACTGCTGCCCGACTACCTGGTGGAATACACCAGGTTAGTCACCTTTTACGAAACTCACGGGATGGTTTGGGGTGGTCCTGATATTCTTTTTGGGCCGGAAACCACACCGCTTCCGGAAATAGGCCATGACAAGTGTAGTTTTAACCTACTTCAAAAGGAGGAGTTAAGAAGTCAGCAAGGGAGTGAACGTTTCGAAAGTACTATAAGGAAACGTACCCATTGTTATTGACGACAAACGCTACGCTCTGTTCAGATCCTATGGCGGTGAGGGCGTCTCGTATAGTACCATTTTCTCGCACAACCGGCACCTTCAGATTGATTTGAATGTTGCTGACAGACTGGTTCCACCATCTAAGAAAATATTGTTTTTTATTTGAGAAAGTTCCGAATATCTATCCAATGCGGAAGAGCACTTTAGGGCCTTGGAATAAGCCCAGAGCCAATTAATAAACAATGTAGGTACATACTGTAGACTGGCTTGTTGGTCTAATGTTTTGTGACCCAGGCCATATTATTTACCCAGAATGCTAAGCAAGAGGCGTGGGTTCGATCCGTACCCAGGACCAATCTACCTGTGATAGGCCCAAATTATTTTCTGGGCCTGGGTCTAATTTATGTATAATATGTATGTATTTAGAAATATTGTAAGTAAGTATGTCTATCAGGTTACTCAGGGATCAAATGGCAGTGTGTTAGTTGCCCCAAGATATTTATTTTTATTTATTTTAGGTAATTATGTATCTACTGCACATTATTTAAAATCATCTCAGGTATTTTCTAGAGATCTCTCTTCGTCTTTACCCTAATTTGAGCACTTGTTTATGTGTTATATAAACGGTACGTGTTATAGACACAGTTGAAGCCTGCAGCTGAAGGGATAACATTTACAGGTTAGTTAAGGTACTTACGAGAATTCCCGTTCTGGTGGTTTTTGGAACAGATGAGCTTCCATCCACTGATCACTCACAAACTTGGTCATGTAGTTGCGGATGCCATCTGGTAATATTACTACCACTTTCTTACCGGCGCCAATCTTTAATTCTTTAATAGCTTGTATAGCTGAATATGTTATTGCGCCACTGCTGCCCCCTGTACATAATAATTCTTTATGTTTATATTCATTTATTCATAGCACAAGATGTTACTAGTAAAAAGTAATAATAGATAATGACAATAGAGAATAAAGTATATATAAAAGTATATATAATATAGGTAATTCGTAGACACGTAGATAATTGTAAACTAATCATAATAGTTGGCCGGCGTTTAAAGAAGTTGTATAGCTAAATACAATCATTGTCACACTAGTATTATAAAGGCGAAATTTTGTGAGTGTGTATGTTTGTAACTTCTTCGCGGCTACACAGCTGGAGAGATTTTATTGAAATTTGGTATGGAGTTAGCTGACCACCTGGATTAACACATAGGCCAATTTATAAAGTTTATAGCGGGTAAAACCGCGGGGCACAGGTAGTAAAGTAAACAATAAGTAAAAACATAAATAATTGTAAAGAAATCATACTAATTGGCCGTGGTTTTAATATAAATAGCTAAATGCAATAATTGAAATTTAGAGAATGATTATCATTCACTCTTAAAATCTTATAATCTTTATAATATGTTTGTGTCTCTGAGTGACAGTCGACTGTTAAAGATTATTATCCCGAAAAGATTTTACATGGATGGGCTGCGAACGGAAGATAACATTAGAAATTAACTCTGGGTATGTGTGTATTCACAAAGTTACGAAGAGTATTTACGACAATACTTGGAAGGCCACTTGGATAAGGCTCAGGTGAGTGTTTATTTATTCATGTATGAGTCGTAGTGGTATATTAGGTACTGATAAGGAGTAGCTCTTGTTTTGCAATTAATATATAAAATCGATAATATAAATTGTAACTAATGATAAAATATTTATGGCTACTTTTTTTACAGGAGTTGGTAGTTTGACCTCATCGTAATGTCATCAAGTACAACATCTAGTAATTAGTAAAGTAAAGTAAAAAGTATTTATTTGACACTAGTTAAAATACATTCACAGGTGTAAGGTTTAGTTGACGCAACAGTTTTGTTTTATGCTAAAGGTACTGAAACTGCTTACCAAACTAGGCAAAAGCCTGTATTTTGGGAAACAGTGTTCAGTCGCGGAGTGCTGACTTGTTGGTTGACGACACTGAATGTACTTCAGCAGCTTAGTTAAATTATATTGAGTAAATCACAATGAATATGTAGTTTAAGGCTTTTATAAGAAAATAGTCGTGTAAAAAACAAATAGGTTTATTAGAGATAAACACGTTTGGTAGTATGTATACGAATTAGGTTAGGTAACCGATAAGATCTACAACATAACATATTTATCTATCTACTTCACTATTATAGAAAATAATAGTGAAGTATTGAGTAAATAAACAACATCATACTATATGTTTAGTAGTTTCACTAGCCTGATACATTTTCAAACTGTCTTTACAAACTCTTAACGGAGCTAACCTATTTGTGCTCAAATTGCCAGTGAACCATATTTCTGTTTTAATGTGAATGTATATTTTTTATTTAATATTATGGGAATTCCCGGTGTAGTTAAGGACTTAACATACGTACATTCACGAACACAAGCTCTTTTGGAGTCGGGATAACTACCTATACATTGCTGAATTAGTTACCCTAAGTGAAAATTAGGTACCCCAATTGAAAGTGAACCTCATACTTTTGTGATAAAGTTGAAAATCTATAAAAAAAATTGACAGATAGGGGTAGCTGGATGTGCTGGCGTCTGTACCTATTAAAATGAGTGCAGATAAAGTACACTAGGCACTATGCCATCAAGTGGATGTGGAGGATACGTTTTTCTCTTCTTTTGAAAGATTTTCTTTATAGTACACTGATGCCAGATATACGGCACAGTGCAGTGTCTCGAAAATATTTATTATGATATTGAAAAATTAGGCACAAACCGGACGGAATTCTGCATCTAAACTTAACGGAATTGACTGAATCTAGCGTAATGAGCCCTCCCAGTATTACCTATTATTTATTTTTAAAGACAACGTCCCCATTATGGAATCTAATCCCTGTGTCAGGGGTAGGTACTCTACAAACATGTAATAGACGGACACAAATTACGTCCAGACTCAGAACAACTACTTATGGGTCACACAAATAGTTGTCCGGCGCGGGAATCAAACCCGGGATACGAAGAGGCGACGCGACTGTCTGAGCCATTACGCCACACGTGCAGTCGTATTTGATTATGAGAGTGATGACATACTTAGTTCACCTATGTTTCCGGATATTACTGCGTAGTTTCTTATTTTTTTTCGTTGAATATAGTACCACCTTCGAGTACCACCGGACATAAATTGACAACATTTCATATTTTTTACTGGCATGTATTATTGAGTTATGTAAAAGTAAATCCAAAACTAGGGCACCCATATTGTTTCTTTTTGCGAAATTATGAATTTTTCATTCATAATTTCAATTTGACAAGACATGTCAAATTGACAATTTGACATGTCTTGTTTGACATTAATGTTTTCGTTTAAAACATTGGAATGCTTAGGCAAAGGAAACTACCTCGTCCGCCGTATAAGTGACATCATCACACCTTTTTTAGTTTTTATTTTTTTCCTCAGAAATGAATAAATAAAAAAATATTTTTGAACTCAGGATACAAAAATAAAGAAATGGTATTTTTGTTTTAAGGTGGTGTCAGTTATGAAATGTTGTCAATTGCGGCCATTATTATTGTACCTACGTACCGCATAGTAATCCTTCTTTTCTGATAATTTCTCGTGACATGTTGAAGGCCTGGTAGTCGTTTGGATGAATGACCTTGTCGATAACTTTCTTGTCCAAAACGTCTGGAATGAAGTCCCCACCAATACCTTCTACCTGTAAAATTCAAATGATTTATCGTTAAGACTACTAACTAATCACACGGTGGGCTCCATGCGTAATACTAAATTACATATATTATAAAAAAAAAATGAAAATAATACGCCTACTTAAGACGACGCATCGAAAAACATAAATAAGAGGACTAATGGGTAGTGCAGCGTTAGACTTAGAGTTTGTTTTTTAAAGGCTACTCCCGTTCTAGGCAAATGAATCAGTTTCGTGGAGTACTTTACAAACATATTATAATAGACAGCCACAAAGTACGTCCAAACTCAAACAACTATTTATGGGTCACACAAATAGTTGTATTGTGCGGGAATCGAACCCGGGCGAAGAAGTGGCGCGGCGACTGTCTTAGCCGTAGCGCCACAAAGATTGCAAATTTAATTAAAACTATTATCAGTTAAGTACCTATGCGTTTAAAACGATATCTGTAGATATCGGAAAAGAAAATAGGTTTATTCCTACATTTATATTGCATAAAAGATAATTTACATTTTTTTATAAGGCAGGAGCAATGCTTTGGCATGTCACCCGAACAGCCATCTGGGGGTGAGTATGTTGGAACCCCATCGACTAAACCTAACCTGTCGTGGACGTTCTCTTGGCACCTGCTGGGGGAGCCCCGAGAACGAGGGAATGCTGCTTACTTGCTATTTGTTCCAAATTAAAAATTTGTTAAATATTTATCACGTATAATTAGTACATCTGGAACTCTACTCAACAATTTCTACAATTTTTTTATTATTTTTCTTTACTTTATTGTCTGTGTTTGGGTTTGGTTGATCACTGTAGAGAGACTGGAGTTTTCCTCTCCATACCAGTTAGGCATTCAGCCGATCTACAAAAAGACCGCGCGCTGACTTCTTTATGAGAATATCATGGTGGACATAAGCCGAGTCTCGTGGAATCGACGACTAACTTCAATTTGTCTGTATGTCCATTAATTTGGACAACATAAATACGGTAACAAACCGAAAGATTTCCCAAATTTTCAAAATCGATTCACAATTAACGGAGAAAACGCGTAAAATATATAAATACAAAAAAAGACAGTAAAGTTGATATCCTCCTTCTTTACAATATAATTACAATTAAAAAGAATGTGTACGTAATACAAAATTGGCCGCCACAACTTTATGTTATTTGAGTTATTAATTCTTACGAACACATTTAAAAAAAAAGATTGTATTATATATAACCTAACCTGACCTGCTCTTTAATCACCTTCGGCCACATCTTCACTTACCATCAGGTGAGATCGTGGTCAAGAGCAAACCCATCCGCAATACAAAAAAAAGTTGCTTAAAGAAAACCAAATTAGTTCACTGGATTTCAAGCTGTATTAAGTAAATAAAGATAAAGATTACAAATATTGTATATATTTATATTCGTCATTAGTATAGTTTCTAAATTAGTTTTTTTTGTATCAGAGGGCGACTAACGAGCAAGTGGGTCACCTGATGGTAAGTGGTCACCGCCGCCCATGGACACTCCCGACACCAGATGTCATAGAGATGTCGCGGGTGCGTTGCCGGCCTTTAAAAGTCAGCAATCAAGTGTTGCTGACCCTTCCTCTCACCCCAATGAGCTCTGGCGACCTTACTCACACTCAGAAAGACAACATTAAAATTATTAATGTTATTATTAAGGAATGTCTTCTGTAAGGTGGAGGTACTTCCCCGGTCGGGCTGCTCTTTGCTTAAGATTTTATTATAAGTATAGATGATTCGCTTGATTATAATTTGAAACAATACATTATGTTGATTATTGACTTCACAATATCTAACGTCCTTTAAATTAAGGAATTGTAGGTAATAAAGCGATAACAATCGATCAAACCCGATAAAATCAAATGACATTATCGCTCCGCTGGGAGCGCAATGGTTTGCAACTGCTATACAATATAATGTGATAAACACGTGCATACATAAAATAATCTATTTATTTCTATTTAAGTTACTTTCAATGCTATAGTCCAGTAGAATTTTGCTCTTCTTAGTCCACAACTGAACTTTGCTCTAAGCGAAGAATTTTAACAAAACTTGTATTTGTTAAAATGAGTCTAAAATAATAATAATATCCAGGGACATTATTGACACACGGCCATCTGATTCCAAATAATGCAGAGCTTGTACTATGGAAATCAGACAACTGATATACTACATATACTAATTTTCTTTTATAAATACATACTTATATAGATAATTGCATCAAGACACAGGACAAACAGTTCATGCAAACAAATATATGTCCTGTGTGGGTGAGAATCAATGATGCAGCGTGAATGGCAAGCATTTACCGACCACGCCAATAATATCTATCAATTATAGTATAAAATGCATTTTACTATGATGTTTTTAAGGTATCGGTATGGTATTGTAATGTACAGACGCTAGACGCCAGGACATCAAGCTATCCCAACCTGTCAAATTTCCCCAATTGAAAGTGAACCTCATACTTTTGTGATAAAGTTGAAAATCTTTAAATGAAATTTGACAGATTGGAGTAGTTGGATGTGCTGCGTCTGTGCATTAATTTAATAAATTGAATGTGTAAATTATTACTTACAAAGAAGAGCTCGTATTGGTTATTCTCGAACATAACAGAGCCCTGAGGGTCCACGGCAACAATAACGCAGCCAGGACACACTTCCTTTAGCTTCCGAGCGACTCCTGAGACTGTGCCTCCAGTACCGGCTCCCATCACAAACATGTCTACGTGGCCAACATCTCGTAATATCTCTTCAGCCGTGTCTTTGTAATGAGTGTTTGGATTTACCATGTTTGAATACTGAAAAATGCATCAATAAAGTGTGTGGGTTCATAGTTAATAATAATAATATCTAGGGACAATGTCACACAGATCATCCTAGCCCCAAACTAAGCAAAGCTTGTACCATGGGTACCAGGCGACGATATACATACTTATATAGATAGATAAATACTTAAATACATAGAAAACATCCATGACTCAGAAACAAATATTCGTGCTCATCACACAAATATTTGCACTTACCGGGATTCGAACCCAGGACCACCAGCTTCGTAGGCAGGAACACTACCAACTGGGCTACGGTGAACGTCAGTTATTTATAATATCAAAATTTAAGCCCGGCAATTCTAAACCTGCATCTACGAGTATGTATATATATAAAACTGCATCTACACAGGGAGTGTAGGTAGTTCTACACTATGGCGCATCCAGTTCCGACCTCCATAATATACATCATTCTATAACTGCGTCGTAGTAAAGGCACGCACTTAGGTTTGTGCTGCTATTTAGGTTTGTGTTGTATGCTGTAGTCCTGGAGGACGCAATATCCGGTGCTACAAGAACAACATAGCACCTGGAGAATTCGTACTTTAGTTTTACGACTAATGTTAGTAACGAATTCCTACCACGTAGTAGATGAGCAAAACTTGACGTCAAATGTTTGAATTAATAGGTGTCGTCAAAGCATTTTCACAGGGGCCGGACATTATAATATATTATTCAAACGCAGGAATATTCGGTAGCGGTGCGCTAGGATGACTTCGTAGTACAGGAATTCGTGTAGACCCATGCTACGACTACGTCGTAGTAATAAAATATTTGTGCACGCGTGCTACTGCTACGTCATTTAAGAGTACTTCCGTGTGAAGCAATAGGTTGTAGAATGGGAACCCACTCCGGCATTACGCCCGTGCCGCTAGTAGGTACGTCTTCTTAGTACAGGAACATGCCTTAGCTTATCTACTTTCCGCCCAACCATATGGTTGCATACCATGTTAGACAGTAATATATTTAATGAAGAATGAAATTCTAAAAAGTGCTTTTTTACCTGATCTAAGGATATTGCATTGGGACTATCGTTAAGTAGTCGTTTGGTGACTGCTACAAAGTTCTCAGGATCGTCAAAGGGTGCTTTGGACGGGGTTTGCACAATTTTGGCGCCCAGTAAACCCATCGTGCTCATTTTCTCGTCAGAGTTTTTGTCCGGAGTGACGATAGTACAGCCATATCCTGTGGAATTAACCAAAATGTTCCTATGTTAGGAAATGCTCCTTCAATCTTTTAATTTAAAGCCAACGCTAAGGTACGATTTAAAGATTACTGAATTCGTAGATAATTAAAAGTATAGTATGTATGTAGCATTTTGTGAAAATGACTATCTAATTTTTTAAATTCCTATATAAAATTTATTTATTCCGTATAAATATTACATTCGTGTAAAATCGTCAATTAAATTGAAATTTGATGTTATCTATAATCAGTTTAATTTGTAATACTTTTAAGTAAATGAGTTTTTTTATTTTGCTTTTAGTATATTGTCAAATACTTAATTATTTGTAAGTGTTAAATTATTCGTTTCGATATATTCAAACTAGAACCACGAGATAGCGTGTTTTTAAAAGGCCATTTCTTTATCGTTAATTATACTAGGTGTAATTAAATTAGTGAACAAAACTTCGCACGAATGCTAAGTAACAATAAAAGGTTACTTACATAAAAATACAAACATATTTTTTTAATAAACAAATATACTTGATATTATTCCCGCCGTCGCCAGCGTATTTATGCAGTAAAATATATAAAAAATAAACTATTTTATATTTAACTCTGAAATATCTGTTTTAAAATATACAATATTCAATTGGATTCTGGTGTAAATTAATTTTATTTTTAAAAAGATAAGACCTGCACTAGGGAAATGAATCCCTGTGTCGCGGGGTACTTTATTAAATTTAATAGTAGACGGAGTAAGTTGACATCCATACTCAGAACAAGTAGTTACCCATATGGTCTACAAATAGTTGTCATGGGCGGGTATCGAACCCGGGACTCGAAGTGGCGAGGCGATTATTTTAACTGCAACGCCACACGTGCAGTCATAAATAAATGATGACATCGAAGTTAAAAAGTATTTAAAAAATATTACCGCGTACAGCAGCCGTCAAAGACACTCCGATACCAGTGTTACCAGAAGTAGGTTCAATTAATCTCGCCCCAGGTTTGATGAGGCCGGCCTTTTCTGCTTCATGCACCATACTGTATGATATGCGATCTTTGATAGAACCTCCTGGGTTTAGGAATTCGCATTTGGCATCTAAAAAGAAAAAGTAATGATGTTTCAAACAATGTGTATCAAAGCAATTAAAAAATAACTGAACATGTTTCTTATGTATCCACTACCTATTTATACTTCTTATACAACTTGCATACGACTGTTCCCATTTTAAGACGTGTTTTACTCCTGGCTCATCACTAACTCCTTTTAGTCAAGGGCGCTATATTCTCTACAATATTATACAATATAGCGCCCTTGGAAAACAGAAGAAAGCTGTTCATTTCACAGCATCAGCCTTATGTCAGTAATATAGTTCAAGATCTAAACCACAATATAAATAAATTGAAACCAGCGGTTCAGTATTTGCCTCTTGAAGAATTGAGCTGAATTCTAATAATCTAGAATATATACCAATAAATTATATTTTTATCTTACCTAGTTTTTAGATCTATTAGTAAAAGAGAACTTTACCAATAGTACTATTCAGAAGAATTTTTCAACTGTTAAAAAGAAATAAACTTCAGGATAATGTTTTTTTAATATAATAATAATAATCTTTATTGTTCAGAAAATATATAGTCTAGTTACAAAAATCTCTGGTTTCCACACTAGGATTCCCTGTGTCGTGGAGGCCAGTCTCTTTCATCGTGGTTCAAAAATACAATAAAATTATTAAATGACAATTATATAGTAGGAAAATTTAACTTAAACGTAAATAAATTTTACATTTCAACATGGCATATGGCTAGATAACTGTGTGAGTATGTGTGTGTGTGTGTGTGTGTTTGAGTTTGTATATGTGTCTTGTCTCAAAAAAAAAAAAAAATATCATTGTTGAATCTAATCAGTGGCTTTAAAAGAATTTAGAACTTTGATTCAATAGTTTAATAGTTTCTCTACATCGCTGTAATTTAGACTTTTTAAGTATATTTTTATTTGAGATTTGCATTTAATTCTCGACAAAGGTAATAAATTCATTTCATTTTGTAGTTTCGAATAAAGGAATGGGCCCATATATCGAGCTTAGTTATTCGTAGTGTGCTAGGTAGGATGACTTCGTAGTACAGGAATTCATGTAGACCCAAGCTACGACTACGCAGCTACGCTACGTCGCAACATTGGCTTAGTTGGAAATGAGTTCGTAATGTAGGTACTAGTTGCATGGTTACAGTTTTCGTTATGTGTTAACAAAACGTGAACTAACGCAACATCAGTGCCATCTGATTAGTTCGGCTGGGTTCATGGACGATAATTGTTTTGTTACTTAATTAGAATTTTAATAACATAATGAGGATTGCAATACACGTTTGATCATTTATCAATGTAATTCATACAACAAAGATAACTTTTTATGATAAATATAAATAAGTATGATAGATTTGGTAGATACTGTAGATAAACAGCCGGTCAAGTGCGTGTCGGATAACGTACTGTGGAGTATTCCGTATTAGCCAGTGTAGTCAGCATATGCGTACTTAGAAGGGAGATGATAATAATATCCTGGGACATTATTCACACACGGTCAACTGATCCCAAACTAACCACAGCTTGTACTATGGAAACCAGATAACTGACATACTACATACATACATACATACTTATATAGATAATTACACCCAGACTCAGGACAAACAGACATGTTCACGGCCACAAGTATCTGTCCTGGGTGGCAATCGAACCCATGACCTCCCGCGTCAAAAGCAAGCATTTGCCAACCACGCTAACAGGCCCGTCTTTGCATTAAGTTGTTCTAATTTTTTATTTCAATAGTTATTAAAGAAAATAAAGTTTTACTTAACATTTATACTTATGTTAAGAGGTCGACTATACTCGTTAATTAGTCTATATATTTGTATAGCCTACTAACTTCAACTGGTGATACGAATAATAATAATAATAATAATATAATCGTTTAATTCTCTCAAAAAGGTACAAATAAAGTACAATCGATGTAAGATTAAAAGTAGAAAAACTAACATTAATTTTGAACCTTTGAGAGAGCTGGAGTCTGTAGTAGGCTCGAGACCTGTGTGACAAATCTCCAGGCTCTCTCCTCCCTGCAGCGATTTAGGATAGTTTTTGTTATAAAGTACAATGTATTTTTACAATACTGTAACAGAGAGACAATATTCGCGTACATACAACAATGTGGAAACATGCATGTGTGTGTGTGTGTGTGTGTTTGTGTGTGTGTGTGTGTGTGTGTGTGTGCGCCGCGCGCGCGTGTGTGTGTGTGTGTGTGTAGATTATTTTATTATATTTATTAAGTTTTCAGTTTCTGTATAATCGAGCTTTAAGAGCCAGTTTGTCACAGTTTTTTTGCATTGTGGCTTGCACATTGGATATATGTGCAAGAGTTTATTGACTTTATTATACTCAAAACTACTTAAGAATAGAAAAGATCTTTGAGCTAGGGATGTAGAAACAAGCGTAGTTGGACAGACAACATGATTACGTCGAAGGTTATTACATTTTCCTGGATCAAAAGGTGTATTGACATGAGTCAGTAGAGTTAGGTTAAGAATAAATAGTTTGCGTACGGAAAGAACCTTACAGATATTGTATAGATCCGTCGTGGGATGCCTGTATGGTAGCTGCCATCCGACTTTCAAAACAGAACGCTGCGCCCGTTCTAATTTCAAGAGGTGAGTCTTTGTGGCGCCACCCCAAGCCACTATACAATATTGTATAAGTGACTGGCAGAGAGCAAAATACACTAATCTAAGTAAACTCTTATCAGCGACGTAGCGTAGATTTTAAAAAATATACATTAGTTTACGCAGCCTGCATGTGACCATATCAATTTGAGGGTGAAAATAAAGGAGATCGTCTATTTGTATGCCGAGATATTTAATAACGTTAGATTTTATGAGGTTGGGGCAGTTGCATGATATTTCAGATGGTGAACATAGGTGGGCGGTAAGAGATAAAGAAGAGTTGGTAGGTTTACCAGCAGTTGAAAGAGAAAAAGTAATATATTTTGTTTTGTCAACATTCAGGGTGAGAGAGTTTTGTGTGAGCCAGTTGATAACAAAGTTGAGGCCAGTTTGAGGCCTGATTGAAAACGGACTCCCAAGTCTTACCGTGGAATATCAAGGCAGTATCATCGGCATATGTATAAATTGACCCATTTGGTAAATTTAACTTGCATAAGTCATTTACGTATATAAGGAATAGGGTCGGGCCGATTATACTGCCCTGTGGCACTCCGTAGAGAATAGGGAGTTCATCACTAATCCAGTTCCCAATCTTAACACATTGTCTTCTGCCCGTGAGATAGCTTCTGAAAAGATTGAGCTGCGTTCCTCTTATTCCAATACCTTCTAGCTTGCTTACGAGTATGGGTACAGAGATCGTGTCGAAGGCTTTTGCCAAGTCTAGAAAGATACCAATAACCTTTTGTTTTTGATCCATTTTAGCAGTTATATTATTTGTTAGGTCTAGGACTGCGTTACTAGTGGAAATTCCAGATCTAAAGCCATATTGTGACGGTGCTAGCATTTGATATTGTTCTAATTACTTTATGAGTCTGTCTTTCATGAGTCTTTCTAAGAGCTTGGATATACTCGGCAGAATAGATATAGGCCTGTAATTGTTCGGCTGATCTCTGTCCCCCCCTTTATAAATGGGATGTATTACGGCTAGTTTAAAGGCATCTGGGAATATTCCAGTGGTTAACGAAAGGTTGCATATGAATGTGATGGGTCCTATGAGAATACTTTTGAATTTTTTTATAATAAAACCAGAGATGTTGTCGTAACCCACAGTGCAATCGCTTCTAAGACCCATAATTAGGACCTCCAGTTCCTTCTCACTGGTTTCAAACATGACTAGAGAGTTGTTGGGTGCCTGAGTGTGTGACATTTGTGGAAAAGGTGTAAGTGTAGGGACTTTTTCAGCTAATGTACGGCCGATATTAGCGATGAATCTATTTGCCATATTTACCGAGTCTTTTGGGTCGGAAAGTGATAACAGCTCATTAGCATCTGTCTTTTGTTGAGTTGTGTGTGTGATGGATTTAATAACTTTCCACAATTTTTTGTTATTACCCCGTGTGTCTTTTATTTGGGTTTAGTCAAAATTTAGTTTAGCATTTCGGAGTAGTGAAATGCAGTAATTCCTGTATCTTCTAAAGGTAACTTGTAAAATTTCATTTTGTGGTGATTTCTTTAATTTAAGCAGTAAATTGTCCCTATTACGTAAGCATTTGAGAAGACCAGGTGTCATCCAAGCTTGTTTAGTTCTCTTGCGGTTAGGCACTACCTTTAAAATTGAGTTGGCTATTATAATAGAATTTAGCGTATTTATGAAAATCGTAGCGGCTTTATTGACATCACTAGTATTGTATATAAGGTTAAAATCTGCCTGAAGTAATTCTAATTCCATTTTATTGTAATCAATGTATTTAATTGTTCTCGATGTTTATATATTAATTTTTTTGGAGTTATGAAGAAAGAGTAAAACTGTATCATGATCAGTGAGACTTGTATGGGCCACAAAACAAAATGCGGGTCTTTTAGTTTTTAGAATCAGGTGATCAAGACAAGATCGGTTTTGCCGCGTCGGAGATATATGTGCGGGTAACATACCGTGATAGGCAACCATATTTAGATATTCAGCAGAACGCGAATCTACATTATTTTCAGAGATATCAATATTAATATCACCCGTCAATATTATATTTGAGTACGAAGATAGTGGTCGTGGTCATGGAGTGAGTCTAGAAATAACGTTATGTTATGGTTAGCAGGAGATCGGTAAATGACTATAATAGCTGTGTCTTTGTTGACTATTATAGTAAGACAGTTAGCATCATGCGCCATGGGTTCGGCAACAGTAATTTGTAAGTGAGGCCGGTAATACACTACAACACCTTCGTTTTGTGTACTATGATGGTTGGTAGTTGCTGAGACATAATCTTGCAATATAGGTATCGTTGGAGAGTGTCGTAGCCAACACTCAGTAAGTACGACTAGATCCCATGAAACTCTACTTCTTACAAGTAACGTAGTTAAACCAATAAAATTCTTGTGCTTCTAATATTTTGACAGAGAAGGGTAAAACTATTACCATGGGTTCTGTAAATTTGATGACAGTCGTCTATCATACAGTAAGCAGAGTGTGCTGTAGACACACTGTCTAATTCATGATGTAAGTCATCGAATTTTTAAAATTAGAGTATTTGAAATTATGATTTTAGGTTGAAAGTATTTAAATAGAAGCATGAAGTAATTTTTGGGAAGCCAATTAAAGGTGGATTTTTGTGTTATTGTGTAGGTATAAATGCAATCTTTGTCAGGTAGTATCGCTGGGAAGTTGATTGTCTGTATGATGTAATAGTTGGCAGTGAGCGTCAGATGAATGAGTTTGATTACTTTGTTTGAGGATGTACGTGGAGTGTTTGTGTTTTGTAATGTATAGAAGTTTAACCTAAATTTATATATACTAGCGTAACTAAATATAACAAAAAATGATAGAAAAAGATAAGAACAAATCTCAATTGACAAAAAGTGTAGCAGTCATATAGCAGTCGAAATTACGTTTTGGAGATCTTTGTCAGAATTTATGCAATAAGGGATAGAATTTGCAGTTTTCTTGACATAAATCCTTCCGTGGCTAGGCCAGCAGCTGTCACACTTGTTTTCCTTCTGGAGTTGTCGACCAAGGTAATATAGATGTTTATTGTGTGACGTCAAGGACTCGGAAATATAGATGGGGGTTGAAGGGCCGGGTAATTTAATGCTGGCTGTTGATAGTTTGCAGTTCTTATTGTGTTTGTTATACATTCTTAATGACTTCAAGACATTTTCCTTCAGAGTATCCGAGTTGAACTCAACGACAACAGTACTCGTGGCAGGCGAATCTTTTTTTGGTTTCATCCTGAAAATATTTTTGATGTCGGTGGACTGAATCTTTTCATTTATTACTGTCCCAATATCCATAACTTTCTCCACTAAGGAGTCTTTGTTATCCGGGGATGAGACGGGCAGATTATTTATCTCAAGCATGGATGAGCGAGATTTTCTTTCAAGAAAGTCTATCTTAGTTTCGAGTGAGGCTATATTTTGCTTCAGACGAGAATTTTCTTGTTCGGCATCGCCTAACCGCTCCAGTATTTCGTCATATTTTTTCGAGAAAAAGTTAATGGATTCCTGTATATTCGAGTTTTGTTCTAATACATTTTTCATTGAAATACTAAGGGATTCGATTTCCGGTTTTGCTTATCTTCAAAATCATTAAACAGCTTAGTGATTGCAGATAGAATCTTGCTATTATCAGAGGCATTTAGCTCATAGGATTCTTCACAAAGTCGACGTCGTGTTCTACGCCCCAAATTAACGAAAATGTCTTTTACTTTTTCGTGTTCGTGCAATGTAGGGTCAGACAGCGTCGAACGAAGATTCGTTGCAGGAGGTGTGTTATTTCCTGACTGAGTTTCTTGCACTGACATTATTAATTAAATTAGTAGATTTTTTTTTCACTTTTGCAGATGTAATAAAAGTCTATCGCCTTAGTGGGGAAAAAATATACTATTCCGAAATGTATTAATAAACAGGCATCCCCAAAGCTTGTCAAAAATGACAGATTTTCTTACAATGACAGCTGACAGTTGAAGGATGGAGTTTGATTTCTACTTCCGTCTCTGTTGTTGTTGTCTTCTTTTCACTATCACACTGCACTTATGAGAGCCTGGTACTTCACTGAATTTATTTTAGATATTTTTCGGTATAATTAATACATTTAAAAATGTTAAATGGTATGGAGCACACGTCTAATCGCTTTCGCGGTCCAGGGGGAGAGGAATATTTATAATGACTTTTAATGGAACATTAAATGTCCTTATATTTATTAAAATTATTCACGATACGACATATTCGTACCGTGAGTAATTTTAACATGCGTAAAAATAAAAATAAAGAGCTGGTTGGAAGGTACACATGACTCTGACAAAAATAGCACTTTAAATATAATGATTATGCAAACACGTTGGAGTAAAGGAATAAAAAGCGGACAATCGAACCCTTCGACTATGGATTCCTAAAATCTAAGTTTATTCAAGGTTCGTAAAGTTCCAACATCAGACGTTATCTGATAGCTGATATGGCTACCATACGGGCTCGCCATCGCTAAATTACTATGAAGGCGATGATATTCTTGTGTAAATCCTATATATATAGAACGGTCAGTTCAGAGACTGTACCTATACTAACGGGTGTGCTTCCGGTTGATATTGAAATTCAAACACGTGCAGCGACGTATTATTCTGCGCGTGAAAACTTGGAAAATGATTTATTTACATTTCTGTTCTAAAATTTCCAGCATATTTATGCCAATATATAGGTGACATAAATTACGAATTACTACATAAATGGTAATCTAGACGGAACATCTCAACCATGGAGCTATTACAAAGAGGAGACGTTGTAATTCGATTTTTCTATGAAACAACGCGTGACATTTTGCGGGGGGGAGAGGGTGTTAGATCCCGCCTACTTCTTTGTTTACATCTACCGGTCAATAGGTAAACTAATCGCATGTTTTGTCGACTATCATTAGTAGTAATGTAACTTGCTTACACTAGATGTCACACAGTGCAGGATGCAACAGGGCCGGACTCATAACTTCGTTCCAGGGAGTACTGTTTTTTTTTTACTTTTGCGAACCATAATGATATCCTTTTTTTATTGACAGTGATATTATTATAAAATAAATGTTAGAATAAAAACGTCATTGATGAATGACGATTGAACATTATAGGATTTTGTTAATGACTTATTTTACAAAAATAGCGGCTGAGTCGGACTCGCCCATCAAGAGTTCCGACCTGCAAGTATTTGAGTTTATTGAATGAAAGATAAATTGCGGTTTAAGATTCATGACGTATAAAAAAACCTACTTACTAGATCTCGTTCCAACCAATTTTCGGTGGAAGTTGGCATGGAAGTGTATATCATATATTTTTTTTAGTTTTATAATTCTCTTATTTTAGAAGTTAATAGGGGCGGAGAACAAATTTTACCGCTTTGGAAGTGTCTCTCGCGCCACCTATCCACCACCCCACAATGGGTATGGTATGGGTTTGATGAAAAATAAAATATTGAATTTCAGTTCTGAGTATGGGTAACCCCCAAAATTTATTCGTGTTTTTCTATTTTTGTGTGAAAATCTTAATACGGTTCACAGAATACACCGACTTACCAAGTTTCAACAGTATAGTTGATATAGTTTCGGAAAAGTGGCTGTGATATACGGACGGAAACGTTCACTAAAAACAGCGGTTCCCAAATTCCAGGTAATCATAAAGTATTACAATAGTTGGTGTTAGATGTAAGGTTTTAATAAAACTTCATAATTTACTAAAAGTAAACAAGAGACTGACCAAGAAAAATATTTCCTTAAAAATATAATTAATTTACTTCAAAAGAAACAATCGATTGATAATTCAATATTTTCCGATTTGACTAAAAAATTTGAGGTTGCAGAATTGTTTAATGGAATGTACATTAAAAATAAAAACAGTTGTACGAGGGCCTTCAAAAAACATTCTCCGGGTACTAGAAAATTTACCTTAACTCTGCATTTTTACTCGCCATCTGCTTATAAATATGTACGTGAAATGTTTAATAGATGTTTACCTCACCTCCATACATTATATGAATGGTATCGGAGTGTAAATGCGGAACCAGGGTTTTGTACCGAAACTTTAAATAGGCTCGAGGAAAAAGTAAAATCTAGTGATAAAAAGTCTATTGGGAGGCAAAAGATACGGACAAGTAAAAGCTAAGCTAAGCTAAGGGCCTAGTAGATATGGATTTAGGTAGCGCTGATAGAAGCCAAATGGCTACCCAAGCTTATGTTTTTCAGTTAGTTGCAATCAATGATTCCTGGGAACTACCATTAGCTTATTATTTATTGACAGTATTAAAGCAGATTCACATGAAAATTAGAAAAATGCAATCAAATCGGTGTACAAATTCATTCTGTGACATTCGTTAAAATGGCAAGAACAAATTTTTGTATATTTAGAGGGTGACCAGTCTTGTCTGTTAATTTTTGCTATCCATTTTTGTCTAAGGTTATCTTCAGATAGCAATCTATAACATTCATAATTTTAAAAGTTGACTAAATAAACTAGGTAGGCTTGAAGTAATTAATTTAAATTAAGTAAACAACGAGCATACTAATGAAGGGAAGTAGGTACAGACACATCAAGCTGCCCCAATCTGTCAAATTTCCCCAATTGAAAGTTAACCTTATACTTATGTGATAAAGTTGAAAATCTATAAAAGAAATTTGACACATTGGGATAGCTGGATGTGCTGGCGTCTGTACTTTAATTAAATTACTGTACATAGAATATTTAATTTATAGGAGATCGTATTTTTTTGTGCAGTGCATTCCATGTTTAAGTACTTTCTATTTATGATACAGCTGCGGGACATTAGGTAAAATAACTGGATCCTAATTACGGCCCTGTTTTTGTTATGTTCATATTTGTTCGATAGATGGCGGGTTTTTTTTTTATTATATTAAAAGATACAAAAAAGTATTTTGGCCATTAAAGGGGTTTTACCAATGAATGTAAAACAAATTTCAGTACATACGATTATTAGATTATGATAGTACTGAGCTCTGCGTACCTAAATATTTTTTATTCCGATGACCCCAAATATCGCCATCTAATGTCGTGTAGAATTATGTTTCGAAACGCCGACGTTAAGGGAATTTTCTAGAACTATTTTGATAAAAAATCGAATAAAATTACTTACAAATGAAATTTGATGCCATCCATAGCATTAGAACGTCTGTCCGAGTAGTTTTTACAAGATAAAACACAACACTTCATTATTTTTATCTTCTAGCGCAAATATAGCTGTAAATTGTGAACGTGACGATGATATGCATAGATGTGCACAGGACGAACGCCAACAATACATTGACCTAGGCCACGCCTACATGATGACGTTTGGACTCAGTTGAAAATCACAGTTCTCAGTTCCTTAGGCCGTCTCCTCTTTGTAATAGCTCCATGATCTCAACCAACGCATCAATTCTCTCCGTGCGTTCGTGAACTAAACTTTGCTAATCATAGACAATTTCTTACAGTACACAGAAATGTATAAAGTAAATTGTTTATTTTTAAATTACTACCTATACCATTATGTCTTTGCTCAACTTTCAATTGCGTAAAAAAACCCGCACACTACATACTTTGGGAGCGTGATCTTTAACATAATAAGAGTAAACTAGCAAAAGAGGTGTGCAAAGATCGTGACTAATAGACATCGTTGTCTCTGACTACCCCTCTGGAAAACATGCGTGAGTCTATGTATGTATAGCGAACGTGATATTATGTTAAATAGCGTATGCAACCAATACCTGAAGAAGATTTTTGTAGCTACAAGGGAGAACTTCCATGCGTTTAAGCACTTTTGTAATAACTACTATTGGAATAAAATATATGGAGTTTAATCAATTTAGAGTGGTGATGTAGGATTAATCTTGCTGGACGTCTTTCGGCTTATTTGATGACGATTATGTTGAACCATCAACAAATCGTAATGCGGGAGTTGATAACATCCATAGATAATATTAGATTAACTTTACTATCAGAGCAGATATTTTTAATAACTTCAACGACAACTATAATCCCAATAAAAACGTGCATCTTTAGGGTCCTGTAAACAAGGTTAAAACGTGACCCTATAATGATGACACCGCTGTCTGTCTGTATGTATGTCGGTACGTCTGCAACCAGGCTGTATCTTATGAGCCGTGATAGTTAAACAGTTGAACTTTTCACAGATGATGTAATTCTGTTGCCGCTATAACAACAAATAAAAAATCTTTTCCTAGTTCCTAAAAATTTGAGGGGTCACCCATAGTATAATACATAATTTTTATGCCGTTTTTTGATGATGGTACGGAACCCTGCGTGCGTCCGACTCAAACTTGGCCTGTTTTTAAAAATTAAACAGTTATTCTGGAAGACCTCGAACCTCAAAGTGGGGCGGGGCTGTAACTTAGGGGTAAAGATTATAATTGACTACAATTTACAATAGCCGTACAATTAGACAATGAGACTCGATCCTACAGTCAAACCGGTAACACGGTTTTGTGGGACATATGTATGTATCAACCGTTACATTATATTGTTAAAATAAATAAAGAAAGAAAAATAAATAAAATAATAAAAAAGGTCTCTTTGACATAATGCAATATACGAGAAGACTGAATCTTGACATTTGACTTTAAGAAGTGTCAGTGTTACGCCATTGGAAAAAATAAGAAGGTAATTGGTAGATCACCAAGCGTGTCAACTTATGAATTTAACGATAGAACACTGGGGCACATTGCGGCAGTATGCTTGTTAGTCATGTCATGATTGAGCCTTTCAAAAATAGTACAGACGCCAGCACATCCAGCTACCCAAAAGCATAAGGTTCACTTTCAATTGGGGAAATTTGACAGCTTGGGGTAGCTTGATGTGCTGGCGTCTGTACTATTGTTGAAAGGCTCAATCATGACACGACTAACAAGCATACTGCCGCAATGTGCCCTAATGTGTGTACCGTTAGAATATAAGCGCAAGTTTTAAAGGTAAATATTGTCATTTTCGTGACATTTTTCACGCAATTGCTGCTTTAATTCGACCTTTCCAGAAATAAATAAAACACGTTTTCAGGCAAGGACATGTGATACATATTACCTATAGCGCTAGACCTTGAATCGTATGTCCAGGTAAAATTTATATAACATGTACAGACGCTAGCACATCAAGCTACCCCAATCTGTCAAACTTCCTCAATTGAAAGTGAACCTTATGCTTTTGTGATAAAGTTGAAAATCTATAAAAGAAATTTGACAGATTGGGATAGCTGGATGTGCTGGCGTCTGTACATTATTAGTGTGGGCATTACCAAGTAAACAGCTTGTTTGCAAAATGTGCACACATATTTTTGTATCTCAAAGCGCAAATGCGTTAACAAATGACCGTGTTTGTATTGGAAGTGTTTGATTAGCAAACATTGTTGTTACAACAATATCTTCTAGCTATGTTACACGTTATGTAATTATGACGGCCGGTTGCCGTGGTTAGCAAATGCTTGTTTTTCACGCCGCTGGTCGTGGGTTCGATTCCCACTCAGGACAAATATTTGTGTGCATGAACATGTCTGTTTGTCCTGAATCTGGGTGTAATTATCTATATAAGTATGTATTTGCAAAAGAAAAACAGTTATCTGGTTTCCATAGTAAAAGTTGTGCTTAGTTTGGGATCAGATAGCCGTGTGTAAATAATGGCCCAGGATAAAAAATTGTGTATGTTGTATTGAAAATGATAAATCACTTACAAATTTCACATTCCAGCCCATAGTCTTTTGGTATTCGATTTAGCCGTACCATCGGCGTGTTGCCGATACAGTCGAGTATATTATCATATATTTTACCTTCTCTGTAATATAAAACATGAACATATTAAATTTTTTAACCTGCATCAAAAATTTATACTTGGATATTTACATCAAAAGTGTCTAAATATCAAGTACTTCAATTTTTAACTACAAAAAATATCCAATTAATATTTATCAAATGGAGTCATCCAGACTGGCGGCGTCTTACTAAATTAAAACTCTTATGTTTAGGTAAACCTTAACTTAATTATATAATTTTGGAAAAATTAAGAAAAAATGCTATTTTTACTAATTTTGGGTAACTAAACTTAGATTCATTTATTGTCAACAAAAAGGAAAATATTGGAATTTTGTATTATATAGATAAAAATAAATTATCTGTGTTCCCACCACACTGTTTTAAATCACTTAGAGAAATAAAAGATATAAAAGTTTATTAATTATAGGTACATTATATATTATAGGTACATTATTCTTTAACAAACAAAAAATATACGTCTGCCAAACTGCAATAACAGTATGTTGGCAGATGTAGCTCCCTCTTTTACACAAGACAAATAATTACATAATTTTAGTATATAAGGGAAAAATAAACAAAAGCCACATCTATACAAATAAATAAAATTGGAGTGTCTGTTTGTAATATTGAAATAACCGTTTTTTTCTACATAAATATGAATATATATACGGTACCTACACCAAAATATTTATTTTTACAATTTTTGTCTGTCTGTCTGTCTGTTTGTTCCGGCTAATCTCTGAAATGGCTGGACCAATTTTGACGGGACTTTTATTGGCAGGTAGCTGATGTAATAAGGAGTAACTTAGGCTACTTTTATTTTAGAAAAAAACATTTATTTTAGAAAAAACAAAAAAAAATCAAAATAAACTAATTAACACGCGAACGAAGTCGCGGGCACAGCTAGTAATAAATATAAACAATGGCGCGTCCTTTCTAACATATCAAAAGGTTGTTGTGGAGCATATGCGTGTTCAATTGGGTTGAGGTCTAGCGATTGAGGAGGACACGGTAGAACGTTGATGTCGGGCATCGACAAAAGTGCATGTTACGACTCTAGCATTTGAGGTCCAAATATTTCATTTGGTTCTTCCAAGGATCCAAATACAGGCCCAAAGCATAGTTGTATTTCCCTCCATATGAATGAACTTCCTAACAAAATTTCAAACGTTTTGATGTCCTCCAAACTCGAGTAGGTCTTGTACCCGGTCTCATACCGAAACGAGAAGCATCGGAAAAACAAACACAACGCTGGTCTTCTCTCTCCTAATTTCTATGTTCGCGAGCCCATTCTAAACAGGCCCTAAGATTGCACGGTGTTATAGATGGAACTCTCAGCGGAATTAGGGTACGCATACTCACTTCACGAAAACGATTCTGTTGAGCAGTATTTTGGATTTATCTTATTTGCCTGCGAAAGGGGATGCGAGATCATCCACCTTGTCGCTCGGCCACGCTGCCTGTGATATAATAGGGTTTCTAACCAGTTTTTTCAGGTCTGATGCAGAAATTATGGTATCGCCTTTTTATTACGCATTAGTAGACACCATGAACCTATATTAATTACGTAGCATTTGCAAAGGTTGGTTTTTTTTTTCATTTTTACAATATGGGGATAAGTTATTAACTTAAACGTAGGAACTAAAGTAAGAAGCCAGCCTTGAAGGCTATATTTGGTAAATATTAATTGGGTAATTTTTTATAGTTAAAATGTACTTGATCCGTAGATATTTTTGATGTGTGTTTTACCTGCTGTCTGTTAACAGTTTTGATAAATTCTGTTCCAACCAGTTGTCTTAAATAAATGTTGAAGTTAGTCTTATAGGTTTTAAGCAGAGTATTATTTTAATTACAAATAGGCTTACGATTATGCAGCTTATATCTAAAGTATGAACACAACATATGAGTTATAGTTTTAACCCATGCAATCAATTAATTATAGGTTATACAGATCCATAGAATATTTAATTATGAAATAAAAAAAAATCGATTTATAGAAAAAAATATTATTATTACAGTTTGTATTTATTACATCGATATATATGTATTTATTACATATAAATCGATTTTTTATGACAATTAATTATCTATTAAGACTTAAACTAACAGCGGAAAAGAAAATGTAGTCAAAAAGCTTTGTGTTCATAATCACAAGAACTAATGATATGCCAACTAACCGATTAGTTGGGAAAAATCTTTAAACATGTTATTTGATGTTGACTTACTAGAGTGTTAAAAAATATGCCTGAAACTAATACGTGTTTATTAGTTTGAGGCATCAAAATATTCGATCAAAAAGAAGTTTGATATACATTTCAAACTGTATGACTTTTCAATCCTTGACAATCCTAATCGATACTGTAACTAGAATGAGTGCTGCGTAATGATGGGATAGATCTTTTATTATTATTATTATTCACATAAACCTTTTATTTAAATTATATCTAAACAATTTGCAAGCTCGTGAAACTGATACGCTAAATATTTCAGAATTCAAACTTAAAAATTAACTCTGCATTTATTTTACGATTAGATTTGGTTTCCACTCTACAAATTGGTTGCGCATTATAAAGAAATAATAACAAAATAATTGTTCCTTCAAAAAAATCATCTATCGTAATTTTACTAGTGTATAAAAACTTTAATATTTTTTATGCTTTCCGCATTCTACTAATGAGCTGAAAACCTGAAATTTACATGTACATGTTTACTTACCCTAATTCGTAAGACATGGTTGTATTCCGTTATATTTAGATTTGCAACAAACAGCTTTAAAATAACACTTCTCGTTCTTTACATGCGACCGGCAAGGATATGTTGTGACTTCTAATTGAGAACACTAAGAACATTTCATTTTATAGCGGTATAATGTAGTTTTATTATCAGAAATCAAAACATCGATAATGCTTTTCTTATCACCCACATCGAGCTGCACCGGTGTTCTATGGCTATTAGCTTTGATTTATTCACTAGTTACAGTCTACTCTACTTCAGTGGAAACACTTCTACTACTAAAATCGAATGTACAGCCTACATAATAAAGACGCTGTCAAGGTCGAAGTGTATTTACCGACGTGCCGTCCACTATACGTAAACCATTGTATATGTTTGTGGCCGTAATACATTTTAACATTGAAAATCGATTTCTTGAACATCAATATTTGCTATCGCCTGATTTTAGGTTACCATAAAACATTAATACCTAAATATTTAAGCAGTAAGTTATTCTTTTTAAGATTTAACAAACTGTTTAAATGCACATATTTCTTAGCCTAGGGGCAAAGACTGACTGGCTCGTTGGTCTAGCGGTAACGTAATTAACGGCAGGTAATGAAGTAGAATAGTAGATATAGTATAATATCCTGGGACATTAGGGACTCTTGGCAATCTGATCCAAACACAGCAGAGCTTGTACTATACTATACTTCTTTTCTTTTGTATATACATACTTATATAGATAATTACACCCAGGCTCAGGAGAAACAGACATTTTCATGCAGACAAATATCAGTCCTGGGTGGAAATCAAACCCTGCGGTGTAAATGGCAACCACACCAACCGGCCTTGGGTCCTAGGGTTAAATCCTGGGTAGGGCCAAAAAATTGATATTGGGATATTTCTGCTAAGAAAAAATTTTAGTATCAGCTCAGGGTCTGGAAGTTAGTGGTGTGACCTGTGCCTCGAAGTACACGTAAAGCCGTCGGTCCTGTATCGGATACAGCTGTCCCATCGGATTATGAGATTGAGGGCATAGGAAGTGCACCGGTGTTTGCGCACACACTTGTGCACTAGAATACTGTCCCACACAGGTAGGTCTCTACACACCCAAGCTCGGGTGCACTTCCTATGCCCTCACTCTCATAACCCGAGTTGATACTATAATTTTTTAAGTTACCTATTAAAGCTGACCGCTAAGGCCGATAGTCGACCAGGACGTGTGATACACATAAATTTAGAAAGAAAACCTTCATGATTAGATTAGTAAATAAAATATTTTTTTTTTATTTCTTGCATTTATTTTTAATACATTTTATATCAATAATTTAGTACATGTTTAGATTAAATCACAGATTACCGCCGATTAAATAAACCCATGAATTATGATATATTTATAGAATTGAGATTAGTTTTTAATACATAGTTTAAGTTTATATGTTAAGCTATGTTTTATAACTTAAAGTGATGCTCGCTGGTGGAATATGTAGTCCATCACGTCATCTCCAGTCACCACCCCATGAGGCTTGAAGCAATCTGAAACGAGTAATAATTAAGTTAATTAAGCTCATAATTTGTGATTTAATTCAAAAATAGACATCAAAAGGCACGGCTGCTATAAGTTCTAGTCTAGGAGAGCATCTATGATAATCGTTGAAGCAAGTTAGTAGCCTCAGAGAATCAGACACCCTCTTGGTTGTTTTTGTGTGGTCTATTTGACCCCTGATACCGGTCGGAGATTTTTAACTCAACTACGGCGCTGATGTCGTAGTCACTTAACTTAATGATTCGATATACTATACTAGCTGTGCCCCGCGGTTTTACCGGCGTTAAACTTTATAAATTATCATAGCTCCTCCCCCGTAGGTGATAGCGTGATAATATGTACCCTATATGTTGACCCGACCTCTTCAATATATTCATGTAAAATTTGATGTAAATCCATGCAGTACTTTTTGAGTGAGACAAACAGACAAAAATTCTAAAAACTATATTTTTGGCTTCGATATCTATTGTAGATCACGCCCCGAGTACCTATCCTTTAAAAAAAATTTCAGTGTACAGTTTTGACTTTCCTACGATTTTATTATATGTATAGATATTTTTTTGTATAATGAATATATATGAATGACTTTACACAGTTCTGTTTCAGTGGAAGTAGGTAAAAGAAGTACAGGTAAGATAATCCTAGGTACCTTCGTTCTGATGTCCGAGAACCACGAACGGCGTGATGTCCAGTATACGGGATACTAGTCCGACGGTGGGCACGCCTTTGTCTCCATTTAGAGCCAGGTGGTAGCAGTGCGTCATTAAGTGATCTGACACCGGGTCGCAATAGGGAAACTCGTCGTTATCCCTTTTAGGATATGTAGACGGATTTGTTGCTTTGTTGCGGAAACTGTCTTTGGAGACTGCACCCACAAATTGTCTGAAAAGAATTAAACGAAAAGTGTTACTGAGTACCGACAATATCAAAAGTAATACCCCAAAATTATAAAAATTGCAAGGTTTGTTTAAGCCAGGATCAACAGTAGCACACAATGAAATGACACTGAGCGGTGAGGCTCAGGCATGTCCCGGGGAGTCGTTTTAACTGGTCTGGATCCCGCAACGAATTTAATCAGAAAGAAAAAAAGAGGAACTAGAAAATGAATGAAGTTCCACTTTCCTCCAGAGCAAAGCGAGAGACAGAATGATGTAAAGAGGCTATAGCCTCATAAAACGAGAGAAGCTAGCTGCAAAAGCACCGATGATCAATTTAAGGGTCCTAAGTGAGCTGTTATATTTGATTCCAATAGTTGGTATGGCAAAAGCGCTTAAACGCACGGCAGTTGTTCCTTGTTGCTACAAGATCCGCATAATAAACTACTTCAGATATTGATTGTGGCAAGGAATTGTGTATGTAACACAATTGCTGGTTTTATATGTAACATAGTTGTGTGCTCTAGGGTCGGAACCTCACCGAGATGCGTGTGTTTTATCAAGAGATTGAACTTACCCATTATCACCGGTGACGACAGCAATATCAACTTTATCCATAGCCCGCAGCACCTTCTCACAAGTGAAGCTCTGGTCTACCGATGGATATTGGTTACTTGGAGTTATTTCCGTTATAGGTTTGTTCCACCAGCTAAACAATACAGTTCCGTTATTATCTTAGTGGTTTATTATCTTAGATACAGTATAACTCTATTGTTCTCTTTTAATAGAATTGTTCGGACACTCACTGACTTAGTTCTGGTTGATTGTGCCTCTTAGTGAATTCATTTTTAGAGATAATACTTTAGTGTAAACGTATGCACGGAAAAGTCTAATCTCAAAAATTTGGTGTTAGCAAGGGAATCCTAGATTTGATCTGCCATTGGGTATCGTTCGTAGCTTATCGCAGAGCGTTTGCCCCGGAATTCCAGAGGGTGTTGCACCCGCCAAACAATTAAATTAATGATTTACTATTTGTTAGATTACATTCTTTAAGCTTAATTGAAATCGTAGAAGCCGTTTTAGAGAAGCCAATTAGGTATTTATTCTAAAATTGCTTATTTAATTAAGAAGTATAAAATATCTGAGTAAATTACTTTTAATTTAATATGACTTGATTTATACATTTTAGAGAAAAGTGTCACTAAGATGCAGAATAGATATAGACTCCGGAAACTTCTCTCAGCGAGAAGTAGAAAGTACTTACCTCACATCGCGTTGAGGAGGATCCATAAAGAGATTCGCCTCCATCCACTGGTCCTTCACAAACTTCGACATGTAGTTCCGGATCCCGTCCGGCAGGATCACGACTATGTGCTTACCAACACCTAAGTTCAAAGCTTTAGCTGCCTTAATTGCGGCACTTAGAGCTGCACCACTGCTTCCTCCTACATAAGAAAAATATATGTCAGATACATAAAAAATCTATGACTTTTACTTACCACTTAAATTTTTCAAACTCAAACTCATTTATTCGTGTGATTTTTTGGTATTAAAGGGTCTTAAAATAAACATAGTTCATCAAAAATCTGCCCAAAAAGGCGTACACGTTTGGTTTGATATTATATGGTCTATACAATTTATTTTATATTACATAATTTTGTATTCTGAAATTACATTATAATCAATAAATCAATATAACTAAGTAAATTCAGTTATGAAATTTGAATATATATTAGAATTAAAATCAAATGGTTAAGTCTTCTCCAAGTGCAGTTCCAGATAAAATGATTAAAATGTTCTCCATATTGTTTTATGGTTAATTATTTTACAGTTTCTTTGATTACGTGTTATATTTAACCAAGGGCGAGTGTTGATATATCTTATAAGTGTAGGCGATACGAATCTGCTTGCCATATCAATAAAATCTCATGTATGTTAGAAATAGCAAGTGTAGGTATTTTGGATGCTATGACTTCTATGATTACTTGGTATTCAAGGCATGGCCATCATTAAGCATGATAATATACCGCGTTGCTTCATAGATTTAACTTTATAAATAGTTGTAAAGATATTTCAATAACTGCAAATTAAGTAATCACAGTCGCAGCGACTACGTTCATTCTGTCCCTCAGCTGAACAACCTTGCAAATACAATCAAATCAAAGATTACAATGTTGACAAATAATAATGGAAACATTATCAATTATACTTAGGTAATAAATCAAATAGATATAATGCCTAATTAACTTATGCGTAATAAGTTAAGTGATGTATGGTAGGTGCTCACATAGAATCGGCGCAAATTCTTAGAGTCTCTGTTTTTAAAGTTATATGCTAAGTTGGCAATAGCCTATATATCCAGTCATAAAAATATAACTTTTAGTGTCTATTGATACTTGTACAACTTATGAAACTAAACTGAACTCCAGACACAACTTATACGACTATTAATAATATGGCCGATTTAAGTTACGGGGGTCGATGATGACAGAGACATTAAAACCTAATACTACCATGGAATCGACGATCTGCGATTGAATTTTTTGGTTTAAGAAAGAAGAATATCACGTATTGAAGATTTAAGATATCTTACCACATAGCAGTGATTCTTTGGCGGCAAGTTCTCTCGACATCAAGAAGGACTCCTTGTCTGTGACCACCTCAATGTGGTCTATTACTTTCTTGTCCAGTACCGATGGTACCCAGTCACCTCCTATTCCCTCCACCTGATCACAAGACAGGTTTAATAAATGAAAAGCGTGTTATATCAGGTTATGTCTAGCGAATTTCATGCCAATCCGAACAAACTTGGTTAGTAGTGGCGTGCAAACAAACAAATTATTATTAAAAGAGAGGTCACCTCTCTAGCGCATTTATAGTTAAGCTAAATGTGCAAATGTGATGGTGCAAGTTTCCAATGATAAAGAACTACTACAACGTGTAATTTGTTAGATAATATAAAATAATTAACCATCGCACGTAAAATTAAATTAAATTTATGTCTTAAATTGTAAACATCCAAAATTAGGTGGATAGAGTCTTCTAAAGGTATGCATTAGTGTGTGTGTGTGTGTGTGTGTGTGTGTTGTTTTAGGTATACTAATATAGATCTAAGAATTATTGTTGACTTGACTCATATTTGTTAGTAACAAATATGAGTCAAGTTACTTGAAATAAATAAATTATTATTATTATTATTAACAACGACGTGATATACTTTTGGTATAAGAAAGTATAAAGAACGAGCAGTGAGAAGCTTGAAATGTAGAAGTTATTACTGTGTGTGGTGCGCAGGGAGTAGGGCAGCCCCAACAGCGTCTTAAGCATGGTTGCCAGTCGACTGGACTGTATTTACAGTCCAGTCGACTGGCAACCATGCTGCCATTTTGTTGTTCACTGTTGTGCAGTCTCCCACGGGATGGCACAACAGTGACACAACCTTCATTTGTTTATTTACGTGTTCCTTGTTTTTGTTTAATATCTGTGATTACTAACATAGTCGTAAGTTTTTTGTTACTAACAATCTTGTTGAGTCTTGGTTACTTGAATAAAGAAAAGTTCTATTTTATACTATTCTATTACCATCACAATGATGATTAATAACGTTATTATTATATGTGTGGGTAGCTTCTCAATGATTGCTGACCATAGCGGAACCGCTTTCCTAGTTACCTATAAGAATATCAGTATATTCACCAGGAATGGATGTTTCTTGGCGTTGGTATTAATCATAGTTGAGCCGTCAGGCTCAGCCACTGTCACGAGGCAATTGGGGTGGAGCTCCTTCATCCTGTGGCCGATACCAGTCATAGTGCCTCCGGTGCCCGCACCCATCGCCACCATGTCGACCTGAGCTAGAGCTGATGCGATCTCTTCCGCTGTCTTTTTATAATGAGTCCTTGGGTTCACAGGGTTGTCAAACTGAAATACAATTCAATACTTTACGTTCAATCGATCTCGACTTCTCTTTTAATATAACATATCAAATGCTTGTGTCAATGTCTAACTAGCAATGAAAGAAATTAGATCGTATTTTTTTGTTTTTTTTAAAGACCACGCCCGCATTAGATAACCTAATCCCTGTGTCACGGGGTACTTTACAAACATATAATAGACGGACACAAATTACACCCCGAAACAAAACAACTATTTAAGGGTCACACAAATAGTTGTCCGGCGCGGGACTCAAACCCGCGACACGAAGCGGCGCGGCGACTGTTTTAGCCGCTGCGCCACACGTTGTACGCGTACATAATAACTAGCTTTCCCTGCGAACGTCGTATATTGTTATTTTTTTTTCTCTCAATGCTGTCTTTAGTATAATATTTTAATGTATTGTAATGTACATCAACAACAAATAGTACTGAAGAAATAACGACAAAAAATATAACAACGCCTCACAGCTTTCAGTCTCATTCGCACACTCACTTTTCTGATATTATAAAATATAGCATTGCCCGCGGACAACGTTCCGCGTTATAAATATTTTTATCCCTGCCCGTTTTTTCAGCCCGTTTTCCAACTCCACAATAACGTAGTTTTCTATTGGTGAAATAATTTTGAAAATCGGTTCAGTAGACCCAGAGATTACCCCTTACAACGTCACAAACTCACAAACGTTACCTCTTTGTAATATTAGTATAGATTTGCTATTTAACCTTCTCTCGACAATAACGAACACCTAATAAAAAGATTTATCAAATTTGGTGCAGTCATTTGGAAGTTATGAGCGTACAAACATTTCGGTTTTTTATTAATGTAGATTTATTTCCGTAAAAAAATACGGAACGTCTAGATTCGTCATGTCTGTCTGTCCGTCCGTATGTCACAGCCACTTTTATCCGTTACTATAAGAGCTGTACTGTTGAAACTTGGTAAGTAGAAGTATTCTGTGAACCGCATTAAGATTTTCACACAAAAGTAGAAAAAGAATAATAATTTTGGGGACATACATAGAACTGAAACTCAAAAAATTTTTTTCATCGTACCCATACATGTGGGGTATTTATGTATAGGTTTTCAAAATGATATTGAGGTTTCTAATATCATTTTTTTCTAAACTGAATAGTTTGCGCGAGAGACACTTCCAAAGGGGTAAAATGAGTATCCCCCCCCCTGTAACTTTTAAAATAAGAGAATGATAACACTAAAAAAAATATATGATGTACCTACAATACTATGAAATCTAACAACGAAAATTGGCTTGAAGGAGATCTAGCAAGTAGTTCTTTTTAATACGTCATAAATCGTAAACAGCAATTTACCTTTCATTTAATCAACTGAAATACTTGCTGCTACGGAACCCTTCATGGGCGAGTCCGACTCGCACTTGGTTTAAAATTTGTTTAAAATTTGGCTGGTTTAAAATTTATTTCAGAGTGCAAGATCACTTGCTTATTATTTAATTCAGTACGTTCCAGACTGTTCCCAGTTGGTTTCATTAATTTAATATAGCTTCGCCACTACACATTGAAACTACTTATGATTGAAATACGAGTAGACCTAAATGAAATGTTGAGCTGCTCTTATGTTTATTTTTTTAATTTCATGCAATATTCCAAGATTCCAAGTATTGTACCACGAAGCCAGTATACCTAATCCAAATTGTGACTTAAGATTACACGTAAAGTATGTAGATAGAACCACGTAACCACAACTACAAAAGAATATTTATATTTCTAGTTCTTATATGTAATGCATCCGGTTTACATAAAATTTTAGCCTCTATTAAATTAAGTCGACCTCGGTGTCTAGTCCAGTAGGCCAAAATGTTCCCGGGCTTGATAGCTCGGGAGTATTTTACATGTGATTATCTGAAGCAGGTAAATCTTTGACTGAAAGAAACAGTACCCGTTTCCAAACTAACATTCCTAAAACAACCCCTGTTTGGGGAACGTCAGTAAGTTCCAGTTATTTAAAATGTTTTTGTGCTCGAACATGACTGCACGTCTGGAACAACGGTTATGACTGTCGCCTCATCACATCGTGATCCGGGTTCTACGCAGGAATACTATTTGTATGACGCATATATAGAGATTTTGCTACACACTACCTAAGTAGGAGTAGTAGGAGCGTTGTAATTATATAAAACAGAAATGGCTACTGGGTATAAGTACTCAGAATATTATTATATTATAGAGAATAAGTAAGAAACGCCCGATTTACGAGCTACCGGGGAACGGTAGCCAGTAAATTGGGCGGTAGCCAGTAAACTTTTCCGTGCACTGTTCGATTTACTTTCTGAGAACATATCGTCATAATGACAATTTCCGCCATAACAACGAGACTGCCAAATTTACAGTTGTTAAAAAACTGGAACTTATAACACAATTCGTTCAACAAATCGCTACTAGACATCATCAGCAAAGATCGTAGCAAAACATGTCTTTTTTTTGGTACGGCCGCGGCAATTGGTGGAATCCCTACGCATGCCACCCGCAATAAGTGTCTACGGGTGGGTATGTCGGATTCGCACCGGCTAAACCTACCTGCCGTGGACTTCTTATGGCACCTTATAGGAGGGCCCTGGGAACGCGAGTATGCTGCTCCGGTGTCCCCCTTTTGCGCCGTGTCCCAAATGTTCGGGACACACACAGCAAAAATAAGTCTAAGCTCTAAATTATCCCAACAGAAATGTCAGATAAACAAATACCTGGTCCAACATAATGTTATTGGCTGGATCTTCGTCATTGATTTGTTTTGCAATTTTCATCTCGTCATCGGTATCCTTCAGCATGATAACTTCACTACCTAACAATCTTATGGTATCCATTTTTTCGCCATCATTCTTCTGTGTTGTGACAATTTTACTTTTGTGTCCTATAGAAAGATGAATTTAATGAATGATAATATAAGAAAGAAAAATCTTAACGGTGTATATAACGGTGCGGTGGCCTTTTGCGCACAGAGTGCATTGTATAGACACCAGCACCTCCAGCTACCCCAATCTGTCAAATTTCTTTTATAGATTAATCAATTTTAACACAAAACCATAAGGTTCACTTTTAATTGGGGAAATTTGACAGGTTGGGGTAGCTTGATGTGCTGTTGTCTGTACATATATAAAGAATCGGATTGCAAGCAGCACTAAGATCGGCTTCGTTATAAACATGGGCCTTAGAATAACAGAAATAGTTACTGATCGTATTTTCCCACAGATGGGCTTGGTAAAATGAGAATGGCTAAAAGAACTTATAGATTAACCAGTTTTGGTTTGTCACTGATAACTCACAGGCATGAAGAAAGTACAAAATCCTTTTATAAAATAACTAATCGTCAGGATAAAACTATTATAAAAGTTACAGTAATTACGTGGTTTTGGATTGTTGTTGAATAATCTTTTTGCAGACCATCTTCATAACGTGTCAATGGTCGACAATAATAACATGGTCAGCTTTATTATTTTCCAAAACTTGGCAAAACTGACAGAGTTAGTTAAAGCCTCATGCAACTTCTGGAGTGGGCAAAACAGGAGAGACAGACACGTGTGCATATACTTGCCCAAGTACGCCGTATTGAATGCAATGCCAATGCCCGTGTTCCCGGACGTCGGCTCAACGAACACAGTTCCATTCTTAACGCGTCCATGATCCGCGGCGTCGGCTATCATCGTAGTAGCGATTCGATCCTTGATGGAGCCGCCGGGGTTCATGTACTCACATTTCACATCTGAAGGTTAAATGTTCGACTTTTGTTGAAAATCTACTAGAGTAGAATATTTATAAGCCGTAGGTATAGTGGTACTTATGGTGGGGGATCATAAGTAAGTATATAGAGATTATAAATATTTTATACATGGATTTCAAGTTTTCTATACAAACAGATAAATGATATAAAATTGTAGTTATATAGCGTTATTCGCAATGGAAAGCGTTAATCTAATCTCAAAATGGGTACAAAATTTAATCGCTCGGTGGGTCTCGTATAAAACTAAAATTCAATAGTTCAGAAGGTGTTATCATTATGATATGATCTTTCACATGCAACTGTCAACATATCACTCAGCCATGTTTCTAGAAAACAGAGCCGATGGATAACACCTGCATCCTCCGGAAGAGTGTTAGCAAGGAGGTCTTAAATTTGATCTGCCTGTGCATATCGTTCGTAGCTTAACCCAGAACGCCTACCCCGGATTTGTAGAGAATGCGGGCTAAAGACCCGCCGGAAGATTAAACTTATGATTTCCCATACATAAAACCGACTGGAACTTTTCTCTATCCTATCTATATCCGATATACATTTGGTTCAAAATAGTAGTTATTTGAAGAAAATGTATGTCGGATCATCTCAAACAAAAGTATTCCCTATCGAATAATAACTTGATTAAAATCGGTTTACACCGTTACATAAATATCCATAATCCTTTTCTGATGTCAGTAAAAATATTACCAGTAGATACTACGTTTGTATACACACCTTATACAATTAGTTCATAGATTGACCTACTGTATACCTGTAGACGATTTTTTTTAATTTTTGATCTTGATAATCTATACATATAATAAAATCGTACGAAAGTCAAAAATGTACACTGAATATTTTTTTAAAAGGCCCCAAGTAGGCGTGATCTACAATTGATATCGAAGCCAAAAATGTAGTTTTTAGTATTTTTGTCTGTTTGTCTGATTGTATGTCTGGCATAAACTCAAAAAGATCGGCATGGATTTACTTCAAATTTTGCATGAATATTACTAAGAGGTTGGGTCAACATATAGGCTACATATTTTCACGCTAACACGTACGGGGGAGGAGCTGTGATAATTTATAAAATTTAACGCGGGTATAACCGCGGGACACAGCTAGTATCTTTAATAATAAAGATGCTATGAAGATTAGGACAGAGAAAATGTTTTTAGAGTCCAATTGGATTCACTGATGTGGCAACGACTGTTCATGAGAGATTACACTTACATATATCACAAGCCAGTCCATGATCTTTAGGTATCTTCTGCAGTTTGACGAGCGGAGTGTTGCCAACTACCTCCAAAATATTGTTGTATACTTTGTTTTCAACCGAGATTTCCGCGATGAATTCTTGGTGGTTTTGCCTGGAAGGAGCATAGCTTAGTTAGGAGTCCTGGGATCTAAATGTCCGAAATGTAAATGCGTGTACATTTACAATGGGTGTGTTTGGGGATATTTTCAGGAAGACAATGATTATTGAAAATAAGTCCAATAGAAATGCCACAGATTCTGCGCCTGATTATTCTCCGGTCGTGTTAATTCCCAAACCATTAAGTTATGGGAGTAAAGAGTACACTTGCGTTTGAGCTGTTCGGAAATATTATTATGTTTCGAACCGAAAGCCTTTTGCGCAGAGTCTCTAAAATCTACACATTATTTAAATGTGTAGTGTCTAGAGGATATTAGGATTTATCTGGCAAGATAAACACAGGAGTAGCCAGGAGTTGGCAGTATTATTCACCTGTGCCTCAAAGAGAACGCAAAGCTGTCGGTTCTTTTCGGCTTTTTAAACCCTTTCCGGTCTTGCCCTTTCCGTCGGATTATGAGAGTTAGCGCATATACTTGTACGCTATAATGCTGCGCAAATGGCTGGTCTCCATTGGGGCTGGGCGCCAAGGCCGATTTCCACCAGGAGGATGCTACTACGTTATGGGAATATAACGGATGTGTGCCTCGACCTTCGAGATATTTACTACTGAATGTTATTATATTATACTGAATACTATTTATTGTCATCTTGGTTATAATTCCAAACGAATATACATATATATTAATTGATTATAGATTTGTCGTTCAATGTGTAACATGAATAAGTATTAAATCTATGTGAAATAATAATGTATACAACTATTTTACTACATACATGTTCGGACTATTTACAAGCGCTTTTTTAAAGTTTACGTGAATAAAAACTTTTAGTTTTATTTTTTTTATTACCGAACCCACGTGTTTAATTTATATTAAAATTTATAACTTCAAAATTCGTCGTTAATAATTAGATACTTAAATAATAAACTGATGTTAGACGGGCTTAAAAAATAATTTATACTAAAATTTATTTTGTATCCTTAATAATATTCACCAAACACAATAGCAAAAACTGTTGGTCTAGGGGCTAGAGTGACCCTGCTAAGCCAGAGGTTGTGGGATCAATCCCCACCAGGACCAATTTTTGAGTGATGAGCAGTATTATTTGGTCTGTGCCTGGGTGTCATTTATCTATAATGTATTTTTATTTAGAAATGTATAAGAATGTGTACATGCTGTCCATAGTACAGACGCAAGCACATCAAGCTAACCCAATTGAAAGTGAACCTTATGCTTTTGTGATAAAGTTGAAAATCGATAAAAGAAATTTGACAGATTGGGGTAGCTGGATGTGCTGGCGTCTGTACATACTGAGCCTAGTTTGGGAACAAATGGTAGTGTGTTAGTTGTCCCAAGATATTTATTAATATAGATTTTGAGGTCATTTGACAGTCACTCGGTTAAGTCTGATACCGGATTAGAAGAATTGGTAGAAAAGATTAGAAATGTTTTAGTGTTTTTATAAGTAACCGCCTTACTTTCTACAGAAGGTAAAAAACTTACGGCTCATCCAGTAATTCTTCAGGCCTCCTCCTGATGCTTCTACGTACGCACACTAAGTTATGCATTTTGTTTATGTTACTTTGTAACTTTTCAAAATAATAGAAAGTGAGGACCGACTCGGCGGTGGATAGAGGGATTAGCGAGTGCTCCTTCGCAATCCTTCTCGTGCTTATATATTCAACTACATTCTTACTTTGAATATATTTTACCTTATTGTTTACTTGAGGAAAGATCAATTTCGAAGTGACGTTTATTACCCTATTACGTAGGTAGTTAATACATTACGATTTAAACATGTATTATTTTTTTTAAATAGGCCATAATAAGGTTATAAAAATAAACGAATAACTATAAAAATAAAGCAAATGAAACGCTACCGAAAAATGTGTTCAAAACTGGCTTAAACTGAAGTTGTAATGTCTAATCGTATGTGCAGTGTAATGGTGAAAGTAATTTAATATAAATAGTTTCCTCTTCAGTTTTTAAGATTTCAAGAAAAGTGACGGGTATAATCAATACGGTCTCAGAAATTACTGGTGAAAAGCATTTTGTATTTTCATTGTATATATTTTTAATTTCCATCAATTATCCAAAATCAGTATAAACTTTTATAAACGTCACAAAAAATTTTGTCAAGGCCTAATTTTAACCACAGGCTAATTTGGTTAGAGCCTAGCGCGCAAGAATCATGTAGGGGCGCTGATCTGAACTATTGGCCATTTTAAATAGTATACTTATGTCTTATTGTTGCATTTGTATATAGCTCTTCATTAATGTATATCCACAGACAACCTACACAACAAAAATTTAGTAGAACAGTCCTGAAAGTTCACGTAAAAAATAGATAAAATATTAAAATGTAGTTAGTGTATCAGTGGGCCGGGGTTGTATTTTGATAGTTAGTCTAGGGTTGACAAAAATCTATATCTAGCACTGTACGTGGTTTAATGTCTGAACAGGAGATGCTTAACGACAGTGTTTTTCAACTTTTTTCATGAAACGGCCCCTTTAGTATGAATAAATATTTCGCGACCCCCTAACCGTTGCTTTCATTTCATTTCTTTTAGACATTTGTGACAAATATATCCACCCCTAAAGAAGCTTCGCGATCCCTTAAACAGGCTGCGGGACCCCCAGGGGATCGCGACCCACACGTTGAAAAACACTGCTCAAAGAGGATTTCAGATTCGGAGGGCTTGCGTTAAGAGCCCTCTAATGAGCCTAAACTTGAGATTCTAGGGTTCCAGCAACCTCTTTGATTGCCACTATCTGTATCCCGACACAGACTTATCATTAATGTAGTCTAAAATACTTGTAAAAATAAACCAAAGTTAGAACCTGAGATTTTAATTGAAAGTTAGAAGTTAGTGAAAGAAGTTTTGTCTGTATAATGAAATAGTGCGCTCATCTGATAAGCACAGTGGTATCATATTATTGAATCCGTATTTAACCTAAATAGTTTTTTTATTGTCTGTCACCTACACCGTAAATTTAATTTATAAAGGAGATTAAAGTTAGGAAGGCAAAATAATATAAGAAAATTGCCTTATTGTCAACTCTACGTTTGAAAGAATTCAATCAAACCACACTATTTTAATGTCTTAAGTATGTAATAAAAAATAAATTTAGTTAACATTTAACTTAGTACTAGAGGTATAACATATAAAATTATATCTTGATAACAGTTCTCAATAACTTTAACTATTTACATCAAACTAAGAAGCGCCTTTAAGCTAGTTTCCCATTTCCTAATTATAGAATTGGAATAAGCCTCTTACGAAAACAGTTGGACATCAAAATACTCCATAACAAAACAATGACTCAACTTAGGTTCATTTTTAGAAATTAAACTCTTTCAGGTTACGGTTTAAAGTTGAGGAGTTGATCACCTACTCAACATAGCCGGGTTTGAAACTCAGTTTTATTTCTAAATATGAACGTTAGTTTCAAATTTGTGGGGATTATTTATAAACTGTCACCTGCTGACTGTTTTGAGATCACGTATCTTGTATAGAGTCACTTGTCTTATTGTATAAGAGTTTTCCCCAAATTGGCACTCTGATTGTCTGTATATACAAAATCCTTGCACTTCACAAGTCACACTATTTCACTCGCTAACGACAGTTGTGTTCGTAAAGTCTTTGGCCGCATAGTTGTCGTAAAGCCAGTCCCAGAATTGGATTCGTTTTGTTTCTGGGTCGTTCCTTATGGTGAAATTGCCAGTGATGTCCAGGTACTGAATGTGATCTGTGCCGTTGACCTGGGGCCAGGTGAAGTCCACAATAGAATCGTAGTCCACAGCTGGTGTCGGGTTACTGGAAGACATAAAAATTGTGAATGTTAATTAATTAACGTCACGTTTAACAAAATTAAAATAAAGGTTCTTGTACGTTTATGAAACGTTTGTCGTGTAGTTAGACAATTCTCAAGTAGATAATCTATTTAAAATATTCTGGGTTAAAATCTTGGTCGTAGACCAGGGAATCTGTACATGCTGCATCTTAATGTATAATATGTTTGTTTAACAGTTGTCTGGTTGCCATAGTACAGGCTCTGTCTAACTTGGGATCAGATGGAAATGTGTTAGTTGTTCAAATATATTTATTTAATCATAATACACCATTTTTTTACATTACCTTTGACCGGTGAAGCAGTGAAAGCCTCCTAGGATAACAATTATCCTAGAAGGCTTATACTGCCTCACCGGTCAATATAGGCAAGTGAGGGCTCTAGCCGTCTAGCAAATAAAACTATAAAATACCCGCACCGGAGGGCACTTCCTTTCGGGTTCGAATCTCGACTCTGGGCGGTTACTGACACTCTGCCACGCATGTCCCATGGGAGAGAGGTATCGTTTTATAGATGTTTTGTGAAAATTTTGCTCTACGTTAATACGCGACGTGGGCCTCTCGTCCGATCTAGGTTCGGCGAAAGCATATCATTCACCACCATAGGAATGATAGTACACTGTGTAGTGAATTTGGCATTTGTCAATATAGAGAGTCTATATAATCGTGATTATAATTCAGCAAACGTCTGCTAGACTAATTATTTTAAATAAGTACACGTATATCAATGGACGGCCGACTGAACCATGTTAATATAATCTTATTTCATTGATTTAAAATTATCATCTTTATTGTTGTTGTCCAATTTCTCAAATCAATTAGTATATTAAGTACATAGTAACATTATTTACCTCTTCTCTGAAGTTCTTTGAATTTCTTTTCCACCCTAGATGGTGGTAAGGGAATAAAAGATCAACGATTTAAAATTCGCTAAGCTTGGTATTTGTTACGAATCGAACCTTTTTTGGAATACTTTATATTCAAAATTGTGCTATTATAAATTTTAGGTATACGTCAATGTCACAGTTTTGCCCAGTTTAACAAACCATAGTTACTCCCTTTACCAGCGTATCATTGGTATATGTTTACTTTCCTTCCAATATTTAACAGTACTGTTTAGTGTTAAATTTTTATTACGAATTTCTCCCTCATAATTTAAGCGTCACTATTTTTAAATCAGTTAAGAGATCTACATGTTATATTTATATGATTTCGATATGAAAACTAATATCATATCTTAGCAAAAAATCAAAACAAGTGTTAGGGTTTCGTAGGCATCCATTGATAGCACGTATCGGATTAGAGATAAGAGTGTAATCGCATTTACGGTAGGTACTTGTGCGATAAAGTCAAGCGTCATGTGCGTTGCGGCAAAATGGCGCCCAACGTGTGATAATAATGCACGTACATACATTATATTATATTTATTGGTAAATGATATAACTTAATCTATTTAACTCAGAAAGTGAAAGAAATACTAGTTATTGCGTATAAATACGATTGACGTAGGAAGCCTTAGTAGCATAATGAAATGATTCACTTTTAGCTTGGGACCTGGCTTTGAAATTCTGTATAATACTGGATCTTACCGCAAGGCCGATATAATCATTGCTAATTAGATTCCACAAGACTAATCGGGAATTCACAAAACTGCGCTCGACGCACATCAATGCTTATCAGAAAGATATGATTATTCTTAAAACATCTAGAAGATTCTTTCAAGTTCCAGCTACCCATTACTGACCCACTGCATGTACTTCTTGTTCTGTGCTGCAGGGCAAATTAAAATTTATAAAAAATGTATAACGAAAAGTTGTGCAATTGGTTTGCATCACTTTTATATGCTTACTTACTTACTTATCGCGGTTACCTTGATATCAGAGTTGTTCAAGCCGCCCAGTAGGCCTCTGACATGGCTTAACGACTCTTGTCTAATGACTACAACCGGGAACAACAATTTGTTCTACGAAGCATGGAGACGCTCAGAAACTAAACAGCTTTGACGGTCACCTATCTATGGACTGACCGCGAGCCTAGTTGCTTAACCTCGCCAAAAAGTTGAACATATACGGTTATAGAAATGGCGAGTGGTCGTACGCTTTGCACTGAGAGATGTCCCGCGCATATACCTAGCTCTTTTTAAATGATTATTTATAAACAATTCAGTATGGGTTTGAAAAGTGCCAAATCTGTTTATAACATGGTTATGCTACCTTCATGATTTCTTTATCAAGAAAGTCTATTACAATTTTTTTTTTCATACGAAAACCCCATATGTAAGTAAAAATACAACCATCATCATCATATCAGTCAAAAGACGTCCACTGCAGGACAACGGCTTCACCCAAAGATTTTCACAATGGCCGGTCTTGCCCAATTCGCATCCAGCAGTTTCCAGCGACCCGCAAAATATTATCGGTCCATCTTGTAGGGGACCTGCCCACGCTGCATCTTCCGGTTCGTGGTCACCACTCGAGAACCTTTCTGCCCCAACGGCCGTCGGTTTTTATAATAGAAAACCAAAACTGCATATAATTGAGGCTGCTGAGGTGCCCCCTGAGAATTATCCTAGTTATCGACGGAGAATAGTCAAACGACGTCGCATTTGAAGTCGGGGGCGAAGCTATGTACATTACATCATTTATTCTTTGGTTCTAATTTCACACTGGACGTGGCACGCCAAATGCGTGATTTTCACATATATTTTAATTTTCACCTCGTGTAATATTTATATTGATGTCGCCAATCTAAGGTGGGGCACGTTTCACACAATAATTGATTGTGATAACATTATTCTAAAGCATGTGACGTCTCAAGATATATATTATTGTTGACAGATCAGAAGCCTTCCGGTACACAGTCTGTTTACAAATAATAATAATTATTATATAATATCCTGGGACTTTATTCACACACGGCCTTCTGATCCCAAAGTAAGAAGAGCTTGTACTATGGAAACCCGGTAACTAATACCCTACATATACCTACTACTTTTCTTTTGTAAATTGATACTATATAGATAACTAGCTGTGCCCTGCGGTTTTACCCGCGTTAAACTTTATAAATTAATGCCTATGTGTTAATCCAGAATGTTAGCTAACTCCATACCAAATTTTATTAAAATCACTCCAGCCGTTTAGACGTGAAGAAGTAACAAACATAATACATAACATAACAGAATCAGGACAAACTGATATGTTAAGGCACACAAATATCTGTACTGGGTGGGAATCGAACCCACAACCTGCGCCATTAAAGGCAAGGATTTACCAACCACGCCAACCAGCCGTCATAAATAACGATATTTGCTTTTCATTTGAAGATAAGAAAATCAATTTGTTCATTCTGAATTGCCTTTGAAAATCATCTACGACATTCATTCGAATTCTAATATACCTAATCAAACAACTACTTTAATCGTCGCAGTTTCTCGTTCCCTTCTTTTCCATGCCAATTTATGTTGCAAGTCGTGTGTATATACAGTGTTGTAATTGAGTCTGTCTGTCATCTAAACATATAAATAAAATTTGAGTATATGTTTGTAATATTGAAATAATCGGTTTTAGGGTTCCGTAGCCAAATGGCAATAAACGGTACCCTTATAGATTCGTCATGTCTGTCTGTCTGTCCGTCCGTATGTCACAGCCACTTTTTTCCGAAACTATAAGAGCTATACTGTTGAAACTTGGTAAGTAGATGTATTCTGTGAACCGCATTAAGATTTTTACACAAAAGTAGAAAAGAATAATAATTTTGGGGAAAGAATATTAATTAAAACTATAACTCAAAATTTTTTTCATCCTACCCTGTGGGGTGTCTTCAAAAATCATATTGAGGTATCTAATATAATTTTTTCTAAACTGAATAGTTTGCGCGAGAGACACTTTCAAAGTGGTAAAATGAGTGCCCCCCCCCCCCCTGTAACTTCTAAAATAAGAGAATGATAAAACTAAAAAAAAATATATGATGTACATTATCGTGGAAACTAACAACGAAAATTAGTTTGAACGAGATCAAAGTAGTATTAGTAGTTATTTTTTAATACGTCATAAACCGCAATTTGCTTTCATTTAATCAACTGAAATACTTTCTGCTACGGAACCCTTCATGTGCGAGTCCGACTCGCACTTGGCCGGTTTTTTTTTACTACATTTATATGAATATATATATGGAACATACACCAAAAATTTTTTTTTACTCTTATTGTGTGTCTGTTTTTTTGCTAATCTCTGATATGTGTGGACCGATTTTGACCGCACTATTATTGGCAGGTACCTGATGAGTAAGGAGTAACTTAGGCTTATTTTAGAAAAAATCTTTTATTTTAGAAAAAAAACGAAAGACGCGGACGTAGCGCGGGTACAGCTATCACACTAATATTATAAAGGCGAAAGTTTGTGAGTGTGTATGTTTGTTACTTCTTAACGACTAAACGGCTGGAGAGATTTTATTAAAATTTGGTATGGAGTTAGCTGGCACCCCGAATTAACACAAAGGATTTAATTTATAAAGTTTAATACGGGTCAAACCGCGGGGCACAGCTAGTTATCTATATAAACATGTATTTACAAAAGTAAAGTAGTATATGCAGTATATCAGAAATCTGGTTTGTATGGTACATTTGGGGTCCGATGGTCGAGTATTAATAATGTCGCTGGATATTAATGTCCCACGATATTATTGTCTTTATTATAACCATACATGGCAAGGTCAGATGTCATATCCTCGTGTAATTCTGGTTGCATCGTGCATCTGATTAGACAACTAAGTGAAATGAAACAGGCGGGTTCCTTCAGTCCTTACCCGGTTTTGGCAAAGTTAGTCCACATTTGGATCATGCGCCTGGAAACTGCTAGTTCGGTAGACTCATCATCGAGTCTGTAGTTTAGTCTGGAGAAGTAGAAGAGGTACCCCATCTCATCACCGTGGCACGCTCCAGGGTGATTGATGCCGAGCATGCGCTTGAAGAGGCCCAGCGCACCGTCGAATGCGAACCGGTACAAGTATGTAGGGCTCGTTCTATTACTGTTCAGTTGTTGACGAACCGTTTCTAGAACTGGCCTCAGGAACATCACATCTGTGAATAACTGGAAACATTTTGTTTTTAGTTTTATTTCAAGGTAGTTTATCTAGGTATGGAGGGAATTATGTATGTAAAAATTTAAAACTGTTGTTTGAATGATTTCCATTTTCCTACAAATAGCAAGGTTATTCTATAGGCATCCAACTTAATAGTCGATTCACACTAAAGGCTCACACTCATACTAATACTCTCAACTCTCGTAACTAGATTCAGTCGTCAAGATAACTTACTACTTCAGGTAAATATTGTTGCAGTTGAGTATGTAAATATGCCATATGTTTTTACAAAGATATTTTATGAAGACAGTAAGGAGACGTTATCAAGTGATTGATCTAACATCAATAAAGCTGTTTATATTGCTTATATTAAAATCTTGCTTATAGATCAAAATTACCGTTTGAGTCATATGTCTTGGTGAACAATCGCTGTGTCCTAAAAACGTAAGCACATGCTACAAAGATTGACCCGTTTCGGGGAACAATTCAAGTCTCTAGGACATGTATACTGTGCGCTTGGTCGAATTTCAGCTTTGGCGGCCAGTCGCAATGATAATTGGCCATCTGCGCAAGACATATTATAGTTTACAAGTGTGTAAGTCGTGGGATAGTTTCTATCACCCTCATGATCCGCTGGAACGACAAGCGATAGAGGACCGAGACGGGGGGAAATACCACCAACTCCCAGACTTCAGGCTGATACTGAGAAATTTACTTAAGAGATAAATCACAAAATCCGCCTGATATGGGATTCGGATTTGGTTTCAAGATAGGTTTTCATGCCTTAACCATTTTTTTTATTGGGTCATCTAACTGTTTTACACATTAATACATAATTTTAAGCAGACTGATAATGAAATAATGATATGAAATAATGAAATTTATTCAGCACTTGGGTATTAACATACACTTGTACTTATCAAGTTCACAATGCAGTACATAAACATAGTCGAATACAGTATAAGAATTACAAAAAATTAATTAGTCCGTCCGTACGGTCTGTTTTATCAGATATATTTTCTTAAGTCCTAAAATAAATAACAAGTTACCTACTAATCTATTATTTTGAAATTTAGTTGTATAATATTAAAATTAAAAAATTGAAGGCAATGAGCATTTGGCTAGCGCAAAAGGCTCTTAACCAGTAGCTTAAAATAAACGACTAATACCCGAGGCCACCCTTTTGGGGTTCGGGCCACAGCTCAGGGGGCCGCAAAAGGGAAGCAAAAGGACAGAATTCTAAGAGAGGGTGTGATCAGTTGCACGGGATCACCGATGATGCGTTAAGGGGCCAAAGCGATCCTCGCCGCTGAGGAGCCTACCCTAGCTAACCTGCGGCTTTCTCTAGCTACCTAGGTGGACGACCCGGAGAAGAAAGCCACAAAGAAACTCCGGGCTTGCTTTTTTCGTCTTCTTTTGCTTTTTGTTTTCGTTTTTGTTCTTTTTTATATTATGTATTTTCTTACATTTTGATGGGCGTTATGTAGGCTAATGCACGCACAGAACCGTTATCATCTAATGAATCAAAAAATTGTGAGATAATAAACAATAACATTAAATTTCACTCAAACAATTAGAATAACCTCTTGCTAGATGAGAAAACGGTGGGTACATCCACGTACATTTACAAAATTAACAAGTCACACGAAGTCTACCAGAGGCGACGACTGTATGAAAAAATAAAATATTATGAGTACCCCCAACAGCAGTTCGACCAGTTACCGCAAGCAGCGCCCGTTCACGAGTATGACGTGAGAGCCAGCCATCGCCTCCCTCGCCATATTAGAGGGAAGGAAACGACCCGACCGACAACGCCACCGCAAGCATTAACACACAATGGGAGCATGACGAGCTTACAACGGGGAGTTCATATTGAAGTCGTTAACAGCCTTCGGCCGAACAGCGTTTGACATGTTCAAGATAATATACATTTGTTTAATAATAAGAATATGCATCTAAAAATCTATGAAATTACAGAATTATTTCTATAGTCAGTTGAGTAAAATATAAATGTATGTCCTTGATGTAACATTAAGAAGTTGCTCGTGTTCAACCAAGCGACCAAGCGTTTTTGTCGTTTAAATAAACTCTTTTAAGGAGAATCTCGCGCCTAGCTGATAAATAGCTCGTACTGCACGTTTTTGTAGAATAAAGATACTGTGGATGTCAGCCGCCCTACCCCACAGTAGTATACAGTAAGACATAATATTGTGGAAGTAGCTAAAATAAACCAGGCGCGCAGTATCTATGTTAGTAAGTTGTCTAACTTTTCTAACAGCATAAGCAGCGGAACTTAATTTTCCAGCCAAGCCGGATATGTGAGTACCCCATTGAAGTTTACTGCCTAAAGTTATGCCCAGAAATGTAGTATATTGAACAGATTCCAACACTTCATTGTTCAATACCAGATCTGGACCAATATTTCTCACATTAGGTGTGGTGAATTTAACGCACTTCGATTTTTTTTTTTTTTTATTTATATACATATTTTTTAAATAGATAAAGAGCGTAGTAAACGTGTAACCCACACCAATGTTCGGGAAATAAGATCGATAATCGAAATTAGAATGATCATGTAGGATAACAATCATTCCAGCTTATGCTTAGGTTTTCGCGGATGAATTCCGTTGTATGTTGAGAAAGCTGTTGGAATCAAATAATCTGATAGCCTTATGTATCTTGGTGGTGAGACCTAGCCGTCCAAGCGCGAAGAACACCATCACCAATTTTTTGAGAAGCCGTTATGAAATTAATAATAGGGTAAATAATTAATTGGTCTTACATCAATAAGGCTATCAACATTCCTCATATCGACAGGACGCTGTTGGAAGTAGAACGCTCTGATGGAGTCCGATATCTTGGAGGCGAGACTCTCGTTGTGCCCTAACAGCGCCGGCGGCACCACGCGCTGGAACTCTTGCTCCAACTCATGGAGCAATTTCGGGTATTTTTGGAGACCTGGAGATACATTTTATCATTATTAATTTAGAAGCTTTTGTGTGAAACATGTATAGATTGCCATGTATTTCATTTATATTTGCAGTTGACTCTATATACCTATGACTACAGAGTATATTTTATGTAAAATATAATAATAATATTAATGTAGCCCATTACTGTCCCACTGCAGGGTAAAGATCCTCAAAATAATAATAACAATATCCTGGGACATTATTCACACTCGCCCATCTAATACCAAACTAAGCAGAGCTTATACTATGGAAATCAGATAATTGATATACTACATATACTATTCGTTCTATTTTACAAATACACATTTATAGATATGATTACACGCGAGTCAGGATAAACAGACATGTTCATGCACACAAATATTTATCCTGAGCGGGAATCAAACCCACAACCTGCGGCGTGTAAGGCTAGTATTTACCAAACACGCCAACCGGCCCTTCAATAAAATAAGAGGAGATTGGCCAGATGAGTCAACCTCGCTGGCCTAGTGTGGCTTGGCATTTTTGGCTTTCGCATGCCATGAAGGACTGTTTGGAGAACTCTCAGGCATGCACGTTTCCTCACGATGTTTGCTTTCACTATTTGAAGTGTGAGATGGTTATTTTCTAATACATACAATAAATTCGAAAAGTCTGTTGTGCGCGCCTTGGGTTTGCACAAGATGAATGACCACAGTCCGACGATCTAAGTACTATGTTTTATGTATAGTTCAATTTAATGTTATAGGGGTCGAATACTACCACATCCCCAATGACGCTACATGTATCCCCCGGATTCGCTCTTTAAGGAAGAATATATCAGGAATAGGTCTGTGGCTGACGGTAATAAATATACAGTGGGGGCTTAGAAGTCGTCCCATTAAGTACTTTCTCGCTGTACTAAACTTTAAATAATGGACGGGCTGTCTGTTCTGTGGTAAAAATCATTTTTATTTCTTTTTTATTTTTTTATTCTGCTATACTCAGAATAAAAAGCGGAAATGAATCCAAGATTCACAAAAAACAGGTGAAACATGGCGGTGGAAACATTAAAATGTGGGGTTCATTTTCTGGACGTGGAGTGGGACCTGTGAGGAAAGTTTAGCGTAGCTTAGACCAACATCAATACAAGGCAATATTGGAAGAAACTATGCTTCTCTATGCTGAGGAGCATCTCCCTATTATATGGACGTTTCAGCAGGATAACGACCCGAAACATACCGCCCATTCAGTCAAGTCGTTTCTTACCAGTCAGTCTGTATCGGTGCTAGATTGGCCAGCAAATAGCCCGGACCTCAACCCAATTGAGCACCTTTGGCACGAAATCAAGAAAAAAATTGCCACTTATCGTAATACAAATTTGGATGAACTTCATGAAGCTTTTTGTGAGGCATGGGCAAAAATTCCTGTCGAAACATGTCAGAAACTGATAATGTCTATGCCACATCGGTGTCAAGCGGTAATTACTAACAAAGGTTTTGCTACTGGGTACTGGTTTTACACGTAATAAAATGGAGCTGTTAAAGATATTATAACACTGCACATAACAATGGCCCTAATTAGTTGACCACGACCGTATGTATTAAGATACGGCGGAGCATAGTAAACTACTCGTTTTAGCCAGAGAGATTATACCCTAAATGCATTTTATCAGTGGGATCTACTATATGTAATTTCTTAGGTTTCATCTGCGTTTACCATAAAAAAAAATCCTAGGAAGCCTGGAAAAATCTGGAAGCCTGAACCTGCAAAATGCAACACTGACATCTAACATCAATTTGTTATTTTTGAAGATAATAAATTTAATATAAGTAATATTTGTTTTCCAATCAATGAGTTATGAAACTGATACCACACGCGCATCAAACCATTTTAGAATCGACCATCAAACCATTTTAAAAGCAAACTGATGAATGGATAGTCAACCAGCAGAAATAGATATAGAGCTTAGAGTTGCCCTCATAGGATCTTAAAATATTGTATAAAGAAAGACTCTGATTTAATGGATTGTTTACGTAATAAGTCTTCATCCTGATTAGGGTCACAAAACTTATGTCAAATATTCAATACTAAGGCAAGAGCATCACGGTAACTGTCGGGTAATTTGTGAGCTGAATAGTCGGGAATTACCGCGGAAAACTTGGCATCTTCATCTTTTGGCAGAAAATATATCCTAATGACGCGGCAAGCATCGTCATTCATTCCGTTAGAAATACGTCACAGGAAACTGGAAAACGACCGAAACAAATCTTATTACAGAACTACGACGACTACTAAGAAAGTTGCGAGTTGTTGGGAATAGGCGGAGGTACTTCCACAGCAGTCCGGAAAAGAAAAAGAATTGCAGAATACCTATGGATCCTCATTTTAATATTGTTTTCTTTCACACTTATGCGTCGAGAGCGAGAAAGTTTATGCTGTAGCGATTCCTTTTAAGATTCCATTGAGCAGGAATGCATCATAAAGAAATCATTAAGGAATGCTTCTTTTCTTAATGAGACTACCAAAGTTATTCAATGCACTACAGATCTCTGAAGATAAAATTGATTTCATGTTGATCAAAAGTAATCTTAAAAGGAATCCGTACGGCATAAACTCTCGCTCTCTCCACGCATACGTGTGAAAAAGAAAACAATATTAAAATGAGGATTCATAGGTATTCTCCAAACTTAAGTGAATTTAATTATTTATTCAGTCATCAAACGACAAAAAATAGCCGATGCATTATTGTTTTATTTTTAACTTTTTGTAATTATTTATCCATATAATTTAGTTTGGAGAATTTGACCAATTTGACCGAACTCTTATTCCACGAAACCCTTTCCTAGAATTAGGATACGTGTTAGTATTAAACTACAAAAGAATTCCTCTTTTGTAATTTAATAAAAAACGAAAAGACGACTTTAGTCTATCATTACCGTATTTAAAAACTTACAACCGGTTTCAACTTTTTCTTTGTGTTAATCGATTTGAATAAATATCATTCTGAAAGCATTCCCTGTTGATAAGAATTGTGGAAGAATTGTGGTCGGTTCTCAAATAACAGATAAATCGCGTTACATATGTACATAAAAACAAATAGCCCACGTTAACCATTTAGTATAAGGTGGGTATACATAGGTATAGTTGCAAGAATATTAGACCTAGATCCATTTATTAACTCACGTGTCTGTAACGTGTGCGCATGACGTAGTCTGATAGATATTAAGCGGCGGCAATGGCCAATATGTTTGCTAATCCTTTCATTTCATCATAACCTAACCTAACCGTTAGAAAACCCCCGACTCTGATACTCTGACACTGCTGAACCGATATTAACCAAACAGAATTAAGAACCACCGCACGGAAACTAGCTTTCAAATAAAAGAAACCGCATCGAAATCGGTCCATCTTTTTGAGAACTACGATGCCACAGACAGACACACATATACAGACATCGACGACAAACTTAAAACACCACTTTTTTCCGCCGGGGGTTAAAAGGAGCTATGGTGACGCGTTAAGCATCATAACATTGTTCGACACACCTCGTGCTGAAGACCGGGAAGTGATGAAATAACTGCGGGAAAACTAAACGTCATTGATCAACCAGAACATTAGAGTACGCGGCTATACGTAACAAACCAGAAATTACTAACTAACAACACGACATGATGAGTAGCACGCTACGATTGTGAGAAAACTGTTAGTGATATTATGTGTGTTACTGTCTGTGTACATAACACGTTATAATTAACCGTCGCGTCGCCTAGTTGTTTGTTTTAGGGTTCCGTGTCAACATGCAAAAGGCCAAACGCAAATCTTTTATCGGTCAGTCTACGAGTATATCTGTGTCAGTTCTATATCTCCACAAATTCTAATAAGATTTTTGTTTTGAAACTTAATGCCGAACCACCATGATATAGTATTCTATGCGAACCACCACCATAATGATGTTTGAATATTTTTAAACAAAGAACATAGTGCTTATAAATATCTGGCCGTTTAGGTTACTCAATGGTATACCACAGTTCTTAATTTCGTATTTAAATTCTCGAATGTACGGATTATTTTCAGTAGGTATTCTGTTCGACTTGCATCAATTTTCTTAGCAAAAGCTATTGTTTTTAGGGTTCCGTAGCCAAATGGCAAAAAACGGAACCCTTATAGATTCGTCATGTCTGTCTGTCTGTCTATCTGTCTGTCTGTCTGTCCGTCCGTATGTCACAGCCACTTTTTTCCGAAAGTATAAGAGCTGTACTGTTGAAACTTGATATTCTGTGAACCGCATTAGGATTTTTACACAAAAATAGAAAAAGAACAATAATTTTGGGGGATCGCCATACATACAAATGAAAATCAAAAAAAAAAAATTCATCGTACTCATACATGTGGGGTGTCTATGAATAGGTCTTCAAAAATCATATTGAGGTTTATAATATCATTTTTTTCTAAACCAAGTAGTAAAATAAGTGTCCCCCCCCTGTAACTTCTAAAATAAGAGAATTATTAAATTAAAAAAATAAAAATATAAACCGGCCAAGTCCGAATCGCACTTGGCCGGTTTTTTTATAGTCATTGTTGACAAAGCTGTGTGACATCACACCAAGGACATTGCTTCCCAACAAATATGGATACTCCGCCCACGGAAGACGCCACATCTCCTATTTCTCAAAGTGTAGTTTGAATATTATTCAACTTAGCATAAGCAATAGCAGGATTAGGAAAATATTATATTTCCTTTGCAAAAGGGGAGTCAATATTTTAAATTGGGTAATCTTCATAATGGCTTGTTTGGTACTGTTATTAAAGCAAAAAATATATCTTCTAAAACATTGTTTTTAAACCTGCTTTATTATTCCGTATTGATAGGTCTGATAAATGATACTCGCAACATACATATGAGGCACACACATCACGCCTTGCATACCCTTTCCGCCTCCCTGATAAGCTATGGCAACTGTTCACGCGCAGGAATACAGAATTATAATGGTATTAACATAATAATGCTCTTGCTAACGACAGTATATGGTGGAAGTATTTCCCAGTCAAAATGCTGATAGAGCAAAAACTAGATCTACGAATCTAGTCATCGGGTCGTAACGGCATGTTGCGTCTAGGAGAAGTCTAGCGATAGTTTCTTATTACACCTGTTACCTAGAACACGATTGAGGTGAACAAAACCTTTTTATTCAGTACGTAATCTACTCTTTTTACTTATTATATATGTATTGAATATAAGTGAGCGCATTTGTAAGTAACATCGTTTATTTTTATTAAAATGAATGTTAGTTTGAGAAAGAAAAGAAGTGAAATTATAAAAGGTTTTTAATAAAATTTGCTATAAAGCAACCTACGTAGCATGCACTTGTAATGCAAATTGTATTGTAGGCTATATTTATTTTTTTATAAAAATCTAAAAGCAACAAAATTGCAACTGTATTGCATAACTTTTCTATTTTTTACATTTTTAGGGTTCCGTAGCCAAATGGCAAAAAAACGGAACCCTTATGGATTCGTCATGTCTGTCTGTCAGTCCGTATGTCAAGCCACTTTTTTCCGAAACTATAAGAACTATACTGTTGAAACTTGATAAGTAGATGTATTCTGTGAACCGCATTAAGATTTTCACTCAAAAAATAAGAAAAAAAGAACTATACTGTTGAAACTTGGTAAGTAGATGTATTCTGTGAACCGCATTAAGATTTTCACTCATAAAATAAGAAAAAAGCAATAAGTTTTGGGAGTTCCCCATACTTAGAACTCATGCAATTTTATTTTCATCAAACATACAAGTGAGATATCTATGGATAGGTCTTCAAAAATGAGATTGAGTTTCTAATGTTTTTTTTTTCTAAACCGAATAGTTTGCGCGAGAAACACTTCCAAAGTGGTAAAATGTGTCCCTCCCCCGCTGTAATTTCTAAAATTAGAGAAGGTAAAACTAAAAAATATATATGATGTACATGTACAGTCAGCTCCAAAAGTCGATGAACAGAATGTATATTTAACAGTACAGTTACGGCGTCAAATCAGGGTAATCTAATGATATATTTAATGGATGTGCTGGCGTCTGTACAGACTTTTTATCCATTAAATATTATCATTAGATTACCCTGATTTGACGCCGTAACTGTACTGTTAAATATACATTCTGTTCATCGACTTTTGGAGCTGGCTGTACCATGCAAACTTCCACCGAAAATTGGTTAGAACGAGATCTAGTAAGTAGTTTTTGTTTAATATGTCATAAATCGTAAACCGCCATTTGCCTTTCATTCAATCAACTACTACAAGACCTTTTATATTATGTTACTTGCTGGTACGGAACTCTTCATGGGCGAGTCCGACTCGCACTTGGCCCCTTTTTTATGAATGTAGCATTTTTGGTACAAAACGAATAATGTGTTTTGCATCTATACAGTCTATCATGGTACATACCTCGTACCTGCCAAGGATACTGTAACGTGTTCTTAGGTTTTATTTGGAGAAATCACAAGTCCCCTACACTGGATTGACTTAGACAATTCACAAATCCTATTCATAAGAATAGGATAAGTGATTTGTCTTGAAATTAGTTTTAAATTTGCCTCGTAAAATTTAAAGACTACTTCCGTATCATTATCGCGTCAACCTGGGAAAACATATGGAAGACCATACCTAGGCTACCGCGTTATTATAACATTATGATAACGCAGTAGCCTCAATAGCATTCCCGCAACAGTTGTTCATATATCAATCGCTCGCCAGATCCTATGATTATTCAGTAGAATACCCAGATGATCTTGCAAGCGCTTGGTACAGTTAGATAATAATGTACCTACCATTCGTAAAGAACGTCAGATACAAAAAAGCAATGCAATATTATGTTTACTATTAACGAGTATTAACAACGTCTTTATTTTTATGGTTATTATTATTTATTTGCGTTGATTATATGACATTTATGAATTCTAACAATAAGAGTTTAGTTATTAGTATATTAGACTAGTTAAATAATTATTACATAAAAAGTTTATACCGTTTCCGATACGTGTTACATAAATAGTATGACGTAGGTACTTAAGAACTGTATCTACCGATGTAACTACAATTTGTATAATGCTCGTTTGTTTAGTTTTAACTTATGATTAATATTACAAATGAAATGAAATGGAATTTATTCAGCACTTGGGTATTAACATACACTGGTACTTGTCAAGCTCACAATGCAGTACATAAACATAGTGGACAGTATAAAAGTAACAAAAAAAATTAATTAGTCCGTCCGTTCGGTTTGTTTTATCGCATATATTTTCTGAAATCCTTAAATAAATAACATGTCACTAATCTATTATTTTGAAATTTAGTTCTACTATATTAAAATTAAAGAATGGAAGGCAAAACGGTTAGGTAGCGCAGAAGGCTCTCAACCAGTAGCTTAATTTAAGCGACAAATAACTGACTGGACCCTTTTGGGTTTTGGGCTACATACAGCTCAGGGGGCTGCTAAAGCAAAAAGACGAAATTCTAAATGAGGGTGTGATCACATGCACGGGATCACCGATCATGCGTTAAGGGGCCAAAGCGATCCTCGACGCTGAGTAACCTACCCTAGCTAACCTGCGGCTTTCTCTAGCTACCTAGGTGGACGACCCGGAGAAGAAAGCCACAAAGAAACTCCGGGCTTGCTGTTTTCGTCTTCTTTTGCTTTCAGTTTATGATTTTTTTTAAACCATTTTTTTTACTTTATAATGACACTTTTATTAATTGTAACATTTGCGTATTATTTAAGTAACCTTAGCCAAAAGGCTTTACGATTCGATTAAAGCAGCTATTGATTTCTACTTCCCCAATCAGAAAAGCCGAATAACGCGCTATCACCAAGTTGTGTGGCCTTGGGTTCTTGTCATAAGCCGAGAAGATAATGATTCCAATTCTGTTCGACTTGTTTGACTTCAAAGGTTCGCGTGATTTAACCACAACTTCCCATCAAACCACAAAGTATTGTTGGATATAGAAAAAATAAATAAAGTAGTTCTGGAACTTGGCGCTCTTAGTCGCGTATAGAGGATAACAATAATAAGTAAAAAGAAAACATTCGGCACAGCGTCATCTAGCCTAAACTAAGCAAAGCAGGTTTACTAAGGATAGAAATACTTATATACATATTTTTTAAATATAGGAATACATACGATACACAGAAAATACCAAGATTAATAGATATCAGTCACTCTTATGATCCATCACGTCGGTAGATCAGTAAGGCCATCAGATATTATCACAGTAGGGGATGCAACTCCTGTTAGCTAGGATCAATAGTGGCACATAATGAAAAGGGTTTTAGCGAGGGCCTACGCACGTCCCGGGTAATCCCGAGGAAGTGTCGGCGATGCATGATTATCTATGTCGCAATCCTCATTGGATACGGTATCGTGTGCCCATTTGCCGCGTTGTTAGTATTAAAAAGCAGACTCTGTGTGCTTATGCAGTTATATCCCTTAAATTTATGACACTTCTATGGCCGGAGTTGAAAACACCAGAAAAGGAACACAGGTCCACATACAGAGGTTCTATATAAATCCCGCAATGGGTTTATTGGTATATTTTTAAGGAAATGAGCTGAAAATAAATCCCAATTGCGGTCAGTATGCGCATAACAATATGAGCAAACAAATAATTAATCACCGTTTAATAGATACATGTATGTACGGTTACACAATTACTGTTCCACCAATAAAGTTTAAATCACATAAGATTTAATATTCAAGTTTATTTCTTAATTATGTCAGACAACATCGATCATTGCGGGAACAAAACTATAAACAATAATTTTGTGGTAACCTAAATTTATTTTAGGGTCAGGCTGGTCTATGTTATCACTAGAACATATATGACAATTGTTATAGGTAGTTCAGAATCCTAAAAGAATTCTTGGTTCTCATGAGAATATCTACGAAAATTGTTATAGGAAGTTTAGAAATCAAATAAAATTCTTGTTATTTAATTCCAATTTCCATAACCCAAGTAGGATTCTTGTTTGTCATGAGGACATCTATGGCAATTGTAATAGGTAACCCATAACCCAAGTAGGATTCTTGGTTGTCATGAGAACATCTATGGCAAGTGTAATAGATAGTCCCTAACCCAAGTAGGATTCTTGCTTGTCATAAGAACATCTATGGCAATTGTTATAGGTAGTCCAGGCGCAAAATAGAATGTGACATTTGGACAAACCGTTTTAGTTACTTGGAAACCCATTCCGGGTTCTAAGGAACGGAAGTTCAGATTAATTCAGGCAGATTATATCTGGCCGTATTCGGTTAGAGTTTGTTTGTTTGATCTTTCTTAGAACCATGTGCCGACGGTGATATGTTTTACAAGAGAAGCCGACATAAGCAGAATACTTGTTATTTTGTAGAATTAGTCCCATCGTCTTACCCCCAATGCAACTCCTGTATGGATCAATAGTGGCATACAATGAAATGGTTTTAACGATGAGGCGTAGTCACTTTACGGGCAAATGATTATAATGTTCTGGGACATTATTCACACAGGGCCATCTGATTCCAAACTAAGCAGAGCTTGTACTATAGAAACCCGAAAACTGATATATTACATAATTATACTACTTTTCTTTTGTTAATACATACTTATGTATATCCCTACAACTTTCTTTGAGCAAATGTATCGATATTAATCATACATAAACAAAGAGGAGTAAGGAAATCCATCTACATCGCAAGAGCAAGATCTTTTGTGTCAAATTTCAGCCATGGCAGTCTGTATCAACGGGCAGAAGTCATCTGCGTGGTACAAATTACAGTGTCAGCGTAAACAGATGCGTCAGCGTAAACAGATGATCTCTATCCCTCGTATTATATTTAGTATATGTACTTGAGTATCTATTTAAATTCGAATTTAAAATGATTTTACAGTACATTAATAGCCACCTTTCTCAGTTGCTAATCTAGTCCATCCGACGGCTGTGTGGAAGAAATCGCTCCTATGCGATAAGACCGCCAATTGTACATAAATTGAAACTCTGTCTAAACATCAAAATTTTTATTCTGTGATGTGCACTAAAGTGTACCTATCTATCTATATGGATCGCACGGTAATGATACGTGGTAAGTGGTCGTGTTCCTATCTGTGACTTTATTATGTAAATGGAAGTAACGAGCATCGTTGAACCGCGGTCATCGCGCGCCCGTTATATGTCGGCTTCTTAGAACATTATGTAATGTAATGTAACAAGCTTACATAATGCAAAATATGGCATTTTAGAATTGAACATGTAACAAATGAGTAGAGATTCCAATCTTTTTTCAAAGATGGTGTTGACGATTTTGAAACATAACTTAGTTTGTTGCAATTATTAAAGTGGGTAAATTAGAAAGTTGGCTAATATTTGCTGTCAACAGAAGCGCAGTATGTTTTTGAATATGTCTACATATATGATGTACTCCAAGGAACTTTGTAAGTTGATGACAAAAAATATCGTCCAAAACATTTATTTCAGTCATATTTTTTGAGAATAAATATATATTAGAATAGAGAAAGAAAAAGTGCCGTTTTTAAAATAACGATATAGAGTTACAGTTTCTTTTGCCAGGCGGAAGTGAGGTCCTCAACCTGACCACGCGGACAGGATAGGAATGGAGTAGAAATCAATTTAATGAGATGGGAATTTTAGGCGGGATTTAAGATGCGACCTGTATGCCTTGTCTGGTGAGTGGTGAGTGAGTCTGAGAGAAACGCTAATGCAGTTATGACGGGGTTAAAGTAATATGCAGGATATAAAAAAATTACACCACGAGGAACTTGGAGTGAGCGTGCATTTTACATTTCTCTAATCATATTCGGTATTCCGTTTCAAACGATTATAAGAGGGAGAGAATAGAACTATAATATCAAAATAATATAAGGTCTCATACACAGTTTCCGTTGAGAATGGCTGCAATGCATATTTTTTTTCCAGGACGACATATTATTTTAATATGGTTTTCTGATGTTATGGAATAAGTTGAATGGTCAGCTAACTTTATATAATTATCGTGGTCGGTGGATACTTTCCTTTAACGCCGCAGGTCGTGGGTTCGATAATTCCCTCCAGGACAAATATTTGTATGTTCATGTACACAAATACTGTTTGTACTGTGTCAGGTTATAAATATCTACACAAGTATGTATTTACAAAATAAAAATAGTATACGTAGTGCATCAGTTATCTGTTTCCATGGTACAAGCTCTGCTTAGTTTGGGACCAGATCGCCGTGTGTGAATAATGTCCCAGGATATTTTGGTGTCCTTTATCTCCTGTGCTTGCCACATTTTTATAGTTTTATTTTAGCACGCGGTAAACAGGATATTTAATCACTTTTGCGTTAGATGAATAATACAATACTATTGCAATATATTTTTAGCAACTAGGACATATAAATTCTCGGATCATTTCTTAACCTTTTGTTGCGAAAGGCAAATATCGTTCATCCAAAGTGAAATCTATAGAATTGCGACCATGTAGTGTTAACTCATTCACAAAATGTTACTTGAACGGTGCAATCGTACGTGAGCAATTTGGAAGGTTATCTCATAACTAACGTAACTGTCGCGTATACATTTGGAGCTAATACGTGAAAGATGAAGAATTTAACAACGAGCCACTTTCAAACCAATTACCAATTTCAAAATGTAGCTCTTAGACAGTTGAGACCAATAGTGTCATCATCAAAATGGCATTCGATTGAATATAAAAATGGTTCAGCTAATCAGGCTGAATTTTTATCGTCCAGAAAAGATCCTTAAGATCATTAAGTTCAAAATTGATGTGAAGTCGCTACCATAAGTCCAGTAGCAGCTTAGGATGCAATATACTGATATTAATTATATATTGATGAATGCATGAATTATGTAGAGCCTAAACGTGATAGGGATCTTTTATATTGGAACATGTTTACCTAGCTATTATCCAGATTTTTGCTATATGATTTATGGTTTACAGCGATGTATAGCAATGGGACATGAGAAAATGCAATCATCTCGATACCTGCACCCACGTGTATATGAATCAATATTGTAATGTTCGGGCTTCGAACCAGCAAGGGTTTTTGGTGGATTTTGTAACATTGTTATAAGGAGTACAGCCTGAAGATCCGTCACACAGGCTCCGAAACTAGTTCGGACTCCAGCTCTCAAAAAGTTAATATAACGCTACGTTACGATACCTACGAATACGATAACCTAATACGATAATTTGTTAATAATTTACTTTTTGAGATAAATAAATAAAATTATTATTATTATTGCTAAAATGTTCTAGTTAGTACTAGAACAAAAGAAAAGAATAGCTGATGAAAAGGAAATGCAAAAATTGATATTAGATAGCTACATAATAAAAAAAAAGTCATCATGCAAATTTCCTGATAGGAAAGAAAGTGGTAGGTGAAGACAAGGACAGAAGCATTGCGATTAATCTGTCATATCGGTACAAGTTCCAGAATGAAAAGAATGAGACGGTGCGATAATTTTCGAGAAAGAGATAGGTAAAAACTAGGACAGAAGTATAGGTGAAGATTCTCAAAACAAAAGAATGACTTTCGAATTGTTTACAATTTGAAACAATTTAGCGATATATAAGTGGAATATCAAAGCATAACAGTGAGTAAAATTGAAGACGATTCAAGAAGAAGAAATAAAAGTGGAAGACTAAAAACTGCAAGCTGCAAGTACAGAGTGAGAAGTGTACCGTGAACGTCGGGACTTAGCAGTGCTCGTCATTGGGACTCTGTAAGTGCGCCATGTGACCCTCTCAGAGTGCTAGTCGCCGGGACTCTTAAGTACGTGAGTGTTCCGTGATCTTAGTGGTGTACTGTCACTATCGACGCCAATAAAAGTTCCTTTGCAAATACTAGTTTGTTTTCCAATCCCCTGACCCATTGCTCGCCACAATATAAAGAGACGATCGCGTGACCAGTTCCGTTATCTCTACCCTCTTGCAAAGAATCAATTAGGAATTGGCACTGGCTAATACAGTAGCGGGTATCTTTCATGACTAATTTAAATTGCTGCGAATCTATCTACTAATTTAGTAGGTACTCCAGATTTAGGCAACATATTCTAGGAGTAGGTACATTATGTTTCATCAGGACCCATGCAGTTGTGTCTTAAAAAATGAAAATGTGTAAAATGTTACGTTGGTGGCATACCTGTGTACTCGCTTTGGAATGATTGTAGTTGGTTATGTATGTATGTGTGATTGTTACTCGTGCAATCATCCGTATCGCTATTAGTAGGTTGAATTATTTAAGTTTTAATTTTCAATCAAACAGAGTATTAGGTGTTGTGTTAAAAATTACATCGTTATTGATATGACTTCCGTTGTAACCACGAAATGGCAATAATCATTATAATAATATTTCAGACCACAGTTTCAGATTTTATAAGAAATACTTCCTTGTCATTTTGGATTAGCATGACCCGCATTGCTTTGATATTTATTTACGACGGGCCGGTTGGCGTGGTTGCTAAATGCTTTGCCTGACACCCCGCAGGTCGTGGGTTCGATTCCCACCCAGGACAGATATTTGTGGGATATTTGTATGCATGAACATGTATATGTATGTTTTACAAAAGAAAAGTATATGTGATATATCTGTTTTCTGGTTTCCATAGACACAAGTCATAGACATAGTCCAATCATTGAATGGACTAAGAATTGCTATTGCAGCTCTCCGCCGTTTTGTTATTGAAATTCCGGCAAGCTGTACGAAGTGGTTTGCATCCTCTTTCATCATACGCACGGCTAAGCAGTGGAACACCCTCCCACACTAAGTGATTCCAGACTTATATGACTTGGGTTTATTCAAGGCTAGAGTGAACAGGCATCTTATGGTTACGCGCGGTACACCTTCGACAAAGGTCTAAAAGTGGTCCAGTTCTGGTCGTGTTGACCTAATCTAAGTAAATGTTGGATAATAATTCAATTTATACCAAAGAAGACGTTATAACAATGACGTAGAGAAGCTTAAACTTACGTTTGAACAAGATAATGCCTTCTTGAGCATTATATCCAGTGAGGAAAGGAACATCAGCGCCAGGGAGAGATTCTTCCGGTGCTTTAGTGAGGAAAGCATCGGACACGTCATGCTCCACTGTTGGTAGGAACGGTAGCGCTACCGTGCTCTGTAGATCTACTGACTTGCCCGGAGCACTTGCTAGACGGGCGCCTGCTTTCACCAGGAGCTCGCTGGGAGTCGCGCGAAGGTAACCTGTGGCAAGATTAGGGGGACAATAGGTTAGCTAAACTATTTACAGCGCTGCAGCCTCCGTACGTGGCTATTCTATAAATGGGTCACCGAAGTGCTTTCTTTTCCTGTTTTCGTGCTTCAAAGGTTGTAGCCATGATACAACAGTAATTAAGTCATGTCAAAAGTATACTGGGTGGCTTGAACAACTCTGTCACTAGGGGAATCCCAAGTAATTAAGTAAGTGCTAAAACAGAAGGTCACGTTGAGGCGTGAGCAAATACTCTAAATTAATAATAATGTCCTCCTAGCCGAATTTCGGCCACGGCGGCCAGTCTCAACAGAGATTAGCCATCTGCGCGGGACATATTATAGTGCTCAAGTGTGTGCGCAAACACAGGAGCACTTTCTATTCCATCACTCTCATGATCCGATGGGACGCCTATGCGACACGACCGGAAAGAGGTCAGGTACAGGACCGACGGCTTTACGTGCTCTCCGAGGCACGGGGGTATAATACCGCCAACTCCCAGACTTCGGGCTGATGCTGAGAATTTTTTCTTTTTACAGAAAAGTCCCAAAATCACTTTTTGGCCCGACCCGGGATTTGAACCCAGGACCTCGTTTTCTGCGGGTGAACACGCTACCGCTAGACCAACGAGGCAGTCACTCTAAATTATTGTGTGTATAAATGAAGAACGATTTGTGCTGCGTATAAAGTTCGTAATATATTAGAACCATTTCTCCTCCATGCCCCTTATTTGTATTCGTATCGATAAAGAGCCCTCTCCGATCCTCAATCGGACGAGTAGGCCATGTCTTGGCGTATTAACGTAAAGCTTCCAAACATCCCTAAAATAATATGAAACTCTCATGCATCTCCCCGTCAGTTACTGCCAGAGTCGAGGGGCTCAAAGGGGCTGCCATGCTGCGTGGGTACTTAGTTTGTAGTACCTATTACTTGCTAGACGCCTTGGGCCCACGCTTGCCTCTATTGTTCGGTGAAGTTGTGAAAGTCTCCTAAGATAACCATTAACATCATGTAAAAAAATATATAATGAGCATTTATTTCTGAATATTACGTATGTTATGAATTTACAATATATATAAATAAAAATATATATAGAAACTGGCAAATAGAACAAAAATACATCGATTATTATAATAACTTTCGTTAGGAAGTTCCGGCACTTGGCTTCGCAAATGACTCTCCATGGCCAAACGACCACAGCTAATATCATAGGTTTTTTACTGATTTCAACATTGCTATCGTTTAACCAAAACGGTTTTCCCACCGTCCTCAAGAAGGCAGTCATTATTGGGACCAGTATAGGTAACTATCATATCGTATGAATATTGGTTTACCTCTGTAATTTGGTGAAACTGGGCATATTAGACACGCGCGAGCAACGAGAAATGTGGATAAATTAATAGTGTCGCAATCGCACGTTACGTGCCACGATTACACGAGTTTCATGTGTCTTGTGATGTCACTTTTTCTTTGTCACAGGTAGTCACATTTGAGTGACATCCTCCACTTCCAGTGTACTGCCACATATTTTCCAACAGTAAGCAACCCATGAATGCCAATAAGAGATGTGAACAATAAAAACCTTGATAGACTTCATATTTTAAAGTTTTCAAATATTAAATTATTTTTCAAAGTGGCGTATGCGTAAAAAAGGGTAATGAAATTGTTATTTGCTATTCGTAGAGTGGATGTTGTATTGAAGCTTATAAAATCAACAACAATCGTATTCCTAAACTCGTATTTAAAACCATCTATCAGCTGAAGTTCATCCATTCCAGAGACTACCGATAAAGGCATTAAACGTATAAGGCTCTTCTTTTTTATTGTTTGATAAAAATATACTTGCCCAACAATTCAGCAGTGTTGTTAGTGTCAATGCCCAGTTCTCGCCCAAGGTCGAAGGCACGTTTGCGGGGCTCCTGCGCAAGTGCCCAAGGCGCGAGCGCCACACCACTCTGCGCGATAGCTCCATGGAATAAGCCCTGCGGAACATACCACCGGTTTAATTAGCCATTGTGTCTCTGTGGTGCCCGTGACGAATATCACCACCCCTTTCTCAGCCTAAGGGGGGCGTAGAAATCATTCCAAGGGAATACTTACCAGAGAACGGGCCTGTGGATCAATTTGACTCATAAAAAACTGTCAGCCGATTGTCCGGGCTGTACAAAGAATATGCGGGGATATGCCATAATCTTGGCAGACGGGTTGGTAATCACAGAATAATAGTCATAGTTCACAGAGAGACTACTTTAGTCTTCAGACAAAAATTGATCTTAAGTGATACATAGACTAAGTCTTTTTAAAGTAAACTTATCTTTTTTTTTGCTTAGGAGTGAACGTAAGGTAGCCGTCACGTTCGAGTCGGTGTCACTAAATCGTGTATACTCGGTTCATCATCATCTTCTCGTTTAGTGGATCCGCATATCAATCGACAAATCGGCGAATCATTTCACACCTCCATTAGGTATAGAAATTTTTAAACTCTCACAATTTTTTATTTCCATATTTTGCACATCGGTGTTTTACGGTAGACATTTTCAGTTACGCCATTATAATACGTTGCCATATTTTTTCGTAACATAGCTTTAAAACTAGCAGTAAAGTCTTAGGGCGTTCGTGCACCGAACGGCGACTCGACACGATAGAAAGAGACGGATTTCAGTGGTACTATTTTTAAGAGTCGTAAATTTTGATAACAACATTTTTAGTGTGTAGTGACGACAGTATCGTGTCGTAAGGAATATAAATGGCTATTGGTGCACAAACGCCCTTAAGAGGCGCACAGTCAACTCATTTCGTTCACTGGGAATGCGAAACAAGATTTAGGCCTCTAGTTGACCCCTGTAGATCTTCTTGTAACTCACGAAAACTAATTATACCCGTCACGAAACATATTAATTTATGTTCCCGAAAACCTATTCTTATAGCTATCGTTAAACGAATAAAGTAAAAAAATATAATATATAAGTATTGTAACAGAGTACGGCTAGATGGTAGTGTAGTAAGTATCACCATCATCATCATCATGACAGCTGTAAAAAGTCCACTGCAGGACAAAAGCCTCCACCAATTATTATCTTGGGGGGATATGCAATTATCGCCACGCGTGGCAGACGGGTTGGCGATCGTATGATGGTCATAGTACTTTGGCGGGCCAGTTGGCGTGGTTGGTAAATGCTTGCTTCTCACGCCGCAGGTCGTGGGTTCGATCCGCACCCAGGACAGTTATTTGTATGCATAAACATGTCTGTTTGTCCTGTGTCTGGGTGTTATCTTTATAAGTATGTATTTACAAAAGAAAACAAAGTGGTATATGGAGTATATCAGTTATCTGATTTCCATAGTACAAGGTCTGCTTAATATGGGATCAGATGGCCGTGTATGTATAATGTCTCTGGATATTATTATTAAAAACAAATAGTACTAAGAAATAAGCTGCTGCCCATCCTCTGGGGGATATTCCCTCAGGTCGACTTCTTTCTACGACCCCCCAGGGGATGAGATGGGGTGATGTACTCTGATATTCGCCGCACCACACAGTATGTCACTTTAGTTTGCTGTATGGTTACTGCGAATATTGCAGTAGTAAAGTAAGTATACAAGTATAAAACTATTGAACTGGTACCTACCTAGATAAATTGTATTTATAAACGATGGCTATTATATAAGTATCATACTTATTAGTGTTATCTGAAGTAGGGCGCCTTCCTTGTAATTACTTCCTTTTCCTTATTTGTTGTTAAAACACATGTGCGTAATATCAGGCCAATTTAAAAGTTAATTTTAGACATTGTGTATGTACAGACGCCAGCACATCCAGCTACTCCAATCTGTCAAATTTCTTTTATAGATTTTCAACTTAATCACTTCACTGTAGATTGGAGTAGCTTGATGTGCTGGCGTCTGTACACCTAAGTCTTGAGCATATAAGCTATATAATATATATTTTTTAATTAATTATAGTAACTATTTTATTCAACAAGCATCTAAAGCAACGTTTAACGACACGGGCGGGCACTATTTTTTATACCGAGATTTATTTTTTTAAATTCCTAGTGTCTATTATGTGAGTTTAGAACATTGTTCTTATCACACTTAAATATGAATGTTTCGCGTCGATTTTTAGGGTTCCGTACCCAAAGTGTAAAACGGGATCCTATTACTAAGACTTCGCTGTCTGTCTGTCTGTGTATCCGTTTGTCACCAGGCTGTATCTCATGAACCGTGATAGTTAGACGGTTTATATTTACGCAGATGATGTATTTTTGTTGCCGCTATAACAAAAAATAAACTAAAAAACAAAATAAAGTAAATATTTAAGGGACTCGCGCACGAAGGGTTCCGTACCCTATATTCACGTTTGTTGTACGGGAGCCCCCATACAACAAACTTGAATACTTTGCTCGGTTTTATAGATAATGGTACGGAGCCCTTCGTGCGCGAGTCAGCGACTCGCACTGGGCCGGTTTTTATACTTAGTTGAAATATAATCTTAGAGCCAACACTTGCAACTTAACAAAATGTTAATTAGACATAGTGTTCATTTTTTTAGAGGCAATGCTACACCTGATTTATTTACGAGTTTCAATCCCGGTAAAATATAAATAAAATAAATAAATAAAGATCTTAGGACAACTAACGGATTGCCATCTGATACCAAACTAGGCAGACCCTGTAGTAATATGTTACTAAATACATACACGTTATAGATAAATTACACTCCGTTACAAAACAAATAATCGTGCTCATCACACAAAGATTTTTCCTTGGTGGGGATTGAACCCACGACATCTACCTTAGCAGTCAAGGTCACTAACCAGGAGTCCAACAGGCGATATCATGGCAGCTGAAAAACGTCCATTGTTGTTAAGATCCCTACGATTGCCAGGCACGTCATGCACTACGTCGAATCGTCGAATTTGCTTTCTTAAACGCCGCATAACGCTCAAATAATATTCTTTAATTTACCGTTCGACCTTCCGGCAAGAATTCAGAGTGTACAACACCGCGATAGTCAAAGAAAACAGTCAACATGGCATGATATCATGGCAGCCGAAAAACGTCCATTGTTGTTAAGATCCCTACGATTGCCAGGCACGTCATGCACTAACCCCACCCATCGTCTTACAGCGACAATCTCTTAGACTCAAGTCAGACAAATCAAGTTACAATCAAGTTACAATCCACATACACACTCATAACAACTGTTAATGGGTCACACTAATAGTTGTCCTATGCGGGAATTGAACCCGAAATACTCGCACTTAAGTAGTAGCGAGTGGATTACCCCGGTGACTACGAAACGTTCCAGATTCTTACGAAAGGTCGAGTATGTTTCGTTTGTTTTGGTTTTGGCTACAATGGGGTCATTTTATTTAGCAGTGGTATACGAACTCGTGAAGCCGGCGACAGCATGTGCAAGTGAACGGAGACGGCACCGGCCGACTCGCCGAAAATGGTGACGCGAGCCGGATCCCCGCCGAACGCCTCCACGTTATCGCGCACCCACTTCAGCGCCGTCACCTGGTCCTTTACGCAACAACACACAAAATCATTTTATTGGTATAATTATATTATGTAAGTCACTAATCAACAACTATATATTGTTGAACATTATTCAGGTCAAATTAACCATTGGCTCATAAAACAAATCTAATTCAAATTGGAGTAGTACTTCAGTTAAATAGTAAGTATTGGTTTGTAAATCTGATTGGTAAATCAACTCCTCATCTTTTAATTAAGGAACGGCTCTGATCTGAGTTGATTTCTGTTAGCTCTGGCTATTTCTTTTACGCAATAGGGAAAATAAAACTTGTATTGCGGGGTACTTTAAAACTATAGAGCTCTCTCTATAGTTCTTATTGATTCCCACACAGGACAATTATTTGCGATACATAAGTAATGCATCCGAGTGTGTAGCACACACACTCGGAATGTCCATCAATTATATGTTTGTGGAGTATCCCGCATAGATACATAGTGACAATGCTAATGTAGTCAACTTACCATCAGCCGACCTATTTATGAGGACAAAGAGTCATGTCTCCCTATAGCGTTCGAACAATCCCCATGCTCACAATAATATACTCGTGTGTTTTCGTAATTTAATTGGTCTATGTAGAGAGACATGAGTCTATGTCCCCTTACTAGTTACACAAGTATACCTTGCTCGATTTTAAAATAACGCCAACGCCTCGTATTTCACTTTACAAAACACAAACAAATTTTTTCGTCGTGGCTTGAAGTCAGGAGAAGTGTGGAGAGTCTAACGGAAGATCAGATACGGGTTCTTAATGGACAATGATTGCTTATTTTACGGTGATTTTTTGTTATCTTACTGTTTTTAATGTCTGTATCAAAAATATTATCAAATATATAAAGTGTAAGTAACGCCTGATTATTTTTTGTGTTTTGATGATTGATTTTAATATTCAAATTCACAATTCATTTATTCCGTATAAATGTTACAATTATGCGAATTTTCAATCAAATTTCTTAGCCCACCGTTATTGCATGTTGTGTAAGGAATCAGAAACACAGCCAGAAAACTCAGTATGAATATAGTATGTACAGGTTAACTGAGGAGTTGACGTTCAAACGCAAAATTTTGATACTTTATGATGGATAGGAGTACCCGAATCACTCCCATGTGTGTTTTACGATTTTGCGTAGATTTCGAGATAGAATTTTTTTAAGGATTTTTTTCTTAAATTTCACCTAACATCAGTTTTCAATTTTTTTCTCGTTCTGGTGACCATTTCTGGTTCAGTTTTCTGTGATAACTAATTAGCATAGTTTAACCTAACACCCTAAAAAGTATGGTTTATCTAATCATTGCAGAACTGACTTAGAATTTATTCGAAAAGTTATGATTCCTGAGCTCAAACCCTAATTTTGAGCTCAGGAATCATACATTTTCAAAGTAGCGAAAAGAAATTAAAATGGGCGAAGTTGGGGTGATTCGGATACTCCTCATCATAAAGTATCTAAATTTTGCGTTAGAAAGTCAATTCTTCGACCACCCTGTATATTATAGGATACCTACATATTATAGGATTCACTCCCAGAATCCGATGGAATGGATATCTGGGGAACGAGGAGAAATCAGGTGCCAGATCGACAGCTTTACGTAATCTCCGAGGCAAAGGTGTGTAATGCCACCAAAGTCCACACTCCGCCTGCAACTGGGGGTTTTTATCCGTGTTGATAACATAACAACATACAATAACAACATAACCCTCTGATTGACGGGGTTGCTAGGCCAACGAGGTGAACATGACATTGCAAAATACATAACAAGATGTGCGTTTAATTATAAGCCGAGCCCTCTTTATATGTGGTCATATGCTAGCTTCCATTCAAACATGGGTTTTTCATAAGTATAATTAACTAACCAATGAAAATAAAGCTATTGAGTAAGGTGATTATTAGGTTCAAACACAAATAAAGACCCACACTAATTGCAAATCCATTATTGTTTTGCAATAATTTAATTCCTGTATTTTTATTTTGCGTCATACGTGTTGCGAACTTGACCGGAATGTCTAAACCATGACCGAATCTGATTATGAAACTAAGCAATTTTTATAATAATACTGTGACTATTATTTTGAGACTGCATAGTGTTCAGCTGTAAAGCATGTAAATATATGTATCAATACACGTTTTCAAACAGCTGACCGAGCCACTATACTTGCGCAAAAATTGCTGAACCAACCAAAAGAAGTTAAGTATAGACATTGTGAAAAATAATAGCACTATGAATGAGCCATTACTTATTCAGTTTTAATACATATTTATTTCGTTTCAAAAAATCCGACCAACCAACAAAGGTTTCGTACCTTAATTAGGTATTTTGTTAAAAGTTATGAGCATCGTTCAACCTGCAAACTTTGCGTAAGATTTCGGAAAAAGTAGAATAGAGTACACATTTTTGCACCAGAAAACACAATACATTATCTCTATATAAGCCATTATATATACCATCGAAGGTCTGATAGCTTTGTAGCAATTTCATCCAGTCAACCGTTGGAAGGACAAGGATAAAGTACGATAGAAAAGGCGGTATTTGTAAGTGAACTATTGTGTGTATGAAATTTGCTAAGTTGTGTACGTATGTACAAGTTACATAAACACATACCTGCTTTTGTTTATAAACATAATTATAACAACATAATATACATAATCAATTAATAATACCTAATTATAATAATTTAAGTACATAAACAATTAATAGATATCTTTTTAATTAAAGAGTAATAAAGAAAGAGGTTACGAATTTTTTTAAATATGTGTTGAAAGTTAATAGTATTTGTGTACGCCTAATTTTTACATGAAGGTGTTGCGAGCTAAAAAAAGATGCATCAAAATAATCTGGTGATGAGTTCTCTGATGATCTCGAAGACAGATGAAAATATTTGATAATTCTGTGAATTATATCGATTAGATTCTTCTGTTCTAACTTAGTCAAATCCTTACTTGGTTATAATAATCTTCATGGCACAACACTTTGTAATCTGTGCCGTGAGCATGTCACCCTCTCCTTTAGCTATGCTTTCAACCATGTAGAACGGTTTATGGTATTTTAAATACGTACATACCTACTTCGAATTCTCTCACTCTCATAGCTCGGTGACACCAGTGGACCATTAATTACAATATATATTTATCTTTGCAAGAAACTTCCACTAACAGTTCTTGTAGTAGTTTCTTGCACACCAGAAATCGAACTTATCTAATTAAACAAATAACCTTATTAATTTATTCGATCCTATCAACGTTTGTTTGCTGGTATTGTTGTGTATTATTATGAATAAAAGTGAAGGCATTAAGACTGAGGAAATTCACGTTAGGTGTAATAATTATAAGAAGTGCTTACCTTTAGTCCCATATTCCCAGACACCTCATCATTCTCCAGGCTCAAGAACCCAAGTGCTCCAAGCCTGTAGTTGAGCGTAACCAGCACCACACCAGCGGATACCAAGTGGTCGGGACCGTACAGGAACGCGTTACCTGAACCCATTGCAAATGCTCCGCCGTGGATCCAAACCATCACCGCTAGCTTTGGATTGTACCTTGTAAGAAATAATAACAGTTAAGAAAATGTTTTTATGGAATCCAAAGGTGACTCATCCCTTATCAGGGTAGAATATTGCATTTCAGAGTCCTTCGGAAGATTTTCTTTCGGAACATTGCAGATTTCATTACCCTTTATACCATATATTATCTGTGCTTGTTTCCGGAATAAATATTTTGGTCTTTCTTTCTTTCTTCCTTTCTTTCATATATGTATCTCAAATAGCACTAGCTCCACTTGTTTATCCCTAATGGAGTTTAAGGACCCATCGTGCTTATTGTGTGTATATAAACATTTTAAGACTAAACGGAATGGGGACGTACTCGACAGGAAATTAATTGATAAATAAAGAAATAATTCTTATATCTACTGTCTTGCTGAATAGGTTAGGGCAGCCCTATTAACTTTTAAAATTCGCTGTCTATAGATGTGGCAGTAAGAGAAGTGTCCTCTATTGCCAGCAGGAGGAGGCATCTCCGGGAAAACAGCAATCTGTTTGAGGCGCAATCACTGTACCGGTTGGTGGGAGCCGGTAATCCGGGGGGACATGCAATTGTCCTCCCTGGGCACGTATCACACACATGTGGGACAGTTTCGTAAATGGGAGTACTGGAGTAATATTCCCGTGTTACCGGGGCTCCCTTCGCATGCGCCAAGAGAAGTCCAAAGCAGGTTGGATTTAGTCGGTGCCAGTCCGACATACCCACTCGATGACACATTTTGCACGAGGCATGCGTAGGCATTCGCCATGCATTTGTAAAAAAAAGTTCTCTTGTATTTATTACAAATACAATATATTAATAAAATAATAATATATTACAAATTAGTGACAGCACAATATGTGGTGCTGTGATTAAGACCCGGATTAGTTTCCCGCTAAGAGAATAATTTGTGTGACCCATCAGTAGTTGTTCTCAGTCTGGGTGTGGTTTGTGCCTCCCAATTATATGATTGTAAAGTAGGCACCCAGCGATCCAGGGGTTCGTTCATTCACTTCACTAGTGGGGGCATTGTTTTAATTAAATAATTGCAGTGCTCGCCAAGGTCTACGTTTGGTGTAAAATTAAGTTGTTTACCCTTAACCAGACTTTGCTTTATTTTCGGACCTTATTCCAAGGAGATAAGGTTGAAATTGACGTGGTCTCGTATAGTCCGCCGCTTGTTTAAGGGTTAAGTAACACTTGTTAAACATTTATGTAGATTGCACAAATAAATTTGAAGGTTTCTATTTAGTCATTTAAATCTTAAACTATATGATATGTCATAAATATAAAAAATATGTGAATCATATTTGCATTTATATATAATTGCAAATATTGAAAATATATATGTTTCACAATAAGGAGTTTTTTTTATATCAGCGGGCGATAAACGAGCAAGTGGGTCACCTGATGGTAAGTGATCACCGCCGCCCATGGACACTCGCGACACCAGAGTCAGCAAACAAATGTTGCTGACCCTCCCGCCCCCATCTCTCCCCCCAAGCTCTGGCGACCTTACTCACACTCGGAAACACAAATGTTATTATTAAGGAATGTTTTCTGTAAGGTGGAGGTACTTCCTCAGTCTCTTTGAGCTCTTTGCGCGAATGATCGCTATGCCCTCCCTCTCTTGAAATTTTTGGAGGGATAGCTATTAGGTTACACTTATTTATTATTAAACTTACCCAGTCATCTTATCAGGCAACGCCGGCGTGTACACGTTGAGGAACAAGCAATCCTCATCTCCCTTATAGGTATCGAAGAGCATGAATCTATGCGGACATACAGCGCCTTCTTCTAGAGCATCCCGTATTCCCGACCATGGCTCCAAGGGCGCGGGAGACCGGAACCGAAGTGATCCTCGAGGTGGCTGCGCGTACCTTTGCATAAAAAAGATCAACTTCTAAATTTGAAAAATTAGGCAATCAATGGGGTTGTAGACTTGAAGGCTTAGTACGTGTTTAGAGGAAACAAACGGTATAATTGAATTCACCTGCGGCGTGATCAGATCACAATGATCACATGCCATCATTGCCTAACTATTCTAAAAAAAACCCCAAGACCAAAAGGCAGATATAACAGATAAGACGTACAGTTGTTAGGTCTTGTTACAAGTTGCAAAAAGTAAACAAGTGAAACAAATTGGGCCAAAAACATCTTAACATGAAATTCCTAAGGTGTTCTATTCTACATAATAATATGCACTAAAAACTCCACTACACTATACTGTATATTACGAGTAAGACAATGAACAAGACCAGTTTTAATTCTGAGAAGAATTTTGACCTCTTCGGGGGTAAATTACATCAGTACAAATTGAATGTTTGTGCAAGACGTGACAGAATTTACGCGAAGGCGAAGGTGACACATAACAAAACAGGTTCATCTTCCCCCTACTCCATTACCATTTTACATACGTATATAGTTTTATGATGTAATATATAAAATAAATAATACACATATGTCAAAGACAATTTTAAAGCTCGCCAAATTATCACGTTTAATGGCGAATAACGCGCTCTTTTCACAGCCTTAACCTACATACATCTGTAACACAATGTAATCCCTCAAACAAGCCAAATTGAATTCTGGTAGCTATCTTTCTTTTATTTTTTAAAAGACTACGCCAGCACTACAGAATGAGTCCCTGTGTCCCGGGGTACTTTTTTTTAGGAACTCGGAAGAACTCCTTATGGGTCACACAAATAGCTGTCCTGTGCGGGAATCAAACCCGTAATGGTGCAACGTCTTTCTTAATCGCTGCGCCACACGAGTAGACAAACTACAAAAATATTTTACGTATTTCATTGACCACTTTTTTTTAACTCTTTATATAACTTTAGATAGCGCTCCTTTAGTTTCTTCCACTATTTATGTTACACCTTATATATTTTACGTGTTTTTTCGTAGTTCGAATATCGATCATGTTAATTTTTATTCATAGACATTTTTATATTTTTATATATTTTTATTCATAGGTCTTTCCGTATGGTCCCATATAAATTTAATGAAAAATATATCGAACTAGCTATGCCCGGCGGTTTTACCCGCGTTAAACTTTATAAATTATAGCCTAAGTGTTATCCAGGGTGTCAGCTAATTCCATACCAAATTTTATTAAAATCGCTTCAGTCGTTTAGACGTGAAGAAGTAACAAACATACACACTCACACAGTCACAAACTTTCACCTTTATAATGTTAGTGTGATTTGACTTCCTTTGCTTTCGCTATATTTTTTTTTATTTGACCGTATGTGAATTAAGTAACATAGTTATTGTAATTTATAGTGTGGAACTAATGAATGAGGTTTGATTTATGGCCGACCTCGACCTGTAATGATATTACTTAGCTGTTAAGTACCCATTGTGCCTCGGTTTGGCGCAAGCATTACTCTGCAACCTACCGCACTTCACCGGAACAAAACCACTTACAACTATTTTTATCGCCGGAGACACGCGCGAGCATACAATTTTAGTCAACAATACGTGGTTAGAGAAATAGGTCTTATTTCTCTTTTACTCTTTATTGATATTGTGTGGGAAATGCTAACCAATTTGTGTTTATTAAATCGTGTGAAATGAAGTTGATTCGATAACAATTCACATTTCAAGACATAGGTTTTGTATTTTTAAAGTTCCCGCCATACTACAATGTATTTCCCTAGTGCGGACATTGTCTTTTTATTAATAAAAACAGTTCCTAATGCACAGACGTTAGCACATCAAGCAACCCTAATCTTAAAATATCCCCAATTGAAAGTGAACCTCATGCTTATGTGATAAAGTTGAAAATCTATAAAAGAAATTTGACAGATTGGGGTAGCTGGATGTGCTGGCGTCTGTACTATATGTGGAGTACCTACTTCAACATTGTAAGTATGGCTCTGGGCTGCTGCAAGTAGGTACTTACCTAATACCCTTGAAGCTATAGTAAGGTGTTTGTGCGGTCGTCCTAGTGATGAGCCTGCGTCCCCGCAGTGCTCCAAGCTGCGTGAGGACGATTGGCCCCCCTCCGACTCGCATACGGTCCACCAGCGCGTGCACAAGCCGCGCGGCACGTGCTGGCACCGCCTGCAGACGCCGCAGCGCATGCTTCAAGCCGACTGATTCGCTTACTGTACTGGACAGGCGGCGCCATGCTCCCGTCACCTGTTGAAGATACTTTCATTAAAACATGATCGGCTCTTGATTGGAACAAATAAACGAAATCGTCACCCATTGACCCAATTGTTATCAGAAATTAACGTCTTCATAATTACTTAAATACGTACGTAACATAAAGTTATTCGAAGAGATGTTTGATTAGATGGGTGTGTTTTGTTTTTACTACCAGTTCATCTAGAATTTTGCGTAGGCCTTTTCTCTAGAACTACCAGACTAGAACTCGCTGTTTAGTTCGATGAGCCAACCCTAGAAAGGCTTGTCGGGAGATTTAGTAGCATTATATAACTAATACCTAGTCCTAACTTAGAATTTAGGCTACGGCAGTCTACAAAGGGCATATTTTTGTGCACGAGCGTGTGCACAAAACCATCATTACGATGCTATCAGGCGCAGGGCCTACATCTTTACAAGCTCTCCCAAGCATGGGCGTGTAAACCCGCCGGTTAATATAATATTATATTATATAATCTTGACCCCAATCAGTTATATTGAAATGAAGAAAAATGTTTCTGCTAGCTAAGATAAATATATCTCTTTATTTCAATACTGTCCGTAAACCATGTAAATAACCATAATTGACATTCGTGAGTTAACACTTTAAATATATGTTGCTGTTATTAAACCAATTTATTTAACTCAGTTGGTCACTGAACATTGACAGTTGAGTATCTCACGCGACGTATAAACAACTAATGACACGCGAAGTTATGCAAAACTGTTAACATAACTAAGTACCTACATATTTCAATTTCTCTTTACGTAACGAACGTCATAAAAGAACCGTAAAAAGCTTATAGTACTTGTAAACAAGAGTGCGCCAAGCTCTGCACTAACAAAATCAGACCATCACTATTGAGGAAGCTAGGATAGCTTGAGCCGAAGCCTGTCCGAACGGCGTTTTTCCTAAACTACTCAGTTCCCAGACGCAATAGAATGAAACACTTTATAATATACAACAACATACTTTTAAATCTATATCTATACAAATAAATAAAATTGAAGTGTCCGTTTGTAATATTGAAATAACCGATTTTTACTTCATGTATACGAATATATATACGATACATACTCCAAAATAGTTTTTTTTACAATTTTTGTCTGTCTGTTTGTTCCGGCTTATCTCTGAAAGAGCTGGACCGATTTTGACGGGACTTTTATTGGCAGGTAGCTTATGTAATAAGGAGTAACTTAGGCCACTTTTATATTAGAAAAAACGTTTATTTTTGAAAAAAAACATAAATAAACTAATTAACTCGCGAACGAAGTCGCGGGCACAGCTAGTAATAAATACGAGTACGTTTTATACCAGGCGTGCCTACGTTGAGTTGAGTTGAGTCTAGATACGTACCTACTATATGATAAACTCATATTTCCTTCTTTTGTTCAAAGCTGTAAAAGTAACAAAAACTAGCTCGTAGGTACTCGTATGTATTCGTTACTATTACAATTCCTTTACTTAAATTTAATGAGCACTTAACAAACATCATTCTTTGTAACATAAGTTTCAATTCACGCACCAACTGAGTAATGTTTGGTTGCTCGGTACCGCATACTGTTTGTTACAGCTCATGTAGTGGTTATTAATTTTCTTTGCCATAATTACGATTTTTACAGTTTATGTACAGACGCCAGCACATCCAGCTACCTCAATTTGTAATTTTTTTTATAGATTTTCTACTTTATCACATAAGCATAAGGTTTACTTTCAATTGGGGAATTTTGACAGATTGGGGTAGCTTGATGTGCTGGCGTATGTACATATAATACGTCAAAACTTCATCATCAGCCTGATATCGTCCACAGCTGGACATAGGCCTCCCCCAAAGGTTTATAACGTTGCCATTTGAAGGGGTTTGCCGTAGTTACCGCGCTTGGCATGTGAATTGGCGACGGCAGTTAGGTGATAGTTAGAATACAGGTGGCGGTGCTGCCCGACTACCTGCGGTATCCTTTAGTCGCCTTTTACGACACTCACGGAATGGAATGAGGTGGCCCTGTTATTCTTCCAGAGCCGTAAACCACATGCCCAGTTGCCACACGTCAACGCTTAGTTGTAATTTACTCCCGCCATGTTGTTCATCCTACTAAGTGACCTTCTTGCGAAGCTACTAAAATTCAATAAATATTTGTTGACATTTATATTTTAAGCCCTTATCCTTACTTTAAGGGCGGCTTGCACGAAATTTTGTTTAAATATATCTTAAACAAATTTAACTTAATACGTTTAAATTGATAAATGTGTTTAACATGATTACGTTTAATGACCTCTTGCACGAAGCCGTTTCGAAACGCATTTCACTAAATGCGTTTATCGTGTCGGTATAGCAGTTCCCCTACATTTCGTTATAAGTAAGTAACAAATGACACTATTTTTTAAACAAAAATTACGTTTTTCTGCGCGAAAGTGTGCGTAAATTGAATCCTCCATGTCATGGAAACATAACCTTTCAAAATTAACGTCAATTTTTGCTAAACGCATTTAGCGGCGCTAAATAGCTATTGATGGGTATTTAACTTTGACAGCAGCTCTCTAAACGCGTTTAGCGCAAGGTGCAAGGCGTTGCAATGACTTAAACGTGAATTTAAATTGGATTTAAATAGTATTTAATGCTATGGTGCAAGCCGCCCTAAATCAAAAGGTTGATTCAAACTATTCTTAACATGTCAGTGGTTTTAAATTGCCGAAACGCTCCAAATACCATGTAAACCATGTGGCATTCATAGCTGTGGAATGAACAACATTACAGATAAATATATACATTTCGTCAATCTTAATTTTCTAAGTCCCAGTAACATTGTACAAAAAGGTTAAGTACGTTAATTAAAGTGGGAATTAATTATTTTCTATGATTAATGTTTTGATAATAATATAACTTGCTCATCCGTTCTCGTAATCTTTGTAAGCATTAATTATCATAACCGATGTAATACTTGTTCATTATTATTCTGCAGCTATTTCCCGTGCTCGTATGCCGTACCTACTGAAAGTTTATTAGTGTGAATATCCAATTCCTCGCACCTTCAACACATTCAACGCTCTTCTGGATAAAAACTAAGGTTGTGATCAGTCTATGAACGAATGGAATTCATTAGATGAAGTTTTGTGAGTCAATTACTCTAATTGACACTCACAAGACCTCAGACAGACTCACACACACACACCCATTAACACTTAGTGTGTGTGTGCATGACCTAAATCCGTACTAATAATGTAAAATAAAATTATAATTAGAAAGTTGTCTGTAACAGGCAAGCTATATTGTTTGAATAGCCATGAACTATCTTGTAAAATGTTAAGATAGGTCCTTGCTTTCGATAACAGTACACAAATGTTTTGATACATCCTATAATAAATAACATAAAACACGGCTTCGTGGTGATCATGGAGCTTCTCTAAGTGTTATTTTTACGAAATATTACGCAGTGCTAATTAATTTTAAGAATAGTCATTAAGTTCAGTTCAGCAATCATGGTGAAACATGATACCACACACCATCATATACATACTTATCAAATCATATACCTACATCAATTAAATACCTAGACAATAATGAAAAACAATCTGCTACCCTAAAAGCGCCTATGGGCGACATAGTTCATATGTAAACCTATATTATATATTTACCTAACCATGTTTCCTACTGCCCTAATAAGCAGGTATTATTGGGGATTAAAGTATAAGGTAGACTATGAAAGTGATCTAAAATTATAATGTTATAGATTCCTAATTTTGCTACTAAGACCTAAGATAATCATAATGTAAAGTAGAAGCCGATAGGAAACATAGTTTAGTATGCCACAGTACGGGAAACTCATTATAACCTTATCATATCACAGATACTACATGATATTTTTCATACTGATTACAAAAGGACGTTTAAAGACCACACCGCCAAACAATGTTGACACTTGGTCTAGTAACTTCTTTGCCTCATAATAGCGTTTATTTATTAACTCAGAATCACAACCATGACTAGACATGATAACTTCCAACGCCATACTGTCAACTATGACCTTACGGCGCTAAAATTAATATCCGCGATAAAAGCATTAGCTAATGACGCGTGTGTTGCGTCTATCTCCAATCTGTCACTTCCTCTAGGAAGTACGCTACGTTCTCCAAATTACATTGATTTATGAATGCATCAATAACTAATATTGGAAGTAACTAATTAACCAGTCACTTCTTAAGCATTCATTGAAGACTACGTCAGTTCATCTTGCACAATATGTGCGAATCGGTAGACGGCTTTTGTAATAAATATTTTGAAAGCTCTGTTACCAACTGTTCACATATTTCTCTAACAATCAGACAATACATTTTCAATCATTTTGTTAAAGAAAATGTCAAGGTGCACTTATTTACTGTTATAAAAATAAACAAGACGTTAAGTACCATTGCAAAATATAGGCATGCATGATGTTCATTATTTTTAGTGAGTTACCAGGCTTAAGACAGGTTTTTGTCGATGGATTTATGTCAATTAATACATTAATAATGTTCTTCAAGGGTTGCAAGAACTTGGAATCTTTTGTAATTAACTTAATATAGGTTGAGTGACCTCAACCATGGATCAGCGGCTTATTAACAATTTTGTAAGATACCCTCTTTGTATTCTGTAGTAATATTTTCACTTCTTTACAACGCGCTTTGAGGTCAGCAGTGTCAATCAAAACATATTTCTATGTAAGTACGCAAAATAGTGAATTACTTAAGTACCCTAAAATAAAATGAATATTGAAATATTAATAATAATGTTATGTAGAATGGTCACCGCTATCTTCGCTACTGTCTGGTCTGCCGATGCCCGTCTCAACTCGGTGTACCACAAATTTTGATACTCCTAAACTCCTGGGTCATTGAAATATTACATTATATCTCAATGGTTTGGGCCACATGTTGGTGTCTGCTCAATTTCAATTAAAGTTACAGCTCTAGCAACTTGGGTGGTGTTTAGATCTGGCATTCTGGGTTTATTTGCAGTAACAACTTATACTTCACACGATAAACAAAATAGTCAAGGCGTAAATTTAAACAAAATATAACATTTAACTTAAATTTAAAGTTTTTGTAGTATGAAAGAACGTATACTAAGCAATTATTACGGAAAAACCAAATGAAATTCGAAAATTATAAACTCTGAAACATTCGTTTTTTAAATAAAATTTTACAATATTTGTGACTAGTGCCTATGTACGATAATTAGAACAGGAAATGTTTAACCTTTCATTTCCGTTCCTCTCAATGTGTTCATGAGTGTATTTAATTAAAAAGCATTGTTGTTTGTTTAACATCGCTACTTTCTAAATCTTTGTATTGTGCCATAGAAAAAAATGTTAACAATAAATTGTCCTCATTCTTAAGCGTAACTTTCGCGAACACCTCACCTCAATCAAATTGTGAAAAGTGAAAATTATGCACATTAATCTTTTGATGCTGATTGATTATACGGCATGGGTAATCCCTGAGTGTTATATAAGTTCATACAGAGGGAGATAAAGGTTGACGTTTTAATAATAAAGCGATAAACCATCAGCTTTACAGGCCAGGGCACGGGGTTACAAAAAATTGAGCAAGCGATATTTACACCGATCCATAACAACCGACTCATTGTATGCTAATGAAATGGACATCACTCAGATCCAAAATGTACTGATCGTTAAGGGTTATGAGACATGTACGAATATGCAATAATTATTTATTGCCTACCAATTTCACTTTTACGCTCTTTATAATTTGATTATACCTACCTACCCTTGTCATAAGATTAAGTAAGAAAAAATATGAAGGTAAAATATTAAACACTGCTTAATATAGGTAATTACATTGTGTTGGTTATTTACTATTCATTTCTATTTAATATTACCAATGTAAACATGGAGTGAGGTTCCACAGATAATCTCACCGTTAGAATCAGTCTGTCAGGCAAATCCTGTCCCATGAAAAAGGTGGCAAATTCAACAATCTTACAGGTTTCAACACTGATATAGTACTCTGAAAACCTGTTTGATACTTGAATTTTGTAGATTTTTTTTTGAGATACATTTAAAAAGTGCATTTCGAAAATTCACAGAGTTAATAGAAATTCAATGCCTTCAATGAGAATTCACTGTCAGTATCATCATTACGCATAGAAATGATAAAGGGTTCCAACTCCTATTCGGTTATCCTGTCCCTTAATTTATATTTCTTTTCTACATTAATAGTGTGATTTGTACATTTTTGGCATATAGTGTCAAATCCATTTTAGTAATATTTGTCTCAATGTTTCATGACATCCAGTAAATCCAATTAATTCTCTTAAATCTGCAACCAAACTTCGAAGAGTTGAAACTTGCTTTTTTACACAGTAAAATTCATTAATTTGATTGCGGATAGCTGATAAATCAAAATCATCGAGGTTGACTATAGTTTGCTGAATAGAACTTGTGACAATCCCTTTGACAGACAGTATTGCCATTATAAGAAATCAGCTAAATGTTCGTGGACATGACTCGCTTGACAGAATCTAACTATACTGCCTGTTTAGTCTGGCGGCAGCGTGTTCAACCGCAGATAATGAGGTCCTGGGTTCATATCCCGGCTTCGAAGCCATAAAGGGCCATAAAGTCCAATTAGCCCAAGTTCTGAGACTTGGCAGTATTTACATCCCCACGTCCCGGAGAGCACGTAAAGTCGTCGGTCCCTGACCTCTTTCCGGTCGTATCGCTAGTCGTCCCATTGGATCATGTTCGCGCAAACACTTGTGTACTATAATATTTCCGGCGCAGATGGCTAGTCCCCTTTGAGACTGCCCGCCGAGATCAAAATTTGACCAGGAGGACATTATTGACGTTACACAAATGAGATTTTTAATGAATAAAAGTATATTATATTGAAGACAATAACAATAAATAAATAAAAATATGGTTTATTTCTCTCGTAAAGTTATATATATATATATATATATATATATATATATATATATATATATATATATATATATATATATATATATATATATATATATATATATATATATATAACATTGCGATGTTATTAAATATTAAAACTGACGTGAGGTACTAATATAATGAAAGATAGTAACGGGTAACTCACGTAATTAATTTTATGTTGGATTCGGCCAACCGTTTCAACTTCTTCTGCAAGTCATCTTCAGGGCGAATGCGACCCGCACGACGTCGCGTCCGTCGCCGAATCCAGCATAAAATTAATTACGTGAGTTACCCGTTACTATCTTTCAACATTGCGATGTTTAGAAAATTATAAGCGCTTATATAGAACTTTAGAGAGAGCTGTACCTACTGTATAAAATACGTTACCCCGACTTCACTCGCGTTATTCCTGGGGAACCGCTATTATGTTCTGTTGGATAGATTGAATCCGACTCATGCCAATACCTAAGGATGAGTGAATCTCATGGTAGATTATTTGCCCTTCTGTTTCTATCATACGGTGTACACCATCGAAGTTTCCGTTGCTCACAACGGTAGATGGTTTGTAGATGGTTGAGATTGATAAGACCGCGTTTAACTGTAAACTTGAAATTACCAATAGTATGGTGCTTCATTGCCACAAGCAGTTTCAAGGCGAGCGACACTCTTCTGAGGCGTCAAACCACATTTAAAATCTTAGTAAATAATACTACGGACATTTTCCCGATTTAAATCCATGCTGACGTAGACACGCAATATTTTTAATGTATATATATGCGTTATAATGTAAAAACAGACAAACAGGTAGAACACACACATTTTTTTATGCCAAATAGTTATATTTTCAAATGACGTAATTAGTTATAGAAGTGGCCAGTTACGGATTTTATTTGAGCTCTATGTAACTCTATAGCTTATCCGGTTATTGTAGATCAGATACAACTGCAATTTCTACACGAATTATTTCGTATAACGGCAATAGACACATGTGGTAATAGTCGCATATAATAAATTCGACGACTAGGAAGTCATTATGTGAAATGAGCCGTCAAGTATTTGTGCCACAAGTAGTGTTCATCGAAAATGGCAGTAATCATTATTATAGAAAATACTGAAAAAAAATTCTTCCTCGGCTAATCTATTTTCAAGTTATGTGGCATACTTATTACTATAATTGCTAGACATGCTAGCCAATATAAGATAATCTATGACGAGTACTATGGATTTAAAGTTATTCTTTTAATAGGTTATGTTTGCAACGAATGTTTGATATTGGCAACACCTACGCTACTATCGGTAAGGGAATTTTGGCGCAAACGCAGAAAAAGATGCGGCGATGCAGTTTCATTTACAAAAACTGGTGTCAATGCGAGATTTTATGTGTAAATAGGTATGGTTGATTTTAAGAAAAGGAATGTGCAATATTGCCGTGAATTGTGATTTTCCGTGTAGATTTGAAAACTCTATAGAAGCCTCTAGTAAACTTTTCATTGCCTTACTCGGGTAGGATTTTGACTTGACGGTGACGGATTTTACTTGACTATGACTGTGACTATGTCTAAATTATGTAAATGCAGCATATCCTATATTGAGACCATTATTCAACGCGACTGAAGAATTTAATATCCCTGGTCAAGAATGAATTAAAAATAAACTAAATCTCAGTGCTTATACTACGACTTGATCAACTTCTTGGCGTTTTGGCGCCAACGCGGAAAAAGACGCATCGAGGTTATGTTTCATTTTCAAAAACTGGTGCAAATTCGAAATTTTATATGTAAATACGGTGGATTTTTGTACATAACATCTTCGACAACGTACACAAAAGCAGGAAATGCGATATTGTCGTGAATTGTGATTTTCCGTGTCGAAACGTAAACGCCATAGAAGCCTCTAGTAAAGTCTCCAATGTTTAACTGGGGTATGACTATGACTTGACGGTGACGGACTTGATTGGACTTTGACTGACTGACTTTGAAAACCATAAAATATTACAACTGAAGACGAGGCGTTGTGGTCTCTGATTTTAACCAGCCTAAAGAGGGGGTTTGTAATATTTTATGGTTTTAAAATTTAGTCAGTCAAAGTCCATTAAAGTCCATCAAAAAAAAATTAATTTTTTTAACTTGACAAAGGATGTTTATTCTCACGATGCGTCCAATTTATTATTATCTTTTGGTTTTTTTGGTAAGAAAGTCATAGGAATTCTTTTTTAATAGATCAAAGTGCGAGGAGTGGGTGAGCAATTCTTGTATACTTACCATCAGACGGGTTGGACGCTTTTTGTGTAACATAGTAAGTAACTAACCTATACGCAACCCATTTATACGAAAGTACAAACAAAAACTAACACCATAGAATCATGTATCACTTAACATGACTTTAATATTTTTGATCCATATTTAATTTTCAAAGTTGGCTCAGAATAGTCATGCTTAGTTTTTTAGATAAACTGGTTATATTTAGAAAACAGTTTCTTAAGTGTGAAGTTAATAAACGCGGGAATTTTCTAAGTCAACATTTTTAAAGTAGGGATATCGCTCAGACTCCGTGTAAGCATAGGCACATAGTAATTTTACAAGATTCAAGTTTACCAACGGGAGTGTTCTAAAATATCATGGGTTACCTAAGCTTTATGCCTGTTTATAACCGTCTTCAGAAAGAAGTGGATCAATTTGACTGTACCGTTCCGTTGTATGTATGATATGCGATTTCTCGGTCGTTTTGTCTCAAACAAATTTTATTGTACCTATTCAGTTGGTAATGCTTTCAGAGCTATCCCATATCAATTTAATTTTAAATGGTTGACCTAAAGAAAGTTAAAGCCATTTCTCTGTTTTACATTAACAGTGCGGCATTAATTGTTACATTCTTCATTTTCCACTATGGAATATGCTGATAAAATTTAATTTCAGTTTAAGTAAACTGAAATGACATTTTATCAGTTTATTATAGCCGTAAGTAGTGCCTGAGGCATTATGTGGTGCAATGGGGAAATAAATCTCTGTGTGGCAGGCTGGTTTACAAAGGTTGCAATTCAGTGATAATAAGCACACCCAGACTGATTACAATTAATAATAAAAATAAAAAAAGGTTTTTATTCACGTAGACTTAAAAAAGCGCTTGTAAATGTCAGCACATGTTTGTAGTAATATAGTTAAGTATACATAATTATTTCTAATTTCATAGATATTTATAGGTTATTATATATTTTTAGGTACACGGATGGTCGGGGCATATTTGCGCGACAGGGCGATAAGGTTCGTCGGTCGCAAAGGGATTGAGATCCGAAGGGAGCTCTCCTGCGGGGATTTCCGCAGGGGTCTGTGTTGGGATCTCTGCCTAGACCGAGGCGCTATGGTTCCACGTCTTCGTCGTAGGCAGGAACCACCCAGTACGTCGATGCGGGTAGGTGACGTAGAGATCAGGGTGGGGCGGTACATGAAGTACCTGGACCTCAACCTAGACAGTCGATGGGGCTTCAAGAAGCACTTTGTGCGTCTGGCCCCCCGAGTACGCCGGGTAACCAGCGCGTTACACCGGCTGTTGCCGGACTTCGGGGGTCCACGGGAAGAAGTTCGCCGCCTCTAAGGAGGTGTCGTGCGATCCATGGCTCTTTACGGGGCACCCGTCTCGTCTAAACGCCTGACACAGAGCCGAGACGAACGAAGACGGCTACAGAGCTATTCTAAATAGTCTGCAGCGTGTGGTGGCCATACGGATTGCACGAGGATGCCGCACGGTATCTTTTGAGGTGGCGAGACTCCTGGCGCGCCTCCCACCATTCGATCTACTGGCGGCAGTCGACGCAACCGTTTTTACCGAAATACGCGTCCGCCGGGGAACCGGGGGGCGCCAGACCAGACGCTCATTGAGTATAGATGGAATACACACCGGCGCGAACTAACACAGTAGTGCGCGCGGCTTCAATTGAAGCCGCGTGCCACGTGCACCAACGTGCCGTCGGTGCTATCCTGCTTCACCTCGAAGCCTGGGTGGGAAGAAGGAGTGGTTACGTGACCTACAGACTGACTCAGATACTCACCCGAGACGGGTGTTTCGGTTAGTATCTGAGCCGGATCGGCTGTGCTAGAAGTGACGACACACTGTCATCACTGCGGGAGTGGCCTGGACTCTGCCCAGCATACGCTGGAGGAGTGCCAGGCTTGGGAGGCGAGTCCTGGTCGCTGAGATTGGATGGGATGCTGGCAGGCGACTCCACCAAATGGGACGCCGTGGTCTCCTTCTGTGAGACAGTCATGTTCCAGAAGAAGGCCGCTGAGCGGGATCGGGAACGAGCCGATCCCGCTCGTAGACGGAGGTGGCGTCGGTGCGGCGGCGGCGGTAGCCGATAGCCCAAGTCCCCTCAGGGCTGCGGTGGCAGTATGAGAAAAGTCCTCTACTGCCACCACGTGCAAGCAGCTCCGATAAGACAGCGATCTGTATGTGGCGCAGTCGCTGCGCCGGACTGGCAGGAGTCGGCATTAGGGGAAGACAATTCAGAGCCCTCCCAGGGTACGTGACCCAACCATCTGCGACATGGCGCAAAAGGGGGGCACCGGGGGAGCATACCCACGTCCCCGGGCTTCCCCTTTCAGGCCCCAAGAGAAGTCCACGGCAGGTTAGGTTTAGTTGGTGCGAGTCCGACACATTCTCCCGCAGACATTTTCTGCATGCATATGCATTCTCCCTGCCATACCAAAAAAAACCGGCCAAGTGCGAGTCGGACTTGCCCATGAAGGGTTCCGCAGCAGCAAGTATTTCAGTTGATTAAATGAAAGGTAAATTGCGGTTTACGATTTATGACGCATTAAAAAAAACTACTTACTAGATCTCGTTCAAACTAATTTTCGTTGTTAGTTTACATTACGGTTACATGGTAATTTACATCATAATTTTTTTTCAGTTTTATCATTCTCTTATTTTAGAAGTTACAGGGGGGGGGACCCATTCCACTTTGGAAGTGTCACTCGCGCAAACTATTCAGTTTAGAAAAAAATGATATTAGGAACCTCAATATCATTTTTGAAGACCTATCCATAGATACCCCACATGTATGAGTATGATGAAAAAATTTTTTTTGAGTTTCAGTTCTATGTATGACGAACCTCAAAAATTAAATTCTTTTTCCATTTTGGTGTAAAAATCTTAATGCGGTTCATAGAATACATCTACTTACCAAGTTTCAACAGTACAGCTCTTATAGTTAGTTATAGAAATAACTAACTATAAGAGCTGTTATAGAAATAAGTGGCTGTGACATACGGACGGACAGTCAGACAGACAGACATGACGAATCTATAAGGGTTCCGTTTTTTGCCATTTGGCTACGGAACCCTAAAAAGTCCACGGATTGCATGAAAACATTTAAAATAATTATTTTATAATTGTAATGATATTTAACTAGCTTGTATTAAGTTATTGCCAAAGATTTTATGATATTAGATATGGTAGATATGGGACTGTTTATATGTATGTCAAATAAATATTTTTTGCAAGCCATCCATCCGGGAACACGTAAGCACCAACATAGTATCGAGATATCGCTTCATTGCCCCCGATATGCTATACCAAGTAAAATAATTTTATTAAAGAAACAGGGCAAGTTTAGTTGTACAAAAATAGTTTTTACAACTAATTATGCGCCTGGTGTGCATAATTGAGACGCGTATTATAAGCAGTTCCAGAAGTTTGACTGTTCTATGTATACTTGTCTCTGTTCTTTTCACACGAGCTATATTAGAGAGAGATGAAATAACATTTAAATTAGTTTTTTTTGTGGTGTAAAAGATTAATCGCCAGCCTTGTCGTTTCCCTGGATGATAACGTAACTGTGTTGTATAAATACGTGAGCGGCTTCCTAAACGTTATTTTTCTAATGCGGAGCAAGGCTAAAAAACGCGAATAAAAAAACCTTTTGGAGATGTCGACCAGGTCAGATTGATCAAAGATACCCAATACCAACCATTGTGACGGTACGTGAAGACATTTTAATTCTTCACCATAATGCGTACGTGTCTACCTAAAGAACGTGCGAGGATTTCCAGTACAATTTGTATGCAGCATTTTGCAGCCTAAGAAATGGATTACGCAAAGAAATAATGAGAACATCAATAAGTGTGATCGTACGTGCGAGACTAATTTGTAGCCCGGTAGATGATTTGAACCAAAGACAAAAATCTAACTATCGAGACCGGACATATTCCATTACTCACGAAAACTAGAACGCGTCGTGCTCATAAAGCTTACCGTACCGTGGGAAACCAGCATCCGTAAATATCAAGCATGCAAGACAAACAAGTATTACGACTTATAAAATAAATTAACCAGAAACGTCTTTGTGGTTAATTTATATGCCGTGGAAGCGGGTGCGAGTATACCAGCAAAATCCCTCTATATTCAATTATCAAGAACTTCCGTAAGTTCTATATTAGAACGACTATCCAAAGTGGCATTGTTAGAGCTTACCAAATTTGGCTAGGAAGAGGGGGGCACACAGAGACAGAGAAGGTGAGCGTTGATGCATCACAGGGGGCCCTCTTAAACCTACATCTGAGTCGCAAGTCTCAGACTCCGTCGAGTGTTCCCTTCTCTACCACGGGATGGACCCGATTTCCGCACGGTGAATCCATGGAGTGCTAAGCATTAAGTCTTTTTATCAAATACATTTCGTTCCAATTTTTGCTTAACGTGCAAGTCTGATTCGAATATGGCTGGTTATATTCGTATTTAATGCCTGTACCTAAGAACGATGTCTAAACTATCCTCCTATGGACAGCGTCATACCAAATGAAACTCAAAACAAAAGAGAGAATAATAATATTTCTAATCATAGAATTTCTAATGCAGAGAAATCGAAAGCTAATGCAAAAATTTTAAATAATTTAAGACCTCAAAATGTATTCAGTTATTCATATCAGCCAAAAGACTTCCACTGCTGGACAGAGGCTGGTCTTGTGCTGCCTGCATCCAGCAGCTTCCCACGACCCTTGCAAAATAGTCAGTCCACCATGTAGGGGGCCTGTCCACGCTGCGTATTTCCGTCCGTGGACGGAAATGTATACACATATATAATTTTAAATATTTCAAGTAAATTTATTGCCCAAAAATATCTTATTTGTGTGTCTGTATGTTTTGTTGATTAGCTATTTCCTAAATTGTGATTTAAGACGGCAATTCCCTTATCGTTTTTGGTATTTTACTTTACACTTTGACAGCAGTATAGTAGGGCCAATTTAACACATTTGACATTTGATATCTGTCAGTTATTAGTAAAGTGAATTATAAAATGACCTTATTTGGTAATTATTACAATAAAGATAAATCGTAATTGAAAAAAATTAAGCAAATGTGCAGTTCTAACTACGAAAAAATAAATACATAGTACTCTATGCCCGCCGGTTAAGGTTACGTTTAAATTGGCCCTACTCTACCCCTACTATAACGAAGATATAAGTGCCAATGTAGCGTTATGCATGCATATACAGGCATCTGTAATCTTGTAATGTAATGTGGTGGATGCGCGTATTTTGATCCTAAGGAAGGAAATACTTCAGGATGCTCTTTATGAAAAAAAAACCTATATTATATATATGTAATCTAAGTCTGTATTTTTAGTTTAACAAACAGTTGCTTCTACAAGGCGTTAGGGTCCTGACATCACATATTGCTCTTTTGTACTTGGAACGCTTTATTAAAATAAGTAGAGGTACACCACAGAATTAATCCGTATCCCTAAACTGGTCACGTTGGAAAGTCTGGGTTGTCATAGTTGATGACGTAGAGACGACAGTTAGGAAGCTTCTCTAGACAAAAAAATACTCATTAAGGAAGTGAGACCATGACTGACGTCACAAACTATTTTTCCTTTTGTTTTCCTTCATCTGTTTTGTATAGGTATTCAACGTCATAGGCTTTAAGCTTAATAACAAACTAAATATTTTAACACGGAAGTTGAGTTCCACAGTTTCCTGTTAAGTTTTAAAATTTACCAGTAATGTAAGGCATTAATAATACCTAGTTAATATTTTAAAGAATAATAATCCCGAACAGGTGTGGACTTGGCTTTTGCCCGCAACACTAAGCCTATTGTCCGGCCATTAGCCGTGGTATATAAAAACACCCTGCCATCTGATCCCACACTAGGCACACCTGTGCTTTGGCAACCAGATAACTGATAGATAAACATACTGATATATTTTTAAATCCATACATATTATAGCTCAATTACACCTAGACACAGGACAAATAATCACGCTGATCAGATAAATATTCAGGGTCACTACCCACTAGACAAACAGGCCGGTCAATAATATGTTAACTAAATATATTTTTAATTATGTAAGCATTACAAACATTCTCCATATTCCCCAATTAATACAAACTAATATAAAAATCTAGTAATATATTTTATAGGAATATTCGCAATGCAAAGCGTTCACTAAATCTCAAAAATGTGACTAATTTGGTTGAACCCTCTGTAAGTAGCAGAGCAAAATGTTTTTAACATGTCGTTTACAGGTAGCTCAGGGGCACTTTTACTTCTGCACCGGACAATTGCAAAAACAAATGGTTACCCATAGTCGTGCCACAGTGGTTCGCCGCTATGAGTAAGACAGTTACGTTATATGATAATTCAATTTGATTTTGTTGTAAGAAGTAATAGTATTATTGTGTCAGACACAACATGTCACCTAAATAGTATGGCAACATTATCATAGTAATTAGATGTGTAGGCGTTGCTATAAAGATATTGTTGGCGCAGTTAGTAAAAAAAAATATTGTCTGGCGTTTGTATGGAAAGTGTCATTGTACCCCTAGATAATTTAGGAGGCTCTTATCCAGCAGTGGACGTCTTTCAGCTGATATGATGATGATTATTAGGGATTACGGAAATAGCTTAGACTTTGTAGGCAAACTAGTACCTACCAAGGTACTTGTGGCTTACGGAAACTGAATCTAATGGCTAATAGTAGGAACCTGCGCAGGTGAGAATGTAGATTTGTAGGTAGGTACTTTTTTTTTTTATGTCAGAGGTCGACAAACGAGCAAGCGGGTCACCTGATGGTAAGTGATCACCGCCGCCCATGGACAGTCGCAACACCAGAGGAGTCGCGGGTGCGTTGTCGGCCTTTAAGAGTCAGCAAACAAGTGTTGCTGACCCTTCCCCCCACCCCGATGAGCTCTGGCAACCTTACTCACACTCAGAAACACAACATTAAATTATTAATGTTATTATTAAGGAATGTCTTCTGTAAGGTGGAGGTACTTCCCCAGTCGGGCTGCTCTTCGAGCGAATGAACGCTGTGCCCTACCCCTCTAGAGTAGTACTACTTACATACACACATTCACATGCATGTATGTAGGTATTATATAACGACACACACGGGATGTAATGGGGTAGCCCTGTTATTCTTTCTGAGCCGGGGACCACACGGCTAACGTTAACACATTTGTTTTTGTCATCATCATCATCATCATCATCATATCAGCCGAAAGACGTCCACTGCTGGACAAAGGCCTCCCTCAAAGATCTCCACAATTGCCGGTCTTGCGCTGTTTTTGTCAACTGCAAAATATTTCATATCATACTATTTATGCTTCACGTTGTATATGAGATAATAATGTTATTACACCATAGAACAAAATGGTAGTAGATTATCTAATAAGGTAACTGCATAATACTAAATTATTCAGTGATTGTATAGTTCACATAGCGCCGCTATAGCAAACAATATAGGTAGGTAATTATTTATTTTTGTTCCGGTATGGTAAAGCACTTAGTGGGTTAATTTATATTATAAAGCAAAATTTCACTATTAGAATGATATATCCACTAATATTATAAATGCGAACGTTAGTGAGTATGGATGTTTGTTATTCTTTCACGCAAAAACTAGTCAACCGATTTGGATGAAACTTTGTAGTATTCTAGCTTATACATCCGAATATCACATAGGCTATAATTTATAAATATTAACGCGGGTAAAACCGCGGGTAAAACCGCGGGATACGGCTAGTAGATTATATTCCAAGCACTAAAAATAAAAATATTATTACTATTCCTCGTTAAGTGACCGATGTTGAACAAAAGGGAGAGAGAGTACCTAAACGATACGGTCGACTTCTCTTAAAAACTCTATGGCAGATACCTAGCGTCTCCTTATTCATTTCATGTTACCCTTTCATGTAGTGTATTTAGGGCGTTTAGCATCACACATTCTGCGACCCAATGACAGAAGCCGCCACAACACAACGCCGCGCGCTGGCATGCGTATTATGTAGCTTTTAGGAGCCAAGCGATACCGAAATTAGGGCAATAATTGCTCTCAATTGCAAATTCATATTATTTATCGTATTAATTTGCGTAATAAGCACGCTGGTATGAGTATACTGAACTCTGGAGTCGCAGATTGATACGCAGCTTCTTAGCTTGCGTATAACCCCTGTATTTTACGGGCCTGTTGGCGTGGTTGGCAAATGCTTGCTTTTCCCGCCGGTGGTCGTGGGTTCGATTCCCACCCAGGACAAATATTTGTGTGCATGAACATGTCTGTCCTGACTCTGGGTGTAATTATTTATATAAGTATGTATTTACAAAAGAAAATTAGAATATGTAGTATATCAGTTAACTGGTTTCCATAGTACAAGCTCTGCCTAATTTGGGATCAGATGGCTGTGTGAAAATAATGTCCCAGGATATTATTATTATTTGGTTGCTGATTGTCACTTGAAGAGATGCCTTGCATTTTATATGATACTTGTGAATATAAGAAGTATAATTATAAAACACATAAATATTATGTATATTAATTTCTAGTAATCGATTGGTGCTCCTCACACTATAATAAAGGTCAACTTACTATGCAAAACAACAAACGCGGCAAAAGGTTAATTTTTTTTTGGGATAGGTACGAAAAGATACTAGCCCCAATTGCGGGAAAATGTGATTGAAAAGGACTTTCGTATATACGTGATATTATTGTAGAAAACCAATAATTTATAATATCCTGGATAATTATATCTCAAACTAAGTAGAGCTTGTATAATGGAAACCAGATAACTGAAATACTTACTACATATACTTATATAAATAACTAGCTGTGCCCCGCGGTTTCCCCGCGTTAAACTTTATAAATTATAGCCTATGTGTTAATCCAGGGCGTCAGCTAACTCCATAGCAAATTTTATTAATGTCGCTCCAGCAGTTTATACGTGAAGAAGTAACAAATATACACACTCACAAACTTTCACCTTTATAATATTACTGATATATGTCCAGGAGTTTTAGCTGTAAAATGAATGAATTAAGGGTGCAGAAGAAAACTGAATTAATCAAAGCTATTTTCTTCTGTTTGCCTGCATGTTATCAAGTAGTAATGTTTTTCTGGAGCGTTATTGCTATAAAGTTGTCTCAGAAGGTTTTCAAACTCGAACGCATAGCACTTAGCGGAATTTTTTGTAATTATTAGCAGTCGGAGAGTAAATAATGGTATTCCAAGGTGAATTATACTCGTAGGTAAGTATTTTATAACTTAGTGAATTATTTCAGTTTTGTTGTCAATGTTAAATTAATTATAATTTTTCATTGGACGTAAATATAGACTTCGCGGCAGGCCTTTTTAAGTTAATATACATAGATATTATCCTATACCATAATCAAAAATTAGTCTTTAATTGGTACCTGTTACGAGGGCCCAAACAGAAACGTTATAAAGGTCCTCATTACATACATAGACTCACGCCTGTTTCCCAGAGGGGTAGGCAGAGACAACGGATTTCCATTTGTCACGATCTTTGCATACTTCTTTTGCCTCGATTACTGTCATTATATTCTTCATACATGCTCGCCGGTTAGGGTACTTCTGACCTGCCCTTTCTTGAGAACATCTCCAATTTGGTCAGAGAATGTTCGACGTGGTCTTCCCCTTCCGGTTGTCCCATTCAGACAGGCCAGGTATACTTCTTTTGTCAATCTTCTTTCATTCATCCTTTCTAAATGGCCAAACCATCTCAGCATGCCTTTTTCAATCTTTGTGACTACATCCTCTTTCACACCACAACGCTCTCTTACATCAGTATTTCGAATTCTGTCTCCCAAAGTCACACCACACATACTTCTCAGAGCTCTCATTTCCACTGCATTTATTTTACTTTCATTCTTTTTCTGCCATACCCAACTTTCACTTCCATACATTAAAGTTGGCACTAACACTCCATCGTGCACGGCTAGTCGAGCCTTCTTTGATACTTGCCGGCTACTCATAAAGGCGTGTAGTGCCCCATTCACTCTGTTCCCCGCATTTACTCTTCTAACAATATCTTTTTCATATTTCCCATCTCTCGTAAACAAAGTTCCCAAATATACAAACTCATTCACCTGTTCGACTTTCTCTCCTCCAATCACAATATCACACGTTGTCGTGTATTCATCCCTCTCAAATACCATTACTTTCGTCTTACCTACATTCATTTTCATCCCTTTCCTTTCAAAAGATTCATGCATACTTGTTACCATCACCTGCAACTCGTCCGCCGATGATGCAAGTAAAACTTGATCATCAGCGTAGAGCAGACATTTGATGAGTAACTCATTCATCCTTACACCGCATTCACTTTCTTTCAGATCTTTTAAACAGCTATCCATGAATAGGTTAAACAACCACGGTGACGCTACACATCCCTGTCTAACACCCTTTTGGATGCTAAACCACTCTGTGTATGACCCGTTAATCCTCACGCAAGCTCTGGAATCCCTATAAAGAGATTTCAGTGCTTGAACAAGGTTGTCGTTCAACCCATACATGGACAGTACCGACCATAGTTCATTCCTCAACACTCTATCGTAGGCCTTTTCTAAGTCTACGAAGGCACAGTAGACCTTTTGGTTTTTGCCCAAAAACTTCTCTACTATGCTTCGCAGAGAAAAGACCTGATCCGTGCATCCCATTCCTTTCCGAAAACCCGCCTGTGCATCCCATATTTTCGCATCGGTTTCTTTCACAACTCTTTCAACCAATACTTTTGCATACAACTTACCAACGACGCTGAGCAGACTAATGCCCCTATAGTTTTTACAGTCTTGCCGTGAGCCTTTCCCTTTGTAAAGAGGTACAATGACAGCCTTGCACCAATCACTTGGCACTTGGCCGGTGGTATAGCATAGATTGAAAAGGCTGCACAGCTATGACGCCATGTCCAGCCTTCAGCATCTCGGAAGTTATCCTGTCATACCCTGGTGACTTACCTGATTTCATACCCTTAATAGCTTTCACAATCTCATCCATACCAATTTCATCTTTACATTTGTTCTCGTCTATACTTAGTGAACTACGTTCACTCTCTGCTACACCTCTTTCATACAAACTTTCAAAATACTCCTTCCAACGTTTTAACACGCATTCTTCCCCTTTCACTATATTTCCATCTTGGTCTCGTATGGATTTCAGTTCTGAGGTTTGAGTTATGCCTCTTACTGATCTAACGGATTTCCAGAAAAACTTAATGTTCGTCTGAAAATCCTTAGACAACCTTCTATCAAAATTATCCTTTTGTTCATTTTTCTTTTCGTTCACCACATCCTTTACAATTCCTTTCATTTTCCTATAATCATTCCAGGCCCTTTCTATATCCTCATTCGTCGCCTTATGCATTCGTTCGTTTGCTCTGGTGGCTAGCCAGTCTAACCATGCTTTCTTCTTTTCACATACAACTTTTTGTACACTTTTATCCCACCAAATATTCTTCATCTTTCTTCCTCTTCTTCTCTTTATTACACCACATACTTCACCAGCTACACTCACCACACCTTCTTTGACTACCTTCCATAGCTCTTCTACTTCTCTTATGTCCTCAGATCCCTCAAACTTCTCAACCAACTTACTTTTGTACTCATCTGCCACTTCTTCCTCTTGCAGTTCCTCTACTTTTATTCTCTCTAGTACACATTTAGTCTCAGGGATTCGGTGGCGCCATCCTTTGAACAGACCACTTAATCGGCTCATCACCAGAAAGTGGTCTGTATGGATTGCGGTCCCACGATAGACTCTTGTGTCTAGAACATTCTTTCTCAGTCTTTCATCTACAATCACGAAGTCAATCATACTCTTTCTCACATTTTTCCTCTCTCGTGTAAACGTATGGATTCTTTTATGTTCAAACATAGTATTTGTAACACAAAGACCCCATTCCAAACATATCTCAAGCAGACTGTACCCATTCTCATTCTCACTCTCGTCACCGAATTGACCTAGTACTCTTTCAAAACCATCACGTTTTACCCCAACCCATCCATTAAAATCACCTAACATTATTACTCTTTCATTATACCGACTTAACCGCAACACATCTCTCAGGGTCTCCCAAAATGCCTTTCTTTCCTCTTGTTCTCGCTGTATTACAACTGCACCCATATCTACAGGAGCGTACACTCCTACTAGGAAGATACGGGTCATACCAACTTTCATTCTCAACCACATTACTCTTGCATTCACGCATTCGAACTCAGTCACACACTCAGACATACTTGTGGAAAGAATGAGACCCACACCTTGGCAAGCTCGGGTGGTGTTCGGTACTCCAGACCAATACGCCGTGTATAGTCCGTGGTTTGTAGTATCACACCCTTTCCGCTTCGTCTCATTCACACACAACACATCGATCCGCTTTTCACTCATCAGCTGACATACTTCGTCCATCTTACCTTCTATTCCTCCTCCAACATTCAACGTAGCAAAACGGCTCTCCGCTGACCACTTTTCGCCTCTCTGGGAAACGAGACGTGACGGGTGGCGGACCACGTCGCCGCCATTTAAAGGATTAAAATTTCTTATCTCCATTGCGTTCCCACGAGTATTAGGGACTAAACGGTCCACCCTCGCAGAGCCCTATACGGGGGTAAGGCGGATCCATGCTGTGTCCTATGACCGCCAACATAGACACCCTCCGTTATCGACCAGAATACCCTCTGGCCATGGATCCCTCAGCACGGGTCGGATGACACTTTGGATCGGGGTTTTGTTTCAGGTATGCTCCCTCGGACTAAATAGCTCACTTGTGCTCGTCCCCTGCGTCTCGGTGAGCGTACAGTAAGCCAGCTAACTCGGCCTGTGAGCGCCGCCGTTGGTATGCATAATTATGCCTACTCTTCCGCCGCCGCTCTAAGTTACTATCCTGTACTGATAGTAACTATGCTATCGTAGGCCTCTGATGAATCCTAAGATTCTAGAGCCCCCGATAGAGGCAGTTTAAGGTCATACCCGGGACCGGGTCCTCATTAATCGGTCTAAATTACCATATCAAACAGAATTTCTGAAGAGTACATATAAAGGTATCTTATTTTTTATTAATTCGACCATGTATATTTGATGTAGATATAGAAGTACTCGTTTTGACATCATTAGACATTTTTTGCCAAAACTGCCCATTATCACGTTTTGTGTTGAAATGATGACACTGTTTTCTTAATAATGTGTCAATATGTCCACATCTTATGTTTCAACCATCTAATGTATTAGATAAATAATGGTTAAGGCTTTAGTTACAAGGATATAAAGCAATGCCTAAGTACTAATTTAGTCGTTGTGACTAAATTACCGTTCGAAGTTTATCTAGCTTGTGGTTTTATTATTGCTGGTTGCTTTTCTTGCCAAATACGAATACCTGAACTAACTGCATTTATGTATAATTAATTTAATTATAATGCTGGCCAGAATATTACTTAGTTCCCATTCTCTGAGGAATAACCCAAGGAAGAAATTAGTTACATCTGTAGTTGCCCTAATTACTTAAATGTAAATCAAGAAATCAAACTAAGTATTTATTACTCTATTATTTCGGTATTGATAACAGTCAGTCTTAACAGAAACTGCTTATGAATTTATTATAGTTTTTGACATGTTTGAAGTCATTGAGTTTCAGCAAAATCGGTGGAGGGGACAGACCTGTGGCAGTGTTAACGCCTCCGGCTAAAATATTTGAAGCTGCTATCTACAAGAGCATATTTTTGCAAGTGGCGACGCAACTTTTCGATACTCAGCACGGTTTTCGGCCAGGTAATAGCACCACCAGTAATCTGCTTCGTCATATGATCCATTTGCAGACAACTGTGGATAGTGCGGGTCAAATCGACACCGCTTACTTTGATTCTAAAAAAGCATTCATCTTAGTCAGTAATGACGTTTTGCTTAGAAAGTTAGCTGGTGTTGGTTTTACCCCACATTTAATCAACTTTTTTGCCAATCGTATGAAAAGCAGGCAACAGTACGTGGAATGTGCGGGACATACGTCAAAACCATATTTTACGAGATCAGGGGTGAGTCAAGGCAGTAACTTGGGCCCCCTAGAGTTCCTGCTTATGATTAATAACCACCCGCACGTTGTTAAAGCCGCTCACAGAAAGACGCGATCAGTGTTTACTGTTCGCTGACGACCTTAAATTATCTCTTGCCGTCAGGAACAATGACGACTGTGCTAGGCTGCAAGGGGATATAGAAAGAGTGGTGAATTGGAGTTGCGCAAATCAACTACAATTTAACACTACAAAGTGTGTGACAATTACGTTTTCTCGCGCGCACTCCTCCATTCATCATAACTACCGCATCAGTGGATCACAAATGGTTAGAGTCACAGAGGTCAAGGATTTTGGTACAAGTTTTAACACCGGGCTGACTTTTCGTGATCATATCATTAGGCTATGTAAGAAAGCTTTTAGAAGGTTTTATACTTCGAACAGTGAAAGGGTTCGCAAACATTCGAGCTATAATTTCCTTATATAATGCATTGGTTAGGAGTCAACTTGAATGTAATGCAGTCATCTGGGCACCGCATGAAGCTAAGTATAGCCTCAAGCTGGACCGTGTACAAAATAAATTTATTATATTTGTATATGCGACATTGTGGAGTATATCCATTTTACCCTTTGATGTATCCCACTCTGTTTATTTTAGGCATGGTGGGATACAATTAACTAAGAGTTTGAAGGGAACAGGCACTAACATCATTTCTTTTTAAAATATTTAGGGGTAACATTCATATTGCTGATGTTTTAGAACAGATAGCCCTGTGTGTAGGTACAGGTATGTTTGGAGAAGGAGACGGCCGCGATAGCTTGTGGAGCCGCGTGGTCGGACTAACCTTGTACATGAGGCGCCCCTGACGCGTGCTCTCCGTAACCTTATAGCAGCTGAGACTGACCTATTTGTGTGTTCTCTGAGTGAGTTCACGAGAAGTGTATTATTCATAATTAGTTATAAGTTAAATTTGTTTAGGGGTTTAAAATTGTATTGTACTTAGATAAGCACTCTATCGCATTGGACTTATGCCTGTAATGATAGATGTAAGAGGTAAAAAATGAAATAAAATAAAAAAGATGTTTGAAGTTGTGTAGATAGCAACGAGTATAATTCTGAAAGAATTTACTTTATATCTTAGTTTGATACTGGCAAGTTATAAACCGTTGTAAAATTGGCTATTACATAAGAATTTGAAAATAAAACATAAGTTTAATCTTCAAAGTCAAGGTTAACCTTTTAAACATTTTTTATAATAAAATTTATTGAATATACTGGTTGTAACATAATAGTGAAAGGCATTTAAGAAGCGAAATATACCTACTCATGACACTGGACAACAAAAATTCCTGGCCAAAATGCGTTAGTTTTGTATGGAAAGTTAAGATTTTTTATGATTTTTTCAAATTGATGTAACTACTACATGTTACTCAGTTTCATGGGCAAATTTACCTTTTTAACTTACGTTAATTATTTATGTTTCACCTAGCATAATGGCGGAATTGTTCGCAACTATCGAGCGTACTAGATATTATACGGGCCTGTTGGCGTGGTTGGCAAATGCTTGTGTTACACGCCGCGCGCCGGGAGGTCGTAGGTTCGATTCCCACCCAGGACAGATATTTGTGTGCATGAACATCTGTTTGTCTCGAGTCTGGGTGTAATTATCTATATAAGTATGTACCTATTTATAAAAGAAAAGTTTTATATGTAGTTCTATAGTACAAGCTCCGCTTAGTTTGGGATCAGATGGCCGAGTGCATATAATGATATATATATATATATATATATATATATATATATATATATATATATATATATATATATATATATATATATATATATATATATATATATATATATATATATATATATATATATTTAGTGGGAGAGCAGTATTTCACTGGATGCAATAAATTCATTCAATCTTCTCGTTTTTATTGCAATCCTTGCCACATTCCCTGCTCCTACAAAGCACTCAAATCTCCTTGACTCCCTTCTACCTTCTATTTAGTGCAATACCTTCATAGCTAGCAAGGCCGGAAAGATTTCCATTGGTACAAGCCTATCGTCATATCGTTTCTCCTCCAATGCTCGCTTCAACAACAAAACCAAGAAACGTACCACCACAGAATAAAAAAAATAAAAAAATATCTTACTTTCATAGAATTAAGACTGGTAGCAGCATTTGCTACGACGTCACCCAAAGTGGCAGGAGGTAGCGCGTCGCTCTTCAGAACCAGTGCGCACGCGCAGACCAATACCGCGCGCCACCACCGCACACGCATTCTGAATGGCACACTCCCTCTCAACGGCTGCTTATTTCTGTTTCCTTCTTTTTCGTTCTCTCGCTAACCCTTTCGCCGCAACTCACACCTATTGAAATAGTTTCTTTCGTTAATAGCCTTATTTTAGTCACACATAGCATACAGTAAAGGTAAGGCAATACATGAACAATACAAACGTAATGGAAAGGTTTTTTAGACGCAGCGATTAATGACTGATTATTTAATCACTTTAATAAAAATAATAGAGTGCTAACTTAGAGACGTATTTTATCAACAATTTGAATAAACATTTTTCCACACATTCATTAATGATCATAAATTATTCAATTATAAGCAAGAGAGCACATACGTGTTTAAACTTTGACTATTCTTTGTATCGGTGACCCCATGATACCTAAGTACTGTAGTAGATTACAAGGCATAATGTTTTTATTAGGTATCTTCTGTAAATCTGCTCCGACATATCCAATATATTTTTGGCTATGAAATATTTCTGGGAAAAACAGTTGGGATATAATTAGAAGCAAAATTGAAAGCAATTGTTGAAAGTAAAATAATACTGGCTTATTCTTGGATCAGAGGATCAGCATTGTCAACCAGCGTGGCAATGCGGCCAGCCTTCTGGGAACTTGTCTCATCTGCGATGCGGAGGGTTTATTCGACACGTATTATTGTAAATAGGGGTTCTGTAGTTTTAATTGTTCGCTTATATATTATAATTAGTTCCATTATTTAATATAATTATTTACTTTAAAAATAAATAAACGAGCTACGTAAGGTTTTGTTAAAAAACAAAAGAATTTATAAATATCTTATGCATGTAACTGGACAATGAGGATTCATAATTTTAAATATTTTTCGTACAGCAAAACGTAGTTTTTTGCATATGTACAGACGCCAGCATATCAAGCTATCCCAATCTGTCTAATTTCCCTAATTGAAAGTGAACCTTATGCTTATGTGATAAAGTTGAAAATATATAAAAGAAATTTGACAGATTGGGATAGCTGGATGTGCTGGCGTCTGTACAAATGATACGTTAGGTATATTACTTTATTGAGGGATATTTCGCAGAAAATCTGAGTATCCATAGATTACAAACATTCAATAAAAGTGTTTGCATATTTTTTCTTCACTGTGCTGCAAATTTCACTCATTAATCTAATTTAACTAAGTTTATTTATTTTTATACAAAACTTGCACGTTTTCAAGACATTGCAAGTATTGTGTATTTACGAGATGTCTCGAAGATAATTAAAGGCCAGAAAGAATTTATGTAAAATTATCAATTCATGATTTTATATCAATTTTCATAATTGGAATTGATCTTGTGGTTTACAAATTTTGCACGTACCTAACTACTAAAATTAAAATTGGGTGTCGCACGAGGTAAACTGATGAAACCATGTTGGCATAGTTTTACCAGTTTACCTAGTGTTACATATTGGGTAATTATTATTATGTGCATTTCATTATTTAGATTCAAGCAGATTACGATTTTAAAGTGGTAATTTAAAAAAAAAAATCTTTAACTATAATTGGTAGTACTACCTACTACTACTATACCTTCATTCCTTTTTATTATATCGACTTACTTATTAGGGCTCCGTAGCCAAATGGCAAAAATCCGAACCCTTATAGATTCGTCATGTCTGTCTGTCTGTTTGTCCGTCCGTTGTCACAGTCACTTTTTCCGAAACTATAAGAGCTGTGCTGTTGAAATTTGGTAAGTAGTTGTATTCTGTGAACCGCATTAAGATTTTTACACAAAAATAGAAAAATGACAATAATTTTGGGGGGTCTCCATACATAGATGTGAAAATCCAAAAAGAATTTTTCCTCGCACCCATACATGTGGGGTATCTATGGAGAGGTCTTCAAAAATGATATTGAGGTTTCTAATATCATTTTTTTCTAAACTGAATAGTTTGCGCGAGAGACACTTCCAAAGTGGTGAGATGAGTGTCCCCCACCCCCCCGTAACTTCTAAAATAAGAGAATGATAAAACTAAAAAAATATATGATGTACAATAACATGCAAACTAACAACAAAAATTGGTTTGAACGAGATCTAGCAATTAGTTTTTTTTTAATATGTCATAAATCGTAAACCGAAATTTGTTTTCATTTATTCAACTTAAATACTTGCTGTTACGGAACCCTTCATGGGTGAGTCCAACTCGCACTTGGCCGTTTTTTATTATTGACGTTTTATAAGTATTAGTAATCAACATTTTGGTTTAACGGCTTTTAATATAATATAATAATATAATTGCTATCATCAACATAATATATTTTACATTAATGTATAATTTGACCGGACTGTTGGCGTGGTTGGCAAATGCTTGCTTTTCACGCCTGAGGTCGTGGGTTGGATTCCCACCCAGGACAGATATTTGTATGAACATGTCTGTTTTTCCTGAGTCTGGGTGTAATTATCTATATTAGTATGTGTTTACAAAAGCAAAAAATTGAATATATATAGTATATCAATTATCTGGTTTCCAGTCAAAGGATATTATTATAATATTTTTGACAAATTTTGTGACTATTAACACAAAGATAACCAATTTGGACCGTAAACTTTAATTAACTAAAATTATTTTATTACTTATTGTTAAACATATAAGTAATATAATAATTTTAGGTACTTAGGGTTTACAGTCCAAATTGGTTGTTATTAATGGCACCAAAAGAATAAATTTGCTAGTTTTATACCATCTACAAGTCTCTTAACAACTGTCCAAATCGTAAAATGTAAAATCAATTTCATTTGTCGCGGTTGCAAGTGAATGATACGCTACAACAACAATTGCAAAATAACTATAATTTGCCGCTTCAGTAAATGATTTAAGAAATTTTAAGACACTGCAGCCGCAGATTATTTTCATCAATGTTGATAAAGTAAAGTAAATGTTGACAAAAATATAACAAAGTAAAAAATATCTAACAAACAATTGTGTCGTTTTATTTATCGGAAAGTACAATACGGTCGTCCACCAATGGAAGTCCACGATAGTTCTTTCTAAGTAGCTGCAAGTAATCTGTCAACAAACTTACTCGTAAAATTGAAAATTGTACGTATTTATTTTCAACCGAGGTTGGGGGCACTGGTGACCTGTAACACAGGTTTTCGTTTGGAAACCTACCTCAGGCACCAGTCTCTCACATAGGTGAAATTTTAAGGTTCTCTAATTGTAAGACCTACTAGACCTAGAGCTATTGTGAGAGAAAAAATAAATAAATAATTTTATTATTATTATTTAAATACGATACAACCATAAAGAGTTGTATCGTATTTAAATACATATTATATATAAGTATAATGACGTCCTCGCCGAATTTCGGCCACACGTCGGCTTGTCTCAATAGAGACTAGCTATTATATTATATGGGACATATTATAGTGCACAATTGTCTGTCCAAACACAGGGGCACATTCCATCACTCTCATGATCCGATCGCGATGGGACAACTAGCGACACGACCGGAAAGAATTCAGGTACAGGACCGACTGCTTTACGTGCACTCCGAAGCACGGGGGTGCAATACCGCCAACTCCCAGACTTCGGGCTGATACTGAGAAATTTTCGTAACAGAAAAATCCCAAATCACTTTTTGACCGACCTGGGGATTGAACCCAGGATCTTATTATCTCGGTTGAATTGGACGCGCTACCGCTAGACCAACGAGGCAGTATACAATATGTAACGTAATTAACGCACACCCTCAGACACCCCAATTAGAATATTATGTTGACATCATAATACATACACTGAATTTTTTATTTAACATGTATATGCATTGTTATTTACTAAATAAGTTTCTTGGAATAAAGTTTATTTTTCTTTATTTTGTATTGAATGATGGAATTTGAATGAATACAAATAAAACTGCGATTTAAAAGTCTTATTACTTTGACTTACGGTCCATTTCAATTTGTTTTGATTGTACTGGGTTAATATGACAACAATTTCCGTGGTTTAAATTATTATGTAAAAAAAATTACCCGTATTAAAAATGATACTTTAATTCAGTAAAGGATATGCGTTAATTAAGTTACATGTTGTATATAATTGTAAGTCGATATTGACATTATTTTCACAAAATATTGATACACAAAAAATCTATAAATAGATGAAGAGTTAATAATTTTCAGCTAGGATTGGATCCTCATCGACGAAGATCATATCCTAGATAACCAAATACAGTTTCCCTTGGATTCACATAGCTAATACAAAATGGAATATCAAATATTGGGATAACAAAGATTAAAGATGTATTTATATAAAAAGGCTATATTACACATATTTTTTTTTAATTGAATGAATATTTCGAATTCAGTTTATAAAGGGACTTTTAAATGCTTAGTTTAAACACGAGAACGGAACGTGTCAAGCTATACAATAATGTAGAACCATTTAAACCGTTTAATAAAAGAAACAATGCACATGTGTCTGTGGCTATAAAATAACAAGATAAAAGTACATAATTTATATTACCTACCATTCAAATTCCTAATCATCCCTAATAATAAACATACATACAATCAGACTAAAAGGATCTTTTTTGGTAGTCGAGTATTTTTACACGTCGTAGTTGTTGGGAATTGGATCACAAAGATGTGTATTATAAACTCCTTTCGGATAATATATAACAGTATTACTATAGTCGTATAATAATATAATTGATCAAGTACCGAGGTGAAAGTGTGACATAATATCTCGTAACGCGATAGGCACTCGGTATCAAGAACTTTCAAGTTAAGTTGGAGCACATAATACGCGCTACACTACCTCGCAGCTGATTGTTAAGGCTTCGTACATACTAATACTTATTTCAAATTTTGCACATGGATGTATAGAAGCGGACTTAATGCCGGAGGCATTCTCTACCAGTCGACCTTAGAGTGATGCAGAGAAAAACAAGGTAGGTTAATTTTATAACGTCGTGTTTGGAGGTGATAAATCCTATACTTAAATACGGCAAAAGTTCTTACATATACTACAGAAACACAAACTAGAATAGAGTAATATAAATTAATAAATATATATAAATACCGAAACCACGGGTTAAATAAATATTTGGGTACCTCTCAAAGAAATTAATTATTTGAAGACATACGGTTAGTTTTTACGCGTAGTAATCTTTTCTGGAATACTAATAGTGAACTTCGGCTACGGCGCTCTATTTCAGTTTTATAATGATTGTACTTTAACCTCTTGGTGTGTTAGTACCCTTACAGTCAATTGGCATTTAGTGGCGGATGCGCCGGGCAGAGCGCGACGCTCTCGATATTATTCAACAATTTTACTTACTTGCTCTATACTACCTATTTTGGGTCGCTACCAGTATGTCACGTCCCCGTGACATAATACCTACTCTAACGAGGTTTCTACTACAAACAGGTGGATAGGTGTAATCATTCTACACAGTGTATTATGTAATAAGTTTGTATATTGGCCATACTGCCGTGCTACTGCTAAATCACCATAAAAAACAAGCATTTATAAAGTTAAAATACCACTTAACCGTAGCTATACAAAGTAGCATTTACCGTGACAAATTTCACTTTACTACGGCGCTTTAGCACATTATGCATGGCAGCTTAGCAATCGTGTTTCTCGACCTCTGTGACGTAGTCTTGCGTATGTTGCTTTCAATGCAGTTCGATTCACAAATAATGTATAGCCAGAAGTGGATTAATCGTCATATCACGAACAAACTTTGATTGCACGTGCGGCGCAGCGGCTAAGACAGTCGACTCGCCGCTTCGTGTCTTGGGTTCGAGTCCCGCGCCGGGCAACTATTAGTGTGACCCATAAATAGTTGTTCTGAGTCTGGATGTAATTTGTGTCCATCTATTATATGTTTGTAAAGTATCCCGCGACACAGGGATCCCTAGTACGGGCGTTGTCTTTTAAATTAAAAAAAAAAAACGGTTTGTTTTCTGCAGTAAAATTTTAGGTTAAATTTTTATATATTATTTTTAGCTTAGAATAGCATCATATTATTATACTAACTTATTTATAGTTTATTTTTGACCTTTGCAAAAAATATGTAGAGAAATGACTTCTGTCATTTTAATACTGAGTTATTGTTCAGGGTTTAATAAAGGAAAAATGATAATAATTATGTACCTAGATATTGAAAAAATTGAAGTATAGCAAAATATTCATTTTAGATATGGGTTTAGGTTTTGTATATTTCAATATTATTCGAGATTCCAAAGTGTTTAACCCGTTGTCCTATATTTTGAATTCGAATATTTAACTTAATACCTCGTAAATTTTTTTGCCTTTCAAATTGAATTACATCATTTTAATACCTTATAAGTATAAGGTATTAAAATGATGTAAAAAAAATGGAATTTTTACCCCTTCAAAGGTCAAATATTAAATAATAAAATCATACATTTCCAATCAAATAACCAAACCAAAATGACCTTTTTCTTTCAGTCATCATTTAAAAAGGAATCCCATTTTGATTCCCACATCTTTCAAAAAAGCATTTTTAAGCTTTTTTCAAAGATCTGGGAATTAAAATGGGATTCTTTTTTAAATGAAAACCAAAATTTGGCGTAAATTATTTTTGATAATATTTTTATAAGCCCACAGACTATAAACCTAGCAAAGATATTGCGAGGCATCCATATACAAAAACCGCTTCGTTTCCCAGTCTTTATCGTGTGATACAATACTGTCTAATTTTAATTTATTTTCATTATCGTAATATTCTATGCAGTGGATCTATATCATCAATAGACCACATAGTTTAAGCACTTTAAGCGTAAACAGCCTATATTTTACTTGAATATCTATTAATACTGGATTTATTGTGAACATTTTCTAGCGGTAAAGTTTGTTTACTCCGTATAAAAGACATCAACGAGTCGAGGCATCTTTCGCGCCAACTTTAACACTTTTTAACTCATTTATTTCACGCTTGTTAATTTAGCTCAATAGTTAATAAAAGAGCGATGTAAAAATGGTTTTATTTTAAGCCAGTATCTACACATATAATAAAATCGTAGGAAAGTGAAAACTGTTCATTGAATATTTTTTTAAAAGGATACTTGGGGCGTGATCTACAGTCGATATCGGAGCCAAAAATGTAGTTTTAAGTATTTTTGTCTGTTTGTCTGTAGGTGTGTCCGGGCTAAACTCAAATAGTACTGCATGGAATTACTTCAAATTTTGCATGAATATTACTAAGAAGTCGGGTCAACATATAGGCTACCTACATATTATCACGCTATCACCTTCGGGGGAGGAGCTGTGATAATTTATAAAGTTTAACGCTGGTAAACCCGCGGGGCACAGCTAGTAGCTTATATATCCGATTAAACATGGGTTATATTTATATAAAGTTTAACGCGGGTAAAACTGCGAGGCACAGCTAGAAGATAATAAAAGAGCGATGTAAAATGGTTTTATTTTAAGCCAGTATTTACAATATAATGACAGTTGAATGTTACATTTGAAAAGCTGTGACGGATAATACCTATTAATAAAATCAAAACCCCGGAACAGCAGATGTTGCGTAAGGTTTAACGCAAGTAGTAACTGCAAATGTATTACGTCACGAATATATTACATCCCTGTTTGTAGGAAGTCGATTGTAGATAGACATCTCGGACTGGCCCGCGAGGTATAAACTAAGGAATTTATTTGCAAACGTGTAGTTCAGGGCAAGTAGTAAACGTAGAGTGTTACATAACGAATTAATAACAACCCTATGTATAGGAAGTCTTTAGTATCTAGACACAGAGCGGTGGTTGGCCCACGAATTATATTGGAACGAAGTTCCTTATCGCGCGTTGTGAAAGGGGGCTAGACGGAAAAAAAATCTTACGAAAAGTTGTCACGACACTTTTTGCAGCTGTGCGGCGTGCGCATGTTTCTCTGTCTGTCTCTCTCTCTCTCTCTCTCTCTCTCTCTCTCTCTCTCTCTCTCTCTCTCTCTCTTATAGAAAGCAAGCCAGATATTTTCATTTCTATTTCGCACTGAATAGTGTGGTGTCGCGACGATTATTTTTGTTGAGTGTATACAGGTTTTTTGTACATAATAAATAATAAAAAATAACTTCGTTCCATCCGGGTGTCCCTTGACACCTCTCAAGTTTTAATTTTATTTATTATAGAATTTGACTGCATCATCAGTGTAGTGTTAGTGTGTTTAACCGCAGAGCATAAGGTCCTCGGATTTTTAGGGCAAAAAAAGAAGTGATAGCGGAATTCTCAGTATCAGCTTGAAGTCTGCAAGTTGGCAGTGTTACACCCCCATTTCGGAGAGCACGTAGAGCCGTCTTCGTCTTGGAACTGAACTCTTCCCGGTGGTTCCAGCTAGCAATCTCATCGACTTATGAGAGTGAGATACACATACGACGGTCATCATATGTATATCCGATATGTGATAATGACGCAGTTAGTAGTGAATCAGCCTTCTGATCCAAAGGTCATAGCTAGATGCTCTCACCGGTCCGTATGTGATCCGCGAAGTAGCGAGGCTCGCGGTCACTCCATAGATGGATGACCACCAAAGTGATTTAATTTCTGAGCGTTTCCGTGTCCGGGAGGGTAGGTTAAGCTGTCGGTCCCTGTTGTAGCCATTAGGCAACAGTCGTTAAGCCATGTCGGAGGCCTACTTGGCGGCTTGAACAGCTCTGACACTAGAGTAACCACTGCCTATACGATAAGTAAGTTACGAGTTCGATCGTTGTCTATTTGTCTTGTTCTGGGGTTGTTTGTGTATAGGTATTGTACATACAATACCTATACACAAACAAACCCAGAACAAGACAAATAGACAACATTTACAATAAAAAGTAAATAGATATTTCTATCCGTCGCGCGTCGTCTAGTATCCATAGCAAGCTTACTTCTTTAACATAATACGCTTTACTTAGTTTCGGCTAGATGGCGCTGTATGATAAGCCTTGGATATTTATTTATAAAGGCCGATTTGACAGTGAATACCTAAATGTGAATATCTAAATGCCTTTAATTATGCTAATAGCAAGTAGTCCTCAGCTATTCTCATGCATATGTATTTTAATACTCTTTAGTGCTACAAAAATCGTCGTTGCGCGAAAGCCACTTGCACACAACTGTGTATTTATATAAGTATTTTAACCAATGAAGTTTGTATCGACCGATGGTTTTGTTTTCAATTTTACGACACATATAGTAGTATAGTAGTATTAGTATGTATTAGAAATGCTCTCATGCCAATGATCCACAGGCGAACCAAACTAACCGACATAACCCGAAGAATTGCCTAGCTAAAGTGACATTGGGCAGGTCACATAGCTCGTCGATGGCCGCTGGGACAAGATCTCGCTGGAAGCCGTTGGATGCGGGCAGCGCAAGACCGGCAGTTGTGAAGATCTTTGAGGGAGGCCTTTTTCGGCTGATATTATGATAGTTTGTATAAAATTGTATAGCATACGCACGATACAATGGTTCTAAAGAAAATTAAATGAATTTACATTCGCTGGTTGTTGTTTAACTGGGAGTCGAATGCCGACCGAACCGCGTCCGGAGACTTCGCAGATAACGCTTAACGGTAACTGTTCGGTTTATACAAACCAAACTACAACATTTAAGCAGGATAGAACGTTCATTCTCTCTAAAGGCACTGGGCAAACACTTCCACCTTACAGAATACACTATATTACAGAATACGGTAATGTGGTGGCCTTGCAGGAGAGTATGAGCGCAAAGCTTGTCGCAAAGGGTGGATGGGTCGCCAACGCGTGAGTAATCCCATGTATTCCAAGCCTCATTGGCTATAGTAACCACTTACCACCAAAGAGTAGGGAGGTACGATAAAAATTAAGATTACGTTTTTACTTATACTAGGTTGTAGGGCCTTTACAACCAGCGTGATTTATGTCACTGTGAATTCTCGAACGCTTAAAATCATACCTTATATCAATACACCGAAAATTGACTATACGCTTTCCAATAACACATTTTTTGTATTTTGAGTGTTTGTGGTGGTCAGATAGGTTTTGAGGAATGCAATCAAAGTTGAGAAGTATCTTTTACTTTCCGATGGATATGTCGCGAGATATAAGCAACAAAATCATAAAAATATGTGTTCTCAATAAATACACATAACAATGAACAACTTGTAAACATTGCGAAATACGGAAACAATGTTTGTCTATAGGTACGTATGAAATTTGCCTCAAAATGTCATTATTTTCCTCAAAACGACAAGCTCCAACTACAAGGGATATACATAAATCAGCATTCAGACTATAAACGAACATAAAGCTCACACAGACTTCTGTGTGCGAAGCACGTGGGCACTGAATACGGACAAGATCTTTAACCACTACGCCACACGAGCACTCGAAGTTGAGCTTTCATGAAACAACTTCACACAAGGATTTTCCACATGGCAATCAGTTTCGTACCTATGAATATTGAATGATTCAGCTCTTTAAGGTTCTCATACTATTTATATGACACGTTGTAAGTATCTGCTCAATATGGAAATTTTGTTAAGTTTTATCAAAGTGAGATATCTACCTTCGGAGTGTTGATATAAGGTAGGGTTTCAAACGTACGAAAAATGAACACGCATGAGCGTGTTATTTGTTTGTTATTTTTACGAATGTAGTTTAGGAAATTATGACTATGTAGCAATATCTTTTATTAAATATACTAACATTTCACAAGGGTCTACAATAACTGAACTGCCACATACCATTATGTTCGTACAAAATAGCGTAAGTTTATCACAAAATTAGTACATTAGTTGTGTGTAAGTAAAGTTAAGCATATATTACGTAAACACGTGATTAGTAAATAAACAGAAATTTGTGTATAAACATTACCTATGCACGCACAGTAAAAAAAAACTTGAATGCACAAGCACAACACTAAAATGGTAACCTTTTTAAGTATTAATAGATAGTGTAATAAGGTTTTATTTTCGTTGCCAATGTCTGCAAGGTATGGATAATGCTCTAAAAATCGTTAGCGTTTCGTGAACGGTGAATGTTCGCGCGACCGGTTGCGTTCACTTTACTGGCGCGGTTGGATCGTCGTAACAGTGGCAGCGGGCTGTTACCCAACCGACCACCTCCACCACAGGGTCTACTATACTGTGATAATGATTTTTAAGCACCAGATTACTTGTATGCATACCTACGGAGCTCGCATGGTGACGAAGACTCACAGCGTTCGACCAAAGCCTAAACATGCATTCATATATTTGTTTAGCTGTGATTTTGATGGCTGAAAGCTATAGTGAGACGTATGACAGTATATTTAAAGGTAAATAATGCAGGATGAAAACTTAATCATGTAAAACTTTAAACTACGTGATCTACCATAAAGTCAGATGAAGTACCGAGGTAGTTATCGAAATAAGAACTTCATCTACCTTTGTAGTTAATGACCTAGTTTAAAGTTTTGAGATCTGCAACTTTGCATGTTGCATTTTAAGCCAATAAGTTGTTAAAAAGTATACGGGGCTCCATAATGGTACCATAGTCCATAATATTGGCGCATAATCTGTTGTTTCTCAATTGGCGCGGATCCCGTGGTAGCATTAAAGCGCGACCGTCGTTATAAGTATAAGTATAGTCAGAACATGTTCGTAGTAATATATAGGAAGGTAGTACGAGATGATCCCCTTAAGTAATAATCCCCTTAATAATCGCTGTAAAATACATAATTTTCAAAGTCAACCAAAAATAAAGACGATTACTACTAGTATATTTATCTATCTAACCTTTCTAATACTCAAAATCGGAAATTAAATGAGGTTTCATTAAAATAATTCATTTCTTTTTAAACCTTACAAAGTAATCGTCTTGTACACCCTTATGGGTAAGATGATCCCCCAGGTAGAGGTAAGATGATTCCTATGATCATCTTACCCCCATACCGACAAAAACAATAAAATATGAAGAGAAAGAGTTAAAAAACAAAAATACGGTGTAATGGAACATATTCTTTATTAAAAATAGTCATCAAATTAACAAAATCAACAGTCAGATTGAAACAAACAGTGTCACTGTTTGTTTCGATCTGACAAAAGTCACAAATTTAAAACAAAAATAAAACAGTCTTCTAGGTTACTTATTATTTTTTACTAGTTACATTAATCATAATGACATCAATTTAAATATTGTATTCCTTTCAGAACACCTAACTAGGCGAACAAATCGTTCAAAAGTACCAAAACGAAACTAACTTTTTCTCCCTCCTTATAAATTTAAACACTTTTTGGCAGGTGCTGTGTTGCATATATCACAAATAAATTCTCCAGCTTCATCATCTTCTAATCCAACACATGCTTCATGTCCCAATGGGGTCCCAAGACAATAAAAGAAATCATAAAAACGGTGTACCTAAAAAACACAGAAAGGCAAAGGAGTAAGTTCAGGGAAGTCAACTAAAAGAAAGAAAACTTCATATTACATATCGAAAGTCTGAAGATGATACTGAGTGTCTACGCTGCACAGAGAAGTTTTCATGCGATATCAATGGTGAAGGATGGATAAAATGTTGTGTATATGGAAAATGTTCCATATACACAACATTTTATAAAATGTTCCATATACACAACATTTTATCCATCCTTCACCATTGATATCGCATGAAAACTTCTCTGTGCAGCGTAGACACTCAGTATCATCTTCAGACTTTCGATATGTAATATGAAGTTTTCTTTCTTTTAGTTGACTTCCCTGAACTTACTCCTTTGCCTTTCTGTGTTTTTTAGGTACACCGTTTTTATGATTTCTTTTATTGTCTTTTTCGTTTTTTTATTTTTGCGAGATGATCCCGAGGATCATCTCGTACATATAGAAAGGAATCATCTTGACCCAAGTCCCACTTTTTCATTAAATGTTTGCTAACATAACCTACAAGCACGCGGCTTTGTTTACGTGACCCAAACACTTAAGTATACTAGAAAGCCTCAAACACAACAGAAATTATATTTAACATCATTTAAATAAAAGTAACATAAGCTCAAAGTTATGCCCACCTTAGATTAGCCTAACACAATTTTGATTTTTTCTCGTCTAAATCGATATATCGCTCACGCCGCGATTACGATTAGACTGAGGCGGGGGGGGGTGTGGAGCTATGTTTTACCAGTGAAATCAACTAGATGGCATTAAGTAGTAGATTCAGCACAATCGCAAAGGATCGTCTTACCCCAAGGGATCGTACTACTTTCCCGTACTAATTTATAATTATTTCTAGGTACATATAGATATTTAGGTACACGGATTATAGCAAATAATTTACAATAAGATTTATTTTATAATAGTAACGATGTTTAGCTAACTTAAATTAAGTTATTGTCAAGGATCATGTGTAGGTTTAATTATCTAAATTTTAAATTTTAGCTATATTTTTACTACATATTGTCTTAAAGGTTCTGTCTATATTAAGGTACGAATTAAATGTTATCATTATGGCGGACCTTGTGTTTATAACGACGGTCGCGCTTTAATGCTACCACCGGATCCAATGCGCCCCAACTGAGAAGACCCAGCGAAACAAACTCAGCGGGTGTCTCTATTACCGGTTTCAACACGGCCCAGTTGAAACGCTCCGGCGAAATATACTCAATCGGGCATATACACGAGATTTGGTCCACTTACTGAAATTATTTAGCAGGCAAACACAATATATGCTCGATCGGTTGTCTGATTAAGTATTTATTTTAGGTTTAATATATTAAAAAGAGAAAATAAAAACGTCATAATAGAGTAACATTAATCATTTTGAGACACAACAAACAGTTCTGAAATTCGTAGAATATTTGAATAATACATAGTTTTATTACAGATAGTTCATGTAACATAAAAGATTACTCATGTCTATATGGCTATAAGATCCCAGCGGACTATTTGCATGTAGATGCCGACCGCCAATAAATAAAAATAAATACATACATATATAGATACTTACACCTTGACGCAGAACAAACAGACATGTAGTAGTATATAGTTAAGAATTTGGGGATTGTAATAGATAGTATATGTGCCCACAACTGAAAGCAGTTAGCCGAAGATCATTGCCCAATCGCTTCTCCCACCGATCCTCGCCTACGCCGATGTCAGCTATCTTGATCTTACTGAAGAGCAACTCGATAATTTGAGCGACTACAAAAGGTTTGTATAAGGTTCATATTTGGCCTTCGCAAATTATTATTATTTATTAAATTAAAGGCCAACAAGGACCAATTTATAAAAATACACTAATACAATACAATACTTAAAATAACATACAGAACAATAACATTACAATACAATACAAGAAAACAATATTTCGTCATCATCCTGTACATGTACCATGTCACAGTGATACATGTATTGGCAGTCGAATCGCTGGGCGAAGGCGCTCAGGATACTGTTCCGGCTGACCCGCACCCTCCGCACCAGGGATGTGCACCGCTTGCGCATTGTTGTATAAAAACAATCTACGCGCGCTTCGGCGAACATCCCTGAAGCGCTACAGAAGCGAGGCAGCCCCAACAACACCCTGAATGCATTATTGTATTGGACGCGTAGAGCGCCGTACTGTCTCCTCATTTCGTACAAAGCTCAAGTGGTTGCCGATTCGCCTTCGCCGGAATGCTCATATTTTTTTCTTGCTTTATACCATTCTATTTAACACTGCTACTCCCACATATCTTAAAGAACGCTTCGAGTTCCTTTGTGACACGCATTTGCGATCCTTAAGATCATTAGGAAATCATTATTTATGGATAGTGGTAAATCCATTAATAAAATTATTTTCAGAATATCTCTTGTTGCACATCTTCTGCTATAAGTTAATGTTCAGCTCCTATCTATCCTAAGACTTCGAGAAATGCTCGAAGATCCTAAGGTTGTCGGGAAGAGATCTCTTTATACGATAAGACCGCCCTTCGTACAACTTGTCTATGTAATAATTGTACAAATTGTCTCAAGTCATATTTATTTTTATGGTGTACAAATAAGAGTATTCTATTCTATAAGGTTAAAATTTACTAAATAATTACTTAGATGGTATTATCAAACAAAAAAAAATAGTGTAGTTGCTTGGTAGCTATTTCAGATATTAGATACAAGGTCGAAAAGTTTACAGAATAAAGAATCAAATTTCTGAATACAAAATTAATTAATAAAGATCTCTCTAAAATGAATAACCTAATTAATGTCAAAAAGGGCCTGTTGGCGTGGTTGGCAATTGCTTGCTATTCATGCAGGAGGTTTGTTCTGAGTGTAATTATCTATATAATTATGTATTTACAAAAGTAAAATAATATATGTAGTATATCAGTTACCTATCTGGTGTCCATAGTACAAGCTCTGCTTAGTTTGGGATTAGAAAAAATAATGTCCCAGGATATTATTATTGTTAAGTACGTAAGGTTGATTTTTGCTCGTTGGGATTTTTATATTAAAACAGCGTGCGTTCGCTACGATAGTTTATTTGTAACTGAACTTATAATAAATACAATTTGTTATGTGGACTGTATCAATAGGTTTTTTTCTCAGTAAAGGTAACAACGAATGATCGCATGCATCTAATTAGACATTCCGCCCACCAAAGAACATAGTTCTTTATGTAAATGATCAAAGCGATTAATTATATCTATAACAGAAAACGATACTTAAATTACTCAATGTTTAAACAAAACTAAAAAATCATATATAGCAACTTATATAAAATTAACATGTGTGAGAAGTAAATAAATTTTAACAACAAAAGAAACATCTTATTCTTATCTAGAAGCAACGAGCTTCGAGGTTAAATTTTAACCGCCCACCGTCTCGAACATCTCTTAGATTAGATGGGTCATTTAAACTAAAGTACAAAAAATACATTCACTTAAGTATATTATTTAGTTATTACACAAATTTTACTAACTGGACGTTTAAATTCTCCTGATTTACATTTGACCGATACAACTCTAGTTACATTATCAGGTCCAGGATATGTACGGATAATTTGACCCAGAAGCCATTTGGCCGGTGGGATATTATCCTCTTTTAAAATAACAATATCACCCATTTGTGGCTCAGAGCCTTTAGTGTACCACTTATATCTTTGATTTAGATTTACAATATACTCCTTGTACCACCTCTTCCAAAAATCGGATACAATTTTTTGCGTCAAACGCCATCTGTCTAAACCAACAATGTTTGTACTACTATAATCTTCGTCGGTTATATTTATTAACGGTTCACCTATCAAAAAGTGGCCTGGCGTCAAGGGAAGAGGGTCATTTGGATTATCACTTAATAATGAAAGTGGTCTCGAGTTAAGGCACGCCTCGACCTGTGCGAGGACAGTGGATATTTCCTCGTAAGTAAGCGTACTATTTCCAACTACCTTTCTTAGATGTGATTTGGCACAACGAACCGCTGATTCCCACAATCCACCAAAATTTGGTGAGTGAGGCGGGATATAATGCCAAGTTGTTCTTTCTAAAGTGAGCAGCTCAGCTATTTCTTCAGGAACTGACGACTTGCACTTATCAAACATTTCTCTTAATTGTTTGTCGGCACCTACAAAATTTGTCCCGTTATCACTATATACATCTTGACAATAACCTCTTCGTGCAGTAAATCGCCTGAAAGCTGCAATGAATCCTTTTGCAGTCAAGTCAGTAACCGCTTCCAAGTGCACTGCTCGGGTGACCATGCACACAAATACACATATATAGCCCTTATAAGACTTAGCGCCACGTCCAGGAGAAAAACGTATGTGCACCGGGCCACAGTAATCAACACCAGTAGCCTTAAAAGGCTTACTAGGTTTTAATCTAGCTTCTGGAAGCGAACCCATCAATGGTGTACATTTTTTTGTGGTATATCTCAGACATGTAGTACATTCTCTGTAACACTTTTTGATACGGTCTTTGGCTCGTATAATCCAATATTTTGTTCTCAAGAAATTAGCCATAATTTGTGGACCACCATGCATGGTTTGCTCATGAGCGTCTCTAACTATGATCCTGGTAAAGTGGCTTTTAGCAGGAATAATCATGGGATGTTTCGTGTCATAACATGCTTCAGAGTGTTCAATACGCCCACTTACTCTTAATATCCCATTTTGATCTAAAAAGGGGCAAAGAGTTCGTAGATTACTCTTTTTCAGTACATGTCCTCGATTTTGTAATTGTTTTATTTCAGATGAAAATTCGCGCCTTTGTAATTGTTTGATGCATGCGTGTAACGTCTCGTCCATTTCTTTTTGTGTAATAAATTTAGGTAATTTGGGCCGCTCAGTTTTCTCCAATTTATAGTTTAAAATTCTTCTACAGTATGATGTAACTGTTAATAATTTTCTTAAAGATGAAAATTTTTCCCAAATAAACTCGTCATCAACTTTGTTAAAACAGTTAAACATTTTATTCTTTCCTCTTCGTGTGTGTCTTCAATGTCAGTGTTGTTTGTCGGTATAATTATGTTTGCCAACCATTGCGGTCCACGCCACCATAATGTATGCTCTAATAACTCTTTTGGTTGTAACCCACGCGAAGCACAGTCCGCAGGATTTGTCTCTGTAGAGACGTGGTTCCATTGTTGGTATTCCATAATATTCAAAATAGTGGACACTCTATTGCTAATAAAGGTCGCCCATCTACTTGAACCTCCTTTGAGCCAGGCTAAAACTACAGTCGAGTCTGTCCAGCCATATAAATCTTCCTTGGGTATTCCCATAACTTGTGAAACCTCAAAGATGAGCTTAGCTGCCAAAGTGGCTCCACAAAGTTCCAGTCTTGGAATAGAAATTTTCTTTACAATGGGAGCTACTTTAGTCTTTGCAGTTACTAAATGTACATGAACTCTATTTGTTTTATCAATAACTCTTATGTATATACTGCTGCTGCAAAAGCTGACTTCGAAGAGTCCGAAAAAACATGTAATTCTACCTTAGAATCTCGCGACATATTAAACCATCTCGGTATTTTTATATCTTTAAGGTCAGTTAAATTTTTTTTTAAAGTTAACCATTGTTTAAGAAGATCTTGAGGTAGATTTTCATCCCAATGAAGTCCAGATTTCCACAATTTCTGTATTAGTATTTTAGCATTCACAACTACTGGGGCAATCCAACACAACGGGTCATACAATCTTGCAACTTCAGATAGCACTTGTCTTTTAGTCGTGGTAGTTTCGTACTCAGGTAAATTTAGCACATATTCAAAATTATCAGATTTCCTATTCCAGCTCAAACCTAATACTTTAATGACTTCATTTAGTTTCAGAGAATGTTGGCTTTCACCACCGTCTTTTCTTCTTAACTCTTGTAAAAAGTCCTCATCGTTACTGTTCCATTTCTGAAGAGTAAAGCCACCAGCCTTCATTAACTCATTCATCTCGTGATAAACCTGTACAGCATCAGAAATCTCATGTACACATGTCATGACGTCATCTATATATAGGTCTTGTTTCGTTAATTTCGCCGCTATAGGGTACCTCTCTTCTTCTAAATCAGCAAGTCTTTGTAAAACCTTAACAGCTAGGTATGGCGCGCATGCCGTACCAAACGTTAACCTCAGTAATTTGTAATGTTGTATGGGTTCAGACGGATCAAACCTCCACACTATTCTCTGAAAATCTGTATCTTGTTCCGCCACACGGACCATCCTGTACATCTTAACTATATCTGCTACAATACAGATTTTATGAGTTCGCCATCTCATCAAAATGTGTCTTAGATCTTGCTGTAACCGTGGTCCAATAAGAAGCTCATCATTAAGTGATACGTTGTGTGGACTGTATCAATAGGTTTTTTTCTCAGTAAAGGTAACAACGAATGATCGCATGCATCTAATGAGACAATTATTATTAATTAAATTCCTATACCACTGCCACAGTTATATTACAATTTGTCAAATGTTGAAATATTCTTCAGTAGAATAATAGAAACAGCTGTAATTTATTTTAAATTTTTTAACATTGTCAGCAGAAAGCAAATATTGTGATAGGTAATTTATTATTAGATCCTATAAGAACGTTCCTATTGGTCTAGTGATTAGTGAGTCTATAGAGCTACTACTACGCCAGAGGCCGTGTATTCGATCCCGACCCAGGACAAATCTTTCTCAATCTGTGTCGGTGCGGGTGTACTTTATTTATTTTAGACGATATCCAATAGCTGTTAGATCTTCTTAAATCTACCTCTAAAATGTTTAAAATAAATTTCTGCTAAAGTAATAAAATCTCAATTTACCGTTTTTAAAGGTGCCACAACATTCAATAATGACATAGATGAGTAACACAGTTAAAAAAATTGCTCACTACAGGCTAGCAAGTATCCTGCAGTCAGTATTAATATTGATTATACAATGCGTAGAATAAACACAGAGGCGACAATTGACGATGACCTTACTACATTCTGACAATGTAGAAGTCTCATAGGGAGGAAGTAGGGATCAAAAACATTCATGGAGCCATAGGGCTATGGCTCTACAAAATGATATTACGCCCCATGATTACGGTGCCACTAAATGGTGCCCCAGAATACAGCTGGTCAAAGCAAGAAAATACTTCAAAGCCTCCATCGACTAGTACAAGGTAGCTATCTACCTCAGTAAGCAAGAGATTGAGTTTCGCCTCTGCCCTAGTACCTTACTTAATCTCATGACGACCTAGTAATTCGGCACGAGGTAGCAGCAGTAGCCGTACGACTTGGTAAAGCTGTTCTGGTCTATGGAATCAGAACAAACAGAGAAAATACGTGTTGCATAGACGACAAAATGAAGATGCTCACGTTGACACACAGATGTGTTATACCCAAAAACTTTGGTATTTCCTAAAAACTTCTCCTGTCAATTAATCCTCTTGCCCTGCAGTGAGACGTGGCGGCACTATGGGTCCTTTACCGCATTTAACACGGGGAGTGTTCAGATGACTTGTTCGAGCTTATACCGGACGCCACATTCCGCCACAGACCCTCTCACCGAAAATGGAAATTTCATCCTCATCACCTGGATGAATGGTCATCCACCACCGTGCGTTTCACAACAAACTTTTTGCCCCGCACTACCGCTCAGTGGAATCAATTAACTGCGGAGGAACTTCCAATCCGGTACGACATGGCAACCTTCAAGGAGCGAGCCTATTCTTTTCTTGAAGGCCGGCAACGTACTTGCGGCTCCTCTAGTGTTGTGTGCCAGTGTCCATGGGTGGCGGTGATCATTTACCATCAGATGCTCGTTTGCTATTGTATTTTATAAAAATAATCCGCTGTTTGTAGCCAGAATAGTGTCGATACCAAATTGATTTATCAAAAACTACAATCACTTCGTCGAACACCGTTGGCAGACTGCAATATTTATTTAAAACCCATGTAAAAAATACGACGATAAATATATGTATTAAAAGCCATTTATTTTTATACAGAATTCTGCACTGTAAAATTGTAGTCTCATGAGGTTCATTCGAACTTACGTTGCACACGCACGACTTTGACGAAACTCCATCCATTAGATACCTAGGTACAGAAAAGAATGATACACAATGGCGAGCGCCAAGGCACGATGGCAGCAACTATAGGGTTAACCAAATAATAGTGTCTGAGACTCGTACTTATCAGTAGATTAAATTTATAGTGATTTACTTTGAGGACCTAATTAATTATGATTTTCTTAGCTAGTACCTAAGCACATCCTTTTATTTTTTTATTTTATTTGGGAAAATTACAGTGTCAATTATCTAAGGTAGTCTAAAATAAGGATAACTTAGGACTATTTAACATTTTCCACATATTAAAGACTATATAACTTGGTATGCACAAAATTATACAATTACAAAATTATTATAAAAGAAAGAGAGAAGATCGTTAAGAGAAATTGATAATATGTTTGTTTAGAATTTAGAATTAGCACCAAACCAGTTCTTGCAAATAATAGATTTAAGTTTTTGAGGCGTAGTGTTAATTAGATCAAAATCCGGAAAATCGTCCAGGTGGTTACTATAATTAGCAGATCTACTGAAAAAAGGATATTGTCTATAATTTGTAGAACTGAAAGGAGTTTGCAAAGTAATAGGATTTCTAACGGATCTGGTTGAAACTTTAATATGAATCTTATAAAGAAGATGAGGAGACTATACGACTATGTGCTATTTAGTTAATAAAATAATGTCTGCTATTCTGCGTCTTTCAGAAAGATATGATAAGAGTATATGATTCATAATTCATACTCGATTCATAATTGTTATCATATTTTTTACATTTAAATTGCAGAAATATCATGAAGTTTCTTTGGATTGACTCTAGTCTATTGATGTAAATATTGTACTGAGGGTTCCAAAGGAGACGGATACGGTTTCATACAATATTGGCCCCGGATGTAAAAAGATAAAAGTGGTGTCATTAATGGGTCTATAAATTATCAGCCAATCACTAAAAATTCCATGGATTTTTTCAATCTGTTATAAAAGATTTAGCACTTAATAGAGAGGTTATGTACCAACCTATACTAAACAGCTGATTTTTAAGGGCGATTGCTATTTGATAGTTATCCGTGTCCAGTATGTTAGCAAAAGTCGTACACGTTAAGCAAAATCAGAAGTCCTTAGAGAGAAAGCAGTTGTCGAGGGATATATAAACAAAACAATAAAAAATACTCAAATCACACTCGCACTAAACGATACGAGAAACGAGTGATCGATCATAGATTATGTGAGATTCAAAATCTGTAACCAGTCACTGTCAGCATAGATTAATATAGTTGCCAATAACTAATAAATCGATTTGAACGATAACCGATATTATATTTTTTATTTATTTTGTTTTATTTTATTTTTTACTATTGACATTATGTTAATGTATTTAATAATTATTATGATTAAATCGATTATCTGGTGTCTGGTGCAAGAGTTTTTATATTACACTAGCTGGTACCCGCGACTTCGTTCGCGACAGTTTAAAATGACGACCAATGTAACTACTTATACTACTATGCGTTTAACTTCAAAAATGTCACATTTTTCATATAAACTTATATCCCCTCTACGCCTTTAGGGGTGAAATTCCTAAAAATCCTGAAACATATATTTTTATTTGTAACTCGAAGACCAATTACCAATTTTTATGGCTTTAACTTCATAAACGGCAAAGTTTCATACTAACTTTGCACCCCCGTTTTACCCCTTTAGGGGTTGAATTTCGAAAAAACCTTCCTTATTCCTTGTCCACATTATAAAGAAAACATCTGTGCAAAATTTCAGCTTTCTAGGTCCAAGGGTTTGGGCTGGGCGTTGATGAGTCAGTCAATCAGTCAGGACTTCTCTTTTTATTTATATAGATTATTTGAACTCATTAACGTTAATCGATTATAGTAATCAACAACCAATTTAATTCGTGACTTCAACTTATTTTGAGATTTCTCGTTTTCCAGATTTTAATTGGGTCAATTTTTTACAGTTTGAAATAGAAAAATATAACAATTTTTTTAAACCATTTCTCAACTTATTACAGTCAGGCCCAGAAATCCCCGTCTCCATTGAGAACAATACTCGAGGATGCTACGCACGTATGAACAGTAAAGAATTTTTAGTACTTTGATACTACTAAATTGAGAGCTGGACCTTTTGATAAATCCCATGGGCTTGTTGGCCCTCCCAACTAGATTCAATGTGTCAATGTCAACTATAGTCAATGTGTTTTTCGTATGTAAGTTTATTATCATGAATCACTCCTAAATCACGTACCTCTTTAACATTATTTAGGTCTTAACCTTTAAGTTTGTATTTAAATTCAATTAGATTTAGCTTACGGGAGAAAGTTATTGAGTGACATTTAGCAACATTAAGATCTAATTTGTTATTTACACAATAATTTTCAAATGTCTGAAGATCCTGCTGTAAAAGATGGCAATCTGAGATATTATGAATGTGCTTAAAAATGTTCATGTCATCGGCATATAAAAGAAATTTAGAGTGTTTGAAACAGGAGGTTATGTCATTTACAAAGAGGTCAAACAACACCCCAGTTGTTTGACCTCTTTGTAAATGACATAACCTAACCTAACCTAACAGGGAACCTTGGGGCACACCAGACGGAATGTATTTCCATGGCGAAGAGTAGCCATTTATAGCAACCGCTTGAGATCTATTCTCGATGTAGGAAGTGAACCACCTGTACAGGTTACCATGAATTCCGCCAGCAAAAAGCTTGTCAACTAGTAAAGAGTGATCAATTCGATCAAACGCCTTGCCATAGTCGGTAAAAATGGCGTCTATTTGTCCTCCAGCATCCATACTGTCAGTAGTGAAGTCGATAAATGTTAATAGATTGGTGGTTGTTGAACGATTTTTATAAGAAACCATGCTGTTCTTGAATTAATGACCTAGAAAATGCATTATATACTTGTGAAAAAACCAATCGTTCGAAGACCTTAGCAAAAATACATAATTTTGAAATTGGCCTGTAGTTTTTAACTTCATTTTTAATACCATTTTTATATAGCGGGGTTACAAAAGCAGACTTCCAAATGCCTGGAACAATGCCTTCACTAATAGAGCGTTTACATAACAGTACAAGCGGTTTCGTCAACACTTCTGAACAATTTTTAATAAATATCGGGGGCAGTTTTTCGGGCCCAGCCCCTTTGGTGATGTCTAATGTCCTAACAAGTGTGCGCACCGTATCAGGAGTAATTTCTATGTCACTAATTGCTTGACTGTGACACGAATTTGCTTGGTGAGGAGGAGGTCGAGTGTTGAGGGGGACGGAGGGAGAAAAAAACATTGATTGAAAGTAGTCCGAAAAAAGTAGGCATATTTCTTCTCCAGTGGTTGCAGTGGCGTCATCGTAAGTCATAAAAGAAGGCAATGTGTTAAGACCATTTTTATTGTATTTGGTAAAAGACCAGAATACTTTCGGATTATTTATAATTAAATCTTCACATTTTCTGAGGTAGGTAGTCATTATAACATTCATTTTCTAACAATTTAGCTCTCTTGCGGAGTAAAGAAAAGGTTTCATAGTCTGTTTTATTTTAATATGAATGATATTTTTGGAGATATTTAAACTTTTCTTTAAGAACTTTCCTTAGAGAAGAGTTAAACCAGGGCGGAAACTTGAATGGTTTAAGCAATTTACTAGGCACATATATATTTATGACTTATTGACCTACAGCATCTTCTAGAGCAGTGTTTTTCAACCTCTTTCAAGACACGGCCTCTTTAGTATGAATAAAAATTTCGCGACCCCTAACCGTTGCTTTTTATTCATATATTTTATTTTGTGACAAATATAGCCGCCCCTATAGAAACTTCGCGACCCCCCTAAACAGGCTGCGCGACCCCCAGGGGGTCGCGACCCACACGTTGAAAAACACTGCTCTAGAGTCTAGAGGTACGTTAAGCAGGCAATCTTCCCAGTCAATTTCATTTAGTGCTAAATTGATTCTATTGTAGTCACTTGATTCAAAAAAATACTTTTCTCTACTTTGAACTGGTAAGGGTTCGAAATTTATTAATTTTAAAGTTATGTTTAAGGATTTGTGGTGTTGATCTTCTGGAACTAGTGGGTAATTACATGCAGACACTGATAAGTCAGAATTACAAAACGCTAAGCCTAATAACCTGTTGTAGGTATTACGACAAAAATTTAATTGTGTTAAGTTGCACTCGGTCAATGTATCAAAAAAGTAAGCCTGAGTTTGTAGTGTTGTAGTCGAGCATCGCAGTCAAAAGCCCACTAGACGCGACTCAGGTTGAAGTCCCCCATGATAACAAATACGTCGTTCGGACTGAAAATAAAAAAACTTGTGTGTACTTATGAACACGCGTTAGAAGTTATACTTCTTAATATACAACTTGAACATAGTTATCAATTTTCATACCACCTAGAACTAACGTCATGCTGTTATTTTTACGATGCGCGCGCACACCGACACCAAAAAATTTAACAGCATGAAGTCAGTTCTAGGTGGTATGAGAGTGAATTTTTAAGATGCGCGCGCATCGTGCGCACGCATCGTAAAAATTCACTCTCATACATTTTCATACCACCTAGAACTAACTTCATGCTGTTATTTTTACGATGCGCGCGCACGATGCGCGCGCATCGTAAAAATTCACTCTCATGCCACCTAGAACTAACTTCATGCTGTTAAATTTTTTGGTGTCGGTGTGCGCGCGCATCGTAAAAATTCACTCTCATCATTTTTCTCAATCGCGCCAAAAGAAGTATAACTTCAAAAATAGAACAAGTAAAAAACTTATTAAAAAATACTTCATCAGTGATAAGTACCTGGAAGGCGATGCATGTCGGGACCACTCACTATAATCGTGACACCTTCCTTAGCGCTACTTCATGCTGCTTCGGGACTACAATATAATCTTTAAATGTAAGATTTCAGTAGACCTAATATTTGTACGCTGTATTATGTAATTTATTTGAAATAAACAGTTTAAATTTTTTAAAAAAATTTAAAGACACGAGTTTATTATATGTTTAAAAAATGAAATTACAAAATAATATATAAATATATTATGAAATTACTAAATTGCGTATTGATATTTTGATTGATATAATTTATGTAATAATAAACTTAAAAGGCTGCTTAAACACGATTTAGTATTTTTATAATTTTTGTATATTTGTCTTAGACAATGACAATTTTAGTTTATCAAAATATGGCATAAAGTTCTTGTGAGACGCCGACAATGAGAAATATGTATTAACATAATAATCAAAGATGTAATAATAACACCAACCCCTTGTTCTGTTTGACTCATGAAACAAATTATTCGTGAATGTATCCGAAATTTTTATAAAACTTGTTTTTCTAACACATGACATTGACAAATGACGTCATGTTATGTTTAATCTTGATAAATTAGTGATCTTTTGTGTAAAAATATCAGTAAAATTTCGGTGTAGACGCTAATTTATTGACACATCCTATTGATTAATTCAGCTTCTACGACAGTCATAGAACCTTTAATTACTCAAATCAGACAAAGATCGCAATGGCGAGTAATCAAGGGGCAGGCGCACCTACAGCACCCGAAGATCTTCCACCGCCGTATGCAGCCGTAGTGGGTAATCCTCAATACGGCTTTGTAGCCCCTGGAGGGGAATCGTTCACTCCAGTGGTGGCGCCGTATCCGCAGCCCAAACAGTTCACTGCGCCCGGAGTTTACCCACACCCGAGCATCACAGTGACGAGTGCCCAGCCGATGATCGGTGACAGTATCCCACCACCTCCGCCAGGTGTGCCCATCGGCATCGTTGTGCCGCCCGCCGTGGGCACAGAGCCCACTACTATTAATTGCTTCAACTGTGGTAAGATGGTAACAACAAGAGTTACTTACTCTACGGCCTGGCATACTCACTTGGTAGCTGGATCAGTTTGCGTTATAACTATGTAAGTACTATTAATAATTATCCTTATTTACTTAATGGATCTTAATTTTTGGAGTTAGTAGTGTAAACAGTTTGGTCCGTGAAACAGTGAAAGAATCCTAGGCAAACTGTTAATATCATATTATTTTTATTATCAACTGTATTGGCGCCCTAGTTAGCATATTTAAACACAATAAATGCCTAAGAGCACATTTATTTTCCACTTTCTTGTTACAATATGATGACTGGGTGTCTCTCAATGACTAGCTTTCAAGGTCAAATGGTAGTTACAGTTGTAGGTTGTTTATAAGTATCACTGAGAATATTGCCTATTTTTTTTTTATTATAAAGCAAAGGTAATGATTAACTTTGTGGTGTTAATTCTTCACATGTGAAGTGAATATTGATTACTATGTGCTGTGGATACTCTGGTGTCAGAGTTGTTCAAGCCACCCAGTAGGCCTCTGGCATGTCTTATCAACTGTTGTTTATTGACTACACAGCTTGGACCAAAATGCTTACTATGCCCACCCTCCAAATCATGGTGATGCTCAGAATTACACCCCTTATTATTATATGTATTTTATTATGCTCTGGTTGGTGAGAGCACCTGCTAATTATAAAATTGAAATTTTCTGCCTAATTATCAATATTATATGGTTGAAAGTCTCTATTTTTATGTATTTATTCATTATAACACTGTTGACCAATCTCACTTGTTTTATTATATAATTGAGATTCTACAAACAAAATTTTGGGCAAACTTACAAAAAAAAACCTTACCTTAATAAATTATTTGATCCAAATCATTAGTGTAATTTTAGAGATTCATGAAATAAATTTATATACAGTTTTGGAGTGTTTGTTTGTAAAGTAATCCATTCATAACTTTATTATTGGCCACTTTTATTTTTGGGTGGCCCTCGAAAAGCTGCTGGTCAGGTATTTATTCATTTTGAATTGACCAGTAGGGTTCTTTGGTGGTCCTACACTTTCCCTAAGATATATTATGATAGGGCAACAATAATCCTTCAAATATTGTATGTATATTTGAAGGTCAATTGTTGCCTCTCTTTATTATTTATGGAAAAAGAAAGTACAAAGTTATAGGGTTTATTTTTAATTATCTGTTACCTGATGTTTTGATGCCAAATTATCAAATGTTACAGTTTTGTTTTTAGTGAAATATAACATAACAATTTATTTTTGCAGGGTTTGTTCTCTTTGCTGCCTGGGACTTGTCCCCTACTGCTTCGACACATTCAAGGATGCCGAACACTATTGCCCCAATTGCAATACTTTTATTGGTAAAAGTAACAAGTGCTAAGCAATTAATCACTAATGCCATTGTCACAATATATGGTGAAACATCCTTAAAATTTAAACATGGAAAATGTTATGTAAATTATATTATAATGAAAACTTTCAGAGCCATTGGTGTCATTATGTTCTGAAAATAGATAGTATGGTCCTGAAGGTGTTAAATGTAATAGGATTAAGCAATGTTGGTGCCATCTAAGGCTGAAATAACTGTAACCAAATTTTCTTACTACTTGTGAATCACAGGCATATTAGTTTAATATCTAAAGTAGTTTGATGACTCACAATGCAACACTTGCTTATCTAAGCATATATTCTCAATTAAGATTGAGTTGCATAATGATTTCCACAATTTCACTTCATGCTTTATCTTATATTCTGAAGTTGTGTATAATGAGCAATATATTTTCATACACTATAAATTCCTGTCAAATTAATGTTATGTGAATTGATAAGCAAGCAAACCAAAGCACCATTTTCAAAGAATTGTGAAAGGTTGCATTGATGTAAAATGGCCTCTATTTGTATATTTATTATTTTATAATACATATAAATCAAATGTACCACTGACATTAAATTTTTTGTTATTAGTTTTACTATATTGATATTTCTTTAATCAATTGGTAGCATCATGTTAGTATCATTAAAATGTTAAGGTCAATAAATACTAGGATGACATTTATATTTATAATACCACTAAGCTTGAAATACGAAATATCTTTTTGGTAATTAGGTAGCTACTGTTGGTTACAGTAATTATTTATCAATATATTTATCCAAACCTTTTAAACATACTTTACATACCATAGTTTAAAATTAAAGTGAATTTTCATGCAGGTAGATGTAAATGCATTCCATCCATATAGCATTATATTTTTAAGAATTTGTATTATTTTTTCCTGAGAGCTGTCGTAATTTAATGTATTATTTATTCGTAATATAGCAATCTTATTGAATTCCCTTTTGTTCAGATTCATTATCTTAATTTCAGAAAATAAATGTAATGTAACCACACTTTAAGGTTCTGGTGGTAGTAACATTTCTCATACTAAATAAATCAAAACATTTAATTCATTTTAATTTTGTTTTTTTAATCAGACCATCTCTTTATAGTTCTGGATAGGAAATCGTTTTACAGTACTCATTTTTTTAAATCAGTTATATGCAGAAATGCACCTCACCAAACCCTTAAATAATAATAATGTTATACCTTGTATAGTTTCCAAAAAAATTATAAATGTATCTTATGAAATTTAAGGAAATATAGCAGCTATTTGTGACAGGTTTCAGATGTAAAGCTAGTGACTGAAATTAGACTGAATACTATTGTTTTAACTCTTGGAAATGTAAAATAATATTTATTTTGTTTTTACTAGGCAATATGTATTATTGTTTTTGAGTCTCATCATAACTGGGGTCATATGAGTACTAGCAATATTTAGGAAATTGCGTGGCCTCTACTGGAATTTTTACTCCACTTCATCAACAACTTATCAGTTTGTATTGGATTGTTTAAGATAAAATATTTTTTGAAAGGTCTTAAGCCGATATTGCATGTATTTTAGTTCATATACTTATTTATTTATAAATTAGTAATAAGATGTTTATACCTGCTGTATAATAAAGCATTAAAATATGTAACTTATTCAATAAGAAATGTCAAGGAACAAGAAATAAAATTCAAAGGCCATCATGACAATTTTTATCTCTTAGGAAAGAAACATCACCTCTTTAATCTATTTAAATCTTTTCTAATTTTTCACTTTTGTCTTCCCATTGAATAAACTTTTTTTTTATTTTTTATTAGTTTTTGATTTCACCTTTCTAAGATTTTAAAACTGGAAAGACTTGATAGCTGGATTTATGATATGCCTAACCTGATACTATCCTTTATCCCATGTTTATTGTTTCTGGTGACGGTGTTTCTAGTTCTCGGGTCTTATTTTTTCAACTTTATTCACACGACCATCTGATCTCAAACTAAGTAGAGCTTGTACCGTGGAAACCAGATAACTGGTATATCACATATATACTACTTTACCCAGACCCACGACAAACAGACATGTTTCATGCACACAAATATCTGTGCTGGGTGGGAATCGAACTCGGCGGCGGCGGCGTGAAAGTCAAGTATTTACCAACATTTTCTTGACTTTCGATTCTAATTTAAGAACTCAAACGTTTACCTCCATTAGCCCGAGTGCATAGTTTTTATTCGGGACCGCCGTAAATATAGAAAAAATAAATATATATTAACTAAATGCTACTTCCTACTAGTATTATAAATGCGAAAGATTGTGAGTATGGGTGTATAGATGTTTGTTACTGTTTCACGCAAAAACGACCTAAGGGATTTTGATAAGAACTTTGTAGTAGGTATATAGCTTATACATCTGAAAACCGCGGGGCACAGCTGCTAGTATTTTAATTTTATGGGATTATTCGCAATCCAAAGCGAAAATCCAATCTGAATAATGGGAAATCATATATTAATCGTCCGGCGGGCCTCGAACCAGCACCATCTTCCAATCTGAGGTAGGCGCTCTGCGTTAAGCTACGAACGATAGGTACACACTGGCAGATTAAACTAAAGAAGAACTAAAGAATGTTTTCTAGAATCATAGCCCACTGAGGTGGCGCAGCGGCTAAGACAGTCGCCTCGGCTCTTCATGTCGCGGGTTCGAGTCCCGCGCCGGACAACTATTTGTGTGACCCATAAATAGTTGTTCTGAGTCTGGATGTAATTTTTGTCCGCCTATTATATGTTTGTTAAGTACCCCGCGACAAAGGGATTATATTCCCGAGTGTGGGCGTTGTCTTTAAAAAAAATCTAAGCAATGTTAGTGTGTCATGCGACCGTGAAGTGTGTTTCTTTGTTTGTGGTCGAGCTGATCTAATTATTGGTTAAGTGTTTTTGTCGGTAAGTCTAAAACTTAAATGATATTGAATTCTTAATGTTACTTTTCTGACAATAAAACAATCATATTTTCTGATAACGCAATCGATTTTCAACAATTGTGTATGATTTTATTTTAATTTCACATTAATTACAAAACGACCGTTCGGGGTTCGGGGTTATACCGCTCACCTGAGCGCCATTGCCCTTTAATTACTTATATTTTATTTTTGTAGATATGCCTTGTTGACGGTTTGTCCAAAAGAAAATCAAGATTTTCTGACAGCGTCGCTGATAGCAAAAGAGTCTGAACAAATCACTACCCAGACCCAGGTGTCCAGAATTTTGTAGAGGCAGTAGTCCGATGGTATGGCTATTTTGGAGACATAGGTACATCTCCTTTGGCAGATCAATCAAATGATGACGTCGATAAAACCAATTAGGTATATGACCTTTTCTCTAAGAGCCACTAATAAAGTTCTTAATGCCTCACCTCCCTACACAATAACATCACACAGTTACACGAAACAAAAGGGTGATAATGCTTCATGTTGCCAACTACGTAATGCAAAAGATGTCAAGTACCTTGGAGTAGTAATTGATTCCATAAACATATTGATACGCTGAAAACCAGGTTACGTAAGCTTATATATATCTTTAAAACCTTGAGGCAAGTGGCTGACGATAAATTTAAAAAAATCTGTTTATTAAGCTCTAGTTCAATCACTGCTAACTTACTGCATCTGTGTTTGGGGTGGTGCACCAAAAACTACAATTATTGACTTGGAGAGAGCCCAGAGTCATTCTGAAAGTATCCTCTTTCCTTCCGTATCGTTACCCCACGGAACTTCTATACAAGGAGGCTAAATTAATGACAGTGCGTCAACTCTTTATTTTAAGTATCATCCTAAGACAGCACTCATTACTTTCATTATGATCCGTCCGCCTCACATGGAAAACGTCGGTACAACCCCGTAGATCGTAGGTACAGTAAACTTTTCTACTCAATTCTCGAATCGATTCTTTTGCCACCTAGGTGGTTTTCTATATAACAAAATTAATAGAAAATTACATCTAGCTAAACTTACAAAAAAAGTATGCAAAAAGAAAGTTAAGTACTGCTTTCCTTCATGAACACAATTATGAGGATACTGAGAAATTGCTTGCTATTATGTAGTAACACTGAAGCGAGAGCAATAACTAGCTACCTATTGATATATGAATTCTTACACAGACACACACACTCACATACAAACCAACGTAACTACTAATTCTTACTAAAAATGTTTGATTTTGTATTCTTTTTTACTCTTTACTTTGTTCACTTAACAGGCCTTGAGCCTAATTTAGGCACCAGTCTCCCACAATATTATAATTGTTACCTATAACTAATACACCTTATACAATGTATTCTATAATATTGTGGTGAGAGAATAAAACATTATTAGGTATTATTATTATAGTGTCATCAGAATACTACAGTGCTGCGAGGTTTTTTTTTATAACTGAGGACGACAAACGAGCAAGTGCGTCACCTGATGGTACTTAAGTGATCACCGCCGCCCATGGACACTCGCAACACCAGGGGAGTCCCTGCCGGCCGGGCCTTAAGAATCAGCAAACAAGTGTTGCTGACCCTTCCCCCCCACCCCGATGAGCTCTGGCGACCTTACTCACACGCAGAAACACAACATTATAATTATTAATTATGTCTGTGTAAAGTGGAGGTAATTCCCCAGTCTGCTGTATGTGCCCTACCTAGAACCTTTTTAAATTGTCTATTCCTTAATCATTCTATGCTATAAGCAATTTTGAACCACCCATTGAAACTAGTTTTCAGATAAAGAAACGTTTCGTGTTAGGAGCTATAAACATGGGCTGCAAACTTGTATTTTTGTGTTTGGCGCATTATAATATGTTACCTACTCTGCACAACGCCATTGTAGTTATACTTCCACAGTTAGAGCCCGTGACAACTGGCTGTCGGGAAAGCAGATTTCCCATTTGTCCATGTACCTACAGGCTACATTATCAGAGGTAATGTAATCTAACGTAGGTATATTTTTTAGTTATTGTTGTAATGAATAATTCAATGTCAAACGAAATATGGTATTGTTATGATTTCCAAATAATTGGTAACATTTTTGGTGATTTGTTTACTTAAAAAGGTATGATTTTGCTTTGTATTTAATTTAATATTTATTAAAAGGATAAAATCTGCCTAAAAGAGGTGAATGAGCGGAATGGCCGATGCATTCAGTTCATTCCTTATCAGTATATATTTCAATGCTCCGAGACCGAAGCGACATTCTGCTGCGATATCTACCTACTACCTTTTTTTGCATTTAAATTTATACCTAAACCCAATCTAAGTGGAATCAGGAGATCTAAGTTTTAGTCTGCGACTTGCGACTCAGATGTAGGTTTAAGGAGGCCCTATGTGATTCATAACCGCTCACCTTTTCTGTCTTAGTGTTCCCCTCTTCCTAGCCAAATTTGGTACGATCCTAAAAATGCCGCTTTGGATACTCGTTCTAATAGAGAACTTACGGACCTACTTAGTTCTTGATGATCCTAATATTCTAATAGGTTGTAGAGGGATGTTGCTGGTATACCCCTCGCACCCACTTCCACGGCATATAAATTAACCACAAAGCATTTTCTGGTTTATTAATTTGTTAATTTTTATTTCACTGTATGAAAATCTGGGCTGGTCTACGTTGTCCAAAATGCACTGTAAGTAATAGCATTTTATGTTAATATTCCTGGACGTACCTATTATAAGTACCTAAGGACGCTAGAGCTAATCAGCACGTCTACCATCAGTTCGTGTAGTTTACTTTCTCGATGGAACTTGCAGTTTTTTCCGTACATTGACTAGCAGCGCCCCTAGCGGAAATTTCAACTAACTTAATTTTTTTATACCTACTAAAAAACGTTTCGTCGAGAAAGTAAACTGTACGCAGTCGTGGTAGGTTGGCGTACAGGAAGCGAGAGAGGGTCGGCAACGCGTAACTGATATGCGTTTCATAGGCAATTAGGTTGGCAGAATGCTTGTTTGCCTACTTGGTACTGTAAAATAAACTCGTCTGAAACAGTTATTTCCGAAGGAATAGTACCTAACAATTAACTTAGCACTATCTGCTATTGTGAAACAACCTGTATCTATAATGATAAGATAGCGACATTGAAGATAAGCCTCAGTTATTCCAAATCAATAAGAATATTCATTGTGTTTAGAACAAATATCAGTATAACATAACAATGAGTAGTGATGTGAATAATTCCCAGAGGGAACCTGTCCAGTTTGATATAGAATCTGAGGCTGTAACATACAAACGGGAGGCTCCACCTCCATACTCAGCACATGACTTTCCTGTGACTAATCCACCAGCTTTGCCGCAGACTGTTATAATACAACCACCTCTGAAGGACATACCTATGTACTACACCTGTCCACACTGTGAGGAACGAAACCTCACCAAAGTTGAATATTCTAATACCCGAAAAACACATATGCTGGCTGGTTTTATTTGTGGGTTCACATTGTAAGTATGCTCTATTTTCAAAAACTCAATCATTTAGATTTATAACTAATGTAATCATTAGGTAGGTACAGTTGGGAACTTAAATTGTTGAGCCATGAGAAAAAACAAAATCTATTTAGCAAAAAAAATTGCTTGTTGTTGTAGTATATTGTAAAAAGTAATATTGGCAGTAATTTTGCCATGAGCAATTACAAGAAAAGTATTAACCATGCAGTTATTGGGAATTATTTTTAAGAATTAACTCAATGATAACAATTTATTCACTCAAGGAGTAAACAAATGTCAAAACAAACAAATTATTGATCAATACATTGATTGGCACAGACAAAGTTCTATCATGTTCAACAATATTCACCAAGCTTATGTATTCTACCTTTAAAAAATTGATAGATCTTTAGACAAAGACTATTAATTACATGTAATGTATTTTTTTTTCAGGTGGTGTTGCTTATGTTGTTTCATGGCCCTCCCATACATTACGAAAACATTTAAAACAGCTAAGCATTATTGTCCAAACTGTAATTGGTATTTAGGTGCTTTTTCTAGAATTTAAGTATTCACTATTTATATTTTATTAAGTTAAACAAGCAGTATGTGGTACCTATATGCTCATGAGCTGATTTTGTAAAAATCATACTCATAATATTTGAATTCTTGCAATATGGGTACTTTTTAGAAAATACTAGGTTTGTAAATATATCTTTAAATTATAATAAATTAATATCTAAATAAATCACATATTTAATACACATATTATTTATTTTATACACATTTTTAAGGTTAATAATATAATCCTTGCATCAATTTAAGCTACCTAATGTGATTTATCTAAATAAGTGTAGTATTTATAGTGAAATAATATAATACTGAAATAATAGACCAAAAATATAATACCATATTATTGGCAAAGTATCATTCTAGAAGTTATTTTATATAGAAAAGGTGTTCAATAATAACAGCTTTAACAATCATACTTTAAGGTTGATATTAGACTATAATGTTAATGAACCATTCAATAACATTTACTACACCCAAATAGGTAGTAAATGTTATTGCAAGCCCCAAATGATATGACAGGTGATTCTCTGTAGGACCTGCTCAGCTAATGTAGCTCAGCTGTATCTACCTATTTATATTATATTTATATTCCAATAAAATTTAATATTACTTGAATAATTAAATGAAATTGGATTAAAAGTAGTACTTGAACAAATGTCAGGATATATAACAAATAAACAATAACTTTTACATAGATTATTTTAATGGATAACTTACATATATGTTGGGCTGAGTAAAACATCTCTATCTCTTCAGTTATACTTGGCTAAGAACAACTTAATTAAAGTCTGGCCACTGAAAGAATGCATACCTGATGGCTGTCAGTTTTTATACATTTAACAATAAATATAATGAAAAATAATAGTTTTCGTAATAATTGCTTTTAAGTAGACCAAATAAAAATTAAACATATTTACTGTTTATTCAATGCTAATGATAAATATATGCATTCAATTAATACATGCCAGGAACACATTCTTTCGGCAACTCATATTATAATGGAATTTCATGAAAACACATATCTATTTTCATCTATACACTAAGGAAATGTATCCCTGTGTGTATGAACATATAATTGACTGACTCAAATTACATCCAGGCTCAGGATAACTATTCATGGGTCACACAAATTGATGTCCTGCGCAGGAATCGAACCGGTTTATCTATGGTTGTTATCCTGACTGTATAAAAAATATTAAAAACAAGTGGAATATTAGTGTTTTATTTCTATGTATCTTTATCTACCCACCCATAAAATCAGATGTAATTTGTGTATGAGATGAGTATGTAATGCATTATGTAGATAATGCATTACATGTAATGCACAAACATCATCAAAATGTCCAATATAATTCAAAGGGTTGTCACAATATGTTAATTGAAATACAATTTTTTTAAGTAATATAGTGTTCTGGCTTAGAAAGTACTTTATTTCAGTCACAAGAAAGTCTCTAATTAAAACTTAGGTAAGAACAACCAACAAAAAATTGCTAACTAACATATGGAACCTGTAACCTAAAACAGTCAGATGCTATCTTCCACTTCCCGTCCACCGCAACTATGACGAACGTTTGCTGGAAAGGTTTCTTTGTGTCGTCGTTCTGATAAATCACATCTCCACAGGCTTGAATAAGATAAGTCAGTTTATTTGAAACCAAATTCTCTGATATCGGTTGAGCGTCCAACGTCTTCAATACATGGTTGCTAGCAGGCAAATCCATGAGGAATTTCTGAATGTTATCACTGCCATTGATGCCATTGCCATTCCAAACCAGCAATCCAGTGTCTAGGTAAAGTTTTGATGACAAGTGGCGATTATTGTCAACTTGTTTGTAAAATACTTTTGTGAACTCTTCAGCTGTTTCACAGGCATTATCGATGTTTTTCACTGCCACCTCAGACATTTTTATTTATTTATTGATTCGATCTATAATATTTATATTATTGTTGTTAATTATAATATAACCTTAAACGTAAACTTTTGTATGTCAAAGAGAATATAACTAATGAATAGGGACATTCCGATACTAGTAAATAAATACGAGTACGTACTCGATACTTTTGATTCGATACCAAGTACTAATAGAATCGAATCAATTTTGCGATACTTACTCGGTGCCGAAACAAAAGTACTTGGTGTCGAATCGAATCAGACCGAATTTATTTAAAATACCCAAACTTCTGAACGCATCAGGCAGAACGAGACAGTGAAAGCTCATCTGCTGCTCCACCCGAATATAATTTTAGGAAACATCATTAGGAGTTAGCACACGGACATAAAAAGAAAAAAAAACTCATCAGGGCGATGAAGTTTCTCTTTATTTATCAAATCCAGTAGATAGATTCCCTTAAAGGCAACCCATTTACAGAATGGGATGATATGAAATTTGTATTTCCTTGTCTGTACAAATATGCACAACAGTATTTAATTGTAGTCGCAACATCGGTTCCAAGCGAGTGCTTATTTTCTAAAGCCGGAGCAACTATGTCACATACAAGGAACAGATTGTCTCCAATATACCTAGAACAGTTACTGTTTTTGGGAAATCTTGATTCAAAGGAGTATTTTGTTTAATACCTATATGTAATAATAAAAGATATTTTTGTTAATTGAATATAAATTAGTCCATTCATTACTTTTAATTTTTGCCCTCACAAAATTATCGTCCTTTATCATTCGATACGTAGTTTCATTAAAAAAAATTAAACGTATTGATATGAGTAAGTATCGATACTTTAGGAGTATTTAAATGAGTAGTATCGAAAAATAATTAAAGTACTAGTAAAGTTTATAAGAGTAGGTATCGATACTTTGATAGTATCGGAACATCCCTACTAATGAATATATAATATACTCTGTGACCATAACCAAAGAGAATAAAACGAACTACCATAAAATGGTGTGTATATATATATTAATCTACTCTTTGGTGTATATACTTGGCGGGGTGAATAGATACAAATCTAATAAAGTTATTTCAAACACTACTGCAGCTACTGGCTGCACCCTAGAATGGCAAAATCTGACAAAAAGGTATTCTTGTCTTGTTTCGTCTTAGTAGGGGTGTACCTGCATGTAGCACTTCGACCCTTCTGGATCATTTGTACTACCTAACCCCTATGAGTTTTTATTCTATCCCTAGAGCCGTGAAGCAGCGGCATATACTTTACAGATTCATCAGTAATTCAGTACGCGTGTTAGGGGTTGATCTTTGTAGTCTCCCTTAAACGACAACATCTGCAACAGTGACTGACGATGAAAAAATACCACAATCATGAACACAGCCTGTTCGATAATACAGTAAACAACACTCTTTGTGTCTTAAGTAAGTAATAAAAACTCTTGAAATGCCCATCAGAAAATAGAAGACCAAGTGTTTATAGCCGTGTGGTTTCCGGCACAGAAAGAATAACAGGAATACCCCATATTATCCCGCGGGTGTCGTTGAAGGTGACTCAGGGATACAAGAGATGTCAGGGATGTCAAGAGAATGTAATCACTATGTGCTCTTAATAATTAGACATAAAGGCTCGAAGGCAAAAATCAGGGCCTCTAATTTTTCAGACAATAATTCTTTTTTGTTTTTGTGACTATAATCTAATAAATAATGTTTTATTAACTTTTGTTGGCATCAACTGATATGAAAAAAAAATAATTTAAGGCGGTTATCGGTAGAAAGCGATTAAAAAAGAACGTAGAAATCGAATAACAAGCATAAATAGTGTGTGTGTGTGTACGCTATTCACACACGGCAGAAGTGAAACTTCAGCTGCTTACAAGAATATGAGACAAATATAGACTATTAGGAGCATTACGAGTTTTTTTTAAGACAACATCTCCCACACTAGTGTAATATAGCCGTGACCCCCGACTTTACAAAGTATAATTGACGGACACTAAGTACATCCAGACTCAAAACAACTATTTATGGGCCACACAAATAGTTGTCCTGTACGGGAATCGAACCTGAGACACGTAGTGGCGAAGCGACTGTCTTAACCGCTGCGTATCTAATACGTGAACTCATTATTTGTACAATACTTTAACATAAATTAACCAAACAATCCCTTTGTGAAGTACCTACATCCATCATAATTAATGTTAATTGTTAAAAGCCACATCAGAGTCCAGTAAAATATAGATCATTTTAAATGACTTACTTACGACTGGGTTTGAGGATTAGCAAATAATTTAGTGTCATCAACAAAAAGCTGAAATTGTAGCTATAAATAGTTTTTAAGATCTGAGACATAATGACAGGACGAAAAGCAATGGGCCCAGTAGTAATCTTGAGGCACGCCCCTAAGTTCTCTTTGAGATAACAATAACACAAGAAATGTGCAACCTGAAAGTTACTTTATCCAAGCTAGTAATCTTCTCTTATGTATTTATAAGACAATTTAAGGGTAGGTACTCTGTCAAATGCCTTCCCGTATTCCAAACAAATAACATCAATTGGCTGTCCATTATTTTCTAATTTAGTGTAATTTAAGCTGTTTAGTACATTTGTAGTAACTGATCGTCTAGGAAGATCCAATTTCCTAGCATTCCATGGATTTACTGTGCGGGAACCTGGTCTATCGCGTGGTAGAGCAGGGGACACTCGATAGACTTGCGACTCAGACGTAAGTTTAAGGGGCACCCTGTGATGTATCAACACTCAGCTTCTCTGTCTTTCAGGGGTTCTTCCTCTTAGCCAAATTTGGTATGATCCTAATAATACCGATTTGAATACTCGTTTTACTACAGAACTTACGGAAGTTTAAAAATCTTGAGTCTTTTAAAAGGTTGTACAGAAATTTTTCTGGTATACCCTTCACACCCACTTCCACGGCATGTGAGTTAATTGTAATACATGTTCGTCTTAAACGCGTGATCTTTAGGGATGTTAGTTACCCACGGTACGGTAAGCTCTATTAGCACATCGATGTTGCTCATCGTGTACAATTTCTTCTTCTTGTTTTAAGTAATGTCATATATGATTGGCTGTTATTTTATCCTTGGTTTTGCATGTAACACTGGACACATTTGTTAGCCTGTAATTGGCAGGGGGTTCTCAGCGCGGAGGTAACCAGTCTCGCCAAGTTGGTCTAAATTGTGCGTCTTTCAGATGTACGAGGAATCGTATTAATTTGTATTAATTAATCAAACCGTGAAACTATTCAGCAGCTGTAATTAGCAGGTATTAATTTATTTTCTGTCGATTAGCATCCTGAGCAATAATTCTCAGGAAATCCTGAGAATTATTGAGAAAATGTCATCAAGTCCTGACACCACTACAACGGGCCCACGGTATTCAATTGTCGCCATTTAGTGTTAGTGAGATTTTTAACTATAATTATTTAATTATGTTAGGATAATTGAAACTAATAAAAGAATTATGAAATATTTTATTTGATGTCTTTCTATTATCATACAAAGTGGCTTACGTATTATACAATTAAATTTTCATTTTATTACTACTATCCTTAGAACAATAACCTGTATAGAATAGCAATTCAGTACGCGTAGCTCTTATAAAATTGAAGCAAACAATGTCTGTATGACAGTGCATTGACCTTGAAGCCGGCAGAGCGGCTCAGCGTTCGGGATCAAATATGGTTATATTTTTGTTCCTTCAAATCGATCGCATGGATTGCACTTCTATAGGTGTATCTATTCTAAGCTACTAACATAGGTATTTCAGAACATTTGACACAGTGATCCACTACACTCGTCGAAACTATTGAAGTGATAAAATAACATAAGGATAACTTTAAACTATAGATCTTATCGTTAACAAGCATTTATTGATTTCATTATTACTAAAAATGAAACAGTCAGTAATTTAAATTTAAATCTTACCCTAAGGCACTGAAAAAATGATTATGCTCTAGATTAAAAAAAGTATTTATAAATAATCATATAATTCTAAAGAGTAAATAACATTCCTTAATATTATTAAGAATATAAAATTGATAATTCGGCAAATTAAAATTAGGGTATACCAAAATTAAGAGTATGGGCGTTATATTCAGATTATTCGCAAGTCACAATTTATCACGTTTCTAGCCATAATTTCATGTAAAACTTTAAATAAATTACAACTAATTTAAGATTATTCCACAGTTAGATGGATCTCTGAAACTCCAAAAGGGTTCGATCTAATTGTGGATTATACCTTAGGTAAATACCATGTTTCGGTCAAATTGATTAATTTATAAATATTAATAATAACTGGTTCCTTTTAATAATGTTCCCTTGAATATCTAAAAAACATATATGATACGTTTAAAATTAGATTTTTCAATTCGGGTGGAATTTAAACTTTTCAGGATTAAGTTACAAGCGTTTTAGGGACAATTATAAATATTAGCTACCTATACATTAGAGTTTCGTGATTAATTTGATTTGTCCGTTCGTTCTGTGGTTGGTCGATCACAGTTCTAACCTATATCATAACCAAGTAAGAAAACATTAGTGTCTGAAATAAGCTCCTCCATTATTATTAATAAAAATAGATAATTAATATTGCACTCCCTTGGTGTTGACAAAAAATTAAACAGTCAATAAATCAGGTATGTTATCATAATTCTTTGAAGCGCAAAAGTGAGATCTCGGATGACAAGAGATCTGAGATGGAAATATTGCGACTTACATATATATGTAAGTCGTAACTCCACCATAACAGTGTCAACAATGAGTAAAAAGGCCTTTAAAGACAAATAGTAGAGACACATCACTTTAGAAATTAATTTGGAGGAGTTTATATTTAATGAATAGATTCATCTGCTGTTGTTCCAAATTCCGGTTTATTATTAATATAACGTCATTATTATTAATAATAATTACGGTCTTAATCAGTTTAACCGTAACAAGTATATAAATTTGGATAGATAAAGGTAGATCTATATTGCTTCATCGCCGCAACGAAGCGATTACATTTCACATCACGATAAATATGTATTGTTATTATGATCAAGCTAATAAATACAACGCTTCCGAATCCGTGATCCAATTTGACACTAATTAATTTATTGTAGTTATACTAATTATAAGAATAACATATCGTCTATACAGTCCAAACAATTATTAATATAAATTTAGGAATCCATTGCCTGTTAAAAAACATTTATTTTTAATTTAACTTTGCTGCAACATCTTTTCCCTGAAAATGGATTTCGAGGACATAAAAAATGGATCGTAAAATCTGTTTTGTATTATTATCAAAAATTTGCACTTCTCTGTTTAAGATGTGCATATTTCTTGAATGTGACTTTCCAATATATTATACATTTACAATTTCTTAAAAAACAAGGCGGTGTATATACGTGAACGCAATTTGGAAAGATTCATATCATTCAATATTTTAACTATGTATATTAAATCTAATGATGGGGTCGTTTTAAAACTATATAGTTGAAATGGCACGAAAAACCACTACGGTATGCCACTACCCAGCGCTACCACTTGAGCTCACGTCAAATCATTTGACATTTGTTGACAAATGCCACATACAGTCCTAAGTGATATATTTTCAGGAACAGCGACCCAATTGCTTAAAATGTCTCCCGATCGTCGCTATCAAAACGCTCTGCAACATTTTTGAACTTTTCTATAAAAAAGATAAAGTTGAAAATGTATATATTGAGTAACTCATAACGTTCTCGTAATAAATACTGCTATGTTGTTATTCTCTCAGTATTTGACATTTACTACTTGTTATTGATATTGACGACCACGAAAGGTAGCACCGAATTACTTAACCTTACTCCTTAGTGAACAGACATGTTTGTTATCATAATCCAGGAGGTTATTATGAGAACCGTACAACGGTGACCGCATGGTCCCTACTTATTTTTATCATTAAACTTAATATTGGCAAATAAGTGATAAGCGCCACGTAGCGACAGATCACGGCGATTTTTCATGGCATTGCAAGGATTTATGTGTTGATCTTGCAAAATACAATTTTAAAAACTTGAACATCGACATCACATTAGCACTTTGACTGGACGATTACTGCGATTTCATGCTGCCATATTTTATTAGTTTATTTGTACATTTGAACATCAATTTGCGAGCCCCTTAATTATAAAATGATCAATATCGATTACAATGCGTGGGAGCGGCGCGGCTGCGCGAGCGCCACGGAGGAATGACACGTCGATGCTACGTCGCACAAGCTTGCCTATGTTATTTTTCTTCTAACCCCATCTGAAATTTTCAAACAGTGTTGTGAAATATACCACTTAATGTATGGAATAAAATTATTGAGACTTTTGTTCGGACCAATAACTGCTTCGTGGTTAGGTTAAGTACACTTAACCTTCTTCTTTGACCTGATTGCGTAATAGATGTGTGACCTCATGATATATAACTACTAGATTATTCATTCCCGCGCCAAAGCGTAGCCACTCCACATATTTATTACAAAATATATTTTAAAATACTTGATATTAAATATTCTATGGTAAGCAACACCAACCCGTCGTCTCATTTTATATGTTTGGCTTTGTTTAATCTTAGCAGCGGTATTGTCCTTGCGACCGGTGATGTAAGTAATATGTTTACTTTAAATGTTTCAAGGCTACGTCGTCACTGTTAACTGGTGCCTACACTTTTTACGACACGCCATAATGAGCTTTGCTTCTCTATTTGTTTAACTCAATGTGTGACATAGTGCAAAACTGACAAAACGTTGGTCCGAAACATTGAAATTTCGTTTCAAAGTTGCCTACCAACCTCACCGACAAACCAACCAGGCAACATTTCGAAAAAAGTGTGTGCAATGTTGTGTCCTAAGGGGTTTTCTGGTGCCAACATCCTGAGCGCCACGCGCCGTCTAGTACCAGGTAATAGGACTTCATCGACGTTGTAACTACAACCACCATATCTCATCGAAAAGAGAAAGCACAAATCTACTAAACTACTAGCAGTATCGTGTGAATATGGGAACCATTGACAATTAACTTTAAGAGAGGTAGGGCACAGCGTTCTTTCGCTCGAAGAGCAGCCCGACTGGGGAAGTACCTCCACCTTACAGAAGACATTCCTTAATAATAACATAAATAATTTAATGTTGTGTTAGTTGAGTGTGAGTAAGGTCGCCAGAGCTCATCGGGGTGGGGGGGAAGGGTCAGCAACAATTGTTTGCTGACTCTTAAAGACCGGCAACGCACCCGCGACTCCTCTGGTGTTAAGAGTGTCAATGGGCGGCGGTGATCACTTACCATCAGGTGAGCCACTTGCTCGTTTGTCGACCTCTGACATAAAAAAAAATAACTAGCGATGATTGGCCCTGAGTATAAGCAAGCCGACGGCGGGCGGTAACCAGAGTCCAGAACGATAAAGATAGGATACCAAAGGAAAGCGAGTTGATAGTAGTAGTTTCTATAATTATTCGCCACTTGTATGCAATGCGTGATTTAAACAAGTAGAAAATAATAAACGGGCCTGTTGGCGTGGTTGGCAAATGCTTTCTTTTCACGCCAGAGCTCGTGGGTTCGATTCCCAAGCAGGACAGATATTTGTGTGCATGAACATGTCTGTTTGTCCTGGGTCTGGGTGTAATATCTACATATATAAGTATATATTTACAAAAGAAATGTAGTATATCAGTTATCTGGTTTCCATAGTACAAGCTCTGTTTAGTTTGGGATCAGATGGCAGTGTGTAAATAATGTTACAGGATATTATTAATTAAACACTGCTTGCGTATGTATTCTATAACTAGCTGTACTCAAACATTATAAATTATAGCCTATGTTTATAGGATATATAAGCTATATTATAACAAAGTTGCATCAAAATCCGTTAGGTATTTTATGCGTAAAAGAGTAACAAACAACGCATATTCACAAACTTTCGCATTTATAATATTAGGATTTGTATTACCCAATCAATAATGTAAATTGATCGGGAAGTACCAAGATCTGTACGCTCCGTTTGATGGCTTATAAAACCTATGTTATATACCCTATTCAAAACAAATAAATATATTCTTGTCCCTTTATATTATTTACCTGTAAAGGTCCATTGCACACCTCTATGTTGTGTTTGTCGGAAAACCCATCCATGAGCCTTTCCTGTAAAACAAAACAAATAATTGTAACATGAGGAAGGTCGCATGACCTAGCTAACTTGATTCGTACTCGTTAACAATTTGGTAAATTGTACGTATGTACAGACGCCAGCACATCCAGCTACCTCAATCTGTCAAATTTATTTTATAGAAACTTTATCACATAAGGTTTAAGGTTCACTTTCAATTGGGGAAAAGAAAATGGCCGAATCCGTATCGCATACTTCCTTTGTTGTTCAGCTATATAATTTGTACCACTTGTTAAGACAACTAAGGTATTGATTTTAATGTAAGTATAATATTTTTAGAACTTGGGATTAATTAATTAAATCAAAAAGAATATTTCAATTATTTTCAATAAATAAACGTAATAAAATCGTAAACTAAACGCAGTTACGTTTACAGAAATTTCCATGTGTAAAATAATATAAATGTCGAAATTATAATAAATTATTTATAAATGGGAACAACATTACATATGAATCATATAATTATAGACGTATTTATTATATCTAAGTGAGCACAGTAGTTGCGTTATATCAAAATATTTAATGATTTTTAATAGTAACGATTTTCGTCGTCAATATTTTTTTTGTTCATGGCAATTATTTATTGACAGGCAAAGACAATCTGTCAGGTATTTATTTCTGTTGTTTTGATACATGTCATCAATTTGGCAAATTATCTTGCAGATATTAAGTGAGTTCAGCATCAGTTCCTCCGTGTTATAATATATATCTGTTGACAGTGGATTCACGAAAGGACGCTTTATCATTTAATTAAAATGACGAGTTTGCAATGTGTCAATTGCAAGCATTATTCGAAGAGAGTGAAGTTCTCAATAAACCCAATGTTTCTTTGTGATATGTGATAATTATTGTCTGGTACTTATGTGAAGATATTCTTAGATGAAGTAATACTAAGGATAAATTAATAATAATATCAATAAAATTATTGTAACAAAAAACAAAGAATCTATTGTTTTATTTACCTCCACTCAAAACCTCTTATATAACCCCTCGCAACCTCACACAAATGTACACTGGGTTATGAACTACCTATGTAATTAATGGAAATAAAGAACTTTTCATTATCTCAACAAATAATAGTTTTTTGCATCTTCTCAACCTAACTCGCGACCCGGTTAGGGTTTTCGGGGTAGGTTCGGAATAAATCCATGTAAAACACTATAAATAGAGCTACAACATCTACTTTATCACCATAACAATGTTTATGTAAATATAATATGTAACAATCTTCATTGGTACACTAGTTAACACTAGCATTTCATTGCCACATCAGTAGACACACTTTGATATTAACAGTATCTTTATTACTTAGGCAGTAAGAGTGGTTTTCGAACTGCAATGTTTCCACGGTAATGGGGTTGACCCACAGATTACCAAACATAACCTTAAAATAAAACTAGCTATAAATTTTATATCCCAAGTTCTAAAAATCTAAGAAATTAAAAATGCCTTTTCTATCACATTAACCACCAATTAAAACATAAAATATCTCGTAACACGAAATTTTACTAGCGGTACAAAAGTCCCATACATTCTTGCCGTTTGCCTTTGACAGATTGGGGTAGCTGGATGTGCTGGCGTCTGTACATAGTTTAGTATAGGTATCGTATTTTATTTTTTCACTCCTAAAACTCTGTCTACAACCGATTGCCTTGGAAATGTGGAACTCTGTTTAAATTCTGTGTCTAGCAAAAAAGAGTTACAAAATTGTGTTGGTATGGAAAATACCCATTAGTAGCAAAAAGTTAGGAAGGATGTCACACTTTAAGAGTACTTAAGTCATTCTTGCGGCGTCTTATCTCTCCCCGGTTGCGTTGGACAGCCATAACATTGCATTATAATAGTTACGGAATACAGGACACATGAACATAATCGTGCACTATAAACTATTATTCTGCACAAATGTTGAGACTAGACGATAGCACTTTGTATTCCGGTCCCTTTTTAATAACACCCTTTTCAATCACTGACTCACCCATATACTACGTCTATGTTACGTGTTCTACCTTTCTGCTACCTTTCCTCTATTTTAACAACAAAGTCAAGAATAAATCAAAAACTAGCATACGGCCCGTATGTATTGTAAGCGGCTACCGCAGCTTATGGACACTTACTAGACCACAATTATGAAGAAAATCTTCTTCTCGGATAGTAAACGTAGCATGACTGCAAACGTAGTAAACCCGATACAGCATCACCGATCCGAGCGTGACGGTTACTTAAGTTCACTCTTGAATAAAAATGCGTCTAAAGAAGTCTTCACATTAAATCAACTAACCTCTGCGTGTCGTTCTGCGTCTGCAAATGTGTGATTGTGATTGGAACCTTTCACTTGTTGTAGCTCCGCCTGTAGGGAGTCTATTTTCTTTTGCATCTGTGTAAAGAATAATAATTGATAATAAAGCATTAACATAAATTTAAGTCAACAAAGTACGTTCATAATCCAATATATTTATTAATATGTTGTTATTAAATTTGGCAGACTTTATTCTTACTACTTTCGACGGCAAATAAACTATATTTTAATTAAAAATGACATTAAATCGTAGACAAACAACTATCCAATTCTGACGTATTCTTTTTCGATTGGCATGCGAAATCATCCATAGAACTTGATTAAATTTATCACAAATGCAGTCAATGTAATTGGAATTATTAACTATGTTGTTATAACGATATTATTGAAATTTTTTGGGGTAGCATCATATTTAAAATGATCTTTATGAATACTTGCAAAAGGGGGTAGTTTTCTGTTGACATATTATGTACATAATTTAAAATAAAATACAGTTTATGCCGTCTTCTGCAGGAATGGGATGAAAAATGGATTGTTGCTGTGTCAACGTCTGCTCTAATAAAAATCAAGCAAAGGACGAGTCGGACTTGTGCTCAGAGGGTTTACCGTGCCTTCTTATAGATAAACCTATAGAATGTTTTGGACTCATATGCCATTAAAACTGGACCACATAACTAATAATAGCATTTATTTTGAATGAGAATGGGTCATACAAAAGAACATATAATCAGTTTTAAAATGTATAAATTCAGACTCTTAATATTTTGGCACTCCGCTTCGTCCCTTTTGTCAAATATGAATATATGTTTTAGATTTTCTATTTTATACATGGTGGGTTACATAATACTATAGCTATTCCGAGGCCGATATTCCGTTGTGACAGACATCTGTCTGGCATGCTAACTGGCACCATAAGGGTTCCTTTATCATTATGTTACCGAACCCTACAAAAATTTATCTCACGTCAGATATATTACACATAACAACTAGATAGAGATGGATAAATATCACCATATTAACATAGTAGTGTCATATTGTGCGAGCGAGATATTAACATGCAAGGCATTTTTCATCCTATTCGTTTTTAATTTATTAAATCGGGATCACAAACGAACTCGTCGGCCAACATATACCATCACCGAAAACACAATAACATTGTTCGACAAATAGGATAGGATAAATGACGATATAGATTTAACATATTATAGACATCACGAAGAAGGCGATACAGTAGTAAGGTAGACTAGTATGCGGTGCATATACTTCAGGGCCGCATTAAAGTAAAACTGCTCTTGGCATATGCTACTCTAAACAACTGATTTACCTTGATAGATGATTTTCTGTTCTTTCTGGGCAGTACTGTATAGTTATATAATAAAAAAACCCTTTATTAGATAACAATAAGAAAATAGAGGGAGTCTTTTTTAAACCTTGTGGTACGAGATCCAACGACACTATTTATTTCTATGTAAAACGGGTATATGAGTACGTTACACTCGTTCCAGAGACAATATTGAACCAAAAAATTAAAGAGATGCCAATATATGGCATTAATGTAAGGGTTAATATAAATGTCAAAATATAAATTCTTTGAGAATTTTAACACCAGTTTGCTATTGATTTAATCATAGGTGTTATTGTGACATTAAGTAATTTTTCTACAATTCGTATAATACGAGTTCTTTTCACTGTTTTAGGAAGAACAAATTGATTAAAACATTTCAATAGAAGTACTTGGGGGCATATTTTTGTAATCATATACAGTGTTGTCGTACATAGAATTATTGAAAAAACAGAACTATTATCTCTAGACCACCTGCAACCACGCGTTACAACTATGTTGATGTTGAACTTGAGTGCGCTTTGAGTGCTTAGACTTCCCAGAACAAGATTGGCTACCGCAGCCACCTGAAGGCACCTGAAGGCATGAGTCCAAGGCACACGACTAACCCTCTCCCACTGAACCAAGTACCAGTCCCTGCAGCCGAATCGGCTGGGAATGGAAATGATCACTATGATAATCCAGCTTCCTGCCCCAGAAACTAAATAGGAACACAAAAGCACACATTTGTGCAACACGACGCCACTATGTATGTACCTCTTCTACGATCATGGGCAATGACTTTTCTATGCAGGAGTATGCAAACGCCAGGGGTTCCTACACCAAAATGGTAAAATGCAGTACACATTAAGTAATAAATAATTGTATTTCTAAGCTGCTACGTCTATATTGAGCCTTGTTAACATTTTGTAAAATTACAAGTTTATGTGTTTGTTAATATAGAAGTTTACATGTTTTCATGGTTATATGTTGCCACTGCAATCATTCATTCGTATGGCCAGTAGTAATCTAGACCTAGTGACAAGAGTTATTCAAGCCATCCAGTAGGTCTCTAATGTGGCTTATTGAGTGATGTCTTACGATAGCCACGAAAGAGAAAGCTTAACGTACTCTCCAAAGCACTCTTATTAATTATAACACTTTCCCGATCACTCATATATAGACTGATTAAGCGGCTGGTTGGTTAACCTCGTCACTCGTTTTTGGATTGATGAAGGTAATGAATGCCTCGTCAGACGTCCACATCTTGTGCAGTGCACTTACAATTTCGCGCAACTATGAGAGTGTGAAGAGTACGCAGGTACTTATCAGAAAATACAGAGTGTTGCTTCGCACATGACCCCGTATTTATCACTTTACTTCAGGAGTATTAACAAGTCGATTTTATTTATTAAGTAGCACTTGTAACTTAACAACATGTTAATAGCATCTTACAATTAGCAACGTACTAATTAAGTTTAACAAATTGACATTATATAAAAATAAACATGTTAGGTCGCTACATTCCAATAGTTTGTATAAACACTGACTAGACAAAATATTTACTACACTAGTAAAGCACATTTTAGTGTTTTCCAATAATATTTATGTTCCGTTATTATACTTGTATAAGTTTTATTACTAAAAAGTACGACCAATAGAATTATTTTGAAATTGTATTTAATTAGAGAATTGACAACATTTCATATTTTTAACTGGCATATATTATTGCGTTATGTAAAAGTAAATCCAAAACTAGGGCACCCATATTTTTTCTTTTTGCGAAATTATGATATTTTCATTCATAATTTCAACTTTGAAATTCGATGTATTCTAAAAAGACGTAAGCGGCAAATGACGTCATACATACGGTGGAATAGCCATCGATCTTTGCTTTAATGTAACCCGTCAAAAAAAATTACTGTCTTGTCAAACTCGTTGGCGCCTAAACTTGTTTACGTTTGTTTAAAGTTTTCAATTTCAAATTAAATTAAAATCGTCAATATTAAATTCGTTTCCAGAGTTATTATCCTTATTATGTTTCATTAAATCACCATGAAAGTGTCGAAATTTAAAACCGTGAGTGACAATTGACAATTTGACATGTCTTGTTTGATATTAATGTTTTCAGATTTGAGATTAATGTTTTCGTTTAAAACATTGGAATGCTTAGGCAAAGGAAACTACCTCGTCCGCCGTATAAGTGACGTCATCATACCTTTTTTATATTTTATTTTTTTGCCTCAGAAATGACGAAATAAAAAAATATAAAAAAAATATATTTGAACTCAGGATACAAAAATAAAGAAATGGTATTTTTGTTTTAAGGTGGTGTCAGTTTTGAAATGTTGTCAATTTTAGTGAACTTATTTTGGCGACTTTATCATATATTTGTGAACTAGGTACATGGTCACCAGCAGAGTTGCAAGCAATACTCTAGGATCGTTCGATGTAAGGTAGAAAGTTATCTTTGTGAAAGGACGCGCATAAACGATGTTGTTTCTTATTATGAAATCAAACTATGCGTTCGCTCCATTCACAAATTTTTTTATTCAAGTATTAATAAAAAAATATGTGTTATAAGTCTCACCGCTACATCAAATGTAAAATTACATAAATAACTCACAGCGACCAGTTGAAGCAATGGAAACTTGATGTTATTACGCAGAAGGCTCTTCTAGCTCACTTTTAAAACACAATAAATCGGTGTACTAATTGGGGCCGAGCGCAATAATTAAATAGTTGCCTGCGGGCAAAATTCCCAGCAAGCTGGCGATATTACCCCGTCGTATAGTGAGGTTAATATGTTGTTTTAAGTATGAGCCAGCTCTCTGGTTACCTCATGACTTGATAAGGCGTATTAATAAACTAATTTGTTGGTATTATAATTGTATTGTTCTAGTAATAATATCGTAAGTGCAGTGTATCCAACCTGGCTGACGGTGCGCTGACTGAGCTCGTCCAGCTCGCGCTGCTTGTCAGCCAGCTGTTGCGCCCACCGCTGCTCCTCCAGCGCCACGTTCTGTTGCAGGCGGCTCAGCACTCCCTCCTGCACAGGACATTTAACGTAATATCGAGTTCAACAAGGATACGGTTATCATTTTGACTATCGTTATTTTTAACCCTCGACGCATAAAGAGGAGTATTATGTGCGAGTTTCGCGAGTTTGACGTCTATGTGTGTGTGTGTGCATGTGTGAGTGTGTGTGTGCATGTGTGAGTGTGTGTGTGCATGTGTGAGTGTGTGAGTGTGTGTGCGCGCGTTGTGTGTGTTGTGTCTGACTGTGTGTGTGTGTGTGTGTGGTTGTGTGTGTGTGTGTGTGTGTGTGTGTGGTTTTGTGTGTGTGGTTGTGTGTGTGTGTGTGGTTGTGTGTGTGTGTGTGGTTGTGTGTGTGTGGTTGTGTGTGTGTGTGTGTGTGTGGTTGTGTGTGTGTGTGGTTGTGTGTGATTGTGTGGTTGTGTGTGTGTGTGATTGTGTGTGTGTTTGTGTGTGTGTGTTTGTGTGTGTGTGTGTGTTTGTGTGTGTGTGTTGTGTGTGTGTGTTTGTCTGTGGCTCTCAAACCGATGGAACGATTTCAATGGGGTTTTTTTCATTTGAAAGCTAGTTTCCTTTCCAGTGTTAGAGTATCAGCTCTTTTCCAAAATGATGTAATTATAGTTGAGAGTGGGGGGGAGGAGTTGAACAAGAAATATGTAATTTAATGCGCGATTTCTTCGTTATTTATGAGCCAATTTTTGGTAATTACTTTTTATTCGACAGGGGAATGCTTGAGATGGTTTCAAATGGATTTATAAACTTCGGACTTATGAGAAAAGTTGCATTCGGATGTTTTAAAATTATATAATAATAACAAATCTAAATGGCTTCCACCAGCTATAATTGTGAATATTACGTATTTTACACTACTTGAATAAAAAAAAATTATCAAAATCGGCTCACAACCAGCAGAGAAATAGAGTTACATACACACTAATAAGAAAAATAATCATATCGTTAAATTGATACGCCTTCTTCTTAAAATCGATGATTAATAAAAATTGAGATCTAAATACTTACAGTATCACCAATAATCTTCTTGTACTTTTCGACCAAACTCTGTGATAATTCGTTCTGTGCTTCCAATTCCTTGAGTCGTTCCTCCGCGTTGGACTGTGACGCTACCTCGGCTAACTGCTGCTTGGCTTGATATTGCGCAACCTGCTCAGCTTTGGCTAGTTCTTGCGCGGCCTGTTCAGCCTTGGCTAACTGTTGTTTCGCAAGTTCTTGCGCAGTTTGCTCAGCCTTGGCTAACTGTTGCTTGGCAAGTTCTTGCGCAGCTTGCCCAGCCTTGACTAACTCTTGCCTGGCTTGTTCCGCCTTAGCTAACTCTTGCTTGGCAGCTTGTTCAGCTTTGGCTAGTTCTTGCTTAGCTAGTTCAGCCTTGGCTAATTCTTGCTTAGATTGTTCAGCTTTAGCTAACTCTTGCTTCAAGTTGGTTGCAAAAGCGGTGAGCCAGCTTCGCCCCGCGGTTGTTCCTGGCGCAATCATTGGACACGCCGTCCGGAGAATTTGAGCCATTTCGTTGTACTGCGCTTCTTGAGATTTAGCTATAGCTTCCTGAAAGTATATTATTATGAATGTATTATATTCAAAATCTAACAAATTAATTCAAATATTAATTATATAATGGCATGAAATTCACCCAGTTATCATTCATTTTTGTACTACAAACAGAAACAACATTTCTAGTTAAAGAGATTCATATACAATGTCCAGCGAGATTACTTGGCGAAATCTTATAGTGTACGTTCTGTTAGTTGTAAGTATTACGTGGTGTAGGGAAAATTATTTCATTCAAATAGCGATATTTAATTCGCGGGTCACTTAACGGTTAATGTCCACCAAGTAAGCAAGCGTAAATAAGAGTACATTTATTTGAACTTAAATCTTTAACTGTCTAACTATTTCGAAGGCCCGCGATCTTTAGTTCTTAAGTATAAATTATAAGCGCTTTGGTGTTAACTGTAAGCTTATATTTTTTTTATCAATAAATATATATACTCAGAAGCGTAAAAGAATGGTAATAACTATTGGCTTTTCCATAATATTCTATGCCCCGATGTATTGCCTGGATTACGCATGTCTGTTTTTATAGACGTTTAATGTCAGCCTACGAAGCTACCACTGCTTCTCACCTGAAAACGTGCGACTGCGCTTCTTTCCGCCGAAGTAGAAACCGGGTCTTATTAACAGGCTCGGATAGTTAAAAGTAATAGTTTTTTATTGATTACGCTCACTTACTCGTTTCACTTAACCTGTATTTAACACAACTAAGCTAATTTAAAAAGGACAGGGCACAAATCATCAGCCAGATATAGGCCTCCCTAAAAGTCATTATAACGTTGCCATTTGTTTGCCGATATCACCGCGCTTGGCATGCGAGTTGGTTGGTGACTTTAGGTGGTAGCTAGTACATACGTGACGCTGCTGCCCGACTAACTGGGGCTCTACCGGCTAAGTAGCCGAACATCGATTTCTCAAATCGCGTTCAAATAAATAAAGGTTATAAATGACAATCGATTCCGGACCATTCATGACGACACATGTGGTCATTGATTAAGTCATTTTAACCTTTATTTATTTGAACACCATTTAAGATATCGATGTTCGGCGACTTACCCGGTAGAGCCCCTGGTGTATCCCTTAGTCTTAGTCTTTTACGACACCTACGGAATGGTGTGGAATGGCCCTGTTATACTTTCTGGGCCGGATACCACAGGGCAAACATAGGGCTGTCAAATTACTAGAACTGCATGTCCGTTACCGAAATTAATTGACTGAATGATTGATGTCCTGTCCTTTTCATAAGAACTTGAGAATAAAGAAATGCAATGATGTTGAAATTAGTTATATTGCTTATATTATGCTATCAATTTTTGTGAGCTTGTTAGTAAGGTATGTACTGGGTCAAATCAAATTACCGATTGGAAAATAGTAGTAATACTCAGCATCGCTACTGTATTTTATATATTATTAGTGTATTTCTCATTGATACTAGGATTTCTGCAAAGTTTAACCGATAAATTTATTTTAACCCAGTATTATACACGGAAGCGAAGCCGGCCAAAGATGTTATATATATTGTTCAGTCCACAACAGCTGTGAACTGCTCAGCGCGGACTACAAACTGTACAAAGTAAGCCGCGGCCCAACGAACGCGGCGGGAATAACTTCAAACATATTGACGGCATGGATAGTTAAGTAAAGCAATTTTATTTTACTTCAAACAAATCCTTTAAAAAATATTAAAAATAGGAAGAACATGTAGTGTTAGTTCCAAAACCAGCCAGCCTGTAATAGATATACATGCAGATGGAGCAGTATAAATTAATAAACTACATGCACCATGGCCATAACCGAAACGAGTTTCACGCCGACACGTAGAATTATCAAAGAGTTTTAACTGGTCGAGCGCCCGATAACAATTAAATCGAAAAACACTACATATTGTTCCTATTTTTAATGGTTCTATGTTGTATTTTATTAAGTTAAGGATCTATTAGAAATTGATTCATTATTCTCTAGTATTTGGGCTAACAGCCCGCCACGCCGCGTTAACAAGGCCGCGCACATTTATAGGGCACTTACGTCTTGGGCCGGCAACGCGCCTGCCGATTTCGTCTGGAGAGCCTTTTCGGCAGTCTGTAACGCCTCCATTACTTTCCAGTTTTTAGTTCGTAAATCCTAAGCAGGACGAGTGAAACTTTAGTAAAACGCGTTAAATCTTACAATATAGAAACAGAAAATTATGCACGATTTCTGGGCGATATGTGTTCTCCTCGAAATTGGTTGTTCAGAATCGTTATTAGATGACGCTTGATTGATGATGAATTGTGTTGAAAATGACTAAAGTGACTGAATTAGGCTGACTGTCATTTACGGTCAAATTGGTCAAAAATGGTCATTAACTGTCAAAAATGGTCATTTTCCGTCAATTTGATTTTAGTAATATTTTAGTACCTTTTAAGTTTTTGTCGTTGATAAAAGTCTACAACTTCTTATGACTTATGTGGGTCTCTCCCCTCTCATTCATCTGATTACGTAAGTGGAGATGCATGTGTCGGATGTAGGGTTTTACTAACGATTTTGAACAACCACAAGGAATGAACAATTAATATGTATTGTATGAATTCAAATGTATGCGGGGTTGTTAGTTTTTTACTCAATTAACCCTTAATCAGACACTGGTATAATAATTGCTAACACATTTTAAACTCTTATTCTATTGTAATAAGAGCTACACCAATGAATTATGAACATACTAGCTGTGCCCCGCAGTTTACCCGCGATAAACTTTATAAATTATAGCCTACATGTGATTCGTATATATGAGCTGTATTACTACAAATTTATATCAAAATTCGTTCGGTAGTATTTGTGTAAAAGAGTAACAAATATCCATGCATAGTCACAAACTTTCGCATTTATATTGTTGCTATATGCTATGACCAATTAGGGGTTAAGACCGATAAAAGAAAACATTAAAGTAAGATGATTACGACATTATACGTGCATATCGTCAACCACTTAATCACTTTCATATTGTGATAACAATTCCATTTCTTGTTAATCTAATTTAATCTTATTACTTATATGATAATACTAAGTATAATAATTAAAAAATCTTATCAATGTAATTAAATAGACAGTCACAATGTTTTTTTTCTTAAGGAGATAACACATTTAAAACATTCCATACACAACGAAGCATTACTATCTCTAGTGCGGACTATAGTTGGTACTTTAAGGGATTGGGCATTCTTGGCATAACCTCCAAAAACAGACAGCATAACGCCAAAATTATCGAACAATATTACAACGGCTTCAATATGGACACATTTTAATATTTCAGACATTCGTGTAGGATTAAAGGTAATTCAAAAATTAAGTTTTTTCTAGAGGTTTATCAATTTGTGTCAAATGGAGAGGGAAGTGGAATTTACTTTTCGAAATTCCTTCTGTATTTTTCTGCTACTACTACAAGCTCCAGGTCTTGAAAAAGTCGCAGACTCAAGGTATAATTAAATTAATACTAATATTATAAAGGCGAAACTTTGTGAGTTTGTTACTCCTTCACGTCTAAACGGCTGGACCGATTTTAATAAAATTTGGTATGGAGTTAGCTGACACCCCTGATTAACACATAGGCTATAATTTATAAAGTTTATCGCGGGTAAAACCGCGGGACAAAACTAGTAATTATATAAAAATGCAATAAAATTAACATATTTTTAGTTAGGTTCGACAGCCGTCACTGCACAAAAATATGCATAAAGTAAATTAAAAAATAATCTTATTTAACTTTTATACTGGTCTTGTCAACTTGTCAATTTAATAGAATCTGGAAAGTACACCCATAAACGATATATTTCTGAATATGGAACCTGGTACAATCACGATACGATGCACCATTTTGGAGTCATCATCATCTTGTCCCCATTAATATGCTAGTGGCTATGGTTTTCGTACGTAGTCCAGATGTGGACGATTGTACGTGAACCATTTTGCAGTACGATTTTTGACTTCTGGTAAAAAGTTTGATTATGGTTCCTCCAATAATTAAGTTAGTGATAGTATCTATACCTAATCGATGATCGTTATATGATTATTGATTACGTATCGATACAGATTGTAGCTAGATAATATTTTAGCATATTATTTTATTTGTTTTTCCCCTCTTTTATAATAAGTCAATCTGATGTTTACCTTTAAAGTGACATTAAACCAATTTAGTTAGATATTTATTGGAGATATTCTATGCGATCAATAATTATTTTATTCATTTTGCATATGTAACATACTAAATTAGGCGAATTAAAGTTGTCATATCCTTAACAAAATGTTAGTGACTGGACTAAGAAAATAAAATGGAAAATAAATACTTTGAGACTGTATATACTATTTTGGCCAACTAATTTGATCCAGTATTCTGCAAACCCCTATTACCTGTCTGTCTCAGTGTAAATATACTAAAGCAACACAAACTCCACCACAGACACAATGCATAAGCGTAATTAGATCTACTTACAGACACAACGATAGAATAGAACTTCCATTTCGGTAAGTGAACGAGTGATTACTGTTTTAAACAACATACAACTGATTTTAACTTTCTTTATAACATCTCGTTTGAACAACATTTACATAGAACTATATGGATACTCGTTAGATTTCGCCTAGTGGTTAAATTGTTGGACTGTTGAGTCAGTGGTCACGCCTCCAAACCCAAGGCGCGTACTACTCTTTTTCAAATTAATTCGCGTACTAGAAATTAATTATTTCTGTGAAGGAAAACAGCGTTCGAATTGCCTAAGAATTCTCCAAAACGTTCTTGATGGGATATGAAGTCTGCCAACCCTCACTAGGCCAGGGTGCTGGTCTTGGACACATACCCTCTTGTTAAGTCTTATTGGAAAAGGGGGTCCTGCTACAATATTATATTATATATTTGGAACACAGTTCATATCAAATAAAAAAAGAATAATCAAGCTGCTTCACAAACAACTAAAGAAACTGAGTAACCTTAATTAAAAAAAAGAATTGATAATCTGATTTTAAGGCCAGTTAGAGTCATTTAGAAAGCATCTTCATACGCGCTTATACAACTCTCGCTTGTATTGTTTTGGGTTTGGCGTAGCCTATATTGTCATATTCCTTATTATTAATTTAGCTTTGGTCTCATATAATTTTAAGTATACATGTTGAATAGAAAGGTTGTTTCTTAATTAGTATAATGGCGGGAGGGTCCTGGTGACCGGTAATGCAGGTTTTTTTCTAAACCTAAATCAGGCACCAGTCTCTCACAAAGTTAGCCTATAAAATATAAAAAAAAAAATAAAAAAATTTAGAAAGCATCTTATTCTATCGTTGTTTCTTGATCAGTGCATATATGTTCGCCAGTCACACGAGTAAAGGCAGTGGTATACTCACATTGTTCTTTTCCTGGTACTGAGCGAGTTGTTCCGTGAGGCGTGCCACCTGCTCCTTGTCGCCGCGAGCGTCTTGCTGCGCCGCGCTCAGCTCGTCGCGGAGCCCAGACACTATGCTCTCTACCTTGGCCAGCTCAGCTGCCTGTACCAATTACATACTATTTACAGCTACCATCCATGACGAGTGGATAAAGTTGTACAGTTAGAAATACAAGGATCTTAATATATCAAGGGTAGATAAAGAAATCTTAACACATTAATAAAATAATAAACCAATAAATTATCTCGTTTACACCTTAATATCTATTATAAAAAAATACTTATATATAAATTTATGCAATGAAATAAAATAAAATATATAAATACAGCTATTTATCAATGCGCACTGTATAAAAATAGACGATTACGCACAAACACACACACATACGCATGCACACACACCCACACACGCACGCACACACACACACGCACGCACGCATGCAGACACATACACATTTCATTTCCACATTTTATTCACCCAAAATTTTATGACATCTTAATTGGAATGGTTTTGTGGTTTAATTTTCTCTTTTTTTTATCGAGTATAATGTGAAGAGCGGGGCATCTTAATATAGGTATTTTATTACTTAAAAGAAATGCCCCAACCATTATTATGAACCATGTCGTGAAAATAACCTATTTTAAAGTTTCATTAAAATCCATCTGGTAGTTTTTACGTGAAAGAGTAACAAACATCCATCCATACTTACAAACTTTCGCGTTTATAATATTAGTAGGATTAATATACGAACCTTAACTTGGTCGTTAGCGTTGGAGGGCAGTCCATTCTGCGCGGGCACCGCCTTCAATTGTTTCACTTCCGCTAACTCAGACTCACGCAATGCCAGTTGTTCCCGTAGAGACGCAATCTCGCTCGACAACTAAAACACATTACAAATATTATTAAATAATGGATCTGATACTAACGAAACTTATTATTAACAGCTTCAGAAAAGGAGAAGGTAATCGTTTTCTTGAAGTTAAAACACCTTTAGGCGCGTAGAGCACTTTTTGGTTGATCAAAACCTTTAGTCATCGTCACGTGACACTTCCCATGAGATATATGTATACGGTGTATATATGTGTACTTTTTGGGTGAACAAAAAGCGTTAAACTCGCTTCATCGTCATGTCACGCTTCCCATGAGCTTTATGTATACGGTGTATATATGTGTTCTTTTTGTGTAACTCTTCGCGTCTTCGTTACGTCTCGCTTCTCACAAGCCATATGTATAACTATTATATTGTATATTATTTTGATTAGAAGTGTAAAAAATAGTTTTCACTTCTATCGGCAGTCCCCAAAGACTGCCCCATGTGTTTTTTTATATATTTAAACAAGGTGCGATATAAGTGAACGACTAATTGAACTATACCTAGTTCTTACCATATTAACTTACTATAAGGAAAAGTAATTACATTTAGAGAGAGACAGAGCACAGTACTACATATAATAAAATCGTAGGAAAGTCAAAACTGTACATTGAATATTTTTTTATAAGGATACTTGGGGCGTGGTCTACAATCGATATCGAAGCCAAAAATATAGTTTTTAGAGTTTTGTCAGTTTGAATGTATGCCCGGGGTAAACTCAAAAAGTACTGCATGGATTTACTTCAAATTTTGCATATTACCAAGAGGTCGGGTCTAAATATATGCTACATATTATCACGCTATTACCTACAAGGGAGACACTGTGATTATTTATAAAATTTAACGCGGGTAAAACCGCGGGGCACAGCTAGTATAGTATATAACACAAAGTAATCTAAACTTTATAATTGTAAAAATAAGGTTTTTATTCCTTTGTTTTAATTTTATAAATCATAGCCTATGTGTTAATACAGGGTGTCAGCTACCTCCACATGAAATTTTATCGAAATCGCTCCAGCCGTTTAGACATGAAGAAGTAACAAACATAAACACTCACACAGTCACTAACTTTCGCCTTTAAAATATTAGTAGGATTAAAAATAGTACAATACCTGCTGCTTTACAGTTTCAGATTCCTCACGGATTTTGTCAGCGTCGCTCTCAGCGGCCTGAGCGCGACTCGCTAGCCTTTGAACTTCATTTTGAAGCTCGGTCAAGCCTGTAACAATAGGGTTATGGTGCAATGAAAAGTTATATACTTCACATTTTAATATTATTGTTGTTAATAATAATAAAAATAAAGTCCTCCCGACCGAATTTCAAACTCAAGACACTCTGGAGACTAGCCAATTGCGCAGGACATATTATAGTGCACAAGTGTGTGCGCAAACACAGAGGCACTTTCTATTCCATCACTCTTATGATCTGATGGGACGACTAGCGACACGACCGGAAAGAGGTCAGGTACAGGACCGATACACGTAGAAATTTCTTTTTACGGAAAAATCCCAAAATTACTTTTGCGCCCGACCCGGGATTTGAACCCAGGACCTCATTATCTGCGGGTGAACACGCTACCGCTAGACCAACGAGGCAGTTTGTTCTTACGCGTGGTGTAAATAACTGTAAAACTTTTGACTGGACGACTGCACAGTCGTAACCACGGCGTATTGGACACATTTATTGTAATCTCTTCATAACAGTGGTGATAAAAAGGATATATGTATACCTGAAGGCGTAGTTATTATTTATTAATATGGTAGATATAATGCAAAGGGCCTATGCACACCACGTTTTTTAAACGCGCCATCGACGCGTTGACCCCTACAGAGCAGTTTGGTGTTTGTTTGATTCGATGCAAACGCGCGGTGTATCGCTACAAACGCGCTAATACTACTACATAATATTGACAAGTGTTCAAAAGGCAATGGAATATTTGGCTGAAAAGAGTTGTTTCCTGTTTAGTTGGATGTTGAGGGTGTAGCAAGTTAGATTAAATTTTTATTTTTTTATTTTTTTTTAGGACAACAAACAGTTACACTGAGGGTATATAATAAATAACTTAAATGCTAAAAGTAACTTACAGTGGAGCCAGCCCCGTCGTCCACAAATTATTTTTACTATTTTGTACCTAATGTATATCCTTTACACTGAAGTAGTATGACAGAAGTGAGAATCATTATACTATACTAAATAACACTGTAAATAAAAATATTCATCCAGTTATACAAAATATAAATAGTTAATATACACTTCATATGGAGCAAGTCCTTATGAAGAAAATATTATTTCAGTAATCTCTCTTTTAAAGCTTGACGGTGAACTTGCAAAGAATTCCACATCAGTGAAATTTGTGTTATACAAATTCATGGTCCTTCGTAGTGGACAGCGTTCACCTGCATTAGTTTTACAAGGTTTAGGTGCAAACAAAGAATTTTTCCGAGTGCTTCGTAATGACGTCGAACGATAGGGTATACGGATATATATTTGATTTAACAGCTTATTACAGTCAAATTATGGCAAACGTTATATAAGAGCATAATATCCGAAAACATTCTTCTCAACTCTAGTTTAGGCTAAGAAAACTTCTGTAAAAGATTATCATAGGAGGACTTAGCGCGAAAACACCGGTAGTTCGTAGTACGCAAGAACTTATGTTGTACTGACTCAATCTGATGGTTGTATTTAGCGTAGTAAGGGTTCCAGACACATGCTGCATACTCCAACTACGACCGAATCAAGGATTTATATAGCCGAAGGTAAGAGGAATGGCGCTTGAAAACTTTACAAGTACGCATCACAAAGCCATATAGCCGATAAGCTTTATTTACAATGTGATTTATACTATGACATATACAATAAAAAAGTGTAGATGGACTGAGCAAACAGATTATTTTAGGATTTTTGTACAGTCTTGACCTCTCTTGACTATCTACTGTTATAAAAGTGGAATTAAATAAAAAAAGCTCCGACCAGCCTTTTATGTTAGCAAATCAATCAAGTTATATTTTAACAGATAAGAAACACCTTTTTCAGGCAAATACCTAAAGTGCAGATCAATCGCCTTAAAGATAACCTAGTTCAAGTGACAGGGTTTAATATATACCGTGAAGTTAGTTATTTAAGATAGCTCATAAGTCAGAATATAGCATTAAATATATTCAAATTATCAATATAATATTAAATTGTAATAGAAGAAAATTGTAACCTTTAAATGAATATTTGAGCGGGAATGTTTCCCAGCGAAATTTGAGGGAGTGAGAGAGCTTGGGGTTTCAATTGGTTTGTACAGACGCCAGCACATCAAACTACCCCAATCTGTTAAATTTCCCCAATTGAAAGTGAACCTTATGATTTTGTGATAAAGTTGAAAATCTATAAAATAAATTTGACAGATTGGGGTAGCTTAATATGCTGTCGTCTGTACATAAACATAAAAAGCAACTTTAGGTAAAATTAATAAAGAAACAGATAAACTTCTTCGTCTTGGTTTTGGTTGACAGATTGGTAAGAATCGGTCACTTCCAGTTATGATGGAAATTATCGGAAAGCACCGCCTCCCGATACTATCCATCGTACGGCCACCATGTTAAAAATTGTATTTAGATTGACTGAGTTGCAGCGCGGGCGCTGCAACTCAGTCAATTTAGGCCGCCGCGCGCGCGCCCCTCACCTCGCGCACAGCCGGACTGGGACAGTTTTTATTCGAAACAGCGTGTCTAGTTATACATATAAGTCAATGGTAATAACGGAGATAAATGCGTACCCGCGAGTCGTTCCTGCGCCTGGCGCAGCTCCTGTTGCGCGCGCTGCTCGCTGAGCACGGCGAGCTGCCGCTGCTGTTCCAAGTCGCCGCAGGCGTGGTTCGCCTCCTGGAAACATACAACTGTTTAATAACAAATTTGAATTTTTTGATTAATAGTACTCCTATCAAATCGATATCAAATACTGTTTACGTCGAAGTATTCAGTTTTCAATAATTATTCTTTTTTTTTAGTTGGGACTATTAACCTAAATCAGCATAAAATCGCTTAATATGAGTACAGATACTACAACGCTGGAAATGAACCTAAAGAAGAACACCTTTTTTACTACCATCACGTTGGCGTGGTTGGTAGATACATATCTTTCATGCCACAGGTTGTGGGTTCGATTCCCACCTAGGGGTCTACCGGCTAAGCCGCCGAGCATAGATTTCTTAAATGGCGTTCAAATAAATAAAGGTTAAAGAAGAATTAATCAATTGTTAAATCGATGTTCGGCGACTTAGCCGGTAGAGCCCCAGGACAGATATTTGTGTGTATGAACATGCCTATTTATTTGTCCTAAGTCTGGGTGTAATTATCAATATTAATATGTATTTTCAAAAGAAAAGTAGTGTATCTGTAATCTGGTTTCCATAGTAAAAGCTCTGCTTAGCTTTGGGATTAGATAGCCGTGTGTTTGTATAGTTTGTCTCAAATTTATTTTCCTACCATGTTCCACTGTTATCAGTAGAAAGTTATTAGTTTAATACAATATCAATATATATTACTTATGAGTTTATTGAACAATGAATTGGACAGAATCGTTTTTACAACCACTGAATCACTTTGGGTAAATAGAATAATTAATTATTTTGTTAATAGTTTTTGAAAAGGAAATGCATAAAACAGCAATTGACGCGTGCAACAGATAAAAATAAAGGCAAATGTTAAGCAACAAGGAATACACACACTGATGTCACAGATTTATCAGGAACAAAATACCTTAATTAGACTGCGTAGTTGGCTTATGGGTGCGCAGACAATGAGGTCTTGGATTCAAATCCTTAGTTGGGCCAAAAAAGTGTTATTAGGATTTTTCTGCCAAATAAATAATTAAGTAGCTGCCTAGAAGTTGTTTGCTTAGCTGGACAACAGCAAGCGGGCTCTAGTAGTCTAGTAAAATAAAGGAATTTGGCATACACGCCGAGGACAAATAAGTATTGGTCCTGCACCCGCACGTACTCCGGTCATATGGGCTAGCACTTCTGATCGGATCATTAGAGTAAGATATACAGCATGCACATGTGTTTGCGCACACAATTTTGCACTATAATATATCTGGCCAAGAGTGAGACTGGCCGCATAATTCTAGCAGTAAGACATTACCTGCAGTTGCTGCGCTAACTCTGCGGCGTGTTGCTGCGCGAGCAGTACCGCTTCCCGAGCGGCGCCTGCGTCCATACGAGCCTGGCCCGCCTCCAATGCGTGCGCGTTCAGCTCGGCCTGCAGCGCCGACAGCTGTGCCAGGAGCGCGGCCTCTGACTACAGAAACATCACCGTCATCGACACACTAGTAGAATTACTAGCAAAAGATGTTTGAATAAATGATAATAATAATAATATCTAGGAACAATGTCACACAGATCATCCTAGCCCCAAACTAAGCAAAGCTTGTACTATGGGTACCAGGCGACGATATACATACTTATATAGATGGATAAATACTTAGATACATAGAAAACATCCATGACTCCGAAAAAAAATTTCGTGCTCATCACACAAATATTTGCACTTACCGGGATTCGAACCCAGGACCACCAGCTTCGTAGGCAGGAGCACTACCAACTAGGCTACGGTGACCGTTAAATCTTAGAATGCAAAAATAGCGCTAATAGTTAAATGGCTAAACGATTTTTATTAAGCATAGCCACAGAATACAGATACGATGCCACGTCACCGATATAGCGCCAAAAGGTTCACTCCGACCCATAAATAAATAGTACGTAACCAGCAAGGGTGATTCCCGTAGTCCACATCGACGCCATATCCGTGGATATACTTGATATCGACGGATATGGCGTCAATGGGATATCGGACAGAACTATAATTGGAACCACTGTGATGTGAGTTTTAAGCTATAAGCGTCATTACTAAGTAGGCATTTCACGGAATGAATTGTTTTATATTTAGAAAGTTCATTCCGTCAATAGGCTTAAATAAATGTTTGCCCCTATTGTACGTACAATGTACAGAAGGTTCACTCCGGAAAGACACGTATTTAAATAAATAGCGACTGTCATTACAATACAATAAAGTTATGAGTACATTTAGCTCGTACGGTCGCCGTCAGATTTTTTTTATTTATCTGAAGTGCACGACCTGATTAACATATACCAAATCATTAAGCAAGGGAATTCTAATGTACCTTCACATCTAATAATCTAAGCTCTATGAAGTGCCTGATCTGTCACAAAAGGAGAGGTGTTATACACCTCGAAATGCAGAATTAAAAAAATTGATATTTATGTCTAATTACCTCGGATAACCGCTGAATATGCAACTCCATCTGTACTCGCTGAGCTTCGGCTTCGGCGCTCAATTTTGACTGAAGCTGCAGACCAAAAAAGTTTTATTTTTATCATTTTATTGTAATGACTACTAAATATGGGAATAACAACTATATCTTTTCCTTTTGGCGAGTAAAAAATATATTAAAGTAAAATCTTGTTCTGGATATTTTGGAATATTAATCTCGTAAAGTGACCGATGCGTATGCTTCAAAAGTGCTGAGAATAATTCTATGTCCTATAAAATGCGCGAGCGAGATAGCTACGCGGTGAATTCCAGTCAATTGTAGTATTTGTATGAAGCAAATGTGCACGGAAAAAAAATCAAGAACGATTCTAGCGCGCAATTTAAAAACGCAGTAATGAACACTACATAAACAACGTAAAGAATACGTCGTTCTTTACTGCGTTTATAAATTGCGCGGCAGAATTTACGTTCTTCATTTGTTCTCCGTTCACATTTTAAGCATTAACCCCGCACTATATTTTAATATAGTATTATATTTATAGTATAATATTAATTACACATACATATACGTAAATTATTTTATTTACGTATATGTATGTGTAATAATAATATGATCATTACATATTTTAGTTTTTAGTATACCTTGTTAATTATCTCTTTTCTTTGTATTTTTGTCTATGTACCACACTTATTTGCACCGTCTCCGGCATTTTTACACATTTAATTCCTATCCATCCAAAGGTTGTCTGCAAGAAATCGCTTTATGCGATAAGACCGCCCATTGTACATTATAATTAATGTTTCATTGTTAATGTTCTTCTTTTTTTGTGTACAATAAAGTGTATTTTATTTTATTTATTATATCCATAGTTCCATATCAGCAGTAGCTGTAACACTTAACGTACGAGCAACTTGTCCTGCTGCAGCTGGTGGTTGTCGTCGAGCAGGCGCTGCAGCCGCGTCTGCAGCGTGTGCATCTCGGCGCGCGCCGCCGCCGCGGCCTGGTCAGCGCTGCGAGCGGCCGCCACGCCACGCGCACGCTCCGTGTTCAGCGTAGCCCTAACGAAAATACACCACTTATACCAAATAGTTTTCGCGTAACGTAAATATCGTTAATACTAAGGTATCATTACAACCAATTAACCCTCATATAATAAAATATAATAAAATCGTAGGAAAGTCAGGATAATGAGGCGTCATTTAAATCGATATTGAAGCCAAAAATATAGTTTTTATAATTTTTGTCTGTGTGTCTGTTTGTCTGTATGTATGTCCGGGCTAAACTCAAAAAGTACTGCATGGATTTACTTCTAATTTTGCATGAATATCACTTAGAAGTCGGGTCAACATATAGGCTACATATTATTACGGTATCACCTACGGGAGAGGAGCTGTCATAATTTATAAAGTTTAACGCGGGTAAAACCGCGGGGCACAGCTAGTTAATAATAGTGCTATTAGCTGGATTTTGGTTACAGAGACTAGGAAATCTAACCAGGACCTCTTTAAGTACACTCTCCTTGCCTTCACTCATAATTCCATGGGACAACTATTCAACACGAACGGGGAGGGCAACTCTCAAAATCCAGGCTGTTACTGGGTGGTAAATTTTGTTATTTGCATAAAGATAGCATAATTTATTTGCATAGATGACGAAAAATCGACGAGGCAGTGGCGATAGTAACCGCATAATTTGAACTCTGTATGTAATCAAACTCAAAATAAAACCATTAGGAATATAACTACTGCCTTGCTCAGGATTAAGTCATTTTAAAACAATAACACCAAGAGATTTTACGATAATTTTAGTGTTATAAACTTTTTCTATACAAATTTTCGGAGGATACATTCTAAAATTAAAATCTGTCTTTAATGAGAAGTTTCGATATATATTCTTTATTGTAAAAGTTATCAAATCATGTAAAGGCATAACTAAAAATACGTCCAAAAACGGAAAGAAAAAAACCAAAAATATAAGTTCAGAATGTCTTATTAATCTTCAATGCGTAACATTTAGCCTTAAATGTCCAATTGCACAGAAGAATGTATGTAGCAAGGATTTCTTACCCCTAAATTGAAAGTCTTTTACTATATATTCATCTTTACTAGAGGTATCTTTAGAAAAGATGAATAGATACTAGAGATATATATACTAGAGAGATCTTTTCTATTCTTATCTAGAGGTTCGAGTACCATGGGTTGCTAACGCTGTATAGATGTCTCTTAGTAAAGTCTCACCTGAGCTCCTTCAACTTGCCGGTGAGCGCCTCCACTTGGCTCTCGGCTTGGCGCTGGGAAGCCGTGATCTCGTCGATGAGGGCCTTTTCCTTATCTGCCAACTGTTTCTTCAGTTTCTCCTGATGGGGTAATAGTCAAATAGTCATTTATTGGTAAGATTTCTTACATGTCACGAAAATGATTACAAAAATATATTAAATGTCTAAACAATGTCAAAATATGTCAAATCAAAAATACTGTAAACTAAACTTGAGTCAAGTACATAATAATTTGTTCAAAAACATAAAAAAGAAAATATGTCACAACATAGTCAGCAAGTCAAAATAATAAATTACATATTATTATGTCAACATATTAGATTTGAAATGGATAAATTCATCAACGGAATAGAAAGATTGCTCGATAAGCCACCGTTTTAACCGAGTTTTAAAACTCATTAAGGTTGGGGCACTTGATATGCTCAATGGTAGTTTATTATACACTGTCCCCGGTACCGACGTCAGCTTATTGCTATGCCGTGTGCAATAGGTGTGTATCTCACTCCGCTTGGTATACAGGTCTATGTTTACCCTAACGTACACTGTAACTTGGTACAGCACTATTGCAGGTAACGTCATGATACCCAATTTTTTAAAGTGAGGCTTTGCGGATACGTCTTGTGGTATATTAACTATTGCCCGGATGGCACGATTCTGCATTCTGAATGCTCGCTCCCAGTCTGCAGCGCGTCCCCACAGCTCCGCACCATATTGGAGCAGCGAATGCACCGTAGCAAAATAACACGCGCGTACCTCTGCCACTGACACTATTTTACGCAATCGGCCGAGGGCGAAGCATGCACTCCCTAATCTTCCGCATATTTTATCAATATGGTTATCCCACTTGAAGCACTTGTCAATCTCGAACCCTAAGAATGTAGTTGTTTCAACTTGCGCAATACTCACTCCATTCGCCGATACCGTCAGAGGTCTTTGTGACCGGCCTGACAGTACAAAGTGAATGAAATGGGTGGGTAAAAAGTGGGTAAAAACGGTTACCAAATATTAAGAAAACTTATTCCGTAGGTAATATTGTCTAAATTAGTTGAAAAAGTAGCTGAAGAGAATTAAAAAATTTCAAAACAATATTTTTTTCTTCCAAATCAACTGAAATATTTTGAACTTATCTTTTTGAAATACTTAAATAAATTGCAAATAATAAGTTACTTAGCTTCTATTTATAAATTTAATTCTATAATATATAAAATTTAAATATTGAAGTATGATAAATGAAATACGCGATTTCTCCGTTGCTTGTGAGCTGATATTGATATTGTTTTTATTATATGGGGGATTCTTTGGAAATTAATATATATTGAGATACATTTTGTTCAGCTTGAAATCGGTTCTTCATTGATTGAAATTTTATTTAAAAATGGTTTTATTTTCTAAGTTGTTGTATTATCGGCAGCAAGATGCATGTGATGTTTCGCTCACCAATTGCCCTAGTATTTCTCACCTCTGTCCATTCCGAGTACTCTGGCAGCGGGTCGTGGTGCTTGTTCAGCAGCGCGTCGGTGAGGATCTGTATCTCATTGCGGGACAACGCTGCTTCCTTCACCACGCGCACCAGCTCGCCCACGTTCACACCGCTGCTATCACCAGCTGCGACACAACACAAAATATTATATAATCAATTCTATGACATATATTTCCGCACTCTTCATTCTACTATAACGGTTTTAGGCATACCCCCGACACTTTGATTTGGATGGTAAGCTTCTGAGAATGAAAGTATTGTGTAATGATACTCTCACGACAAGACAGTTCACTATAGTCGTTGTGCCAGTCAAGTAAATTATATGAGGTAGCAGCGGGGCTAGTGACGGGCATTACGTTCTCTGAGTACCCTCAAGTCTACTTTCTTTACGACTGCGACGTTCTTTGCTTAGCATGTTCATATCTTCGGGTTTGCTTTAAATATTCTTAGGTTCTGATATTGAAACGTGAATTGGCCACTTTAATGGTTGTAAACATTGTATATCAATTCAAAAAACAAAAGTAAGTCAAGAGCAGAATACCAGTATCAGTGTTAACATCACAGTGTAGTCAATTGTAGTGCGCTTTACCATTTGACAGTATAGATTATATTTCACGCTAGATTGTGAACCGTAACATACTGCTTACAATATTTTTGCAAAATGTACTGTTATGTAATAATTTGGGTGTGTGACCATTAAGGCGCGAAGGCTAGCGAGCGAAACAAGAGTACCGCGGCAGCGGCCGCCGAGCGCTAGATAAATGCGTTGAATTGTAAGCAGTATGTTACGGTTTAGAATCTTTCGACAATACACAATCTCGCGAGGTAGATTATAATCTAATGGTATTTACAATCTTTCGGTGACATAATATTTGTCACCAAAATTAGTTCATAACGCCATCTTATTTAATTAAGAAATTAACATTATAAAGGTGATAACATTAAAAAGGTGTTACTAATTTTCATGAAAATTTCGTTTAGTAACGGTTTCGAAATAAAGTGACGAATATATATTGTATAACGTGAAATTTTATAGATCAAACTAATGACATCGTTGCAATAGAAATGGTTCCGTGATTTTATTTTCGGTCAAACGCTTTACTATCAGACCACTAAGTGTTTTTAGTGGTTTAGCATTTTGTATTTTGCAAAATCATACTAAGCCTACAAACATATACATATATAGGGTGTCCCAAAACTCAACGTCAAGCCGAAACGGGGTGACAGGATTGATCATAACCATCACGAGAAAAATCTGAAAATAAATCTATCCCATGCAGTTTAAAAATTATGGGCATTTTAAGAAAAACCTAGAAATTTGATCAAACTGTACCATTTTTCGGTTATTGTGGTTATTCTTTTTTATTTTTGTTCATTTGAACTTTGGAAACGTAATTCTAAATAACATTTCTAGAATCCCAATAAAAAATAATGACACAATTGCCTCAAGTTTCCGAGAATTGAGACTATTTGTTAAACTACGAATTTAAAATTTTCAAGATTCGTCGACTTTGACAGGCCCTCCTATAAAAAAAATGTACTAGAGTGCCTTGGCAAGTGGCATTAAAAGTTGGCGCATTTAATCAGAATTCTAAAATGGTACAATACTTGTTAGTTCCATACAATAGAAAAGAGTAAAAAAATTAAAACCTCAAGTAACCCGATTTTTGCTATCTCATTTTACTCAGTTAAAATGTTTTTAATTCACACAAGCTCTAGGTAGGTTCTTAATTTTAAGACAAAATGATGAGAGAGATGGATAATGGGTATGTTCGCCATGAGTGAGCGAGACAGATAGTGACGCCACTTTTACCAAAGTGAAAAAAAGTTAGTAAAATTAGTAAAATAATTAGGTTTGTTGGAATAAAAGTCAGATGATAGAGAAATAACGTTTTTTATTAAAATAAATGTTCAAATTGTTTACCATCAGCCTCAATACAAGCCCTACATCTTCTTAAAAAAGATCTACTTATTAGTCGGGCATATCTTCGAGAGTTGATCGCCTCAGCTGCTTGAGAAATGCGTTCACGCAGGTCGGCTACGTTCTCAATGGGCTTTGAGTAAACTTTTTCTTTGAGAACTCCCCAATAGAAAAAATCCAGGGGATTTAAATCTGGTGAACGGGCGGGCCACGAGATAGTGCCCGAACGTCCAATCCACCTTCCCGGATATTCCTGGTCAAGGAAATCTCTTACTTGCACTGCGAAATGCGCTGGGCAGCCATCTTGTTGAAACCACATGTCGCGAAGATCTGCTAGTGGTACGTCCTCTAACAGGGTTGGTAAATCTTCTCTTAAAAAATGTAGGTAATTAGTTCCATTCAAGTTCTCAGGCAGTTCAATAGGCCCAATAATTTTACCGTTTAAAATTCCGGTCCACAGGTTTACTTTAAAACGATACTGGGATCTATCTTCTCGCATTAAATGTGGATTCTCCACATGCCACTCGTGATAATTGTGCAAGTTCATGTAACCATCTTTTTTAAATGTCGATTCATCTGACCAGAGAATTTTTTGGATGAATTGGGGATTCTCATTATGCCTCTGTCGCACTCGTTTAAACGACGCATCTCCGTCTCAATGCGTGGCGTCACTATCTGTCTCGCTCACTCATGGCAAACATACCCATTATCCATCTCTCTCATCATTTTGCCTTAAAATTAAGAACCTACCTAGAGCTTGTGCGAATTAAAAACATTTTAACTGAGTAAAATCTGATAGCAAAAATCGGGTTACTTGAGGTTTTAATTTTTTTACTCTTTTCTATTGTATGGAACTAACAAGTATTGTACCATTTTAGAATTCTGATTAAATGCGCCAACTTTTAATGCTACTTGCCAAGGCACTCTAGTACATTTTTTTTTATAGGAGGGCCTGTCAAAGTCGACGAATCTTGAAAATTTTAAATTCGTAGTTTAACAAATAGTCTCAATTCTCGGGAACTTAAGGCAATTGTGTCATTATTTTTTATTGGGATTCTAGAAATGTTATTTAGGATTACGTTTCTAAAGTTCAAATGAACAAAAATAAAAAATAATAACCACAATAACCGAAAAATGGTACAGTTTGATCAAATTTCTAGGTTTTTCTTAAAATGCCCATAATTTTCAAACTGCATGGGATAGATTTTTTTTCAGATTTTTCTCGTGATGGTTATGATCAATCCTGTCACCCCGTTTCGGCTTGACGTTGAGTTTTGGGACACCCGGTATAGGGCCTTTGCGTCTGTTACAGACGATTTAATAACTAATGTATATCATAAATATATATTGTTCTCCAAAAATTTGAAACGATGTGAACAATTGTAGGTTATATCATTAACCTCTAGAGGAAGGATAAGAAATTACTTTCAATTTAAATCGGATTTTTTATATAACATACAACCACCGCAATCCGCATCTACATTTTTACAACAAAAATGAATAAATAAACAAATATAACGAAGCTGAAACGTAGTAGGCACCAAGGTTAAATTTTAACATATTATTATAAATGTGAAAATGTTTCTTTTTTGCCTTGAACTATCTGCGTTTCACTCGTTAGAATTGGCGCAGGATACATTTTATTAAATTGCATACTCAATGATCCAAATCTTCTGTTTACTTAACGCCCGCACAAACTAGGTCTGCGGTTCGGTATCAGAAGGGTGGTCAGCCATTTGACGACCGCTGCTCCAGTGTTATAAGCATCACAATCACATTTAGTTATTATTTACCGTATCATACGGTATAAGTAGGTATGTCTTATTTATTTATTTATTTATTTATTTATTTATTTATTACAGATATCTTATTGCTAACAGATAATTCCAAGCACAATAAGTGATACAATCATAATAATTTATATACATAATCTATAGGTACTATACTATACTATAATAAGCTAATTAATTAACCATGTTAAAAAAAAAATAAAGTGAAAAGTTTTCTAATATTATGTATCTACTGCATAATATTAGAAAAAGATAAAATTGTAATAAGAAGTTACTGTATACTGCTCTCAATAGTCAATGCCTCAATGTGACGTCCTGCAACGGTTAGGAATGCATTTTCCGTGCATGAGAATATATCTATTGTTGAGTCATTCTCGATATCATTGATATAGCGAACTGCGCGGGACAGAGGTGCATTTCGGGCTAGATTTGTTCGAGCGGCCGGCACCGCCAATAGGTTATGTTGACGTCGCGCCTGGACAAAGTATGTCCTGTGTCGCGGCACACGGAACTGTAATAGTGCCAATAGTAAAGAGTTATATGTGTAACCACGCATTAACCTGAAGAAATACGTGACTAATGCAATGTTACGTCGTACTGCTAACATACGATAGTCCACCATACCCACGATATAAAGTGTTGGATATAAATACGGATAATAATAATATAATCTTTTGAACAAATAGCGTACAAATGATTTCTGTATTTTTTCGACTTTTTGTATGTACTGAACTTGATAGGGATTCCATATCACTGAATTAGTCTCGAGTGTGGTACGAACGTACGCGTTATATAAGGTACACAAAGTTTTACGATTACAAAAGCTTCTAGACTGTCTCAGAACAAATCCTAGGCTTTTCCGCGATTTATCACAGAGTTTGCAAATATTATCATGGTAAGTTAATTGGCTATCAAACCATGTGCCTAAATCTTTTACGGTGTCCGCTCTTTTCACAATCGTATTGTGTAGTGTATAGTTTTTGTGTATTGGGAAACGTGCGCGACTATAAGACACAATCACACATTTGTTTGAATTGAGACATAAACTATTCTGATAGCTCCACTCAATTACACTGTCGATGTCACTTTGTAATAGGTCGCAATCGGATGGTGTATCAATTGGCAGTGCCAATTTGACATCATCTGCAAACATTAGACATGTGCTATATTTTATATTAGATGGTAAGTCGTTTATTAATATTAAGAAAAGTAATGGGCCCAGACAACTACCTTGCCCAATACCTGAATTAACAGTATATTCTTCAGATTTGCAGTTTTGGTATAGAACATACTGTTTACGATTTCTTAGGTAATTTGAAAGAAAGTGAACAAGATTTTTTGAAAAGCCTATATTTGCTAGTTTGTAAAGTAGGACATCATTTTGGATCTGATCAAACGCCTTTTGGAAATCAAAATAAGCCACGTCGACCTGCCTTTTAGCATCAATTCCGTTCGAAATGAGCGTTGAAATATTAATAAGATTGCTAGTTGTGGAACGCCCAGGTAAAAACCCATGTTGTTCATCACAAAACCAACCATTTAATTGTTTATATATTAGTGTATATAAAGTGTACTCCATAACCTTACCAAATACTGACAGAACTGCCACGGCCCTGTAATTTTGAATTTCAGACTTAGATCCTGCCTTGTGTATGGGTATAACTTTGGTAGTTTTCCATACGAGCGGATAAATTTGTTGTTGGAGAGATAATTTAAATATGTGCCATAGAGGCTCAACAAAGATTTCATAACAGTCTCGGACAATTATTTGTGGTACACCATCAGGCCCTTGAGTGAATTTTGCTTTAAGTTTTTTTAGGGCGATGCGTATATCGTCCTTTTGCACACTGTCCACAATAACGTGAATGTCCGGTGCGAGGCTGGGTGGGGGCGACATTGAGGCGGCGGCCAGCGCTGCGAGCGGATCTAATGTCGGCGCATTCGATAAATAAACACTTTTAAAGAACGATGCGAATGCATCTGCTACTTGCTGTGGATTAGACATTCCAAATGTTGAGGGTTCATTCGATTTCCTGTTTTGTTTAATATAGTGCCAAAAACTACCGGGATCTTGCAATATATTATTTTCAATATTTTTATAGTGAGTTGTGAAAGTTGTCGCGAGTAACGATTTAAATTGTTTACGAAAGTAGGTAAAGAACGCGTAATATAGTTGGTTGTTTGTTTTTTTATAGAGTGTGTGATAATAAGATTTTAAATGTAAACATTTTATAGTTTGTGAGTTATACCAATCTGGATAATGACCACGTATGTTTCGTTTTATATTGTTTGGAACTAATTCGTCAAATAATTTATTTAAGATGTTATAAAGATTAGTTACCGCCTCCTCGGTACCCAATGAGCTCAATACCGGGGACCAGTCGGTATATAACAAACGAGAATATAAATTATAATAATTTACTTTCTTAAAGTTACGGGTCTTTGAAGTGCATTCGTGCCTGCTAGCATCCCGATCATTATGCAAGTAAAACCTATTTAAAGTTATAACTATATCTAATGGTACGTGATGAACTTCGGACTCAACGAGACTCACCTCAGACTCCAACACAGAAGGGGGCATTAAATCCCTTCGGCTAATGACTAAGTCAAGTACACGGTCAAGACCATTGAGAACAGTATTATGTTGCGCTAAATCACACATTGATAATAACAGTTTATAGCTTTCTCGTACAGATTGAGATGCTGAATATAAATTAAAGTCGCCAATCACTATAACAGGTATTTTAAATTGAGTTATAAGTGTTTCTATGCAGTTGAAAATCGAATAATATCTTATATCGGGTATTCTTGGCGGCAGGTAGGTTACGCAACAGATAAAGCGATATTTGCCCGTTGTAATTTGTCCGGCGACTATTTCATCGTCTGGTGAGCACTCACACTGAATTTGCCGTAGATGGTAAGGTTGTCGCACGGCTAGCAATACTCCACCTCCTCCGCCTCCAACTCGGTCACGCCGAATAACCGTATAATCTCGAGGAAATAACTCGGAATCATAAACGCTGTCATCTAGTCGTGTTTCTGTTAACGCCAGTGTGTGGCCACGAAAGTCGTTGAGTAATGTTTTAACTTCTGAGGTTTTACTTTTTAATCCCCTTACGTTTTGGTAAAAAATGTTAATGTTAAAACTTTTCGGTTTACGCTTGTGTATGAGATCGAAAAGTATGGCTATTTTTCCTGTTTCGTCGATTTTTAGTTGTATACCACTGTTGTAGTGCTGTTCCTGTTGGCCAGTTGTCCGGTGACATAAGAAATTCAAAGTGGTTTGCTGTGGTTCCTATGACAAAACAGTTGTGACTGTCGTGGATTGGATCAGGTTTTTTTATTTGAAAGTCTACATCGGGTTTTTTCCTTTTGAGGTAGGTTAGTATGTTCGCCTCTGTCACGTCCTCATGAAAGTTCCAGGCATGAACATATTTAGTTTGTTCAACCGTCAGTAATTCAGAGTCCGCTTCACCAGTCGCTCTTATTATTGAGCGACGGGGGCGACGAATTTTGGTCATGATGTCATCATTAACAACCTTCAACTCTTCACGAATTACTCCATTGTTAGAAGCCGTATCATCCGGTAAATTTGTGATGGCGGCAGTGTTCGCCTCAGTTTGCGTGGCCCCACGTATTAGAGTTGGTTCGTTGCGGGTTATCGGTATATCATCGCTAGGTGCGGACGATCTTCCAGCGCAAACATTGCTTACCGACTTTTGTTTCTTCGCTGCCTTGGCGCCTATTGCTTCTACGGCTTTTAAGCGAGCTTGGCGAGTCAAGCGCTGCATCGGATCAGTGTCGGATTGATGCGAATTTGAGTTTGCGGGGGTAGTTGCTATAATTGGTTGAATCGAAGTATTGGATGGAACCGATGATAATTGTATAATTAACGTATTTTGTTCACTTATTTTATCTTCAAGTGCACTAACTTTAACCACAAGCGCGGATACCGTTTTATGCAACTCACGTATTATATTTTCGAGTGACTTTTGCGACATTTTGTGTTTTATAATGTAAAATTGTTATAGTTAAAAGAGTGGGACAGTGGTCGGTAATAAACGATTGTATTACTAAGGCGGTAGACTCCCGTTTTTTTTACTTCTTTAGAAAGCATTATATATAGCACTTATTAGGTTATTTGGTTGATTATAAAACAGCTGTGCTCCATCATACAATAGACCTGAGTTGGTCACCGTACTGAGTAGGTACAGACAGTATAGAATTGTCTACATCAGCACTAATTGCCATTTATAAAAAGAAGAAGAAGAAGAGTAGGTAGTAGTAGGTAGTCTTTAATTTGACTTACGCCCGAAATTAATAAACCATCCGCTATCTGTCAGTCAGTCCTATCTCTAGATTATCTCTATCGCTATCTTGATCTTTACCTGCGTGCCAATAACAAAACATGTCAATCCATCCATTTTTTGCCCAGAGATTGGGGTGCGATCCTTTCCCTCTGCAGCGTTCCGTTTTATGCAGAACTCGGTAACTCAGGACACAATTATACCATTTAATTTAAGAAGAAAATTTATTATTAAATATATTAACGATAAGTCATCAATACTGACTTATTTATAGCTAGGTTAAAATGGTTTACAAGACGACTAGGGTATATAATAATAAAATAAAACTTAATTCGTCAAACATTAGGCGTCGTCCTACTTGGGAGCGATCGTACGATGGCGCGATGCGTTTTTCATCTCACGATCAAAGTGGTCGTACGATGACCTAACAGGTGTCCTAATAGATCGCGCGATGTCTATCGTGCGATTAATTAAATCTTCTTCGAATGTCATCTTGTATGAAACAGAATAGCCAAACGCTTTACACGAAGAATGAAAACACAAAATGGCGTCCGGCCGCGAGCGAGCCAAGTACCGACTGTGTGTCACTCAGTGACACAGGGGCAAGGGCCAACACCAGTGACAGTCACTGGTGTTGGCCCTTGCCCCTTTCGTCCCGCGCCCCTCGCGCGTCGACGCATCGCGTATGTAACCAATTAGGACACTCAAAAGAGATCTGTTGCTTTGATTACATGGTCGCACGATCAAACGCATCGTACGATCGTTATTACGCATTTCATGTGCTCGCACGATTACTTGCGAGGTTCAAATAGGACACTCTGATGAAATCTGTATGTTTGAACTCATCGCACGACGAGAACGCATCGTGTCATCGTACGATCGCTGTCAATTAGGACGACGCCTTATGTTTTGGTGCAACGGAACGTATCAAAATTTGACAAGCAAAACGCACACCGGCGCAGTCGTCGCCGATCGGATCCAAAACAAAAAAGCAGTAAGTTGGTTGTTTGTTTTTGTTGCAAAGCATTTATAACTAATATACAAATAATTACTTATTAATAAATATAATCCCTATAATGGATTCTGATATGATAAACAATAATTTTATTATTGATTTCTGTGTTTGTTTTACAAATAATTTAAACAGTGACGTGAAGTGGTTGCCGCCTATTTTGTAAACAAAAAAATATTCTTATTATTTATATGCAAAGCTAATAGGTCTTTACCTATGAAATTGCCGTTTTGTATGAAAAAATTTAAACGAATTTTTTTCATGAATTTTTTTATTTGTATTAATCGAAGTAATCACCCATGCAATCAATGCATCTTTGCCATCGCAGTGGCAGTTTATTGATGCCCTTCTTAAAGAAATCAGCTGGACGGGAGGCAACAAATTCTTCAAAGGCATTTTGTACTGCCTCTCGGGTATTGAATTTTTTTCCCGCCAAGAAGTTATCCAAATTCTGGAAAAAGTAGTAGTCTGTAGGCGCAAGGTCTGGTGAGTAGGGCGGATGACGGAGAGCTTCCAACCCCAGTTCTTGCAACTTGGAGACCGTCTGCTGTGCAGTATGAGGTCGCGCGTTGTCGTGCAGGAGCAGCGGAGACGAGCGATTGACCAATGCTGGTTGGAGATGCGCCAGCTTCTCCATCATTGTGCTCAGTTCTTCACAGTACACATCTGCAGTAATGCTCACCCCGTTTGGTAAGAAGCTGTGATGAATCACACCGGCGCTAGACCACCAAACAGTGACCATCACTTTTCTAGGGGTAAGTTTTCGTTTAGGGCATTGTTTAGGTGCTGAACCAGGATCCAACCAACTTGCTGAGCGCTTGCGGTTATCAAACAGAATCCATTTTTCATCGCAGGTAACAATGCGGTTCAAAATTCCTTCATTTGTGTGTCTGTTGAGCAGTGCAAGGCACGTCTCGACGCGTACTTCGCGCTGGCGATCATTGAGTTCGTGGGGCACCCATTTGTCAAGCTTTTTTACCTTGCCAATTTGACGCAAATGGACCAATATTGTTTTGACGCTAACGTCGAAAGCTGCTGCTAATTCAGCCGTAGATTGTGTATCATCAGCTTCCACAACCGCCTTTAATTCGTCATTGTCGACCAAAGTCTTCGGACGACCGCGAGGTTCATTTTTCAGGTCGAAATTTCCAGAACGGAAGCGAGCAAACCAATAACAGGTGGTGCGTTGGTTTGTAGTGTTAGCTCCGTAAACGTCGTTGATGTTGCGTGCCGCTTGTGCCGCGTTGCTGCCACGACGGTACTCATATTCCATAATTACTCGAATTTTTAACGTATCCATGATGACGAAAAAGATTGAAATGCGATGAAAATGTAACACTAATCAATAAAGAAATGACTACTTTTGGAAAAAAGAATCCATGTTTTTAAAATAAAATTAATTTGAAATTAGAATTCTTAGCCAAACAAAAATTATTTTGATTTGAAATGGCCAGTACTGCAGAACGGCAATTTCATAGGTAAAGACCTAATATTTTGGAATATAATGAACTATTTCACCAATTTTATCTTTAGAACCAATTGTCAATCCACCGAATTTCTAGGATTGCAACTTTAGATTGTTTTGGCTATCTAAGCTTAAGTCAAAATTAATGGATTGGTTATTGGCACGTGCAACCTGTCATTTTAGTACAGAGGCCTATCTTTTTCTATGATCCGTCCTCCCAAAGATCGCTCGTTCAGAAAGATTGCTTTTTCAATCTGTGGATGCTTTATTGGTACGGTTTAATAGACAAATGGATCGAAATTGCTATCGTAAATAGCATAAAATGGATTAGGATCGTTTATTAATTTCGGGCGTTAGATTAGCTTTATGCGTGCTTGTTAGTATGTAACGGAAACTTAGAAAATGATTCCGAATACGTCCCTTCCGTCAACGTCACAACTTCCAAACGACTGCACCAAATTATTTTTGTCTTATAGCTAAAAAAGATAAAAGAAATATTTAGTTTTGTACGAAAACAAAATATCAGAAAAGTGAGCGTACGAATGAGACAGAAGACTGGAGGCGTTGGCTTCTGTCTAGAAGGAAAAACGAAAAATATTGTAAACTAGCTGTGCCCCACGGTTTCACCCGCGTTAAACTTTATAAATGATAGCCTATGTGTTATTCGGCTATATAAGCTATATTACTTCGAAATTTCATCAAAATCCGTCCCGTACTTTTTGCGTGAAAGAGTAACAAACATCCATCCATACATTCTTACTCACAAACTTTCGCATTTTTAGTATTAGTAGGATTACAATGCATTGAAATAATTATTAAAATATAAGACTTTAGACAGTGTTGAAGGCAAAAAGATATGACGGTAGGAAGTTCGCCGGGACAGCTAGTGCATACATAATTAGCAATGACATCAATTTTATTTTTTAATGCGAGTTTGTCATCTAGCCTCTTGAGATTTGAGTATTTATGTAAGACTTGGTTAGATGAACGTTGTGAGGATGAAAATAACCTAAAAAAACCGACCAAGTGTGACTTGGATGCGAAACAAAGGGTTTCGTATCATCGAGAAACTATAGTAAATTATAATTTTTAACTTTACTTTTTTATTGATTGTTATAGCGTCAATAGAGATACCACTCTGTCAAACTACGCCATCACGTCAACTGACTACCTACTACGGTTCTTGATATACAGCCTCCTGACAGCTAGCAACATACGAGCGAAGGCTTAGTAACACGGTTCCATTCTTTAATTTCTATTTTTTTTATATCAGAGGTCGACAAACGAGCAAGTGGGTCACCTGACGGTAAGTGGTCACCGCCGCCCATGTACATTCGAGACCAGAGGAGTCGCGGGTGCGATTTCGGCCTTTAAGAGTCAGCAAACAAGTGTTGCTTACCCTTCCCGATGAGCTCTGGCGACCCTACTCACACGCATAAACACAAAATTAAGTTAATAGATGTTATTATTAAGGAATGTCTTCTGTAACAACATCGACACTTGTTTCCAATTGCAACAGTCACGAACTCAAATGACGTACGAACTCAGTACGGTAACAAAATTCTTTTGTATGATGGAGCACAGCTGTTTAATAGTTAACCAAATACCGTCACGATCATTGTTCATATTGATATTACGTGTAATGTTCACAAATTTATTGCTCAAATAACACCGAATAATATTTTACAGTGAATACCGCGTACAGTTTTTGTAATATGCATAATAACTAAGTATACAATGTATGCTATTAAACTGCCAACATACGGGCCTAAATGGTATGCATTTGACTTCGCGGTAGTGTGTTTACCCATAGATAATGATGTTCTGGGTTTGGATCCCCAGTCAGGAAGATGCCTTATAGTGATGTTGGTAATCTTACTCTTAGCCCAAAATCAAGAAATTGGCAATATACATATAACTTCCCGTTATTTAGAGAGCATGTGAAGCCGTCGGTCCTACCACTGACAACCGTGTTACCTAGTCGGTTCTATCCGATTATAAAATTGGAAGTGCAAATGTGTTTCCAAAAACACTAGTGAACGACGTATTTACCGTGCACTTGGCTAGTCACCATTGAGATCGGGCGAAACTCTTCCGAGAGTAAAATTTTAGAAAAAATACCATCAACAACCCTAACAAATAAAAAATTAACTGAACCTATTTTTTTAACAGCTGACTTGAAGCGAAGCGACTATCACAATTGAACTAGTTAGTAGTAGCACTTGTAAGTGGAACACATTATAGACACAATAACATTTCAGACTATCTATACTTGTACAAATTAAACTGATAGATACGCACCCGGCGTATCAAACCTACGAACCAAGAGGTATCCAACTCAATGTGCGTTGTCTGTCATTTGTTAATATGATCCTAACTTAAGATAACAATGTATTCGTTTCAGAGCAATGATACGACACAGTTGTTAACAACACCGTGTTAAAAAGAAGGGAGTATAAATGGAATGCTTACCCATCAACGACAGAACATTGGGTTCTAGCTTCTTCTTCTTGTTCTTGGCGGCAGGCGGCGCGGCGGCGAGCGGTGCGGCGGCAGGCGGCGCAACAGCCCCGAGCGCTTGTTTCAGCAACTTATCCGTGGTGAGCTCAGCTGGCTGCGGCGCGTTCAGAGGGGGCACCACCTCCTCCACTACCTCCTCGGCAGGCGACCTCTTCTCTACCTTCTTACCTGTTGCAAGAGTAAGAGTTATGTGATAAGAGAACATGATTGTAAAACAATTATACATAGGCGACTTTACAAGTACAAATAGAATACCTATACACTTCTAAAAGATTGAGAATCATAATAATGATACGCAAACATTTAAAAGTAGTGTAGATAAATACGAAAGTCAACATTTGAATTTGGAATAACGTAACCATCAAGAACCCCCGAATCCTCTAGAAAAATAGCTATACATTTTACGAGATACATGAATCCGTAAAATTGTAGACAGATACAGTTTTGCGAATCAAATTACAAGAATTGTGCAGTAGCATGGCAGAGGGTCCACATGATACGAGTCAGCATTCTAAAGCAGTATCCATAAGACGGTAATTCGTTCTGAAAGAAAAGGTTTGCGGTTTAAAAAACCGCATCGCCACGAGTTCAATAATTATAATCTCTTCCTGAGAATTTACTTGTCCGACGCTTCTAGACACTATACGTGAATGATTTTTTATTTTTATTCTTAAAAGACATCGTCCGCACTAGGGAATGTAATCCTGTGTAGCGGGGTACTTTACAAGCAAATAATAGACGGAGACAAATTACATCCAGAACAACTATTTATGATTTTTATCTTTATTGTAAAAAGGTTCAACGCTTTTTCTAGAGAGATTAACCGCTGTATCGCGATAGAAATACTCATGTACATATCTGTGTACCAAATGGATGACGCAATTTTAATACGGTTTTTATATTGGAGTGCTAGTTTGACCGATATAGTTCAAAATATGTAGAGCTATTTAAAATTTACAGATATTTGTCTAATTGCCATTAGGTATGTTATCAAATACTCAATATAAATTTGACCACCCATTTACGATTACACTCAACTATTTATAAAGTAGAAATGTGAGTCGGTTTCACATCTTTTATCTGTATTTACTATGCCAAATACCAACTAGAAAATAAATTCTCACTTGCCATTAGCAAAAAAATATGGACTTATATATATAAGAATTTGAATTTAACCACTCATACGTTAATAATACGAAACATTTCTATTTTACAAAATTGATCCGTTTTTAAATAATCTAGGGATATATTTTTTAGACACGTGAACTATGATAATCTAATTAGAATACGCTATAACTTTATTTATTCGTAGTACACGTAAATGGAGGATTTGGACTATTCAGGATGACTTGAAAGTCGATTATTGGAAGTATTTATCATTTGCAACAAGTGAAGTGGCAGCCGTTGCCAATTTGTTGAAGTTTCAAAAATTGCAGTTGACCTGTTACAGCGTAAAATTTACTTTATTCGACTCTAATGATAATGCATTATTCGATGGTGATCACTGATCAGATACAAATGCTAAGATGGAGGATACGAATTGAATACCTGTTAGTATATTAGGCTATCAGGTGTTGGTAATTACATTACATACATAGAAATGGCTGTGCCCTGTAAGAGATGTAACTAAAAGCCTAGCGATATAGAAATTTACACAATCGTTATTTGACTAGCAATTATTGCGCCGGTCCACCCTCGCTAGGTTTCTGCATGATGTGCAATTTTTATTGCTTAACGCTGGACTCGTTTATGTTTGGTTGACTTTTATTTAAATTAAACGTTTTTGTACTGCATTCAGTGATAGATTATTATACACTATTCTATCAGCAGTGATAAAGAACCTTATCCTATAAAAATTGAGTGTCTTTGTATTTAGGAATAGAAATCTACCTTTGCGCTGTTCCTTAGCTGAATCTCCACTGTTGTGTCTTTCGCGCACGGTTTCTTCCTTGACTGCTTCAACAGGCGCAACGGGCTTGGCCGCGACCTTACCACCTTTAGCCGGCTTGGCTTTAGTCTCCTTCTTCTCTGGAACTTGTTCGACTTTCTCCTGCACATAAGAATAAATTATTTTATTTTATTATTGTCTTAGGATGAACAACAGCGTTTAAAAACAAAATGTTGAGGATATTCATAGGCAGCAGGAAGCCATTAACAGGTCTACGAACTATCTAAATAATTATTATGCTTTACACGAAACCTTTTTTGAAATATTTATGGCTGAATACCCGTCTCACTGTTTAAGATTTATTGAAAAATATTTAAAAATTATCTTCATTCTACAAATTTCTTCATCAGAATCATATAAGCAATTGCTGTCTGTAGGAAACCCAGAAGGAATTTAAAAAAGTGAAATGTTTAGACCATCTAACGGGTTTTCCAATAAGAGGTGTTATATTAATATTCAAAGAAAAATGCTATTTTTTAATATTAATGATCGGATGTTCATTTCATTATAAAGACCAAGGTATGCCGTTAATAGTGCAAAATAACATCTCTGAAAACCCCGTATAAGACTTTCAATTATTTATAGTTTTGACAATCAGTACGAATAGCTTAACGTTATATTCTAACCAGAACTCTCTAACAATCCGTGTGGGTACGGGGATCGAACCCGCCACCTGCAGAATTAACATGGCGACTACAAATCATGTCTTACTACGGCGTTGGACCAATGAAATCATAGAAAATCACTGGAGTATATGGCTGCAGTATGGGGGTTGGCCAAAGACTGTAGAGCGCAGTAGACTATCTAAACGGTTAACGCCTCCCGGCCACAAATGTCATAAAATTCAATCGCATAATCAAGAATATATTAGCAAAATGATCACTGCATGTGTTATAAGTATGGAATCATGCATTTTACGCGCGTGCAAAGATAATGAGTTATAATAATGTATTCGCGCAATACAAAGCAGTCACGACGTAACACAAAACTGTGACAAATGGTATGTAAATAATCTTTAATACTGTGTGATTAATGACATCATTGAAAAAATTACGTAGTACACACGGCTACATATCAAGCTATACATTTCTAGTATATGCTGATCCCGCGTTGTATAGGATTTCCATACAATAAGCGGTCAGCTTATGTTGGAAATGTATAGCTTGATATTGAGCCGACGCGAATAACTACACATATAACGACACTGTGAAAGTCAAAGTTTATCCACTGGCGTGGACTGCAGGTCTAGGATTTAATAAAAAAAATGTTGTTATAAAATGTAATGAACTAATGCAATGTATATAATCATAAATAGTGTAAGACACTTAGCCGTTGGCAAGATCCGATCACGTAAATCCCGCAACGTTTTAAAAAGCAAAGATAAAATTCCATATATAATATGTTATTTATGTTTGTTCCGAGTATTTTTAGTGGTACTTAATAACCGAGGTGTGTTTATCAAGAACTAGCTGAGTACCGCAATTTTACCCACGTTACACTTTATAAATTATAGCAGTTAAAGTAATTAAATCGAGTTCTGGGATTAACCAGTATCTGCTTGCGACGTCAATATTGACTTATTATATTGGCTATAAGTAAACCGTAAGATTATGCGAAATATTTTAAATTAAGTAGGCGATATAGAGTTTAACAAACGTAATGATTTAAGTACTTATTTATTTTAGTTTCACCAACCACTAAAACACAAGTTCGTTTAGTTTAGTAATTTCGAAGACCAAAATGTGTACCTATACAAAATATAGTAATGGTTGTGTTTGTGCATGTAAATGATTCTAGTTATTATTTCAATATTGGCTAAACACTTAAACAAAAACAACCTGGCATTTGACTTGTTACGGAGCGCAATCCGTAATAAAACTGAACAACTTGTAGAATTTCAGATGTATCTTCTTTTTTTTAATCAATTTACAATACACGTGAACATGGTATCCACTTCCCATACAAAATTATGAAAATGGTGGACACATTTTGCATGATGAAGTTGTTTAGTTTCATAAATAGATTAATATCCAGAAGTATCTACCCAACTCTATTTATGTGACATATACTACCGTGCAGATCTACATGACTATTAAAACATTAGCTTAAGGTACATAGCTAATATGTTAGTACTTTAAGGCCAAGACCTCCAGCTACAAGCCATAATTGCATACACTTTCTAAAAATGTTCCTCGCTCATTTGTGCGATTAAAATTATACAATACTAGCGGCCCGATACGTGCTTCGCTACGCTTTTAAGTATTAGTACAAATTGTTTGTACAAGACTTTTTTAAATTTTCTCTACGTACAAACCTTCCCTGGACTTCCACGAATAATTCAAGACCAAAATTAGCCAAATCGGTAAAGGCGTTGTAGAGTTATAACATTACAACGAAAAGTGGGATTGATTTTTATATATATATAGACTAGCGGCCCGGTACGTGCCTCGCTACGTATAAGGCATAGTAATAAAAAAAATGCTTATTAAGTTCAATTATTCAAACAAAAAAATATTTTAAATTGCTAAAAGATGTTGATTTTAGACATTTTCAAGACTTTTTTAAAAATTTTCTCGACGTACAAACCTCCCCTGGACTACCACGAATAATTCAAGACCAAAATTTGCCAAATCGGTAAAGGCGTTGTAGAGTTATAACATTACAACGAAAAGTGGGATTGATTTTTATATATATAGATTTAGAACACATTTTTATGATAATGTCCACTAAATATCGGGCAAACAGTTAATCCTATTCCTTTTAATGAGTAAAAGACACGAGGGTGATAATATTTCTGAATATTTTGAAATATTAACCTATGTGGTCATGTGACCGCAGCACATATCTTGAAACTGTTGATCAAAAGTTTATATCTAATAAAAACGATATAGCTGCACGCTTCATTCTGGGTCTTAAGTTATCCAAAAATCGGCTAACTCCAGAGTGTTTGACTGAGAAGACGTGTTTGTGATGACGCTCAATGGTTACATTGTTACTTTATTGATTTCCATAAATGGCCGAATTGAAGTGTGAACAATAAATATTAAGATAGAAACATAACAAGTAATCTATCTACCTTGATACTCCATCTAGAAGGGTTTATGTAACATGACATAACATGGGTCTAATTTATCATGTTACACCCCACAAGATCAATAATTTTAAACGGAAACAACTCCTTTCAGCCAAATACCCAAGTACAGTCGCCAGCACATCCAGCTACCCCAATCTGTCAAATTTCTTTTATGGATTTTCAACTTTATCGCAAAAGCATAAGGTTCACTGTCAATTGGGGAAATTTTACAGATAATAGCTTGATGTGCTGGCGTCTGTACATAAATTTTTTCAACACTTAATAATTATTTATTAATATCAAACACAATAAGTATTTAGTAACACTACAACAACAAATAAATATCAACAACAGGACACACACATAAATACAAACTACAACCATAAGAGAAGTCCGTGTTATAATTTGAGAGTAAATATAACGAGATACAACGACATGACTAAGTTCAGTAGCATTACGTTAAAATAAATGTAACCAAGAACAAGGTAATTATCTTCTGAAGAACACTTTTATGCAGGGATGTCTATCAAAATATGGCCATGTAAATATTTTGTTATATAAGCATGTTACACTAGACTATTCTGCATATTTTTATAATGGAGGGTCATAGCATTAAACAAATGTTTGCAATAAAATTTAACTTTAAAATAAATATGTCGAACTATATCGTATCTTGGTTTAGAAACAATTATATTTTAATGTAATTGAACCGTTTATCAAATAAGTATAGAACATACGTATAGAACATAAGTATAGAACAGAGTGGCCAGTAAGTCAAACAGGATGACGTAAAAACATGTCTCCCTACAGCCTTGGACAAATGAAATGAAATTACAGAAATAACTATTTGGTGTAGTGGTTAGTGACCCTGACTGCTAAGCCAAAGGTCGTGGGTTCGATTCCCACTTAGGACAAATATTTGTGAGTACGATTACTTTTTTCTGTCTGCGTGTATTTATCTACAATATATATGTATTTAGAAATATATATGATATATTTATCAGATGTTTGCTGATGGTTGCCATATTAAAGGCTTTGCCTAGTTTGTAATTAGATGTCAGTGTTAGTAGTCCCAAGATATTTATTTATTTTTATTTAACACATCTTTTACAACGGTACACAAGGGGATTGATTGAACGCTGTAGTGAGACATAGGTCATTGTTCTCATCATCATCTTACCAGGTTAAGCCTTTACGAAATTCATGCCTTGAATTTACTTAAACAAAGAATATGTGTCGTTGCATCTGTTACTACATTATGAAGGTCGAAACGGGATAGAATTAACGAAACTTCCCTTATCGTCTTCACCAAACTCTCTTATTAAAATTCGGACTCTAGTTAATGCAAGTGTGACAACTCACTTTTTCGGTGACAAGTGTTGAATGCAACAATTCTAAGTCGTCTTTGGGGTGTATTTCCTCAAAGCGGTTGGAGACGGTATCGGTGTCCGGCAGCGCGTTCGGATCGCTAACGCAGCTCGGATCCTCTTTGTTTAACAGTATCGGCTTTACTTTAGGATCCTTGCCACGTTTGCGGATCTGTACAAACATATCGCACCATGGGTTGTGAGCCCGAAGCAATATACCAATATGTAGCATAATAATATACTAAATCATATACCACTACACACACATTGCATGAAGATATACAAACTACAATTCCTAAGTCATACTAAAGCCTATTCTTCTTCTGATATAAAGTGAAACAGCATAGACTTTTATATGCTGAATAATAAAAAGTCCGTGTATTTCTTGTGTAGAAATCAGTAATAAACATTGTTTTCTTTAAAATATCTATGCATGGTTACACTAATCTGAAGTAAAATGAATAGTGAAAGACTTTTATACCAAGCCCACACTCTGTATAATACAAGTTTAATAAAGTTGTACTCATAAATACCGCAGACCATCCCAAATTTACTTACCTAATAAACCATCCAATATATAAACCAAAGAAGCGTAAGTTGAACATACTATTTAATAAATAAAATAAATCATTTAAAAAAATACAATCTTTCTCTTATAGTAAGAAAAATATGAAAGCAATTTTATTAATTTAATAAATAAATTAATAATTGGCAAAATTCATGAAAAGCAACCATAATGTGAACCCCGTGAAGACATGTTACTTTGTAGCAATCTTGCACAATATTTATTATGTAAACTTCCATTTGCAATAATCATAACATGCACTATTACATGAACTGAAGCGAATTAAAGACCTTTACTTCCAAGTAAGACTTGTACATAGTGAAACTTGTCAAATTTCCCCAATTGAAAGTGAACCTTATGCTTATTAGTTTAAATCTATAAAATAAATTGGACAGATTGGGGTAGCTGGATGTGCTGGCGTCTGTACATAAGTATTTAACATCTCCAACAATTCAGGGTAATTGTCTAGTGCGGGCATTCAATTTATATCTGGTTAAGATATGATCAGTTATAAAAAAATTGTACAATGGTTGTTTTTCAATTTTATAAGGGACTTAGCAACTTCTTCCTGTACTGGGAATCAGATATAAAAATGGACTTGTTATTCCAATATGAAACTGAAAATAATCTAACAGTTATCAAATTATACCACAATTAAAGTTAGTTCTATGACTTGGTGATTAAAGCAATCAGTTTTATCATTACCAGATTTAATAATAACGGGCATTCAGTACATATTTGTTATCTATCACAGTGTGTCAGGCACAGAGTAACAAACATGGATACCATTGATTCAATACTTTATTGCACTGCTCAGTCAAGTAATTTTACACCAAATATCCTAATGTAATTATTGTGTGTAAAAAACTTGCAGTATATTAATAGATGGAGGATGAAGAAGCTTTACCAATAGTCATAGATATTGTTAACTAGAGAAGTTTGAAAGTTCAACTGAAATTAAATTTCATAATAATAATATATTTATTTAAATTTAGTTGTAATAAACATGAATAGAATAAAATATTTGAACACTCAACTATCTCAACTAGTTACTAAGTAGTAAAACACAACTAGTTACTTAGGCTGAGATCTATAGAGCGTACATAGACTTTGCTCAAACTTTACTTACGTAAAACTTTGCTAAGTATATGCTAAGCTTATACTTTGATTTGGTATTTATAGACTTTTTGAAGTTAAGATTATGCTTAGCATAAGCTAAGACAGACAAAGTCAAAACACCAATTGTAATTTCGTTACATGCATTAACTTCTGTATAAGTAAAGTCTGAGCAAAGTCTAAGTACGCTCTATAGATCTCAGCCTAAGTAGTAGCTAGTAGCACTCAACTAGTTACTAATTTATTGTTTAGTTAGCTGAATTTATTTAATACCTCCTATTAGAATCTTTTACAGTAAAACTTTTGTTTAAAACATTTTTAAAAAACTTTGTTCGATAACTATTTATTTGATCACCATTGCAAGTAATCCTTATAATTCCTATGTTTACTTTTCTCTAATATATATTATTAGACCACATCACAAGCAGTCACCATCAAAATTGGTTCATAAATACCCAAGTAATTAGAATATGTAGAGTAAAACAAAATCTAGCATTTTAAGTTACTCTATTCCTTACATCCTGCAAAATGTTTCATATCAGAACAGAAGCCGACATAAACATTATCTCCAAAAACGAATAAAATTGGCTTATGACAGGAATTGATAATATTTTGATAGTGTTCTGTGAAATACTATAGAATTGAAGAATCATGCAATGTGTTCAACCCCTACTGAGTTATCTCTGTTGATGTACCACTATTGGCTGCCACCAATAGTTATCTAACAAGTGGAAAGGGTCACCAAATTATCTCACAAGATAAGCATACGCAAAAGACATTTGCAGACAAATTGAATACAATACATCAATTAAACAAATGTTTCTAAACAATATTTATAGCTGTCTGTCATTCTGGATTTCATTAATTCTAGATTTTTCCCAATACAAAATTTCCCCATTGATCTTCTAATCTTAAGGTGCATTTTCATATCAGAAACATATAAGTTACAAATTTTTCCTGTGAAAAATATAATAAAAATGTTTTAGTTGTGGCCATGTCTAAATAGCAAGGAAATGATCAATTTAATGATCAATCTAAAAGGGAAATCCCCTCTAGTTATTCAAACAGCTTTTTTAAATTGACCAAATTACATGTCTCCATGAGGCATGTATATTGTGTTTTATATAAAACACAATCTACATGCTAATGCTACAATGTGTACAAATCGCGAAAGTTTAAAAACCATTAAATAGAGAAACTCTAGCCAGTCTCACTTGTGATGACAAAATAAACACTTGCAAGAATCTACAATTGGTGCATAATCTTTAAACTGGATTCTCCGGCTATAGACCATATTTTACATTTCTGTCATTTAAAGCCAATAATAAAAGTAAACAAATAAACTAAAGGGTTCATTGCGTGTTCCTAAGAATAAATAAGTGACAATAAACAAAATCTTTACAAAAATAAAATTGAACACAAGGACAGTACACACGCTTTACACCTGAAATTCGGGAATTCATAAGTAAATATCACTAATCTATAGCTATTTCATTCCTGAAACCTGTTAGTGGGCATAAAATTCTAGAATTAAAAATTTTAAATGAACTTGGTTCTGAATCTGGTCTTTAAGTGGATGTTATTGTTCATGTAATGTAAATATTAGAAGCTCAATCTATCCATGAATCAGGATAGCCTTTGTTTTTCAAGTTTTTCTGATTCTGATCACTATTTTATTTATTCGGTTTACCGACAGAATAGGACTATGAGAAGTATACAAAAAACTTAGTGGTTTTTCATATTAACAGTGTCAACTGATTGACTGACATGTTTGTCTTATTTCATATTTTGTCATGCCAGAGACTTACATGGTTAACATAATATACACAACAGCTCATTCAAATTAGCACATAGGGGGACCTAATGAAAGCATTTGTAAATGTCCTATACACTTAAAACAGCAATATAAGAAAAGAACATAATAATCATATCAGATACTATGGATTTCTTTAAAGATATTGAAAATATTTGTTATCTGCTTTCAATTAATCAATCTTCAAATTATTTGCACATTTTACATTGCCATTATAGATACCAAAAGTTCCTACTGCTAAATATCCAATTTCCCATATAATGTCTTACAAGCTTACCTTGACATGAGGCAGTGTGTCTCTAGGAACATCAACAACTACAGGTGGAGAGAACTCTACATGTCCCTTGGAAGCAGGCACCATGTCATCATCTGCTCCACTCTCAGCCGGGGCCTCACTCTCAAGCTCACTCCCAGTGGTTGCTGTTGCACTCTCTTTGGTCTTCTCTTTCTTTGCCAACTGCAATAATAATATAACTGTAGTATTAAGTGATCCCTAGATATTATTATTCTAGACAGTTAATATTCCTCAAATAGAATGCAGACTCTAGTCATAAAAGTACCTAACATCCTCAGAGATATGTATACATATCAAAGTGTTTAGGGATTTAAGCATCTTCTACATGGTTGCAAACCAACGTCCCAACAGTGGTCACCCTGGTGGTTGCCATCCATCTAGACTGCACAACTAGATGTAGACTGTCTAGATGGATGGCTACCACCACATGGGGACATTGGATTGCAGCTGTGAAGAACATGCTTTAATTACATTTTAAACTATAAAAAATATCCAATTAATAATAACTAAATGTAGTCTTTCAAACTGGCTTCTTACATTAATTCCTGTGATTGTGTCATTCATGTTGATTATGGAAATACAGATTATATTTTTTTATATACAGTACAATTTTTAATTATCCTCATTTTTGGCAATTAATTGAAGACATTAACTTTCTTAACTAACCACATTTGGCAAAAATTGCAATTTTCCATTAATACCTATATAAGTAGATAAGTTGTCAACTTAAACTTAGGAATTAAAATAAGAAGTCAATTTGAAAAATTAGATTTGGTAAATGTTAGATAAACTATTTGTTATAGTTAAAAATTAACTCAACACTACACATTTGATTTGTGGATAATCAATCTTACAATATGAATAGCATAGCAGGTTGGTCATGTTATACTAGTTTAGTTCGAATTGTTTTGTATTCAATTAAGACAAGAACAAAAATAAAAGACTACAATAAAATGTTGAGAATTCTTACCTTCTTGTTGGCCTTTTTTTCCTTCTTCTTAGGTTTATTTTTACTTTCTGCCAGAGCAAGCAATTCAGTGGTGGCTCGACGTTGTTGAGCAATAGCCTCTTCATAACTTGTGCCCGAGGCAGAGAACAAGCCCATAAGCAACACCATGGCAAGCCCTGCCACTCCCACCCCACACAACACGAGCAATGCCTGCAGCTCCATTGGATCTGCCGCACGCAATCACCTACTGCAAAAGAGGGCTTGCATAAAAATTTGAATGTTTTACCTTCCAAATCTGCTGTATTGCATTAACATTTCACAGATAAACTGTTAATTGCTGAGCTGGCAATCTTTTCATTCAATACAACAATATTTCTCAGACGAGTTAAAACTATTCTGAGCCAGAGAGAACACTCATTATTATTAATTAATAACAATAAGTATTCTTTTTAAATTACTTTATTTTGATTAACTAATAATTGTGTTTACATGTTTTAAACCATTTTATAATAGTTTCCAACAACTGGAAAAGAACAAGATTATCATAAAAACTTTTAATGTTTAATAACACCACAAAAAATAAATATGCTTAAGTTCCTTATTAGTTAAATATGGAACTTGTAGTATAAAGAAAGTACATATATATTCATTACATCAAAAATAACCAACACTTAGCCTTTCAATATCTATAAACATTATTATACCTAAATTCAGGCTAATTTCTGTACAATATTAGAATTTGGTAATATTGATACAGAGATAAAACTGTTAGCCATTATAATAAATTAATTAAGTTTGGTGACATAATGCTTTCAACCTATTACAATGGCATGTGTTAGTTGGGCATGTTCCATAACTAACCATGTATGAACATTTTTATTTATTTTTTGAGATAAATCTACATAGTTCTCAATAGCAAAGTTCAACCTGCCACCTAAACCAAACAGCATAATATGAAAAATGGCATTAAGTCCACACACACACAGTAACATACTAATGGAGCAATGGCATATTGGCAGCTCAACAAATTAATAGAAATTACTGACAAAGATCACTGTAAATAATGTAAAGTGAAAGCACTTAACATTATTTTAAAGCCAATTTTTAATGAATATTTTACAGTTCCAGATATTGTGTCAGTTACCATTCATATAATATTAAATTTTGAAGGCATATTATACTGTCCCACCTTTGAACTCTACAATATGATAATTTAAAAATAGCAATCTGAGAAATTAGTTGACCGTAAAATCAAATCTTAATCAGTTTATGGTTCAACAAATAAAATTTGTACTATTGCCAAACTTATCTGAGATCTGAATCTGAGAAATCAAAACAGAGGCATGACATGGCAAAAGTTAGTTGCCAACATGCAACTAACTAGTGTTAGTTAAAGGTTAATTAAAATTAAAACTTGAATGTGTGCAATTCTAATTGTCTCTAAAAGGCAACTACAACAAGACTCAAGGAACTGTTTTTATGGTCATGATAACTTATAACCATGACAGAATGCAAAACTGTTTGTCTTATTTAAGTCAATCCACATTAATCATACATGATTTGACAAAATTCAATAAGAATTGATAGTCTGCATACTATTTATATAGATAGTCTGCATACTATTTATATAGATATTAGACATATTAGAAATACATGTGGATCTTGACAACTATTCACACAACAAAACTGTTTACAGACTGATTAACTTTTGGATGTATGTAATAATAGCAGCATGACAGATCAGCAGATCCCAGCTTCACTGTCCTGGGTATGTTGACCTATACAACATCAGATTTAGTGTAGTGACGATGTTCTATATTCTAGCTACATTACAAAAGTACCAAATCCAATACGAAAACCCTCAGTAAAGTTATAATGTACTGGGCTTAATAACATTATCGCAATTAATTTTATTGTTCAAGGCGAAATATAGCGGCACATAGCAGAAAAGGATTAAATCCTTATTCTTGAGACAAAAAGAAAAGGATACGAACCTCAACTGCACAAAAGATATATACCGCAGTACACCGGCGGATTACTAACTATAAATAATTACAAAATACTTGAAATTAATTCACAAAATGAAGGTACGAGCTGACACGTAAGCAATGACACATGTCAAAGGTTATTGACAGTACTTTCGCTCAAGCAATTTGCTGTTGGCTTGAAAAAGTCAAAATCCAATAAGAAAATAACCATTAAACAAGTGTTTTTACGTTGCATTCTTATTGAAGGCCAAATTATACATTCAGCAGCTTCAAAACGAAAATCCACCATTTATCACTCTCATAAAGACGATAAGATAAAATTTATTTACCTGTATCAAATAAATACAGCTATATTGCAAGAAATAACTGAGACGATACAATAAACTTTTCTCTATAACTGTTAGGCGTCACTTTGTAAAAGAAAGAGACTGAACTTTAATTTATATTCCGGTATGAACTTTTCTTTTTTCAGACGAGAAGGCAAGACCACAGAGTACTATGGGCAAGACAAGATGAACAAACTCAACAAACCGGGCGTAAATGTTGCCAGCCAAAATTGTATACAACGTAGGATTTTATTGATTCAGCTATTTATTATTGCCAACCTCATTCTTTATAGATTTTTTATACTAACTAATTAAAGATATGAAGAATAACTATGAAGCGGCTTAGCGAATTTTTATGAACAAAAGTCGTGGTGCCATTTTTTTTATCTGATCACCAGGATCAGATAAAAATAATGGCAGTTAATGCAGTACAACCATTTGGGAGCTACGATACCACGGAGGGAGGTTTCAGTCTGTCTCAAGCCGACTTATATCTAAATTCAATTATTCAATTGAATGAAGCAAAAAATATCTATTGAATCAGAGCCACGTCGGGGTAGTATGAAAGATGACATAATTCAACAAGTGAAATTCACTCTAATAAATGTTATAATATGAATGTATCGGGCCGGCACGATTTTACTTTGTTTTTAATATGGGATTTATAGTTAAGTAATAATTTTATAGTATGATAATTGCTGCTGAAATTGTAGACGCCAAATTTATCACCCATAAATTGTGGTTGAAAATCAGTTTTGTTTGTGCTTCTTTATCCAATGCCATGATACCTAAGCTAAACCACACTATTTTTGTTCCAATGCACTTAAAACTTCTACCTATCATAAAAAAAACGTGCATAAATTGGTTTTCGTCATTATATATTACAATTGTGTTCTAATAAAAGGTTGATAAGTTTATAATGAAATTAACGTCAATCTTAGAACACATAAAAATATTATTTCTTTGCAATAATTTGTTCAAATAATTACCCAGGACAGATATTTGTGTTCAAACCATAAAGTTAGTATACCTACGGAATAGAGGAACAAAGGGCTGAGGGAGCGAAATGTCACTAGCTGCAACACTGTATGATAAAAAGAGATGTTTCGCAAGCTAAATTTTTAGGCGTTGTTTTGGATTCAAAATTAACAGGTTTACATCATCTCAATTACTTGGTTCAAAGATGTGAAAGGATAATACCTATTTTAAAAGCTCTCGCTGGGGTCTGGTGGGGTGCTCACCCGTATACCATGAAATTGGTGTACAATGCGCTAGTCAGAAGCATAATGGATTATGGCAGCTTTCTTTTGGTCCCATGTAACAAAAGTGCATTAGCCAGATTAGATAAGGTGCAATTTGGGTGCCTTCGGATCATCTCTGGGTGCATGAAGTCCTCACCGGTTAATGCGTTGCAGGTTGAATGTGCAGAACCTCCCTTATTTTTAAGAAGGCAATATCTGGCATCTCGATTTGTGTCCAAAATTATTACTCAAAATTGCCATCCATTACTGCAAAAATTAATCAATTTGAGCATGTTGTGCAATCAGTCAAGGTACTGGCGACATAAAGAAACTCCATTAATTTTAGTTTCGTTTCAAAATTTACAAAACCTTGTAAGCCCTATTGTTACATTCCCTAAACTCCCTCTATTTAACTTTGAGTATAAAGTCCTAACCTTTAAACCAGAAATATTTTTCCATATTGGAATCTCGAGGGATTCACCTTCTGCGGATCTGGCCTTCAATGCATTAGTTTGTGAACGATGGAGGGGATTTGATATATTCTTTACTGATGCCTCAAAGCTCTCAGGCTCTCAACCTACTGGCATCGCTGTTTTTTATAAAAATTCTAAAATTATTCTGAAATTTAGGTGTCCTGTGGAATCTTCGGTATTCACAGGTGAATGTGTTGCTATATTAGAAGCATGTCGTTTTATAGAATCACATAATATCAGTATGGCTGTAATTTTCACAGACTCCTTAAGCACTTTAAAAGTTTTAGACCAAAATCCCCTTAAATCTAAATTACATAGCCCACTTATTCTAGAAATTAAAAAATCTCTTTTAGTATGTTCAGAAAATCAGAAAACTGTTCAACTAGCTTGGATACCAAGTCATTGCGGCATTAGAGGCAATGAATGTGCTGACTTATTAGCTAAAGATGCCGTCACATGTCAAATGGTGGATCAGAAGTACTATTGTTTTTATGGTTATGATTTACTGAATCTTCCAAAAATAAATCTACAAAGGTCATGGCAAATTAACTGGGATAGTTCCAGTAAGAAGAAGGGTAGCTTTTATTACTCAATTCAACCCAATATACCTTTAAAGCCTTGGTTTTTCAGATATAAGAAAGTCTCTAAAACTGTTACATCAGTTCTTTGCAGACTCCGTGTAGGTCATTGCTGTACACCTGTTTTCCTTCGGAAAATTCGGGTTCGAGATTCATCACTTTGTGAGTGTGGGTTGGATGAGGGTTCTCTGGACCACATATTTTTTGAATGCTCGCAACTTAATCCTGCTTTTAATTTGTACAGTTGCCTCTCTAATTTAAATATCCGGTCAGTGGGTATTCTTAGGGGCGGGTTGTTGGAGTTGGAGTATACGCTTAGGGGCACTATGAGCCGCGAAGAAAACATAAAAAAATATTTTTTCTTTTGTTTTTTTTTTGGGACTTAGAATTTTTTTTTTTTTTTTTTTTTTTTTTTTTTTTCCCCCAATTTTTTTGCAGCATCAGATTGACATTGACCCTAGCAATAATATAGGTCCTGAGACGTATGGTCCTACGACGCACCGTTTGCGAGTTAGGGGCTTTTGAACTTTTTCCTTTTTTTTTACAAAATACTCTATATTTACAAAAGGGTAGCTCGGAGGAAAACCTTTTCGGGAAAGAAATTGTTGTACTAGTCGTAAACCTCGAGATGACGTCAAAAACCGTCATTTGCCCCTGAGGCTACTCAAGCTGGAAGATCGACCGACACTTTTTTCTTCAATTTTCCACGGGGTTTTTTGACGTCATCTCGAGGTTTACGACTAGTACAACAATTTCTTTCCCGAAAAGATTTTCCTCCGGGCTACCCTTTTGTAAATATAGAGTATTTTGTAAAAAAAGGAAAAAGTTCAAAAGCCCCTAACTCGCAAACGGTGCGCCGTAGGACCATGCGTCTCAGGACCTAAACGGTTTCTGTAGACAAGGTTAGAACGCTGATGCAACAAAACTGGCCGAATTCTATTAAAAAAAAAAAAAACCGAAAATTTTTCTAAGTCATTTGCCCCTGACTGAGGCTACTCAAGCTGGAAGATCGACCGACACTTAGAAAAATTTTGATGATTTTTTTTTTTCTTTAATTTTCACCGGGTTTTATGTCGTCATCTCGTGGTTTACGACTAGTACAACAATTTCTTTCCCGAAAAGATTTTCCTCCGAGCTACCCTTTTGTAAATATAGAGTATTTTGTAAAAAAAGGAAAAAGTTCAAAAGCCCCTAACTCGCAAACGGTGCGTCTTAGGACCATGCGTCTCAGGAGCTAAATGATTTCTAGGGTTAAGGTCAATCCGTAACTGCAATAAAATTCCGAAAAAAAAAAAAAAAAAAAAAAAATCTAAAATTTTCAAATTTTTCTAAGTCCTCGCTCCATAGCGCCCCTAAGGCTACACTCCAACCAAATATCCCTATCCCCATTAACTTTTCATCATTATTGACATGTTCATCCCCAGAAATTTTCAAAGTTTTAATGGCTTTTATCCGATGCAATCGCATCAAATTGTAATGTTATAACTCACTCAGCAAGATACACAATTAGTGTTACCAATTTAGTGTCGTTAAAATTCAATTAATTTATTTTCACGTTTTCCCATTTCACAATCTGACATTGGCAGAATTGTCGACATCGGCACTAATTGCCATTTATAAAAAGAAGAAGAAGATAAAAAGAGATGCGTGATCCGACGCAACAGAACTGTTTTTGGCATCAGTTTGACAGTACTTCAACACTTATCGACACGCTGCAAATTTGACTCTTGATGTTTTTTCTGATATTATGTGAAATCGTGGATATTTTTGAAAAATATTTCTTCAGAAACATGGTGACTTGTTCAGTGATTGATTGTGGTACAACACAGAGGAATAACCTGAATGAAAAATGTTCATTTCACAGGTAAATTATTCCAAATCGACACTTACTAACTTAGGCTTTATTTTTGCTAATGCGTTTCGAATTTTAGGCACTAAGTGTGTTCATTATCGTCTATAAACATTTATTAATGTAAGAAGCAAAGATCTAACACACATAATGCAGAATTTACGAATATTTTGTGTAAAGAAATAATTTTCTGTTTACACTAGGGCTGAATCAAGTTATCGATATTTCTTGTCCACTGTCTATCACGCGGTAAACTAATATGTATTATTAATATTAAAGTACGTATGTGATGTTTAGATGTGAATCACCTGGAAATGGAAGTAATCCCAAATTCCCATGTAAGACACTAAGCCGATTCATAGGTAGGTATTAGTTTCAGACTGTTAGAATAGAAACTATTAGTAATTAAAGTAACTTTCAGATTTACATCTTACTTGGATTCAAGAAATGCATGGCTTAAATTAATTGGTCGTCCAAACTGGATTCCCACGAAAAATTCATGTATATGCAGTAAGCATTTTGAGGAAAAATATTTCCAAATGCGAGGAGCGAAACGATTTTTGATAAAATGTGCAATTCCGACTAATTTTATTGTAATTAAACTATGTAATTAAACTTCAGTAAATTTTATTTCAAAATAGGTTTCCTACGGAGTTTTCTGGCAGTGTTTTGAGTAGTTGCCGCGTCCTGTACTGCACAGTAGGGTAAAAAATGACGATTCCTCATAAATGTATTTTTTTATAAATTCATTCAGAATTTGAATTTATTGAGACGGACGCGCGTTTCTAATTATAATTGTGTATAATATCTGTACCTATCTAGTGATTGAAAATTATAAACGACCTTCATTTTAATCGTTCAAAGTATATAGGCTCACTAAATTGTCAAACGACGTAGAGTTAAGCGACAACCGACCACTCTATTGCGGAAAATAAATGATTTAAAATGTCTTAGGAGTTTTTCTTAAATATTCATACTTCACTTCACGAATCGTTGTTTCAGCCATGCAAAATCCCATCCCATCCTATTTTAATACTATCACTGAGACTGATTCATCATCATCATGTCAGCCAAATTTCATCCACTGCTGGACCAAAGCCTTCCCAAAGAATGGGATGATCACAGTATACGGGATGAGATGGAGTGATGATATTCTATGCCGTCACCACACATTACTGATTAATATTATCGATATCGATATTAATGCAAAAATCGACATGAGATACATCATTGATACGCATACATAAACATTTGTACACACACAAATGTCATCCTATTTCGGTTTCGTTTGACAGCTCTTGTTTGTTGCTCTATTCCGTAGGTATACTAACTTTATGGTTCAAACATGTCAACTGGTTTTCTTGCAAGGTGTCAGGATCTCAAAGTAGGTTCAAGTCATAAGTGAAAGTCAGAATATCAATGAAAGCGTTCCTTCAATAAATTAAAATTTTGCGTTCCTAAAATTAATGACAAAATGAAAGTAGCTGGTTTATTCCTAGATTTAAGCTCAGCTTTCGATACTGTGGATCATAATCTGCTAATTGCTAAGTTGAATCATTACGGTGTAAGGGGTAAAGCCTCTGAACTTTTGTCCTCCTACTTGCATAACAGAAAAATGTTTGTAGATATAACCAAAACAGTCAATGGGCATAAAGGAAATTACAGATCTTCGTTATTTAATGTTTGTGCTGGCGTTCCACAAGGATCCATATTAGGACCTGTTTTGTTTATCCTATATACTAATGACCTAATTGATTATATAAGCAATGTTATGACCAGTGAACGCAAATAAACGCAAATGTTTATTGGCGTTCACTGGTTATGATAGATACACAACTCGTCGTTTATGCTGATGAGTGATGACACAAATGCAATAGTTGGAGCAAAAGATATCAAAGAGCTAACCGAAAAAGTAAACAATGTCTTAATGCACTTTTACTATTGGTTTAATATAAACAATTTAAATATAAACAGCACTAAAACTAATTTAATAATATTTAAAACGACTGCTCGAAATAGTGATATTTTGGACATTCAAATAAACGGGGATAAAATTGAACTAGTCAAAGAAGCTAAAATTTTGGGGGTACATATAGATGAATCACTAAATTGGAAAAACGAAATAAGTGCCATAGATGCATCTATATCTTCTGCATGTTATGCTTTAAGAACCCTAAGAGACGAAGTTGAAGTTAAGCACCTTCTAATTGTGTACTATGCTCTAATAGAGGCTAAACTTAGATACAGCATAAGTTTATGGGGTAATAGTTACAACTACAACTGCCAAAGAGCGTTCATTCTACAGAAGAGCGCTATACGCACCATTGTGCGTATCTCACAAACAGACAGTTGTCGGCCTCACTTCTCGGCTCTTAAAGTACTTACGGTACCCAGCTTGTATGTTTTGGTACTCCTAATCAACTTACAGAAATATTTACATCTATGAAACAGATGTGGATAGATTAGTTAGAGAAAACACACGCAGAAAAGACCTAAGAATGAAAATAATACCACACTTGAACATTGTTAAGCATAGTGTGCAATATAACGCAGTTGTTATCTTCAACAAGCTACCATTAGACCTTAAAAGTCTAATATACACATTTCAGTTAAAATCCAAGTTAAAAGAATTCCTCTTGGACAAATGTCTGTACTGTATAGATGAACTGTGACCATGGTGAAATTAACATATAACAATTAATTATTTCCGCATTGTAACTAAATTGTAGTGTTTTTTTTTTTTATAATTAATGCAATCTGCTGAATATTTCAACAATTTGTGCCAGTGTCAAGTGTTGACTACACATGGGTATATATTAACAGCCAATAAAACTATCCAGTATTTGTCATTATGGAGTCAGTTTGGGGCCTGGAACAAAAGACATTCACAAATAAGTGTTAGTAGAATATATGCTAGTATATATGTATATAACACACACAAATATAACATACTTATATAGTTATAACTTTATTTTGTTAGTAGATATGAATATAATAAATGCCCTAATCATTAAGGGACTAGGGAAGAAAGAACGAACGGTGACGAACATTAACTGGTTGCTTAATATTTAATTTTGTGATAATCTGTTCATACAGGAAAGGTTTATTAAGATGGCAATTTAGAAATATATGGTCCAGGGTGCCATCATCCAGCCCACATTCACACAGTGAGTTATCTCGTACTCTGATTTTATGTAGGAAGACTGGGGTGCAGCAGTGGCCAATGCGGATTCTACAAATAACAGATGTAACAGTGGGAACCTTTTTAAATTTATAGAACCATGGCTTAGCAGGTATAGAGGGTTGTATAGAGGCATATAGACAGCCTTTTGTCCTGCTTGAATGAGCCCAAGAACTCTGTCAAGATTTGAGCATGCTGATTTTGGAAAAGTGAAGCAAATCATAAACTTGGATGGAGGAGTGTTTAAGATCAGCTAAGTCACTGGTAACAGCATCTTTGGCCGATGCATCGGCTAATTCATTGCCAGTAATACCTGCATGTCCAGGTATCCACACCAGTATAACCTCTATGTCCTTAATGGAACAGAGATATAGACATTTTTTAATTTCCAGGATAATAGGGCTATGAAGAGGATCTTTGAAAGGATTTTTAATAACAGCTTGTAACACACTTATGGAGTCTGAAAAAATAACTGCCTCTGTAATAACATTGTGCGCTAATATAAAAAAACATGCCTCGAGTATACCAATGCACTCTCCTGTGAAAACTGATGACTCAGGTGGGCATTGGAACTGGAGATAAATCTGAGAGTTAGCATAGTACACTGAAATACCAGTTTTACTGTCATTCGTTAATTTCGAAGCATCAGTGAAAAATTTATGATAATGCCTCCATCAACAATAGAGGAGAATATAGTATAAGCCTGAACTGTATCTTTACTGATGCCAATATATGGTACAAAATTTGGATTAAAATGTAACACTTCATATGGTACATCATATATAGGAAGTTTACCACACTGGGAGATCTGATTATTTTCTAATACCTTGCCTATTTTTCTAAAAGAATGTATATACAAAGGTGCATCCTTATGTTTCCAGTAATCACTATGATTTATTAGCCTATCAAGATTGGCTAGTTTTGACAATATCATGTGATTGCTAAGAAAGTATGCCTTATAGATAAATCTATCTGCCAGATATTGCCTGCGGATATTGAGAGGAGGGTCGCCACTTTCTACCTGCAAAGCATTTGTTGGAGTAGATCTCATGCAACCCAATACAATGCGTAGGGACTTTAATTGTATGATGTCCAGTTTTTTTAGAGCAACTTTACTACAGGGCTCAAGAAAGAAAGAACCATAATCTAATATACTCCTTATCGTGGCATTGTATATGAGTTTTAAACTAAATGGATGAGCTCCCCACCAAACACCCGCAAGAGCTCGCAACATATTTACGTTTTTGTCGCACTTATTACTTATATAGTTTATATGAGCGATACCTGTTAATTTGGAGTCCAGGATGATACCAAGGAATTTAACTTTTTCCTCTATCTTGATTGGGGATCCTTCAATCTCAAGGTAAACGTCTGGAAATGATCTCTTACGAGTGAAAACCAATGCGCTGCTTTTCGGAGCTGACAGCTTAAGACCATGTGAGACAAGCCATTGGTTTAAGGAGTCGAGGGACACCTGAATAGATTCCGCCGCGGATGCTATATGCAAATCAGGGACATATAGGCATAAATCGTCAGCATACTGCAGAATTTGGCAGTTTCTGTTGAGGGACAAATGTAAATCTGACGTATATATGCTATACAGCAGTGGGCTAAGAACAGAACCCTGTGGGAGGCCTCGCCAGACTGTTCTGAGATCATTTGAATCTCCTGGGACATGTAGCTTCACAGTTCGTTCAGACAAGAGATTACAGACACAGTGTAAGATTCTTAACGGCATACTCAACTTGCGTAACTTACTCCTGAGTATGGAAAGATTGACACTGTCATATGCAGAACATATGTCTAGAAAGACTGCAACTACTGACTCATTCTTGCTGAATGCAATACGAGTGTCTGTAACTAGGGTGCCCAAACTGTCCATAGTGCTGAAGCCTTTACGGAATCCATATTGGGATTCTGCTAATAGTCCTCTGCTCTCCATAAACCATTCTATGCGATTTTTTAACAAATGTTCGAGGATTTTAGCAATCACAGGAGATAGGGCGATAGGGCGGTAGTGATCAGGATTATCTGGGGATTTACCTGGCTTTAAGATTGGGATAATAAGTTGGGATTTCCAACTAGCTGGGATGGAACTATAGGAAAAGCAAACATTAATAAGATCTAAGAGGTATTGGCGGCCAAGTGTACCTATCTTTTTATAAAAGGAATAAGGGAAGCCATCACAACCTGGGACAGAGTCACGTACATGACTTAGTACTGCTTCCAATTCTTTAATAGCAAAGGGAGCATCCAATGGGTCATTGGAGACACTGGCTACACCAGAAGGAGAGGGACATTCTCCTAAGAATGGGACATAGGCAGGAGCTAACTTATTTAAAAATGAGATCATTATGTTTGAAGATATGGGATGGGAATTTCGAGGGGAACAACCACGTTTAAATCTTTTTAGGTTTTGCCAAACCAAGCTTGATGGGGATGATGGAGAGAGAGAGGAACAAAACCTTTTCCACCCCTCATACTTTTTTTTCTGAAACAGTCGCCTGGACCTTCCAACAATCCGATTATATTCCATCAGGTTTTCATAGGACATATTGTTGACATACCTAAATTCAGCTTCATTTCGAGATTTAATTATGTCTGTGCATTCTCTATCCCACCAGGGAGGTGAAGATATCTTCCCCGAAGCAGAATTTTTTAAGGGGATGGCCTCCTCAGCCGCTGATGAAATAGAATCAGAAAATTGAGTAAGATACGCAGCTAGATTAGCAAACGAAATTGCAGGCATGGAAAGGATTTTATCCTCCACAGCTTGTTGATACTGGTGCCACTTGGCCTCTGAAAGTCTATATTTTCATAATGGAGTTTTATCTACAATAGGAAGGGATCTATTTATGAGGGAAGTGCAAATAGGATAATGATCACTACCATATGTCAGGTTCAGACGAGACCACTCTAACTGGGCAGTTAAACTTGCAGAACACAAAGTAAGGTCCACACAGCTCTTTCCCTGACCTTGCCTAGGAAGCCTGGTTACAGAACCATCATTAATGACACATAGTCCAACCTCGTCCATTAAGTCTGCTAAATCCAAACCAGGGGGGTCACAGTGGTCAGACCCCCACAATGGATTATGGCAATTAAAATCCCCAAGGATTATTATGGGACTATATAAAGTACAAATCAATTTAATAAATTGGAAACACATAGGATTGGGTGATGGGATGTAAATAGAGATAAAATTAATGTTGAGGAGATTCACTCCAACTGCATTAATTTCATCTCCATGGTTGGGCAAGGACAGAGGAGAGGAAGGGAGGATATTATTCACCAGCATAGCAGCCCCGCCATAACCGTCAGAGCGGTCATCGCGAAGTATGCTATAGCCATGAATATTTATCTGAAGACGAGGCAATAACCACGTCTCAGAAATTGAAAAAATTGCAAGTTTATACTTATTAATTAAATGAATAATCTCATGCTTTTTTGGAAGCATGCTCCTGGCATTCCGCTGTAAAAGATGGAATGTGGCGTTTTTGGATATCTCTAATAATGTTGAGTGCAACGTGGTCAGGTATATTATAGTTAATTAGTAATGAGGATAATAAAGAGATAACAGACTCTACAGTCTCTAAAGTCTGGTTATTGTCAGGAGTGTTAGTAGGTTGGTTTAAGGCACATCCATTTTAGGAGGATGGAATAGCATAACTATTGACTAACTCCAGGTGGGCTCTACGGTCATACTCTGGAGAATGATTAGGAGGAGATCTTGGACTAGTTCTTATAATTTTACGATGGGAGTTTGAAATTTGAACTCTTTGCTGGGGCAAATGATTGAGGACTATAGAAGGATGGGGAGAAGGGGCGGGATTATAGCTTGAGGCTGCAACTTCTGAGTATGACTTAGCTACTGATGGGAATTTGCATGAGGCTTCTGCATAAGATAAACTATTTTGTGCCATAACAGTTTTTATATTTTTTTGTCTGTTGAATTCAGGGCAGATCTTGCTATTAGCAGGATGATTACCTAAGCAGTAGAGGCACTGGACTTCATCAGAGGTACATATATCCCCAGAATGCGAACCACCACAGCGATAACACCGTGGGTTAGATCTACACTGGGTCTTAGTGTGACCATACCTACAACATTTAAAACACTGGATAGTGGGAAAAAGGTAAAGATTGACAGGTAGCGAGTTGTAGCAACAGAACACCCTATCTGGAAGGATACGGCCATCAAAGGTAAGTACAACGGTAGGAGTAGGTTTCCATTCAGTGGTGCCATCAGTGACAACCTTCCTATTCATACGTCTGACTTTCAATATTTTTCCACATCCAGTTGGAGTTTTGAGTTTATCCATGACTTCAATGCCTGTCCATTCATTTGGTACACCCTTTACAACTCCCATACGTGTAATATTGTATGTTTGTATAGACAAAGTATAACCTTTTTTAACAAATTCCTCATTTGCCAGAAAAGAGTTGGCATCTTCAGGTGCTTTGAACTCAATTGATATCCTGTTCCTACCTACCCTTTTAATTCCATCCTGTAGTATATTTTTCACATTCAATCGGATCAAGAGCTGTCCAAACTTTACAGGATGAATAGATGTTCCTGAGCTAGGGTCAACTTCTTGCAATGTGGCATGGACCAGAAATGGAGCAATATCCGTGGCAGAGTACTTGGACCGGGCAACAAGGGAAGGGGCAGATACTCTATCGCGTTTAGGAGCTACCGTATCGTCATCATCATGAGTCGAGTTTGGCACACGTAAACCGCGTTTGCGGCTTTGGTCCGCCTCCACTGACTCGAAACTTGAAAGTGGGACAGTTATTGTTGGGGTGTGAGCGAATAAATCCTGCGATTCAGAAGGAAGGGGGTCTGGCGGTCGCCCAGGAGGCCGGTCATCCACCTCCATGGTCGATCGGCATCCGCTAAATAAAAAACACTTAATATATGGACTTACCTAGTGTAAGAACCCACAAACACAAATACAACAAATTAGACGAGCACAAACAGTAAGCGAACACCAAAAATAACACCAGAATGCTATAAAATGACTGAAAAAACACAAATGACTACAATTCCACATGTGCACAGTGCACAGTGCTTGTCACAACCTTGATTATAATACTACCTGTTGACATTTGTAATGCTGTAGCATTACAAATGTAAATAATAATAAATAAATAAATCAATATGTATATTGATTTATTTATTTATTATTATTTGATTGTTTAAATGTTATCTCGACTTTTTAACTATTTTGAATTTGGACATACCTTATTGTAATTTTATTATTATTGTATACCTGTTGCATGATCTTGTATGATAAAGATTGAATTCTAACACAATTGTAAAATATTGTTTATGAATAAATGTATTGAAAAATTGAATTGAGATAAGCATTCATTGATCAACTATATTTTGTTTTTATATAAATCTGACCATAATAAATGCAGAGGTTTTGCATCAGCATAACACCCCTCTGCATTATTTTTTTAAATAAATAAAATAAAATAAAAAAGGTTTTTATTCACGTAGACTTTAAAAAAGCGCTTGTAAATAGTCAGAACATGTTTGTAGTAATATAGTTGTATACATTAGATATTATTTCTAGTAACATAGATATTTAGGTACATCTTGTATGAAAACATTTATAAAATTTATTTTATTACAGAAATGATATTTAGCTAGCTCGTATCAAGTTATTGTCAAGAGATTATGTTTAATTATCTAGTTTAAGTCTAATATATTGTGTGGCATGGCATACTGGTTATTTATGTTGAGACATAATTAAATCATGGAATAAGGCATTCAATCTGAATCATCAATCATCAATAGAAACAGGGAATAAAAAAATATATACTGGCAGCCCTACTATCCACAGATCACTAAACCATGGACAGTATGAAAAGTACCAGCATTTCTAAATTAATTAATCTTATAATGATAAAATATGTTAGCCAATTATTAGGTATTAAACATATATAATTTAAATACCCATTCTACACTTTAACTCATTTGAAAACATCGTCTGCACTGCTGTGATAAAAACTTGGTGCGTACTACTATACTACTACTCAGAAAAGCATTCAGTTTCAACTCTACAAAATTTTTGAACGAAAATAAAAAATGGTGGATAATAGGCTGACAGATGTCAGCTTTCTTAATCAGTTGCATTTCATCGTAGCAATTTTTTGTCAATTGTTGAACAGCTGTCCTAATTCCATATTTATAATTGTACCAATCATCAATATTATGTAAAAAGTTACAATGTTGAAGTGCCAGTTGAGTGAATAATTACCATACTAATGTAATTAAAAGTGTCATAATAAAAAGTTGATTAAAATCTTTATACCGAAGTATGTCGATTCCTCCACTAGTTTGCAGCACTCCTCCACCACCTGACCAGTGTGTCGAAGATAAGGATCCAGAAGATTTTGATTTATCATACAATTGTGAGCTTTTCACTTTGTTTTACACTTTGTAGTAGCCTTTACCTATTTCCCTATCAGACCTATTGTTCTTGTGAATAACTTTATGATTTATTTTGCTTAGAGAGTACATTATTTTATTTATTTTCTTAATTCTTAATAGTTTGGTGTATTTTCCAATATATTTAATTTATTGACATGATTATTTACTTTATAATTTGTATAGAGTCAATATTTTGCAACTGGAAACATCATACATTTCGGTTACAACTAGAGTGTAATGTTCACAATCAAATCCTTATATGTCTCACTCGAATTTTGCTATCTTATAAATAGTATAATTTTTATAACCATTTACAGTTTTAGCTAGTATATTGTGTCCATTCTAAGTTGTTCCGAAAGATTTCAGAGTATTATAGTTCTACCTTTTATTCTTTTCTGAGTTTTCAAGCAATTGTTTACTTTTACTTTCTTGTGCATATTATGATTAAAAGTATATTATTAAAATGTAATAACCTGGTATGAAAGGAAAATAAATTTATTGTATTGTAATTTGTTAATTTAATGGAACACACTTGATGATCTTAGTTTATGTTTTAACTCTTATATTGCAGTATCACAAGAAGATGATGATGAAACTAATGATTATGACTATGGAAACTTTTCCTCCTATAATCATTTTCAATCATCAATTGAAAAAAAAACAGTTGAGATCAAAAACCAAGAAATAAAACCAACTCAAGATGAAATTCATAAAGAAGTGTTCATACCGTATGGAAGTATTGATGCAACTGAACAAGACATTGAGAGCAATGTAGTGTTTGGGGTCAATGATATCAATGAAAATAAACTAAAATGCGAAGAAGATGTAAACATTGAAGATTTGGACTTAAAGGTGGATGAAGAAATAGTCATTACCACTGAAGAACTCAGTGAAGAAAATGATACAAATGAAATTAGTGAACAAAATGTTGATAGCTTAAAAGATTTCAACATTCCAAGTGATTCTTCAAATGGTAGTCAAGGTTATGATAATACTAATACTCCCTCTTGTGTTGAAACTTCAAATAACCATATTAGTATAGAAAACAAAGTAAATTTCGATTTAGATGGATCTTTTAAAGCTCCAATTAATTTAAAGGCTAGTGAAACTCCTCATGATGATACTCAAAATATTCACGAAACAGATGGTCAAATTTTGGAACACATAAATGACTTAGCAATAAAAGAAGAAGCATCACAAACAATACAAGAATTGAAACATGAAGAAACTCTAAATGATGGTAATATAAAGTTAGATGAAAATGTTATTGATGATGATTTTGGTGATTTTGATGAATTTCAATCTGTAGATATCGAAAATAGTACTAAAAGTGGTGTGGAAAATTGTGATAATCCTTGGGAAAATGCTAACACAAATGAATCAGATTTTGGTAATTTTACTGCAAATTTTGAAGAAACAACATTTCAGAATGAAATTGTGACACATTCAGAACCTAATCCCGTATCTAGTAGCCTGCAACTTGAAAGTAAAACATTGGAACATACTAATATAATAGAAAATGATGATGAGGAAGGTGACGATGATTTTGGAGATTTTGATGACTTCAAATCATCTGCCACTGTTAAAAGTGAACCTATTGTTATTTCCGAAGAAGATGCATGTCAAGAGTTGCATGTGCTTAACTTGCAAGCTACTGATAATGAACATCAAATTATGGAAAGCATTACAAAAGTAATAAGTTCAGTGTTCTTAGAAGAAATATCAGAACCTGATAGTGAATTTGAAGGGAAATTAGAAACCTTGCTAAGTGAAACATGGGGACATTTAATGGAAATAGATGAAAGACAACCATACATTGTCAACTGGAACAACTCATTAGGTCAAAAAACTCTGTTGAGAGCTTTGTGCATTGACTCCAGGAATATTGTAAGTTTTATATTGTTTTACTTTGTTCATAGACCAGACTCTGAAGACACTAGAATGTGTTTAAGTAGGTAGAGTATCCAAATAATCAAACCACTTTTTACAAAATCATATCTACTGTGTCTTAGTCTCATAGTAGTTTCTCCATGTTTTGTTAGGGGCATAGAAATGGTAACCAAGGATTCATACAAAATCATACATTTATAAAGTAGTTTCTACTGTGGCTGCTGTTTATAGGTTTTCACATATTAGTCTTCTGTTGATCTTCAGCATATTTCTGAATAATGCTCAAGATTGGATAATTATCATGAATGTTACAGAGGAAAATAATAATATGCCATATTTATTTTGAATGTCTTACTTATTATCATCAGTAACATTTCAAATAAGTTATGACATGTTTTATGTTTTGTGTATCTATTTTATGTTTTACTCTAGATGTCCATCACTAATATGTAATAATTTGTACAAAACTTTGTAAAAAGTGGTCTAGTCGTATGTGGCCTAATATTTCACTGTATTTATAGAACAAATTGCACTATGTATGTGCTGAAGCGGTGCCTATTTATTTTGGAAACTCTAGAAGCACTTCAGCTTTTACTGCATATTTTGAAGGACTATAAAAGTTTTATATATTTCAAACTCTGTATAGCTTCTTTATACACCCTATATCTGTCTTTCAGCTGTTTGGTCCTAAATGGAGCAGCCACATGCCTAAGTATGCGGTTAACTTGAGTAATGCACCTCTTCAACCTCAGAAACAGGCTTCCACTCCTTCAACCACACCACAAATTGAAACTGTTGCTGAGAAACCTTCAATCAAACCTACCACTTGGACTGACCCCTTCACATCAGATGGACAAGATTGTGAGTTAAATTTATTCTCACCCTCAGACTAACACGATATAAGCAACCTCAATTAAAGGCACATTATGCAATTCAGTACCTACTAATAAAACACGCAATCTATGCACAAGCCAGTTAAAAGTTGTAAAAAATATTATTTAAATATGCATAACTGAGGAAAGAGTGAATATCTTAAAAGGAAGTAACTGATAATGTTGATAACTAATCCACCATGGTAAAATTCTTTCGCATGTCTTGCACATGGATTAACATCCACCTGTACATAACCTGCTTCAACCTATTCCTATAGTCACCTATGCCGAAGCCCTACTCCTTGACCTAGAACACCTCATGGCTACCCTAGACCAAATGGCTCACAACCACACTACCCTCAAGATATCTGATTTACTTTCACATGGTAAGTTATAAGAAGCACATGAGTTCAGAAGGTAAAATGGAATTACTTACTTTTAAATCTTTTTAATTTATTTTTTATGGGCTGGAATTACCACTTTTTTGAACTGGTAATTCCTGCCAGTTATATATAGTTGATTTGTATGTTACTTTAAATTATTATACATTTTAAATCCTGTCAGATACCACCAGTACAATGAGACTGAATTTTGATTTTTTCATAAGTAATAGCTTGATTATGTTTGCTATGTCAATAAATACCCAGGTAAATTTTTAATGTCCCCTTTTTATCTATGCTTTATTCACCATTGCCAAAAGGTGCAATGGATATTACTACATGGTACTATTGTACATTGTAACATAGTGTGATAGTTGCATAGCTGTAGAAATAGAATTATTTTTTACTAAAGGAGATTGTTGATTTATATAATGGAATACAGCATAACAAAACCTAGACTCGTCACAGTAATTGCTTCAAAGAATTTATGTAAAATTTCATCACTAGTTTTCAGAGTTAAGTGCTGGATCTGTTGTATCAGTTATTATTACACTGTTATTCACACACTACATTCAGATACACAAATATGTAAACAGTTCTAACACAATGATCTTCTGAAACCTGAAGTCTTAAATATCAAAAACAACACATTAAAAAGAGTATTACTAAGTGTAATCTTGCCGATGATATAATATTACTCTGGAAGAGATTTCATTTTGAGAACTGTATACAACAGACTGTACATTAGTGTGGCATACTTCTCTCATTGAACAAATAAAAAATGAAGCTAGGTTTTTCACTGGACATCTATTTTACATTTATTGAAGACTAGTAGTCCGTCCCAGCTTCGCACGGGTATTCATTTATTAATGTCACTCTAATCGTGATAAGAGACAAGTGAGGCTATCTCTAGCCTAAATTTCGTTAAAACTGAGTCCAATGAAATGAAATATTAGATATAATTTTAACCAGAGATTTTAGCTCGACTGTCGTTCGTATAATTGTGACAATGTCGCATTTTGCTTAGTTTAAATGAAGTGAACGTTTCATGGCGGCAGTACACTCTCGCTGAGACACTCGAGACAAGCCGAGAACGAGTGTGTACATGATGACCTCGTCACGTCTCGCTTTGTCTCGTCTCGCCTCGCTGCCCCTCGATCGGATGTCTAATGATTTTTGTGCCCGAGTGAAAGGGTCTCGTTAACTCTTGTGCGGAAATAAAGAGGCAGTGTACACACTCGTTTTATACAGTTTCCATTTGACCCCGTTATAGTGAAGACCTGTTTCTATTACGGCGTAGTAGTAGGTAATCATTCACCATCTTTTTCGTCGCCAAGGCTTGAGAATTTAGTTTTTATGGTAAATTAAAAAAATATAATAGCTCACAGCACAAGGACAAACAGCAGCAGCTATTTCTACGTCTATTATCTCGGGAGACTTTGCTACAACTAAATGAACGAGAGTGTACAGATACGCACTAGTCGAGAGCCTTCTTGGCCGAGACTCTTGACGAGAGAATCTCGGCGAGTGTGTACAGCCGGCATGTTAGATTCCCGTGCGCGCGCTTGTGGGTATAGCTCTTTTTTCAGCTAGACGCTTCGAACATTTAGCGCTTGAATGTCGTTCGCTTTGACAATCTCGCATTTTGATCAGCTAAACAAACTGAACGTTAGACGCTAGATTATCCATATATGATGCTTATAATGACGTAACTACTATAAATTGGCATATGTTTATGTAAAGTTTTTTTGTGGATATTGACATGGTCTTTCATATTGCAGCACATTGTTGTGTTCTATCATCAATAGTTTTCACAGCGCATGCAGTGTAGGGACTTTTATGATTTTTATATCTTGGATTTCATTACAGTAGTTTTTGTAGGAATCCCTAATTTAATTCGATTAACGATCGCTGATAATTTATCTTTATGTAAGTGAATGTTTAAAATCTGTTTTGTATGTTTGGAGTTCCTAAAATAAAAAAAATACTCTTTTGTAATATTAGTGTAGATAGATAAGGTGCTAGGCCACGGAATCTAGTGTTACAGTTAGTCTAGTACACTTAATGATTCCTTAGTACCATTAGAAAGTAATAAAAAACTTATTTCAATAAAACTGGTTGCTCAATTTGAATGTGCATGTCAGTCATATGTTGTTTTATACTAATGTAACATCTATCATAGCTAGTGTGGATCCTTCTCATTGTATTTAAGGAACAGAACACCTCATAGAACATCAATTTGCGAAGTAATTCACCCTCCATACAAAATTTCCTGATCAGTCAATAAACTCTTTAAGAAAGCCCAATTTCTTATAGTGATTTTAATTATGACGTGTTAAAATTGTTCCTTAAGTATCCCACACTATGATACATATTGTAAATACATGTTTATTTCTTCCTTGAGATGATTCATTGAGGTAAAGACTGGATGGCATGAGGAAAAATAAACAATAATTTATTATGATGTTTGCCTGCGCTTCCAATAGTCTGTGTTTTTTACTTTAACGTTGTCTGTTTGTCTTTCTTTCTGTCTGTCTTTTAACTGTTTGTCATTTTAGATGACAAGTCATTTTATGACTTCATATTCATGCATAGATCTTTTATATATCTTGTTCTCTTGATTTGACATTATTTCATTTTGTATAAATAACGTTTGCTTATTATTCACATTTCAGCTTGTAACACTGAAAGCAGTACCTCAACTGGCACGTCGGGACCAACAGATGTAGATGTTTTTGAAGCTGCAATTTCCAACAAACCTGATAAGATTTACTCCAACACACTTGGTGTCCAACCACTACGACATATCAACTTACCAGATACACATATTTTCACACCTACTGACTCTGAAATACCCAGATCTAAAACAATTCACTATGATAGTGGTTCAAGTAGTCTCTTAACACAGTCCGGCGTTAATACTAAAAATCACGATACTTCAGCCCCACGAGATGATGTTGTTGCAAATAACCCAGAAGATGATAATGAGTATTGGGAATTTCAAGACTTCAAGGGAACTCCTGGCTCAAGTTCCTTGCCAGGCATACTGAATCCACCACAAGTGACATCACAAAGAAAAGTTGAGAGTTCCATAGTTGTTGATGCTCTGCCTCAACCAAGTATTGCCTATCAAACACAATTATTACAGCCCATAAAGGTAGAGCCTGCAATGCCTGCCCTAAACTGGCCTGATCCTGGAGAAGTGAAAGGAGTCTTCGACGATTTTTCGGAGTTTGTGGCAACAACTTCACAGCCTACTGAGAAACAAGATATTGGCACAATCGAACCAAACGAACCACCAATAGACATTAAAGATATTGTTAAGTCTGATAATTTAAATGATCTCGATGAGAAACTAGAAGAGGTTTCAATTAAAATGGAAAAGCCTGTTAGTGATGGCTTTGACGATGAGTTTGACACCTTCCAGTCAGCAATGCCTACAAGTAGTGCAACAAGTAATTCGAAAACAAACACACTGCCTACCAAAGGCGGTCAATTTTACTCCAATCAAGCCATTACAGACTTTAATTACGTATCCTCTAAAGTTAATAGTATTAAGTCTGATACCATATCATCCCCATTATCGAAGCCGACTGAAGCATTAACTCAAAATATAGGTTATATGACAAACTCAACAGAACTTGCCAATAAAACTTCTATTTCTTCCGGATCACATTCGCAATCCAATATGTTGCAACCCACAATAGCGAGTTTCAGCTCAACTAATACACAAATTCAGCAGAAATCTGGTCAAATACTGCAGCCTTTGTCTCTTGAGAGTTACTCACAAATCAACTGGCCAAGTCCCGGCATAGACTTGCAGGATCTGTCTAGATTCAATCCTGTTGAGACGTTACAGTCCTTGAAAAGTGATTTAAGTGCTAGTGGTGTAAGTAAAACAGCATCGCCAGTTCACGGCCACAAAAGTATCGGGTCCAATCAAATGTCAGATGACGATGTTTGGGGTGACTTTGTGTCAAGTAAACCAAAACAACAATCCATTGCGAAGAAGCAACCGGTTAATGTAGATGACGACGAATGGACAGACTTTATATCGAGTCCAAGTGTAAAACCCCAAAACGGATTAAATACCATAAGCTTAAATGTTTATACCAATTCTAATATTCAGAAGTCGCAGAATAAGACAAAGAAAGGGAATCAAACTATCGATATACCGACGTTAAACTATATAACACCTAAATCTAATTCCCATAAATCATACAATGATAAGCATTTCCAAAACTTATAACAACACAAGTTATTGTTCTCGTAATTTATTTATTACTTACCGTACTTAATAGTTAAGTATTATATGAAATTATAATTATGTAAATAGGGTGGTGGTGTAAGTATAGTTGTAATATTTTTAAAGTTATTTAAACAATGGTACAGACGCTAGCACATCAAACTACCCCAATCTGTCAAACTTCTTTTATAGATTTTCAACATTATCACAAAAGCAAAAGGTTGACTTTCAATTGGGGAAATTTGACAGAATGGTGTAGCTTGATGTGCTGGCGTCTGTACATAAATAGTGTACGAAACTTTAATAGCCTAATTTGCACATGAAAGTAAACAATATGTAGAAAATTAACTTCTTAAACAAAAATGTGGATCAGCTACGCATTATACATACTATCTGTTTTTCTATCATTTGTTTAACTTCACGGGTGGATTGTGTTATATTTCTTTTACTATTTAAGTTTCACCTTGTGTATATGAAATTATTGTATTACATAATTGATCTTTGCACTAGTTTTGTAGAATAGAAGTGTGTACAATTCATCTAATCTAAAAATCAGCCAGCTGCTGTTAATGCTGCGTAGCAAAATTCGGTGTAAGACGCATTCAAATCGTTCACAAACACTATATGCGTTGAAGTTATTCGCGTTGTCATCAATGGGCCATAGGAAAACGTTGAGTGTCTAAATAATCTGAAAGATTCCAATTTGTGAGCGTATGTGTCATATAAGAATCAGTGCGTGAATAGTTTTTCGTCGAGTATAAAATTGCATAGAACATTCCCGTAAATTTGTCATTTTACAGACACCACTCACACCTGCTTACCAGAGGGGTAGGCAGAAACGACGGATTTTCATTGTCACGATCTATGCTCACCTCTTTTGCCTTTTGTCCATTTTAGGTTTTAATATTCTTTTTCGTCCAGCAGTGGACGTCTTTCGGCTGATATGATGATGATGATGATTCTTTTTCGGAGAAGTAAACATAAGCATATATTGGATGTGTAGTCTAATGGGTTCACTTAATCTCCACTAACTTCACCTAATCAGGGCATTTTTTGTTGATAAATTGAGAACTACTAACGCACTAATTCTAACATCTTGGCTGTAAGGGTAATTAATGAAGCATCAGTGGTAAAGTACTCATATAACACGATTCGTCTCGACTTGCCTTTTAAAACATATCAAACACACGACGATCGTTAATATCGACTTAAATGAAATAATAAAAAATTCTAAATTACTATTATTGAGAAGGGCATGACGGAATATACGGTCTTTTTGGTATATTGGCTTAACAAAGAGTGTTAAGTTTCTGAAGAGTTTCAGCTCGTTCATAGAGCCACTGGTGAAACGCCAATGTCCAAGAAGTGTCCAAGTGATCTTTCGGAGACTGAACACTTTATTTATTATTATAGATTTAACTTAAACTTTACTTATTATAGATTTAACTTATGTAAAATTATAAAAGCAAAATCAATTTGTGTTCAAATAAAAAAAAATATAAGATGGATCTTGTGAGGGGTGGGGGGGGGGGGGGGGGGGGGAGTTGCCGGATGCGGGTAGCGCATGACGGGTCTGTGATGTCTGTCTGCTGATAAAAACATATATTGTTTTTTCTTTGTGATTCTTTAACGAAGCCCTTTATACTACTAAAATTGTGAATAGTTGCGTACTTTCAGTGTGGATTTGTTTAAAAATCGGGAGAATTTTATGCAAATATTCGCATAGGGAGCGGCAAGTATGCTCCTATTCAGAATGAGAGGAATTACTAGTGCTTTCTTCATATTTTTTTATTCATACGTACCTATGTATGAATAAAAAAAATATTATAAAAATCCCCTTCTTATTATTGGTTTATTGAAGAAATTAAATAACTCTCCCATAATAAATATAAACGTTTTATTAAAACTGTCTCATTAGTTACCAGATGTATGTATATTACATCTGGTAACTACTAACAAAAAATATAAATAGGGTATAGCCTTATTTTTTTTGTTATTCAATCACTAGAAACAAAATTGGAATCGTTTCCGGGGACCTAAATCGCCGTTTATCGTGATCAGTTTTCAAATAGATATGAGAGTTAAAAATGACTAAACATTCGTTCAATTGACTTACATTGGGACATGTGACGTCATAAATGGTCCGGAGTGGATGCTCAACGTATTGGCTATTGAACGAATGATTTATGATTTTTAACCTTCATCTAACGCCGATCACGACCTCGATGACCGGCGGATTAGGCGAAAGCCCCACATATTTATTGTGTATGGTTTTGTGGATTTTAGTATGTTGTTCTTTTTCACACATATGAGTAAAGAGCAAGACAGTTTCGACAGTTTGAATTAAGAATAAAGTTTTCTGAAACTGACTCAGTGTGTAATTTTTAGATTAGATGGAGTATGCCCAAGTAGGTGTTGTTCTGAGCACTCGCACAGTATGAGTAGAACAGTATCAGTAGAGAGAGATGCAATACTGTTGTATGTATTATAATTGTATTAATTATTGTAGAGCTTTGTTTACATAGTGCAAGGTTATATCGAGACCCGTCCTTTAGTATTCGTATGGTATTAAGTTATCTGTATAATTGTATATGAAAAATACTATTACTTTAAAATTTCATTCCGTAAAAGCAATACTTATTGTAAATTTGAATTGGCTGCTCGTATTTGTATATAATGTGAATTATATGTATATAAATTGTAAATTTATTTAGAAGTAAATGTGATTGTTGAGAGTTTCTTTTTGTAGTCTCATAAATATTTATGCAATGGGGCTCGGAAGTAATTCGAAGTCGGAATGTTTAATTTCGAAGTTTCCTTTTAAGGGAAAAGGTATGTGGTGTGGTAACGTGCATTTTCCTAAATCTATTAATGTATTATTCTGACGGCGTTGTTGGCAAATGCTTGCTTTTCACGCCGGAGGTCGTGGGTGCGATTCCCACCCAGGACAGATATTTATGTGCATGAACATGACTGTTTGTCCTGAGTCTGGGTGTAATTATCTATATAAGTATGTATTTACAAAAGTAGTATATGTAGTATATTAGCTATCTGGTTTCCATAGTCCAAGCTCTGCTTAGTTTGGGATCAGATGGCCGTGTCTGAATAATGTGGCAGGATATCATTATTTATTATTATTATCCGATTAACACAATCTACTTCACAATGGTTTCGGATTTGATACTTTTTGTGGCTTCTTGTATTATTATACCAGTTATAACATAAACAATAGGTATCATAACTTAAAGACCATAATTTACATATGAAACTGAACAAAAAAAAATATTGTTTTTCACTAATAGATTTTTCAAGGATCACTTCATAAATTACCTTAAATATTTATGTTATACCTTGTATAAAAATTTATTATCTCTGCCGGGAATTTGCACCTCGCGGTGATATTCGCGATGAGCCTATGTTTTAATTTAGGGTATATTACGTATCCATTTTCAAATATTAACCAAAGCCGTTTAGTTGTTTTTGCGTCATTGAGTAATATTATATAATCATCCAAACATATATCATGTAAATAAAATCCAACGTAGGGCAATGTATCATGTAAGTAATACCACATAGTTTAAAGCTTTTACATAAAGTGATACATTTTCTTTTGCCCCGCGGTTTTACGCTCGTTAAACTTTATAAATTATAGCTCATGTGTTAATCCAGGGGGTCAGCTAACTCCATACTAAATTGTATTAAAATCGCTCCAACCGTTTAGACGTGAAGAAGTAACAAACATACACACTCACAAACTTTCGCCTTTATAATGTCAGTTTGATTATAATATCAGTTTGATTATATTAGAAATGTGAAAGTTTGTTTGTTACTCAATCACACAAATAGGCTGAACGGAATGAATTTTGGAATGGTGACAGCTTCTACCCTGACTTCACACTAAGGCTTCCTACGCACTATGCGGTTAGCCGGAATGCGGTCAGCCGTCGGCAATCAATATTGCTGACCGGCTGGAGCGATTTTAATACAATTTAGTATGGAGTTAGCTGACCCCCTGGATTAACACATGAGCTATAATTTATAAAGTTTAACGAGCGTAAAACCGCGGGGCAAAAGAAAATGTATCACTTTATGTAAAAGCTTTAAACTATGTGGTATTACTTACATGATACATTGCCCTACGTTGGATTTTATTTCACGTTAAAACATTAAGTAGGTAGTTGTGGATTACAGTATATAAGACAACAATCCTGAATATACTTTTACTTTATGTTACCACATCACTCTTTAAACCATTTAGTATTTCTTACAATTATTTTTTTATTAAATCTATCTCTTACTTCCTTAAAAGAAAGATAAACTTAGGACCTCGCAGTCAGTTCAATCGTTCTGAATCCGCATTTAAGTATCATAGACTAATTGATTCGAAGATTCACACTCAATGCTAATAACAAACTCCGCTCCCGCCCAATTAGTATTGACTGATTTATTTCTTTTCGAAGTAAGCTTCACCTTTTATGTAATAAAACAAGTTTACATTGCTTAAACTATTAAGAACCTTATGTTTTTTAGTATAGTTTTTTGTATGAAGAATCGTAAGGCTGTTTAAGCTCGCAAATTGTACATGATGTCGAAATTCTATTCAATTGGCAAACTATTATGACGTTGTTAATCAGAATATGGTTTCGTAATACTCCGTACATAGTTGGAACATCTAATTACGTTTTAAATTGAGTGAGTCACTAAATAAATTTTAATGTTATAGTTATTCGACATAACGTACGTATTCCTTCAAAATTCACTAATCTTAACTTGAATAAAAAATACTTGGATCAGTCTAAAAATAAACACATTTGGTTTTGAAATCAATGGCCAATGTTTAGAGTCTAAAACGTGTCCAGCACGCCACGGTTACAACTATGTAGTCTTACGGCTGATGGTGGCGGTAAAAGCTAATGACCTTACTTACCAGTTGGTATGTAAACCCGTCTCCCATAAAGCTATTAAGAAGAATCTTATACCTATACTGTTCTGGTAGCCGCGAGGAGTGCCATTATCTTCTTCCTACCATCATCAACTGATCAGAATGTTAGCACCAAATTAGTCTATTGCCATAAGAGGAATTACAATTAGATTTCTGTAGACTAACTATAAATACACAGCATAATAAGAGCGTGTTTAGAGTTGCAACGATTGAACTGCCAGAAATAGTGTTATAAAAATTCGATAGAAACCATTCCGAATAAAATAATTTTAAAGAAACTTATTGAAATTGGTCAGCTGTTTACCAACTATATTTAATCACAAGAATTCTGCTTTTTCGACGGTGACTATAATATTTCTAGGTCCTTCCATATTTTTATTATAACATGAAATGCATTATAGTCGAATATCTATTTATGACAGAATTGTATGAAGTTTATTAATATTTTATTAATTAGAGTGTAACTTTTTAGATACACCATTTTAATATCTGCATAAAAAGACCAATGGAAGTTATGAACATTTCATTAAAATAAATATAATTTTATAATTAGACGTGTGGTCTTAATTAATTTATAGGTAATTGTTCAATAAAATGTAAATAATGAGACTTATATCCTTCTAAAAAGTAGTTTTATTTATTCATAACTATTTTCTTAATTTCCATGTTCACTTTCAGAACGAGTCAAGGAATCGCCTCCAAGAGAAATGGAGGATAACCCCGGATACGTCATTTTACGTAATTAGTAAATATTGACCGTACGAATTGGTTAAGTTGACAAAGGAGATATCTATACCAGGCCTTTACCTGGACATATTCTATTTTCCCTTTAGTGATGACCTAGGTCAGTGAAAAGTCAGGCTTAAAGAGTGCATTTAGACGTATTATTGTCGATAGCTGATTGCCTGGTATATATATCTTCTTTGGCGTCAATACACTACAGTTAATAAGGGGCAGCGCAGACGACAGAAAATCCGTGACGCACTTTTTAGTCTGTGAAAATAGAAGCTATGCAATTATATGCAGTAACGCACACGACGCGCAAAAAGTCCGGCGCACATAAAATCCGTGTAAATTCGGGCAGACCGCACCGCGCCGCGCCGCTCGGCACTAGAAGTGTGTGAAAAAAATTGAACGTTTGCTTCAACGCGCGCTAACGCAGACGGCGCACACTTTAGTCGGCAATCTGCACAAATCTGCATTTGCTAGGGTTGGACGTAACGCACGCGATCTATTGTTATGCCGCCAGAGGTCGATGAAACGATGTTAATTCAAGGAATACAAAACAGACAAGCAATTTATGATACTTTTAAGGCAGAATATCATGATAGATATTTAAAAAGAAAACCGGCCAAGTGCGAGTCGGACTCGCACATGAAGGGTTCCGTAGCAGCAAGTATTTCAGTTGATTAAATGAATAATGAATACGTTTATGACGTATAAAAAAAAACTACTTGCTAGATGTCGTTCAAACCAATTTTCGTTGTTAGTTTCCATGGTAATGTACATCATATATTTTTTCTCTTATTTTAGAAGTTACAGGGGGGGGGGGGGGGGGACACACACACTCATTTTACCACTTTGGAAGTGTCTCTCGATTTTAGAAACCTCAATATCAATTTTGAAGACCTATCCAAGATCACATTTAGTGATAAGGCCGCCAATTGTACATTACTGTAATGCATCCTTGTTCTTTATGTTTTATTTTACTTGGTGTACAATAAAGAGTTATCTATCTATCTATCTATCCATAGACGCCCAACATATAAAGGTACGATGAAAAAAAAATTTTGAGTTTCAGTTCTATGTATGGCGACCCCCCAAAATTATTGTTCTTTTTCTATTTTTGTGTAAAAATCTTAATGCGGTGAATCTTAAAAGATGTATTATGTACATCTACTTACCAAGTTTCAAGTACCTACAGCTCTTATAGTTTCGGAAAATTATGGCTGTGACATAAGGACGGACAGACAGACAGACATGACGAATCTATAAGGGTTCCGTTTTTTGCCATTTGGCTACGGAACCCTAAAAATGTGGGAAGAAGTGTGCTGTTACGTTTATTCCGCTCCTGTTTGAGACCAAGCTTCTTAGGAGCTTCAGTAATCTTTCCGAAAGTATAGGATGTACCCAAAATTCTCTATTTCTTCTTCTTTTCTGTACTACATGTACAAAATAATACTTCGCGATCTCTGCACGATTTCCATAGCGTCTACGTCCCTACAACTCTGCCGACGGAATGATCGAAGATGTGCGTCGTGTGCGTTGAATCTGTGAAAAATCCGCGACCGACTTTTTGCGCGCCATACAGACTTTTTGTGCGCCGCAGACTCGATCGCACAAAAAGTGTGCCGTCTGCGCTGCACCTAATGGAAACAAAACACGATAAAATTGGAAGACACTAAAAGACGCCAAACAATCAAGTATATAAATACCTATTCCTTTCCTTTCAAATATTCTTCTATAGCTGCACTTACATAAAATGCTACCGCGTCCGAAGGCTTCAGTAAGTCCCTAAACTGATCCACTGCCTGGGTACTAAACGGTAGCAACGATAAAGTGAGATAGAGCTCTACGAGCAGTTCCATTCGGGACACATCACCTTACAAAGTAAACTCCACTTAAGTTTGCGATTAACACTATTGAGTTGGTTATGGTGCAGGTGGTCAGTAATGTCGCTTATGCTAATCGAAGAGGGAGCCATGTGTGTTACGATGTGGGAATGGTTATTCGACGTATGTGACTTGGTCATACAAAAAAAAAGCTAAATGAAAGACTGTTCAAATATTTTCCAAGTTTATTGGTGACAGAAAACTTGCAACGACTGTAACTGGCGACATTGCATATACATTTTTCTATGTTTCATGTTCGGTATCTGTATGTTCTTCAGGTTCATCACTGTCGTCTATATGAGTATGACCTATGCTCTCCTTATCATCATTATCGAACTGTGTTACAAATTTAGGTAAATTGTTTTCCATTGTTACTCTAAACTGGCACTGTTCAAATTCTGGCCATGATATAAACCTGTAACAAAAATATCTTAAGTATGATAAGTTCCCGTAAGGCTTTAAGACTAGCACACGTAAAACAATATCAAATAGGTTTTGACTATAAAGTAAAATAATCAACTAAAATGAACTTTAATGAACATTCGTCTAATGATATCGCGTCCATAAACACAGTTCAGAGCAAGAGTTCAACCAGAGCTTCCAGTATCTTCATCTAATGGAATACGCTTCAGAGGCAGCACCAGAGCTCACTGGCGAGAGAAGAGTCGTCCGCAACACATGAGTAATAATATGTGTCATGTCCACGGTGGTCTTTGCCAGCCAGTAGGCCTTGTGCCCGCGATGTTTGCTGACTTGGATAGAATTATGGGTTAGTGAGCAAGACTAGGTATCTATATACAAAAATCGCATAATTCTTCGTTCTTTCTCTATTAAAATTGAAATAATAACACGTACTATTAACGTATCGTATGGGTAGTGGTTGCCCTAGTGTTAAGGTGTATACAAACACATCGTGCAATTTGCGCGGCATTTGCGGGACTTGATTGGTTAAGACCTTCTGCACTGCATGTCCGAGACACTCCGTGCTCTTTATTTCGTATTCAAGCCACAATTAAAGCTGCCGCGTGTGTTGCAGCTCTGCTTATTATTCGTAAATTACGTAGAAGAAAGTTAATGCGAGTATCTAACAAATTTATTAAATGGCTTTCTTTAGTGTTTAATAAATTTGGCAGTCACATTAGTAATTTCTTACAATAATATTGTAGCCAGGCGCTGGCTAAAATTACATACCTACATACTTAGAACGCGAAAAAAGAAATCCTCAAGATTATTGGCTAAAATTACATACCTACATACTTAGAACGCGAAAAAAGAAATCCTCAAGATTATTGGAACAGGGAACACCTTAACATGTTGACCGACGGAGGAAAATCGCATCGCCGTAGTCAGCAAAAATATGCAAGTACCAATAAGAAATAGGGAACCCAACCATTCTATCTTGTATTTATTTCTAGAAATATTATAGAAATAAATAATTATACCTAAAATTATACGGGGTGTACCTCGTACTCTCGCGCTCACTACGACAGATATAACCCAAGTCTCCTAACACAGCTCTATATGGTTCAAAAAAGGCTTCGGGTACTTGACTGTCATATGAAGCTTAAATAAATATCCAATACAAAGAAAACTTTGGATTTAGTAGATTATACCTATATTTAGAAAGATTATTATACTCACTTTTTGAAAACGGTTATTTTTTGTTTGAGGTTTAAGTCCCCAAATTCTGTGAATATTGTCATATGAGGAAGTTCGGGATCATCTGCTCCTGGGGCTAATCTCTTAATTGTGTCTGGTGGATCTTGCCCCGTGATTAGCCACACACCGCAACCTGGTATCCACTGCCTAAAACATTGTAAGTACACAAATCCCAATAAAGAAAGAAAATTAAAGTATTTCTTATCTGGAATGATTAGCCATTGGCCAAAAACGCGCACAAGTGTAGGTAGGGTGTAAGTTTCTTTTACTGTACTTTTATTAGCCCTTTTTGGTGGCACTGAATCATGTTTATTTATAATGTGTAACATAAATTGGAAGTGATATTTAAGTACCTATAACAATTTACCAATATTATTATTCCCTGAATAAAATTGATTGATTGAATTTGCATACATTGTAAAATATTTAAATTAATATACAAATTTTAAAATCATTTATTCCGTTATAATGTTACATTTATTATTTTCTTTTACCCACCGTGTACGTATTGAAAATCATTAGCAAATGCTCAAAACCTCAGTTAACTCAGGATTAAATAGGGTACCTACCTACATTGCATATACATACTTGTAATTTCATCTCAAAATGGTTAAATTCTGATTTTGATAAAAGCCTTTTGTTAAAAATCGTCACCCTATTGCCCTTACCGAAGACAGGTTTGATATTTTCAAACATACTCTTTGAAGTATTAAGGGTATTCGTAAAATAATCCAAGCAAATTCGACGAAAATTCCATTATCATGTTCAAAGCATGGTATCAGTTATCGTTTGCATGTCCCCTAAACTCTGTAGGTATACTTCCAAGGAGTTTATTATGTGCATCAACATGATTTTTTCCCATTCTACAAATGTTCTTTAATAAGTAATGTGTTAGAGAATTAAAAAAACTGATTTCCGCGTTGGTCTAGCGCTAGTAAGTTCATCGGCAGATATGAAGTCCCAAAACAGGATAAAAGGATTTTTTTTGCATTTTTTTCTCTTTCCCTTTTCCTATTTTTATTAGAGTCGTCTTGCGGCAAGCTACGATAATGCATAGAGCGAATGCCATTTAACCTTGACACCCATCACAAAGCCATTAACAAATAGGCCAAGTTGCACGTTCCATAACGCTTCTGAGAATCTGTAACCCTTCGAAAAATAGGCGTTTTCACAGCCCCGTGCGTCGATAGAGCGCTTATATCAGACTGTCTTGCGAGGGCTCGGGTACCGCACAGATTCGTCCAGTATAATATTTCCCGAACACGATCCCACTAGTCTTCCTTGAGATATCGGCTGTGACAAAAATTCGGCTGAGTTTCCGGCAAGGAGTACATTATAATCAATATTAAACTTACTCGAGCATAGGGATGACTCTGGTTGTTTTTGAAAACATTTGGGGCTTGAAAAAGTACCATAACAATGGCAAATACTCCGGCGGGCACGGTAGTTTGTTCTTCTGTGTGATATTGACTAAGTAAAGCATGTGTTCATTCATCTGTAAAAAATAAAATACAAACTTTAACGCTGCATGTGACAGGCTTCTTAGCTTAAAGGGTTTTTACGCCTGGGTAATAAACATTAACTGAAGAAAGAGAAGAAGGCTGAAAGCAAGCTTATTGATTGAATAAACTCGCTCATTATTACATATCTAAACTCAAAACTGGGAAATAAATGTATACTTCGGGTATTGAACCAACACTCTCTACTAATCTGGTTGAGCGATCTGCTGATGCATGTTGGTGGATCAACTTATGAGATCCCTTTATACTCCCCTAACAATGGACGGCAAGAACTATGAGGAGGAATACTTACGAATTAAGCTATGCATATTTTCCTGTATAACATGTAATATTGAAGGGTCAATTATCAGTGATTGTGATCAGTTTAACTCTTAAAGAAGTAATGAAATTTTACTTATATTTCACTTATGCTGCCAGCAGTACTTACCTACTAATTGTATAAATTAGGTTTTGTTTTGGAGTTAAAGAGCCCGTGCACACCACGTTTTTTAAATGCGTCGACCGGCGTGCTTTTATCCTACATAGCTGTTTGTTGTCGTTTGTAATGTTTACAGGCTGCGTCTGACTTGCGTGCATATCGCGTCTGTATCACTACACACGCGCGTCAACGGCGCGTTTAAAGAACCTGGTGTGCATAGACTCTTAAATAGATGATCATCTCTAATTAATTCAAATAAAAATATACAAACCAATGTGATTTTCTTGCTTTCTGATTCCCGAGTCCAAGGTAAAAAGTGAACTTTTGGCACACTGGTCAATATCTTGTAATCAAACAGCATTTGAAACAATGCAGGCAGGGTCTTGTGCTTGTTCAACTGGATTTCGTTATCTGTAAGAAACTGAAATATACAATACAGAAGAATCTATAACATCCATTGAAAATTAAGGTGGATCCAAGATTTTATTCACTGTCATAACAAGATAATGAACATTATAAAAAAAAGTTAATTATATTACTGTACTCCATTGAGAAGACATTTGAAATCAGTGTAGTGCAGTATCGTAAAAAAAACAGTCTCATTGTGGAAGGAATTATATCCTCCTAAGGATCCACCTTTTGTTTAACATAGTGATTTGAATATTTACTTCATAGTGTTTCCCTGGCATAGTGATGTAGAGATCAGGCCGGCCGAGCTGGTTTGTAGCATTGTGGAATATAATATTGTGGATTAAATGCTTTACAAAGGATAGGCTAGGCATTGATCCAACAATTTTTACAACTCTACCTGTAAATAACACAATTTATTTAAATTATATGCTTACTCCTTTAGGTGTCGAATTTAAGTCTGTGACAAAAATAAGTACCGGCTTTTGCAACAAAAACAAATATTATTATTATAATAATATTTATTTAGCCAAACAAAAACCTTAAACTGCCTCTATCGGGGGCTCTAGAATCTTAGGATTCATCAGAGGCCTACGATAGCATAGTTACTATCAGTACAGGATAGTAACTTAGAGCGGCGGCGGAAGAGTAGGCATAATTATGCATACCAACGGCGGCGCTCACAGGCCGAGTTAGCTGGCTTACTGTACGCTCACCGAGACGCAGGGGACGAGCACAAGGGAGCTATTTAGTCCGAGGGAGCATACCTGAAACAAAACCCCGATCCAAAGTGTTATCCGACCCGTGCTGAGGGATCCTTGGCCAGAGGGTATTCTGGTCGATAACGGAGGGTGTCTATGTTGGCGGTCATAGGACACAGCATGGATCCGCCTTACCCCCGTATAGGGCTCTACGAGGGTGGTCCATTTAGTCCCTAATACTCGTGGGAACGCAATGGATACAATTACTTTTAATCCTTTAAATGTCCGCCACCCGTCACGTCTCGTTTCCCAGAGAGGCGAAAAGTGGTCAACGGAGAGCCGTTTTGCTACGTTGAATGTTGGAGGAGGAATAGAAGGTAAGATGGACGAAGTATGTCAGCTGATGAGTGAAAAGCGGATTGATGTGTTGTGTGTGAATGAGACGAAGCAGAAAGGGTGTGATACTACAAAACACGGACTATACACGGCGTATTGGTCTGGAGTACCGAACACCACCCGAGCTTGCCAAGGTGTGGGTCTCATTCTTTCCACAAGTATGTCTGAGTGTGTGACTGAGTTCGAATGCGTGAATGCAAGAGTAATGTGGTTGAGAATGAAAGTTGGTATGACCCGTATCTTCCTAGTAGGAGTGTACGCTCCTGTAGATATGGGTGCAGTTGTAATACAGCGAGAACAAGAGGAAAGAAAGGCATTCTGGGAGACCCTGAGAGATGTGTTGCGGTTAAGTCAGTATAATGAAAGAGTAATAATGTTAGGTGATTTTAATGGATGGGTTGGGGTAAAACGTGATGGTTTTGAAAGAGTACTAGGTCAATTCGGTGACGAGAGTAAGAATGAGAATGGGTACAGTCTGCTAGAGATATGTTCGGAATGGGATCTTTGTGTTACAAATACTATGTTTGAACATAAAAGAATCCATACGTTTACACGAGAGAGGAAAAATGTGAGAAAGAGTATGATTGACTTCGTGATTGTAGATGAAAGACTGAGAAAGAATGTTCTAGACACAAGAGTCTATCGTGGGACCGCAATCCATACAGACCACTTTCTGGTAATGAGCCGAATAATTGCTCTAGTCAAAGGATGGCGCCACCGAATCCCTGAGACTAAAAGTGTACTAGAGAGAATAAAAGTAGAGGAACTGCAAGAGGAAGAAGTGGCAGATGAGTACAAAAGTAAGTTGGTTGAGAAGTTTGAGGGATCTGAAGACATAAGAGAAGTAGAAGAGCTATGGAAGGTAGTCAAAGAAGGTGTGGTGAGTGTAGCTGGTGAAGTATTTGGTGTAATAAAGAGAAGAAGAGGAAGAAAGATGAAGAATATTTGGTGGGATAAAAGTGTACAAAAAGTTGTATGTGAAAAGAAGAAAGCGTGGTTAGACTGGCTAGCCACCAGAGCAAACGAACGAATGCATAAGGCGACGAATGAGGATATAGAAAGGGCCTGGAATGATTATAGGAAAATGAAAGGAATTGTAAAGGATGTGGTGAACAAAAAGAAAAATGAACAAAAGGATAATTTTGATAGAAGGTTGTCTAAGGATTTTCAGACGAACATTAAGTTTTTCTGGAAATCCGTTAGATCAGTAAGAGGCATAACTCAAACCTCGGAACTGAAATCCATACGAGACCAAGAGGAGAGAGAAGGAGTATTTTGAAAGTTTGTATGAAAGAGGTGTAACAGAGAGTGAACGTAGTTCACTAAGTATAGACAAGAACAAATGTAAAGATGACATTGGTATGGATGAGATTGTGAAAGCTATTAAGGGTATGAAATCAGGTAAGTCACCAGGGTATGACAGGATAACTTCCGATATGCTGAAGGCTGGACATGGCGTCATAGCGAATCAGCTGTGCAGCCTTTTCAATTTATGCTATACCACGGGCCAAGTGCCAAGTGATTGGTGCAAGGCTGTCATCGTACCTCTTTACAAAGGGAAAGGCTCACGGCAAGACTGTAAAAACTATAGGGGCATTAGTCTGCTCAGCGTCGTTGGTAAGTTGTATGCAAAAGTATTGGTTGAAAGAGTTGTGAAAGAAACCGATGCGAAAATATGGGATGCAAAGGCGGGTTTTCGGAAAGGAATGGGATGCACAGATTAGGTCTTTTCTCTGCGAAGCATAGTAGAGAAGTTTTTGGGCAAAAACCAAAAGGTTTACTGTGCCTTCGTAGACTTAGAAATGGCCTACGATAGACTGTTGAGGAGTGAACTATGGTCGGAACTGTCCATGTATGGGTTGAACGACAACCTTGTTCAAGCACTGAAATCTCTTTATAGGGATTCCAGAGCTTGCGTGAGGATTAACGGGTCATACACCGAGTGGTTTAGCATCCAAAAGGGTGTTAGACAGGGATGTGTAGCGTCACCGTGGTTGTTTAACCTATTCATGGATAGCTGTTTAAAAGATTTGAAAGAAAGTGAATGCGGTGTAAGGATGAATGAGTTGCTCATCAAATGTCTTTTTACGCTGATGATCAAGTTTTACTTGCATCATCGGCGGACGAGTTGCAGGTGATGGTAACAAGTATGCATGAATCTTTTGAAAGGAAAGGGATCAAAATTAATGTAGGTAAGACGAAAGTAATGGTATTTGAGAGGGATGAATACACGACAGCGTGTGATATTGTAATTGGAGGAGAGAAAGTCGAACAGGTGAATGAGTTTGTATATTTGGGAACTTTGTTTACGAGAGATGGGAAATATGAAAAAGATATTGTTAGAAGAGTAAATGCGGGGAACAGAGTGAATTGAACAGGGAAACAGGGTGAAAACACGCCTTTATGAGTAGCCGGGAAGTATCAAAGAAGGCTCGACTAGCCGTGCACGATGGAGTGTTAGCGCCAACTTTAATGTATGGAAGTGAAAGTTGGGTATGGCAGAAAAAGAATGAAAGTAAAATAAATGCAGTGGAAATGAGAGCTCTGAGAAGTATGTGTGGTGTGACTTTGAGAGACAGAATTCGAAATACTGATGTAAGAGAGTGTTGTGGTGTGAAAGAGGATGTAGTCACAAAGATTGAAAAAGGCATGCTGAGATGGTTTGGCCATTTAGAAAGGATGAATGAAAGAAGATTGACAAAAGAAGTATACCTGACCTGTGTGAATGGGGCAATCGGAAGGGGAAGACCACGTCGAACATTCTCTGACCAAATTGGAGATGTTCTCAAGAAAGGGCAGGTCAGAAGTACCCTAAACCGGCGAGCATGTATGAAGAATATAATGACAGTAATCGAGGCAAAAGGAGTATGCAAAGACCGTGACAAATGGAAATCCGTTGTCTCTGCCTACCCCTCTGGGAAAAAGGCGTGAGTCTATGTATGTATGTGTAAAAAATTTTTTGGCTAAATAAATATTATTATTCAAATTTTAATTCCTCATAAGCCCATCAATACCCTTCTTCATAAGTTATTGTAATTATTTAATGTAGGATATTAACATATGTATGTGCTGCAAAATCTCGGTAGCCTCAATAGCACTCTAAGCATGTTATTATACTGTATACAGAACATGTTATAGGCCCTCTGTGTAGGCCTAACTAGGCGCAGTTTACTCTGCGATTTATCATCATTACAATTAGATGCCAGTGGCCCCTGCACAGGGGCCTATTTAGTGGCTGCCACACTCCACCTGGGAACGCATGTACACGCTAGACCCGCTCACGCTCTTCATAGTATTCCGAAGTATTTATAAAACATTGCTTTGACATTAAGGGATGAGAGTATAGTCATAAAAAACAAAGCTGTAGGTAGAAACAAGCTTCAACTAAAAAACCGGCCAAGTGCGAGTCTGACTCGCAAATGAAGGGTTCCGTAGGAGAAAGTATTCCAGTTGATTAAATGAAAGCAAATTGCGGTCTATGACGTATTAAAAAAAAACTACTTGCTAGATCTCGTTCAAACCAATTTTCGTTGTTAGTTTCCACGATAATGTGCATCATATATTTTTTTTTGTTTTATCATTCTCTTATTTTAGAAGTTACAGGGACACTCATTTTACCACTTTGGAAGTGTCTCTCGCGCAAACTCTTCAGTTTAGAAAAAAATGATATTAGAAACCGATGATTTTTGAAGACCTATCCATAGACACTACACATGTATGGGTACGATATAAAAAAAATTTTTGAGTTTCAGTTCTATGTATGGCGACCCGCCAATATTATTGTTCTTTTTCTATTTTTGTGTAAAAATCTTAATGCGGTTCACCGAATACATCTACTTACCAAGTTTCAACAGTACAGCTCTTATAGTTTCGGAAAAAAGAGGCTGTGACATACGGACGGACAGACAGACATGACGAATCTATAAGGGTACCATTTTTTGCCATTTGGCTACGGAACCCTAAAAATGTGTTACAACTAAAAAAAGCTTAACATACCACTATCATCTGTGCAAAGGTCGCCTAATAGCTCTTCTATTCTATGTCCCTGGTCCATTTTGTCTTTAAATGCTAATTTCCACATTCCAAAGAAGTCTGCTATTTGAAATGACACTCGTTCAGTATATTGTTCTTGTAATCTCTATGCAAAAACAAATTTCAAATGATAATACAAAGTAGTTTCTGGAATCTCCAGACAGTTGACAATCAGCCTGTTTTAGTGTATTCAATGTGTAACATAAATAGTGGCTTCAGGAGCTTAAATTGCTGATCAAATGAACAATGTAGGAGCATAACACATGCAAAAATCACAAAAAAAATATTCAGTACACATAAAAGAACACAGATCACTTGAGACAATAGGTATGGAGAAAACATTTTTGATTTGATTCAACCATCTTGTTTTGTTTGATTTATTAAGCTTCATGGGAAGATAGTGTTCACTATTTCTATTACATCTTGCATATACTTGCTCCTAGCTAAATCACAGCTGCAGCCAATTCAATTTCTCAAACAATACTATTACATCTCCCCTATATAGTGTAAGATGAGGCATAAAAAACAAATGCACTATCAAATCTCTTACTTTCGTGACTTGAGACAGTAAACTAGCAAGCAAAGGGAGCTGTCAGCCACTGGATTTGTTTTTATAAAGTTTCCTGGATACAGGGGTCAAACATCACTAATGACCCCAGGCTACTGTTTATTCTATATTATACTACTACGTATACTATTATATTCTACTACTGAGGTATTCTTGTGAGTCAAATCCCAACAACACTTTTAACTTAATCCAGGATGTCTCATCATAGGAGAACACACTGCCACTTGACCAAATTATCAGCATCTTCATGATGCAAACATTGCGTCAATTGTTAAATGAATCTGTGGCAGGCTGAATTAAAGCCCCTCAGGGCACAGTTGCACTACACCAACAAGACAGTTTATATAATACAATTGATTATAATTATTTGAAGACAAACTATGCTGTCTAGTACCTAGTAATCTAAAATTACTCAGTTGGGATATTTATTTGTTGTTATACTCACATTTAAATAAGTAGTGAATTGGTTTGAAGATTCATACATATGAATTGGTTTCTTTTGGCATTGTAACAGTTCTTTACTGAGAAAACCGAAGCCAGGATTAACTTCTATGATTGGTGAGTTGTTATTGATGTGACTTTTGATTGTGTATGCAATTTCTTTTGCTGTTTTTCTGTTTATAAGGTACATACTCTCGGGGGTCTTGTATTTTCTGAGAAGCATCTTGGGAACTTTATCTTTAATATCTTTATAGTCTGGTAAACTTTCTAGATAATTGACTACATCAGCCGCTACCTTGGGAGCAGGTTTTTCTTTGGGTTGTTTGCTAATTTTATGACATAACCTCAAAGAATGTTTAAGATTATTCCTTCTAGAAATTATGCTTATTGCATAGAAACTTTTTTTTAGCATATTGGCGGATAAAATTTGTTATTTCTACTTTTTAAGGTTTAATTTTACTTATAACTTTACTTTTAGAAATTACACACAACATAGAACACAACATAAACAAATATCTGTGTGCTGTCACTGCTGTCAGTGTCATTTCTTTTTTTTTATTATAATATGACGGTCTGCTTTAATTGGTTTTTGGGCCAGTTGCCTATTATTTAAGTCAAACGGGTTAACATGTAGTTTGACGAAAATACGTGAATGGTGCTACTAATACCAGCACATAAAATTTATCTTTAATACGGTCTGGCAATATGTAGAATAGATTTTGAAAAGTATTGCAGTTTTTAAGTAAATTTAATAATAATAATAATATTTGGACAATGTCACACAGATCATCCTAGCCCCAAACTAAGCAAAGCTTGTACTATGGGTACCAGTCGACGATATACATACTTATATGGATAGATAAATACTTATATACATAGAAAACATCCATGACTCAGAAACAAATATTCGTGCTCATCACACAAATATTTGCACTTACCGGGATTCGAACCCAGGACCACCAGCTTCGTAGGCAGGGGCACTACCAACTAGGCTACGGTGACCGTCCGTCGAATTATTTTGCTGCAGAATTTTAACGGACATTCCACACGTCAATTCCGTTTTGATATTGAATCGACTTCAAAAGAGGGAGGTTTTAGAATATTTTATAAGGATCTTTACAGCAATCTACACGTCTCGGTACAAACGTCGGTATATGTCTGCTATTCTGGAAGAGAATATATTCTAGATTCAGAAATAGTCAAGCAGGAAATTGATAATTTCCTTTTTTAAGGATGTCTTCAAGATTATGTAATTATTCCGTGTTCACCTCGACGACTGACATACTCGTCGTCGAGTACATTGATCGTGAAAATACCGAAAGGACAATCGAAACAATTAGTGCTACTACTTCATGATTATACTTTGATCAAGAAAATCAAAATCGGACGGCGGTCGCCTCATCATTTGCCACGCAGCTACAGAAAAAGGTTTTGAACAAGACACTCTGATGGCATTTTAATCAAAGAAATCTGGCAATTACCACGAAGAAATGAATGCTGAGGTGTATGTAGAGTGGTTCACGAACATGCTTCTATCAATGGAAGAATTTTTTTGTTAACTCGCCATATCTACCGTTCTCGTCAAATTGACAAAATGCCATCGCAAGCCAATAAAGAACCTTAAATTATTAATTGGCTACGCGAAAATGTGGACGATTCCACTTTAAAAATTCTTAAAAATATTAAAAAACCAAAACTGTATGTGATCGATGAAATGGCAGCAGAATGCGGCCATATTGTCCCTAGGATTCCTCCATATCACTGCCAATACAACAGCATAGAACTCATATGCGCACAAGGAAAAGGGCATGCTGGAAGAAACAATACAAGCCCCCCATTCATTGCGAATAGCATGTTGCAATTACTATAACACGCTTGCACCCACGTGACAGCCGAGAACTGGGCAAGTGTGGTGGAGAGAACTAAGAAAGTCATAATGTCTGATTGGGACAGTCACATAGTGATATTTCAGGCACACAAGAGCTAATCATAAATATAACTGAAGACGAGACGAGACGCCCTCATTGGACGAATCTAGTATAAATGATGATTCTGACTCGTGTGTATGGAATTAAACTATTTCAATTTTTATAGTTGTATCTATGTCTGAAGAAAGTAGAAAGAAACTTTATATAATGTTTAATTATATAAAGTATAAATATTTACTGGATTTAACATTAAAATTGTGTTGTCTTTCTGTTTATGTAACATATTACACCCTAATTTATTCATACGGATTATTTGTATTCTATGGCACAACCGTAGTAATCGAAACGTGTGGCACATCACTAAAATACCCGTCCATGAAGTAAAATATTATTTGTATGAAATTGTAACGTAAACAAAACAAACTTCATGCGTGTGCTGTCTACAAAACATTAACAAAATGGACAAAGTGTAAGGCTTTTATTGATTTAAAACCCCTTGTACAGTTAGAGCATAATCATCCTCTTTTTGCTGAGATATACCGGGTTTTAGGAAATCCTTTTTTTTTTGTTAAGGCAGGGGGAATGCCTTCGCATGCCACCCGCAAAAAGTGTCTGCGGGTGGGTATGTCGGACTTGCACCGACTACCTGCCGTGGACTTCTCTTGGCGCCTGATGGGGGAGTCCCGGGAACGCGGGTATGCTGCTCCGCTAAGGGTTTTAGAAAATCCTAGGTTGCATGGAAGAAATCGTAGCAGCGATAAGACCGCCATTGTATCTATTAATAGGTACATACATCCAGTTCCAATTCATAATGACGGTCACCGTAGCCTAGTTGGTAGTGCTCCTGCCTACGAAGCTGGTGGTCCTGGGTTCGAATCCCGGTAAGTACAAATATTTGAGTGATGAGCACGAATATTTGTTTCTGAGTCATGGATGTTTTCTATATATATAAGTATGTATCTATCTATATAAGTATGTATGTCGTCGCCTGGTACCCATAGTACAAGCTTTGCTTAGTTTGGGGCTAGGATGATCTGTGTGACATTGTCCCCAGATATTATTATTATTATATGTACTTTCTCTTTTATTGTACAATACGGAATATTTTACTTACCTAGTTACTTTACTAATTAATCAGTTCTCTTGGACTAAATAGATTGTTAAAAATCATAGTGTCTTACCTACATCACACTAATATTATAAATGCGAAAGTTTGTGAGTGTGTTTGTTTGTTACTTCTTCGTGTCTAAACGGCTGGAGTGATATTAATAAAATTTGGTATGGAGTTAGCTGACACCCTGGATTAACACATATTATTTATAAAGTTTAACGCGGGTAAAACCGTGGGGCACAGCTAGTATTTCATATAGTACAAAGCTTAGTAGGTATATTAAAAAAATGATTCTTCCACTTCTAAACCGTTACTGCCTGCCAATTATACCATTATTTTATACATTATAATAATGAATAGTGAACTAAAACGAAGTAATAAATAAGTAAGAGTCGGACTCGCCCATGTCGGGTTCCGTAGCAGCAAGTACCTACCAAACAATATAAAAAATCTTGTAGTAGTTGATTGAATGAAAGGGAAATTGCGGTTTATGATTTATGACGTATTAAAAAAAACGACTTACTAAATCTCGTTCAAGTCAATTTTCGGTGGCAGTTTACAAAGTAATGTACTTACATCTTATATTTTTTTTAGTTTTATCACTCTCTTATTGTAGAAGTTATAGGGGGGGGGGGGGGGAGGGGGACTCATTTTACCTCTTTGGAAGTGTCTCTCGCGCAAACTATTCAGTTTAGGAAAAATGATATTAGGAACCTTAATATAATTTTTGAAGACCTATCCATAGATACACCACATATTTTGGGTTTGATGAAAAAATAAAAATGAGTTTCAGTTCTAAGTATGGGGAACCCCCAAAATTTATTGTTATTTCTATTTTTGTGTGAAAATCTTAATGCGGTTTACAGAATACATCTACTTACCAAGTTACAACAGTAGAGGCCTTATAGTTTCGTAAAAAGTGTCTGTGACATATGGACGGACAGACAGACAAGACTAATCTATAAGGGTTCCGTTTTTTGCCATTTGGCTACGGAACCCTAAAAAGGAAACCGATCGCAGTGTAGTGTGCTCTACAAGTTAACGACGAAACCTAGTGAGCTAACTTAAAAACTGTAGGTATCTAATTTAATATAAAATACAAAATATAAAAAAATGGTAAACATACTAAATTTTGTATTTTATTACAAATAGTTTAAACTAGTACATACTAACCGTGTAAAATCATCATAAAATCTTAATTTGTAGGTAAATTATAAAATTAACCTACAAATTAAGATTTAAGATGACTGCTAGGTATTTTAGCTGATCTGCAGGTTAGTTAGTTAGCTAATTGTCATCATAAAATCTTAATTTGTAGGTAAATTATAAAAATTATAAAATAATTATAAAATTAACCTACAAATTAAGATTTTATGATGACAATTAGCTAACTAACTAACCTGCAGATCAGCTAAAATACCTACTTAGCAGTCATTTCCGCAGAAATCTGTGAAAATTAAGGGTTTCCTCAAGGAACTCTAAAACGTTGTTTTGTGTAGAATTACCATCGCAATTGATTCTAAAACAAGATTAGGTATAGACGCCAGCACATCCAGCTACCCCAATCTGTCAAATTTATTTTATAGATTTTCAATTGTATCACAAAAGCATAAGGTTCACTTTCAATTGGGGAAATTTGACAGATTGGGGTAGCTTGATGTGCTGGCGTCTGTACATTAAAGTTTTTATTTCTTGTTTATTTTTTATAACATGTTGTTAATTCCATTTAGGCTGATTATCTACCTAAATTACATACCGCAAGTAATAAACGTGAATGTAATAAAAACAATGTTTTCTGTTTAGTGTTATGTCCTTATACAAAGTATTATTGTTATGTTATAAAATTAATTTATTAATTATGATTAAAGGTACCAAAACACTATGCAAACACATACATAGGTATACACTAATTATTGCATCTTAAGTATGCTGAACCATGCCTTCCTGCTTCGGCGCTCAAAGTAGGTACCTCTTGATATTACGCAGGGCTTACCTAACTGTTATTGAACATTTATTTATCCCGATAAAATGTAACACTTATGTCGACTCGTCAATTTTTTACCCTACCGTGCAGTGCAAGAAGCACTGCGAAAAAGTCAATAGGAATCCTTTTTCTTTTAAATTTTGCTTTCGATTAATTACATATGTTTCTGGTAACTTATTTATTTTCTATACATTACATAGGTGTATATATATAATATATAGAAATTAAATAAAAATAAGTTACCAGAAACATATGTAAGTTAAATAAACTAGGTAACTATGTAGGTAACTAAATCATCATAAATTAAATGCTATTTTAAAATATTAAATATGCGGCTTGTATGAAAATATTTTAAAATAGCATTTAATTTATGATGATTTAGTTACCTACATAGTTAGTTTATTTAAGTTATAGTCAAAGTGATCATTTATAGGTTTAATTATCGAAAATAATACATAATAAGTATTTTAGGTAACTAAATCTTGACTAAATGATTCCGTCTATATTAAGGTAAGAATTCAATATTATTATTATTATGGCCGACCGTGTGTTTAATGACGGTCGCGGTTTAATGCTACTACCAAATCTAGTAGGCCCCAACTGAGAAGAAGACCTAGTGAAACAAACTCGGCGGGTGTTTCTACTACCGGTTTCAACGTGGTCCAGTTGACATGGTCCGACGAATCATACTCAATATACACGAGATTAGGCCCACTTACTGAGATGATTTACCAGACCAACACAATATTTAAAAACTGCCAATTGATAATATATTTCTGGATCTGGCGAGTAGAAACATAAGGAAAAACATCCAGGAAACGTCTGTTCTTTGTCGTTTGTTTACTGAAAAGAAATATAAACCAATTTAATTTTAGAGGAGGAAATAGGACAAAACGACACCTCGATTGGGCGATTTTAGTATCTATTGTTTCCTTTTTCACATGTATGCGCGGAGAGCAGGGAGACGAGACAGTCTTGGCATTAGGAAGTCCTCTTAAATTCACCGAGATGTTTCACCTAATTCTAATTATGTCCACACCCAATACGTCTACGAATGTCGAATACATATACGTATCGCTAGGGCAAAATTTAGGTAGGTACAAGTAGTAATTTAATTGTAGGTCTGAGGTATTGGCGTTTCTGGCCCGGAGTTTTGCACCGATTGCAATACTTTTAACAGTTTTAACCCAAAACTCAACTATATTTTTCTACAAGTATACATACTCTTACATTTGAATGAATGAATGGTTGTCCAATGAAAAAATCGGACCGATTACTTTCTTTAAGGACGGCAACATCCAGCTGAAACTAAAGCTGCGCTGACCACAAGTTTGAAGTATTAGAACGTCTTTTAAACTTTTAAACTTAAGCCAAGCTAAACGGTACCTTAACACTTTTTCTAGAACAAAGATGAAAATGCCACCTTTCATCATTATTCTAGAAAAAGTGTAATCTCTAGAGATAAAGCATCTATCTACTCAATATTGTTAAAAGGTGCTGGTTAGATCCCGATAATTTCTCAGTATTAAGTTTATCCACAGTAAACTTTGTAAATCAAATTCTAATCATTTCCTCTGAACTGTACTGTTTTTCAAGGCTTAAAAACGATTTGATGCATCGCGACCGTTGGCAACGTATAAGGTAGGTACGTTCACACCTCGAACCTTAAGAATGTTTCTTATCTTTGACACGCAACATATTTATGTACTACAAAGTTTGATTAATTACGGTTAATCATCCTTATAAATAATTAAGTACCGTCCAATGCAGCTGAATAATTATTATTCTGCTTCGGTGTGTGGCAATTTTATCTGACTAGATAATCTTTGGCATCGCTGTCGATTTTATACAATTCGTTTAGCATTCATATTTTCATTCTTAACGAATACTATAGATTCTCTAGAAGTCTTATTTGTAATATGTTGTTTGTGTTGATATTGCCGCTAGCAGTGGCTGCAGTCGGCGCCTCCGTGGTATTTGAAGACTGTGGTAAGCTAATGTTTTTTTAACCTTTGGCCGGTGATTAATTACTAATCACTTATATTACTCCATCTACTTACGTATATTTAGCTGATAATACGCAAAATATGTGTATTCGCGGCAGTTGCTGACGTAGTTCTTTAAAACCTATTGGGGTTCTACGTCAGCGACAATGCCGTATATATAAAAAGGAGTACGAAATTGCATAGTGTCGCATATATCCTTCAGGTGATCAAGCAACCCAATAAAAGTCCGGTGACTGAGTGGGAGTACCTGATTACCAGCTTGGACCTTTACCCATAGTCCAAAGACGAACGTACTACAGAAGCAGTTTTGAATCTCTTAGTGAAAAGAGAGTTGTGTACGTATTGGAAAACCCGTTTAAAATGGTTGGAAGTATTGTTTTACTTAAAGAGCACGGCTACCTTCTACCACTATTACCTCTCGTTACTGACACAGAGAGATCTTGGCACATCTTAAAACCTTAAGGACTCGATATTTATTCTTCCAAAGGAACTTAACTTACCTATAGCTCGTGCGCTGAGTTTTGGATTGAAGTCCATTACTCAAGAAAGTAGAGTAAAAAAAAAAGATTTCTGTAGGGGAAGGAAGGTGCCCCGGACACAATCGTGGCACAAAAAGAGTAGAGAGCTATCTTTTTATGCCACGAAACCCGGAAACAAACACATTCTTTTACCAGTGCTTACGACGTGCGGGGCACCTTGCTTCCCCTACAGAAACCTTTGTTTATTTACTCTACTGTACTTGTAAACACTAGTTTCTGTAATGTGAAATATTCAAAAACTGTAAAAACACAAGTGGCAAGTATTCGCCAGCTAAACACGACATATAATAAAGTGAACACATTCTTCATTCCAAGCTGAAATTAAGGAATTTGTTAGTGCATCCTTACTTTGAACGCATATTTTAAATTTGAAAATTAATGTCTTTATGTTTAATGGCATTTCCCTGCATTCTTCGGGAGGATCTTGTCCAGCAGTGCACATCATTTGGTGGACAAGATCATATTTTTAAAAGCCGCGCTAACGCCTGGCCCTAACATAAAGCATCTATGCGGCCACAGCCATTGCACCTATGATGTCACGGAGAAACAGGCCCACAGACAGTGGCTTTAAACGCATAACACCTTTCTTTTACTAACGGGCATAAATTATGCATTCAAACAAAATACACTGTGAAAATAGTGCCGTCATATCTCGTATTAAAACAGTAAGTACTTAATGAGGTTTATGACGTCAAACAACACTTACCACATCATTTATCTGCCCAGTTGGGTATTACGTATTCCAGGTTCATATGGCTTGTCTAATCTAAAAATGATCCGGGTATTAATCTATATCTTTAATAATAATTTCCTCCTGGTCAGACTTAATTGATACTAGCCATCTGCGTGAGATGTACTTATTATAACGCACGAGAATGGGACGGCTAGCGGACACAGCCAGAAAAAGGTCAGGTAAAGGGCCAATGTTTTTAATTGCTATCAAACTACCAACTTCCAGATCTCACCCTGATACTGCGGACTTTTCTTAATAAAAATACTCCAATATCACTTATTGGCTAAACTCGAAATTTGAACCCAAGAACGCAATATCTGCGGTTGAAGACGCTACCGTTAACTAGGTACTTAAGCTTCTTTATCTTATTCAGGTGTTATTTCGCAAAGTACTTCAACCCTTGATCCATTTTTTTGTACTTATCTATCTTTTTTCTCTGAATTTTCTTTCTTTTCCTTCCGGAGTATGGCATTACATGCAGAAAAGCCCAAAATAGTGATAAAAAGATGATGCAAGAAGAGCCAACAGCCCCTCTTGCATCCACTTTTCATGATTACTGCACTAATTTGCATGCACAAATTTTGGGCTTTTTGTTATTCTTAATTTGAATGCTTTTGTTATGTTTAATTCGAAGGCTGTTGTGCTAATCTATCTTTAGGTATAGGCAGTAAGTATAATAAGTCGTATCGGTCGAATAAACTCTACATATTTGTAAATTGATTTTTTTGGGAAAATATGCAAAGTTTCTACAAAGCAATAACTCCGCTGATTTTTTAATTTTGTTTGTTACGTCTTCACGAGAGAATGGCTGAACATACATACATACATACATAGACTCACGCCTGTCTCCCAGAGGGGTAGGCAGAGACAACGGACTTCCATTTGTCACGATCCTTGCACACCTCTTTTGCCTCGATTACTGTCATTATATTCTTCATACATGCTCGCCGGTTTAGGGTACTTCTGACCTGCCCTTTCTTGAGAACATCTCCAATTTGGTCAGAGAATGTTCGACGTGGTCTTCCCCTTCCGGTTGTCCCATTAACACAGGCCAGGTATACTTCTTTTGTCAATCTTCTTTCATTCATCCTTTTTCAATCAGCATACCTTTTTAAATCTTTGTGACTACATCCTCTTTCACACCACAACGCTCTCTTATATCAGTATTTCGAATTCTGTCTCTCAAAGTCACACCACACATACTTCTCAGAGCTCTCATTTCCACTGCATTTATTTTACTTTCATTCTTTTTGGGAACTATATTTTCTATCACCAAAATTTATATTTGTCATCAAGTTGTATCACCTAATAAATAGATCTATCGCCACGAAATATTTTCGTTCTCAGATAAACAAAAATTGTTCCCAGGTATGAATTATCAAATTAATGTTAATATATGTGTAAAATAAGAGATCGATAACCAATAAAATTATATTGCATTACATGAATATAAACTTCGATCTTATAATAACAGTTTTGTTACTTAAATAATAGCTCTGTGCTCAGAATGGTAGATCTGTCACCAAATAAATCGATTATCGATCCCTGACTGCGACTCCTTTTTATTTGATATTTTGTCACCAATACAGTAGTAACATTTTATTTCGTTCAGATATTAAATTAATAGTATTCGTTACCAATTTAATACATCAATTTATAATTTTAATGAAAACATGATCAAAGGGGCGGAGACAAATTGGCGCGCTTTAAAAATTGACCAATCCGGCCTCAACGATGGGTTGTAGGTAACTAGGTTCGATCACACGATGCGCGACGCGGGCGGCGTGCGAGAGAGATGCAAGTTTACTTCATTCGCGATTTCACGTTCATTGTTGTAGGTGCATTTTATTATCGTTGTGGATAATTTGTTGTTTTAGTTAATTTCTTAAATGTTAATTTTTGATTATGGCATCAAGTAGTGGTGAAGGTAATGCAAGTCATTCAAAAAGTTTATCGTCGTTTGTCGAGCAATCATTCGTGGAGAAAGTGCCGATATTGGAGTCTGATGAGGAAAATGAGGAAGGTACTGACACTGATGAAGGCACCATACCAAAGAAGAAACGGTCGCAAAGCAAGGATTGGATTTTCGTTAAAAAATTTGAAGATAAACACAGTGCTGAGGAGTATACCTATAAAGAAAAAATTTGGTCTTTTCTGCGAACGCATGATGTAGAGGAAGGGAGAAAAAAATACTTTAGATGTAATAAAGTGGTGCGGAAGGGACCACAGTGTTCAGCTCAGTTGTATTTACTCATGTACTCATTCTCGGATGAAGTATTGTTGTTTCGGACAGATTCTGATCATGACCACGATTCAAAAACGCTCGCTTGTTATGGGCTTAGTGACAGAGTAAAGGAAGAAATAAACAAATTATACGACTTACATCTCAAACCAAAAGCCATACTTGCAAATTTGACTAAAATTGATGGTATTAAAGTGCCAAAATTGTCCCAAGTAAGGACGTATTTAATTGACAGACGCCGTTGTAAATACGGACAGCCCACGATCAGCCTAGGCGAATTGGAAGCTTGGCTAAGATCTCATTCACCAATTCCTGACAACGAACATGAAGTTTATGTTATTGGGTATGAAGTGCTTGAAGAAACTAGTTCACCACGCTTTAGATTTGTACTATCAACAAAATATTTGCTGCAAAAAGCACGTGACGTAAAAGTTATTCATACTGATGCTACATACAAGTTGGTGTGGCAAGGATTCCCCGTTCTGGTCGTTGGAAGTACAGACAAAAATAAACGATTTCATCCATTCGGGCTTGGGGTTGCCACTAATGAGGCAAAAGAAGACTTTAAGTTGTTGTTCGATGCCATCAAGACTAATATCTTTAACTTGTACTCACAAACCTTCAAACCAGAAGTTCTAGTATGTGACGCAGCGAAAGCAATACAAAATGCATTTATAGAGATATTTGGTGAAGATGTCACAATTCGAATGTGTTGGGCACATGCTAAAAAAAAAATTCAGGCTCATGTAGAGAAAGATACGCGAAAAAATGTAACAAAGATTTGTTGATAGATGTGGATTCTCTCCAAGCAGTGACTGATTCAGAAACGTTCGAGTTAGCTTCACAAGCATTCTTGAAGAAATGGGAGGATGAGACAACTTTCATCCAGTATTTTAAGGAGCAATGGCTCATACAAAACCGTAACTGGTATTTGGGGGCTCACATGGGTTCACCAGCGACTAATAATGCACTAGAATCACATAACCGAGTAATCAAAGATGAATACACGCTCCGTGAACGTTTGCCACTGTCTCGTTTTTTGACAGTTGCTTCAGAGTTTGTAAATGGATGGTCGTTAGCTGTCGATGAAGTATTTGCGACATTACCAACTATGACTCTGAAAGACTGGACAGAAGCCTACCAATGGGCTAAGTTGCCTAAAGAAGTAATACTGACGTATAGTGACGATGCTTTTAAACACTACGAAGTACCGGCTGGTAAGGCAAACAAAATACAAAACTTTGAAAATACATGGACTGATTTTGATGAATACAAAGTCCAATGGTTCAGCAAATGGAGAGTGGATCTACCGCACAATATTGATTGGATGCATGGGAAATGCAACTGCCCTGCGTTTTACAAGAGATATATGTGCAAACATATTATCGGATTAGCCATACGCTTAAAGCTGGCCAACCCCCCACCAGAAGCAAAAAATGTGCTTATCGGCCAGAAAAGAAAAAGGGGGCGCCCTTCGAAATCCAAACCAGCGCTGATTATTCAGTGATTATTGTTTTTTAAGAATAAATATTGATTATTTTAACTTTAATTAAGTGTTTTATCTATTATTCTGCTAGCCATAAGCCAGCTATTTTAAACCAGCGCTGATTGTTCAGTGGTAATTATTTTAAACAATAAATATTGATTATTTTGACTTTAATTGTTTTATTTACTACTCTGCTAAAAAAATTATTTAAATATAATTTATACTACCAGTGGAAATTTAAAACCTTGGGAGTCTAGTTAAGTAGCAGAATCTTTTGGTTGAAACGATGATGACAACCCTAATTTTTTATTTGAACTTAATGCAATTTTCTAGTAACATAATATGATTTATTGGTGATCTCTTTAAATTAGTTTGCTTAAATACTTATTAGGACACACCTATTATAATACATACAAAAACATTTATTTGGTACTAGACCTTATATCTCAGGATTTTAGGTGATTTATTGTGGAACTGATTTTGCATTGTTTGGTGACTACATTTTGGTGACAGATCTACTATTTTGAGGACAAACCCTATTATTTAAGAAACACAAAACTAATTAAATTGGTGATAGCTTAAATGATACCCATTCTTTTTCTGCCATACCCAACTTTCACTTCCATACATTAAAGTTGGCACTAACACTCCATCGTGCACGGCCAGTCGAGCCTTCTTTGAGACTTGTCGGCTACTCATAAAGGCGTGTAGTGCCCCATTCACTCTGTTCCCCGCATTTACTCTTCTAACAATATCTTTCTCATATTTCCCATCTCTCGTAAACAAAGTTCCCAAATATACAAACTCTTTCACCTGTTCGACTTTCTCTCCTCCAACCACAATATCACAAGCTGTCGTGTATTCATCCCTCTCAAATACCATTACTTTCGTCTTACCAACATTCATTTTCATCCCTTTCCTTTCAAAAGCTTCATGCATATTTGTTACCATCACCTGCAACTCGTCCGCAGATGATGCAAGTAGAACTTGATCATCAGCGTACAGCAGACATTTGATGAGTAACTCATTCATCCTTACACCACATTCTGGCTGAACAGATTTGCAGAATTAAAATGATAGTTCAAAGGTATCAGAGAATCTTGAAATACAGCTTGACTCTTCTTCTGATCTCCACTGCCCTAATGAAGTGGCATGTCCCTGCGTTTATTTGAGGCAGATGGTATAATTAGGTACTTTGTAAATGCGTCTTTTGTAATAGAAAATAACAACATTTTTGACTATATAAATAAACAATGTTTGTTACTCAAAAACGACTGAACGGATTTGGTTAAAATTTGGAACGGAGATAGGTTATATCCTTTATTAACATATAAATTGTAAAACCGCGAGCCGCAGCTAATTTGCTATATTTTACATCATTATGTCAGCCAAAGACGTTAACTGTTGAACTAAGGCCTCCCTAACTATCTTTACAATTGCGGGTCTTGCGCTATCCGCATCCAGCAGTTTCTAGAGACCCTCACAACATCATCGGTCGAACTCGCAGGAGCCCTTCCCACGCCGTGTCTTCTGGTTCGTGGTCGCCACTCGAAAACCACTTCACTGCAGCGGCCCGGGCTCACGATATATCGTTAATTTCGGCGGATTACATCATTACTGATTCGATCTCGCAGGTAGATTCCGACCATAGCCTTCTCCCTTGCTCTTTGGGTGACCTTGAGCCTTTTATGATAGGGATAGATAGAGAGAGGCGATAGTGTTCGATCACGTTCATTTCTGTTCCGTACCTAAGTGATTCTATTACACTAGCTGTGCCCCGCGGTTTTGCCTGCGTTAAACTCTGTAAATTAATATTATTCTATTTAGGACATACAGACAAACATTCATGTTTTTTATTTTACACAAGCTGTGAGCCGCGGTTTACCTGCGCTAAACTTTATACATTATAGCCTATGTGTTAATCAAGGGTGTCAGCTAACTCCATACCTAATTTTATTTAAATCGCTTCAGCCGTTTAGACGTGAAGAAGTAACAAACGTACACATTCACACGCTCACACACTCACAAACTTTCGCGTTTATAATATTAGTGTGATTTTTTTATTTTACATTATGTTTGTTTATATTTATAATTTTAAACGTATTCAACTGTTTTCTAACGTTGTGTATACGGAATTAAAAAAAAAATTAATATAACATCGTCTTTACAGCAGAATATGTACGATAAACTCTAATTATTATCAAAATAGCTACCGTTAATTACTGCACATACCTAGTCAAGTTATACTCATAATCAAGTTTCTAATATAGGTACCTATACTTACATTAAAAGTAATGTCGTCATTGAAAAACCCGACGTATTCCCGGTATAAATGCGCGTTCATTTTTTAATTAGGCGCTATCTACTTACTATATCGGATCTACATTAATCAGATTACGATTATATTTAGTAAATTTAGATATAATTAATTAAAGATAATAATTTTGCCGCTGTGATTTGTTTCAAAATTGACATGAGTCATTGTTAGCCGCTAGATTAGAAATATAAATAACATATAGAATCTAATAAATCAAAGAGTAAAAAGTAAAAACTATTTATTTTTCTACTATTCTATTTAGATCTCTATTTTTTTTTCTACTATTCTAGTTCATTTCAAAAATGGGAAAATTAAATTTAATCGTCCTGCGGCTCTTTAACCGGAGCCCTATACCTAACCCGGGGTCTTAAATTCTCTAATCCCCTAAATCCTTTCGGCAGAGGCCATGTTTCTAGAAAACAAACCCGATGGATAACACCTACCTACATCCTCCGAAAGGCGTAATTTTAAATCCTTAGTTAGATCTGCCAGTGTGTATCGATCGTAATTTAACACAGAGCGTCTACCCCATATTATCAGAGGGTGCCGGTTCGAGACCCGCCGTACGATTAAATTTACAATTTCCTATTTCTGAGATTAAATTTACGATTTTCAGCGCGAATAATGCTATTAAAATAAATCCTATCTCATACGAGCTCACTTATTCAATACATTTGTAAAAATAATACCTAATGGAAATGCATTTCATTTAATTAACTTCGAAGTCTATTAGACTTTGGATACCTTAAAATGAAAGAATTTAAAATTAATCAATTATAGTAATCGGCTGACCAATTACTAATTATCGAATTCATTAATTTAAAATCACCATTGATAAAGAAATAAAACTTCATCGTTAGAGGTAAATAATCCCAATAACAATTATAAGCTTTTTTTATTCATTGTAGGTTAATACTGAGTAAATTAATGGTAAATATAGTTATGGTCAATGTAAGGGAGATGTCTTAAACCCATTGGGTTCTTTTGTGACCAGGGAGGAGCATTTAACTAAAACCACAACAAGAAAAAAAAGACAAGACTTTAGTGCTTTAGTAAAGTCCAAAGTATTACTTATTAAGTTTGTGCCCAAAGGTCCATCCTATTTTTGTTATTATTTAGAAAACATGTGGAATGTACTACTTTTTGCTAACGACCCTTTTTTGGAAGTGGATTGATATAAAATACCTTTTCATCACCCCATCTCGGAAAGAGTATTTTTGCTCTTCGATATCTGAGTGGAAAAGTCGTTTTTATCCTCTAGAGGTTAAAGTAAATTTGAATTTAGAACATCGTGTATACTAAGTTTGTGAATGCAAAATATCATTAAACCTATTTACTTCTACCTCTATGGTGCCGAATTTATCATACAACTTTTTTAATTTATTAATAAACCTTCTTGGTTTACCTATTACTGTTCTGTTTCACTCAAACTGTAGCAACGTTACTTTAAGTTTTTCTTAATTATACCCAAGTATTATTTGTTATAATTTAAAGACTGTCCTGTAATACTTACTTTCCTTCATATCATAATAAAGTAATTAATACCTAAAGTGAAATAAAAGTATTTATAACTAGTAGTTCCCGTGGACTTCGTTCCGCGTTCTAAATATTTTTGTCCTTGCCTGTTTATCCCGCGTTATACTTCGGGTTAAAAGTTCGGAATAAATTTTGGAATTTTTCATAGCCTATGCCACCACAATAACGTAGCTTACTATTAGTGAAATAATTTTGAAAATCGGTTCACTAGATCCAGAGATTACCCCTTACAACGTCACAAACTCACAAAAGTTACCTCTTTATAATATTAGTGTAGATAAGATATTTTTTTCGCATTTAATCATTTCCTCGCTGAGGTGTGATGAAAAGTTACGTGTTGCACTCGAGTGCAAAGATTTTTCACCTTGTGCTCTTTTGATTTCCTCGCTAACGCTCAGGATTCTAATTTTTGAATCCTTCGCTTGCTTGGTTATTAAAAATGAGCACGCGGTTTAAAAGCAACTTTACACTCTTGTATAACAAATAATTATTGATGCAGAAATAGTACTCTAACACTGATTACTAGATGGTTCAAGGTTAATAAAGGCTAAAAATGAAAATAGCAAGTGTTTTCAATTAAAATGTAAATGTAATGTAAATAATGTTTGAAGGGCCACCCTTAATTATGAACTACGAATTTTGGGTGTGTTCTGTTATGGATGATAGTAGTGTTAATAAACGTTCTAGTGATTTTTAACGATATCTTTCATTTAATAACCTAGGTTACTGAGTCGTAGGTGCTCTTCGTGAACAAGAATGTAAAAACCGGCCAAGTGCGAGTTGGACTCGCCCATGAAGGGTTCCACAGCAGCAAGTATTTCTGTTGATTAAATGAAAGGTAAATTGCGGTTTACGATTTATGACGCATAGTTTACATAGTAATGTACATCATATATTTTTTTTAGTTTTATCATTCTCTTATTTTAGAAGTTACAGGGGTTTAGAAAAAATTACATTAGGAACCTCAATATCATTTTTGAAGACCTATCCATAGATACCCCACATGTACGACGAAAAAATTTTTTTTGAGTTTCAGTTACATGTATGGGGAACCCCCAAAATTATTATTATTTTTCTATTTAAATCTTAATGCGGTTCACAGAATACATCTATTTACCAAGTTTCAACAGTACAGCTCTTATAGTTTCGGAAATAGTGGCTGTCCGGAATCAGTGGCTGTGACATACGGACGGACAGACAGACATGACGAATCTATAAGGGTTCCGTTTTTTGCCATTTGGCTACGGAACCCTAAAAATAAATTGTATCCACGAAGGAGCACCTCCCAAAAATATTGATAGGTGCCTTTCGTGGACTAGGCATGGTGTCATTCGCGCAGGTGCCATTCAGATGGCTGCCCTTGGTGGACCACCTCACGTTGGTAAGCTACGCGTTGTTAAGTTTTAATAGGCAAATAAAGTTCCTTAAATTACGTCCACTGTTTATATTACACTTTGTATAAATCAGAGATTAAAACATTTCGATAAGAAGGACTTTTTAAAACTCTTAATTATAACATATTTCACAATAATGGTTCGTCGGTTCCTATATCTATCTTATTGATATTGCTCCCCATTATTATTGGCTAATATAACTAAAACTTGATATTTCAACATATGAAGCAAGAGATTGATTTACCAAATATGGTCTTGATCCTTTGTTCTAAATATTGTATCGATTTAAATTAAGTGTTTTAATTATCGATCAACCAGAGGATTATTATTGTCTACACAAGCGTTCCTTCTTAAAAGCTCGTCATGCTTCTATCGTATGGCATTGTTTGCGTGTATGTGTACGATGTAGCAGATGATCTCCTTACCTCTAATATGGCGAGTGAGGCGATGGCTGTGAGTCCACACGCCATACTTGTGAACGGGTGCCGCTCATTTACTGGTAACTTACGGTCAGGGGTAGTAGGTCAAGTTTATGTTGGTTAAGAATATTCCGGCTTCTGGTTGGAAATGTGAGTAGATGCACTCGCTGTATGTTTGTCACACCAAAGCTCTTGCCCTTGTGTCATTTTGAGTGGTCCGGAGATCAGAAGGTAAACATTGATAAGTATTAAAAACAAAAACGACAGATCGTAATCTATCTAATACAATAATGATTATCTTTATAAGGCAGTATAATAGTAAACTAGCACAGATTCATTTTAGCTATAAATAGAATTATCCATTAACAATGCTTATCTATAACAATTATCGACGGCTACTTATCTTCTTCCTTTTGAGTTCATTTTTAGGATTCCTTACCAAAATAAACCCCTTAGTACGTACTCAGTCGGTCCACAGATAAATATCCCAGCAGTTATTAAGAAACAAGAATATATATATTTATTTATTATCATTATTGTTCATTCAATCTTATTACAAAACGAAAATTTGAGACATAATTTTTATTTTATGTGCAAGAAGTAATGCATTAACATTACAACATTAATTTTGTAATAACCATAATACTTATTAAACCAAAGAACTAACTAGGTACTGATACTACTGGTTGCAGTCCACGGTGTTACCCACACGTTTACTATTATTGAATGTAATTATGACATTATGACATTCAGGTTATAAGCCATTCGAAATTCATACAAATCCGTTGAGGTTTTGCATCGAGGCATAACATTCTTAGTCACTTACATATTGTGGCGAGCGATGGGTTAGTAGAGGATTGGAAAGAAAAATAGTGTTTGCAAACGGAACCTTTATTGGCGTCGACAGTGACAGTTGGTGTAACACTAAATCACGGACGGATACATATTTAGAGTCCCGGCGACTAGCACTCTGTGAGAGTTCATACGTGGCGCATTTACAGAGTCCCTGAGACGAGCACTGCTAAAGTAACTATTCTTTTATAGTTTTCCACTTTTATTTCACTTGTACGATTACAGTTTTTCACTTTTATTTCTTCCTCTTTGTTCGCCTTCAATTTCACGTGAATTAAAACTCACCGTTCTGCTTTGATATGCTGCTTATATACTCCTAACTTGTTCCAAATTTTTCATTACGAGAGTCGCGTTTTTTATTTCAAGAACTTTTACCAATACTACTGTCCATCACCTATTATTTCTTAACTATAAGGAAATTTGCACAATCTCTTTCTTTTTATTTTGGAAAAATCTACTCTCAATTTTTGCATTAAAATTTTTGTATGTCTTTTTCACCAGCTATCCTTGATCTTTTGTTCTAATATTAACTAGAACATTCTCGGAACGTTACAAAAACTACCAGAATACCTTAAGTACTAGTATTAGGTTCGAAGCCCGAATGTGACAGTATAATAGCAGGCATTAAGATTACTTAATAGTTATGCCGCGCTGATTTTCGCGCTATATGAATGATTACCTTTTATAAATCTAAGGTGAATACAGAACCCTCGGTCAGGTCTACTCGCACTTAGCCGATATTATTATTTATCTACCTGCTTACCTACAAAAGTTTCGCTTATCTCTAGGTACGGAACCTATGTAAGTACCTATATTATTTACTTTGTTCACTTTATACTTAGTTCCGAACAAAAGAATTGATTCAATATCAAACAAAATCAGATTTATGTTCAAGTGCCCTTTCACACGAACATACGAAGCGGTCGGCATTCATTAAACCTCAGTTGGATTGTCCTGTCCACCTTGTCTAAAATTTTTTTTTTTTTTTATTGTTTTTTCCCACTCTCCGACAAAGTAAATGCAACTTAAAATATGACACAATTAAAGGGGTTTTGTTTACGCCAAGCACTTTTTACTCCGGAATGAACCGAGGCAACACTACTTTACTGTAAGGTTTTCTTCAAACATTGATCGAATCTTCTAAATATTATGAAACTAATTGAGGTTTTACTCGTATTGTATAGTGGCGGTGTTTGTAGCTTTCTTTAACGTTTGGAACAACCATACGTCAGCCTCCATATGATTTATGCCAGAATTTTGTAACGTATGAAACTTGATAGTAGGTACAGACGCCAGCACGTCCAGCTACCCCGATCTGTCAAATTTCATTCATACATTTACAACTTTATCACATAAGCATAAGGCTTACTTTCAAAAGGAAATTTAACAGATTGGGGTAGCTTGATGTGCTGGCGTCTGTACCTAAATTAAAATAATATTACTAAAACAGCTAGTGGTATAGATAGGCCCTGATGCTTACATATTTCTCAGTTTCATTGTTATGTATCACGCACTTTATTCAATTATCCGAGATTAGTAATCTTTATTTCATTAAAGTTCAGTGTTATTATAACTTTTCAATAAACAGTCCGTCCCATTATAATCTTCCTCTTTTTAGAAGTCAACCAATTTCGCTCGACCCATTCTGATAAAGCGTTTAATAGTTTTAACCTGGGTTAATATATTATAGATTTCAAACTAAATCTATTAAATTATTTAAAACGATTGAATCTAATCTGATAGAACATTCAATAGTTAATATATTAGTTTAATAACATTTAAACATTTAATTGAGAATTGAAAACTATTAAATGTTCCCCAGCTAAATACTTATGAATTAAATTTAAACCGCAGCTTAAAACTAATGAGTCTTATAAAACATTCAATAGTTAATGTTTAAATATATGTAAGCTAATATATTAACCATTGAATATTGTATTACATTAGGTAATTTCAATAGTTTTAAGCTGGGAAACATTCAATAGCTTTAGTTTGAAAACTATGATTTTACTAGCTGTGCCCCGCGGTTTTTACCCGATTAAACTTTATAAATGTGTGTGCCTATGTGTTAATCAGAGTGTCAGCTAACTGCACATCAAATTTTATCAAAATCGCTTCAGCGGTTTAGACGTGAAGAAGTAACTAACATACACACTCACACAGTCACAAACTTTCGCATTTATAATATTAGTAGGATATTACAGTTTCTTATTACCCCAGCTTAAAAATATAGGTAAATGTTTTATCAGAATGGGTCAATAAATAAAATATAAAATTTTGTTAAAACACCTATGTGTTAGTTAGTTGTGGGGTTAGTTTCCCCACTTAGCCTCTTGACTCGACCATCGTGAGGAATCTAATTTGGCTACTCAAACCATTCCATTTCCGTCCAGAAGTCCAAGAGACCTCAAGAGTTGGCTGGAACTTTGTGACTCTTATATGAAAGAGTTACCTATATGTTTAGTGTACGTGTCCGGTAATTGTGTCTGTCACCATGCGTAGATCCTTCTTGTTCTGATGTAGTAGACTTCGTTTTTTCTTTTTAAACCTGTAGATGTATGTGTTATTCTTAGAGCGTTTTCACATTATCCGATCCGATATCGGTGTTGGACGACGATAGCCGACATCCGATACCCGACACCACGTGCTATTTCACATTTTCCAACAAAATCGTTCCGATGCGGCCATTTACTCTATAGCTTAGTGCGGGCAGGTCATCATGGCAGACTATAACAGAAAACTCTATTTGTTGTATCTATTATATTTGAGACGCAAAAAGAGATCTGTCCACAGACAGTATTGGATTCATCCCATTGTGGAACCTGGATATTCAGAGAGAGCATTTTATACTCTTTTTATCAAGCAACAAAACGCACCACGAAAGTTTTTAATTTCTTTGGCATCGGACTTTATGCACACAGAGACAATTGAGATAAACGTATAGCACATACATATTTCATATATTTTACTTACCCCGATATCGGATCGGATAATGTGAAAACGCTCTTATTATAATATAATGATCACGTCTGTCATAGTCGTTTAAGTCAAAAACCTACGACACGAAGGTGACCCCGATTACTATTTGGCATAATCAATTATTATTATTGATACACGCCTGAAACAAGATGTTATCAACATTTTAGTATTCCTGTTTCTTGTTGGTGAGAAAGGACAAAATAACATTATTGTATCTACTATTAAATAATAATAATCATATGAATGTCTTTGTGGTTGAATTTCGGCTGTGGGAGCTACTCTCATCGGAGAGTAGCTCCCACAGCCGCTATTTGAGCGGGTTTTATTATATACCTACTGCTCAAGTGTGTGCACTCTGTGTTCCTTGATTTAATGATTCGATGTGACAGGCTTAGCGAGAGCAGGAGATGATGAAAATTATGTTCCGAGGTGCGTTATATAGGGATGTAATTTGATGTAGAATGTTGGGAAAGTCCGTCCGTCCATCGATGTCAATGATATGGTATAGAAATAGGTACCTACACTTGGTTAAATATTGACGGGGTATACCGAGATAATGTTAGTGATGACGGTGGTCATCACTAACAATAGCCTCATAAGTAGAAAGGGGAAGGGGAATCGCACATATGTACATAGAAATATTTGTTTACAAGCATGACCGCCAATCTTTGTGTCCCGGGGTACTTTATAGACATGTGATTCACGAACACAAAGGGTACACGAAATCAGAACAAATAGGTATAAGCAGTGAACGCAAATAAACATGGAAGCATTCCTATCTCGCGAAAATGACCCAACGCAGATTGTGCCACGGTAGGCGGGGCTTAAAAATTGTGCCGCGGCCGCGGACTGAGTCTGCGCACCATAGATAATACACTTTGCGCACTACAGGCATCAATGGCGGCCGTCTGTCAGTTATTGGTTTCAGCGTGTTTAATTTACAAAAATGCAAATCTCATGTGCATAACAAGAGTGATGGAATTAGTTAGTACGGGTAAGTACATCGCTATATATTTTAATTTTATTAAATATGAAGTCAATCTAATTCACACAAAATATATGGTGATGTTGTTATGCAAACGAATCAATTTATTTTTCGACACAAAAATTATGATAAATATTTTTATTTATTATGATTATTCATTTTATAAAATTCTTAGATAAAATACTCGGCATCTTTAGAGTTTGTACAAAAGAATGGTAATGGTGGTATTAAAATTAATAATTGATGGATAATGGTATCGATCTAATAACACCCCCTGCTATTAATTTTTTTGATATTTTCAATGTACAGAATTTACACTTCTACAGTTTCAGTTCTTAGTATATCGTATCGTATTATATCTACCAACATATCCACCAACAAATCCACCAACAAATCCACCAACATATCCACCAACATATCCACCAACATATCCACCAACATATCCACCAACAAATCCACCAACATATCCACCAACAAATCCACCAACATATCCACCAACAAATCCACCAACATATCCACCAACATATCCACCAACAAATCCACCAACATATCCACCAACAAATCCACCAACATATCCACCAACAAATCCACCAACATATCCACCAACAAATCCACCAACAAATCCACCAACAAATCTACCAATAAATCCACCAACATATCCACCAACAAATCCACCAACAAAATGACCAACATATCTACCAACAAATCTACCAACAAATCTACCAACAAATCCACCAATATATCCACCAACAAATCCGCCAACAAATCCACCAACAAATCCACCAACATATCCACCAACATATCCACCAACATATCCAGCAACATATCCACCAACATATTATTTGCATAATGTGGTCCGATTATTATGCTATAAATTAAATATGTATTACTCGCCAAACACAGTTTAATTGGGATATTGGGTCAAGATTTGCGCTTAGTTTCCTTGAAGTAATGCTTCCATGTTTATTTGCGTTCACTGATTAAAATGTATTGTGACGTATCCGTTTTTCTCACAAATACTCGACCATTTCTGACCCAGACGTATTTGTATTCCATTATATCCACCAACATATCCACCAACAAATCCACCAACATATCCACCAACAAATCCACCAACAAATCCACCAACAAATCCACCAACAATTCTACCACCATATCCAGCCACAATTCCTCCAACAAATCCACCAACATATCCACCAACAAATCCACCAACATATCCACCAACTAATCCACCAACATATCCACCAACAAATCCACCAACAAATCCACCAACATATCCACCAACAAATCCACCAACAAATCCGCCAACAAATCGACCAACATATCTACCAACAAATCTACCAACTAATCCACCAACATATCCACGAACAAATCCACCAACATATCTACAAACAAATCCACCAACAAATCCACCAACAAATCCACCAACATATCCACCAACATATCCAGCAACAATTCCACCAACATATTATTTGCATAATGTGGTCTGATTATCTACTATATAAAAATAAGTCGGGTTTTCCTTCGTGACGCTATAACTCCAGAACGCACGAACCGATTTCCACGGTTTTGCATTCGTTGGAAAGGTCTCGGGCTCCGTGAGGTTTATAGCAAAGAAAATTTATAAAATTTAACGCGGGTAACACCGCGGGGCACAGCTAGTCTTCTACTATATAAAAATAAGTCGGGTTTTCCTTCCTGACGCTATAACTCCAGAACGCACGAACCGATTTCCACGGTTTTGCATTCGTTGGAAAGGTCTCTGGCTCCGTGAGGTTTATAGCAAAGAAAATTTATAAAATTTAACGCGGGTAACACCGCGGGGCACAGCTAGTTATTCTATAAATTAAATATGTATTACTCGCCACATACAGTTTGATTGGGATATTGGGTCAAGATTTGCGCTTAGTTTCCTTGAAGTAATGCTTCCATGTTTATTTGCGTTCACTGATTAAAATGTATTGTGACGTATCCGTTTTTCTCACAAATACTCGACCATTTCTGACCCAGACGTATTTGTATTCCATTATATCCACCAACATATCCACCAACATATCCACCAACATATCCACCAACATATCCACCAACAAATCCACCAACATATCCACCAACAAATCCACCAACAAATCCACCAACATATCCACCAACATATCCACCAAAAAATCCACCAACAATTCCACCAACATATCCAGCCACAATTCCACCAACAAATCCACCAACAAATCCACCAACATATCCACCAACAAATCCACCAACTAATCCACCAACATATCCACCAACATATCCACCAACAAATACACCAACAAATCCACCAACATATCCACCAACAAATCCACCAACAAATCCACCAACAAATCCCCCAACTAATCCAGCAACAATTCCACCAACATATTATTTGCATAATGTGGTCCGATTATTATGCTATAAATTAAATATGTATTACTCGCCAAATACCTAACGAAAGCCATATCCACCAACAAATCCACCAACAAATCCAACAACATATCCAACAACAAATCCACCAACAAATCCACCAACAATTCCACCAACATATCCAGCCACAATTCCACCAACAAATCCACCAACAAATCCACCAACATATCCACCAACAAATCCACCAACAAATCCACCAACAAATCCACCAACTAATCCAGCAACAATTCCACCAACATATCCACCAACATATTATTTGCATAATGTGGTCCGATTATTATGCTATAAATTAAATATGTATTACTCGCCAAATACCTAACGAAAGCTCTTGCCCGAAAGTTCAAGAAACTGTATATTTTATCATAATTATATATTATTTTAATAACATCAATGTCACGGTGAATTATTTTCGTTGCACTTTATAGCATAAAACATCCCTCAGCGAATGACATGAACATGACAATTTAGACCCAAACTTCACGTTATAATGTCTTCTTTTAAAAGGTGAACCTGAGCGGTATTCCGTTGTGTCAGTTTGATTGGGATATTGTGTCAAGATTTGCGCTTAATTTCCTTGAAGTAATGCTTCCATGTTTATTTGCGTTCACTGGGTATAAGTCATCCTCTGTCAAGATAGAACCTAAAACATGAGGGCGCCAAACTGGTGGCTAGGTGACTACTTTAAACATTGCACAACACCCTGCAGTCGGCATTTAAGTGCACGGTTGAAGAATACCATATACAGTACAAAGTTATTTTGATATTACAAACAGATACTTACATATTATTTAATTTATGTTAATTTATATTATGTTTAAAATAACTTATAAAGCTCCCACATCTTGCACGTGCAGTATAATTCTACATATTAAAAAAAAATAGTTAAAAAAACTAAAAAACACGCTTTATAGAGAAAACCATAGGTACAAAAAAAAAGTAATTTATTATAAATTTTAATTAAGAATAGTGTAAAAATAAATATAAATTAATAAATAAGAAAAAATGTTTTATTTATATAAAAGAAGCGTGGAAATCTGACCGTTTAAAGCATTAAAGTGGGTCAAACCGTGCTCAAAGAAATCTGTTACAATGTAAAAAGTGAAGTAAGTCTAATTAAACACAGAAGAAAATCTTATCTCCACACACCCCTCCTCGACGCACTTTACCTACACATGCTCTATTCAACTGCCTATTATATTATTATAAACCTACTTATATTCTGTTTACAGGGTCTGCGTATCAGTTGGTATCGGTGAATATCGATGGATGCGGCTCCAGGTTACCGTGTTACGTCACTATGGGCGAAGACGTTCCTGTCACTCTTGAGTATTTTGCGGGTGAGCATCTTGGAATCTCATATTTTAAAATAATGCAAGATATTCTGCTTAATGGCGTTATCTAAGCCAAGTAACTGACATGAAACTGTAACTGAATTATTTTGGTGAATATATGTTGAAACATTAAAATCACAAGTGCCAATAAATTTATTCAAAACAATATTTACATTATGTATGAATTCCATAAATAACATATTTTAACTTAGCATAAACTAAAATAACAATAATATCCCCTAAAATAATATTAATAATGTCAATCAAAATCTCGAATGTTGTCAAATAAATTTTTAATTTACAATTTAATACTGGAATGAAGTGAAATTATACAAAATAAAATGAATTATCAATGAATTACCTAGCGATCCTTCATTTCCAAAATCCTTCAATTTTGATTTGTAAAGCTGGCTATATATTTAATTTTTAAATAAATAGGTATCTATGTTAGTATAGGGAGCTGTGCAATTCAGTAAAAATAGTTTGTTCTTTTTTACTGAATTGCAATTTATTCTCTTTGAATCTGTGCTTGAACACTTTATATTATCAGCCGATACTATGGCATTTGTATCATCAGCATATACGTTCAACTTTATTTGGTAACTTATTTTATTCATCATGTGATTTGTTTATTAAAAAACTATTTTCATATCTCTTATATAAAAATAACCTTCTTCTAAGACAGTATATAACTTGCCAGTATCAAATAAGAGTAAGGAGTATCTAATTTCTTTTGGCATTACCACAGATAACCCTTTCGGCTATCTACAGCAATGTTTTCAAATTGATATTTCTACTATAATTGATAGTGATGAACGTGTTTATCTTATTTTTTCAGGTTTTGCGTCCAATAACTTGGATCAACGGGTGGTGATTAATATCAATCACATAAATCTGAGGGCGCCAGTTACTCCAGGTGGGTCACTTAGTTTTTATTTTTATGTTGTCACACATATTACACTAAAATGTTAAGCCAATACAAAATATTCTCATTCACCTGCCCTACATACATAGGTTACGAGGATATAAGATTCTTATTTAGTGTCTCATAATGATCGATATTTAGATGATAGATTATTGTTTAGTGTTTAAATATATTCAGGCGTGTGCTGACATGGGAAACATTGGCGGCGTCTATGAAGGTCTCAAACGTATTTGTGATTAAAAAGACAGCCCCTCTTAAGGACATAACAGGTGCCATTATCACTGATAGTGAAAAGCAGCTTGACCGTTGGGTTGTGCACTACACCTGTCTCTACTCACGTCCTGTATACATACCTACAACCGGAGGCAGCGCAAAGCTTACCTATACTGGATGTATTGACTGAGTTAGACGACCTTCCGTCCATTGAGGAATTCATCAAGGCTGTCAACCAGCTTAAACGCTGAAAGAGTTCTGGCGGCGATGGCACCCAGGCTGAAATCATTAAACTCCATTGCGTGCGCCCTATTCTGCTCAATCTACTGGTTAAATGTTGGGAAGCGGGGGAGGTGCCACAGGATATGCGGGACGCTAACATTACTACATTATACAAAGGGAAAGGGGACCGCGGTGACTGCAACCACTACCGTGGCATCTCTCTATTGAGCATAGTCGGTCAGTCGTCTTATCTAGATTGCAAAAGCTTGCTAAGCGCGTCTATCCTGAGGCACAATGTGGCTTCCGTCCTCAGCGTGCTACGGTGGATATGATCTTTACACTTCGCCAATTACAGGAGAAGTGTAGAGAACAAAAAACTGCCTTGTTTATAGCGTTTGTTGACCTTAATAAGGCCTTCGACACTGTCAGCAGGGAAGGTCTATACTATGCATTGGAGAGCATTGGGTGTCCGCCTAAACTCCTGAGCCTCGTCAAATCTTTCCACGAGGGCATGAAAGGCGCAGTAGTTTTTAACGGTAACACATCTGAGCCCGTTGACGTTCGCAGAGGCGTGCGCCAGGGCTGCGTGTTGGCACCTACCCTGTTCGGAATATATTTTTCGCTAATATTACAATCATCTTTCGGCGAAGGCCGACAGGGTATCTCTCACACGAGGGCTGACTGAAAGATGTTGAATATCTCTCTCCTCAAATCTAAAAGAAACCGTGAGGATCTTTTCGATGACAGTCTTCTCTTTGCCGACGACGCAGCCTTTGTGGCTAGTTCTGCGGGCGAGCTTCAGTTAATGGTGGATAAATGGTGGCCTGTTCTCTGTATGCCATGTCTATAAATACAAAAAAGACAGTTGTGCTAGCACAAGGCACACCTGTGGACCCAGAGATTTCTCTGAATGGCACGCAGTTAGAGGAAGTTGATCGGTTCTGCTACCTTGGATCGACCGTAGAGAATAATCTCTCACTTGACGCAGAGATAGATGCTCGCATCGGGAAAGCGGCGACCATGTTTGGGAAGCTTGGCACGAGAGTATGGCACAATGAACTGCTTACAATTAAGACCAAGATGATAGTCTTCCAGGCCTCCATCTTAAGCATACTCTTGTACGGAGCAGAGACGTGGACGTCGTATGCGAAACAGGAGCCCCGAATAGGTTCCTTTTACATGCGTTGTCTCCGTAAGATCTTGGGCATCACATGGCAAGATAGGGTCACTAACGAGAGAGTTCTAGAAATAGCACAGCTACCTAGCCTGACAGCGTTTCTTAAACAGAAGCGTTTACGTTGATTGGGGCATGTGCACAGAATGGAACCCACTCGAATACCACGATGTGTTCTGTTGGGTGCGGTAACTAATGCGAAGCGCGATGTCGGTAGACCTCTGCTTCGCTTTAAAGACTGCACCAAGCGGGATATGGCCGCTTTTAATATTGACCACTGTAGCTGGGAAAAGCTCGATGAAAATAGAGTTGAATGGTGCAAACGTGTAGTGGAGGGTTGTAAGATCTGTGATGAAGCCTGGTTCGGAGTACTTGCTGATAAGAGACAGAAGCGACATGAAAGCGGCTCGGCACCAACCACCGCAAACTTCTCTTGTCAGGCCTGCGGCAGGCTATATCGCTCTCGCATCGGTTTGTTTAGCCACCAAAAGAAATGTCTCTCAGACACTGCGCCGTAAATCGTGTGTAACAGACGCTAAGGCCATATATATATATATATAAAGAAAAGTTCTAATCGGTTCTAAATAAATTACAGGTATAGTAATATATATTAATAATATCTAGGCACAATGTCACACAGATCATCCTAGCCTAGTTTCTTACAGACTTAGTTTTATAACACTAACTGTTATCACTAGCCCCGCGATTACCCGCGTAAAATTTGATAAATTATCACAGCACCTCCCCCGTAGGTGATAGCGTGATAAAATATCTTGCCTATATGTTGACCCAATGCAGTAGGTACTTTTTGAGTTTAGCCCGGACATACTTACAGACACACAAACAAAAATATACTACTATATTTTTGGCGTCGATATGGATTGAAGATCACGCCCCAAGTATACTTTAAAAAAAATATTCAATGTGTACTTTTGACCTTCCTACGATTTTATTATATGTATAGATCACAAATCTATGCATATATTATATAACTAGCTGTGCCCGCGACTTCGTTCGCGTGGATGTCGGAATTTAACAATGTATTTTTTTGTGTAAAGCGCTGTGGGAGGATACCGATACAATTTTATTTCATTTAATTTAGTGCTTCTTTATTTCACCTGTGGAACCATCTGGAGCCTACACTAAAACGTTATTGGGGTTGTTTACGCGTGAAAGAGCTACGTATAGTTGAGGGAAAAGCATCCAATACTTAGGTTTATTAATCGTCATGGCATAACAGAGACTGACTGGGAATTGCACTGGTTTGAAAGAGAAAGGAAAGTTTTTAGGAATTATAGGTATCCTTGGAATAAAACCAATAACACCGGCGCCACAACCTGTTAATATTTCAGCTTCGATAATGTTTTGCTGCAGATTTGTGACTTGGAGCCGAGTGCCGTTACAAAGTTTGGGAGGACATAAATTTCTGAGCAGAATTATTGGTACACCGATTTTTAAAACTATTTTGTGGGCTGGAAGTCCGGGTGTGCTGAGGGAATCCAAAAATTCTACCGGGTAGTGCGTGGCGTCAACTTCTTGTATAACTGTATTTATTGAGCTATATTCTTTACTATTCCCGGACGCATGAGTCAATATTTTGAAATTAATTGCCGCAGCTTGGCCATTGCGGGGAGTCAAAATAGCTTGCTGACATAGCCAAGAACCAGCTTGATATCCCATGTCTGTGGTATCTCCGTACACAGAAGAAATTAGCTCCTGCTGTGATGTAACGTAAGAGCAGAGATTACCAATCAAAATAACTTTTCCATCTTCTTGTACGGCGTATGTGCCATCGCCTATTTTTTACAATAAATTGGTCTCTCTTAAACTCCTGTGCATTTTGGCAGCCTCTGACTGATCGGGTTCCCTCCTATACTTATCACTATCTCTTGAATAGCCAATAAGGACCTGTTATGACAAATTTCACGTACCTACCCTGTCAGGAATTTCTCCATCAGTATTTAGTTGTACATGTCTCATAAAATCTTCAGCAAACTTGTCATGGTACTTTTGCCATAACTGGTTAGCACCCGATAACGCACAAAAGGTCAATAAGATGGCAAACAAATGTCGCAAGCGATGTGGACTATCGCTCACGCATGCTTCCGCTAGAGCGTGATCCCAATGCTGACCTACATCTAATAAATGGCGTGCTCGGCAAGCGGACTGGTATGTGGGATGTTCAATATCATCCACTTTACGGAGCTCAGCAAAAGACGTAGGTCCTCGCACTACATGGACCAGACTGTGGGATGAACTCACACGTGAGCACGCCACGTGAACCTGCCCGCCTTCCTTAAGTCAATTCCAGCTAACTTGAGAGTTGGACTTTGCGATTTGTTGATGGTTATCGCGACACATACTTTTATAGGGAACTACAGTATTTTAAACTGAAAAGGGAGATAATTTTGCACTAACGGAATACGTGACACGAACACTGTTTCTCCTGGGCGGATCCGGGCATAATAGTAGGCTCTATAACACGATGAAATTCCTAAAATCCTGAAATACATATTTTTTATTTTTAACGGAAAGGCCAAATACCAATTTTCATGCTTTTCACTTTAAAAATTACACACTTTTCATACAAACTTACATCCCCTATTTTACGCCCTTGGGGTGGAATTTCCAAAAATTCTAAACTATTTATTTTTATTTTTAACTGAACTACTAAATATAAGTTTCAATGCCTTTAAATTCAAAAATGACGGATTTTCATACAATCTTTCATTCTCTATTTTACCCCCTTAGGGTTAGTATTTCCAAAAACTCTTCCTTAGTGAATGCATACGTCATAAAAAGTACCTACCGGCAAAATTTCAAGTCTCTAACCCCAACCGTTCAGGCTGTGCGTTGATATGTCAGTCGGTCAGTTTCCTCTTTTACATAGGTAGGTATATAGATTTGTGCTGAGAAAATTATGAGAGACAGGGTTAATTTACTACATTCAAATACATTCAATCGGACAGGCTCAATAAAATTCGAATCATCTGTTACAAACGAATCGACAGAACAAACTTTCGATTGACTGACATTATAATTTAAAATTAAATTATAAAAAATCCAACCTTGTACATAATTCAATTTGCTCTAAAAAAACGGAATATTTTAATAACCAGTTTTGGACAACGTCATACTTCTAGCCAACCAAGCCCTTATTTCGAATTAATTCGGAACATTCAAATCCCTAATCTTAACACCGCTCAAAAGCAATGCACAACGACATCTATCGAAATAAAATTCAACTATCAAGCACAACGACATCTATCGAAATAAAAATCAACTATCAATAATTTAAAATTAAATTATAAAAAATCCAACATTCTACATAATTCAATTTGCCCAAAGAAAACAGATTTTTTTTAATAACCAATTTTGGACAACGACATACTTCTAGGCATCCAAGACCTTATTTCGAAACAATTCAGAACATTCAAAACCCTACGTAACTCATGCAATCAGCAAACACGGGCATATCTTACCACCGCGAGTCAAAAGAAATGCACAACGACATCTATCGAAATAAAAATCAACTATCAACGTAGTTCATTCAGAAAAGAGATGTCATAATAATATGCACAATGACATCTATCGGACAGTTAGGTAGTTCAACTATACACATTATTTCATCTTGAAGTAACGAAATGTGTGTTATTTTTCTTCATGATTACTTTAAAATCTAATATCTTTTGATAGACTGAACCGATTGCAATAAAACAAAAACTAAATTTTACCTCAAGTTATGCTCAATCGTTGTGTATAAAAGTTATCTACATTGCTTTCCTATATTTTACGTGATACCCGAACATATAAACAGACAAACAGACAAACAGACACACAGACAAACAGACACACAGACAAACAGACAAAAATTCTAAAAATGCTGGAAATGGTTTCTATTGGTTGTTCTTTAATACCCTGGCTATTAATTTTTGGATTTTCTTTTAATGTACAAAAATTATTTTTCTACATATTTATTATATGTATAGATTACATGTCCAAATCGACCGAACTGACACTGGTATGATTAGATAATAAAGGTTACACGGGTGTGTATGGCGGTCAGTCTTTTTCAAAGCAAGATAGACGAAATATCATTGACCTTTCTTATTCTGGTTAGAAATAAATGTGCAAAAAATTTGATGTAGATAAGCTCTTTTCGTTTTTATTCTCTGAGAGGTTGAATTAGGAGTTTAAAATTATGTATATTTAAAAAAAATGTTCAACCCATGAAGCGTTTGGAGCAGGCAACGAAATAATGAAACGAAATAATTAAATTTATTCAACACTTGGGTATTAACATACACTTGTACTTGTCAAGCTCACAATGCATTACATTAACATAGTAGGAAATAGTATAAAGGTAACAAAAAAATAAAAATGTTATTAGTCCGTCCATGCGGTCTGTCTTATCACATATATATATTTTTTATCCTTAAATAAATAACAAGTTACTAACAATTATTTTTTAATCTAGTACATACTATATTAAAATTAAAGAATTGAAGACAACGAGCAGTTGGCTAGCGCAGAAGGCTCTCAGCCAGTAGCTTAATTTTAGCAACTAATAACTGGGAACTGGGGGCCTTCAGCGGCCGTAAAAAGACGGGATTCTAAATGAGGGTGTGATCACTTCTACGGTATAACCGATTACGTATTAAGGGGCCAACGCGATCCTCTCCGCTGAGGAACCTAACCTAGCTATACTGCAGCTTTTACTAGCTACCTAGGTGGACGACCCGGAGAAGAAAGCCACAAAGAAACTCCGGGCTTGCTTTTTTCGTCTTCTTTTGCTTTTGTTTTAAAATATTTATTAATAAACATACTGTGTCATAAAGGCACGGATTTATTATTATTAGTTGGTAGGTAGTTAGGTAACGTTTCGGTCAAAAAAACGTAGCGGAGGTCAGTTTTTGTGTACTTGTGTTTTTACAATATAAGTTAATTAAGTAGGTAAACGTACAGTCAGTTACAAATATTGCTTAACACATAATAATAATGTCCTGGGACATTATTTACACAGGGCCATCTGATGCCAAACTAAGTGGGGCTTGTACTATGGAAACTTGATAACTGATATACTACATATACTATTTTTCTTTTGTAAATACATACTTATAATAATTACACCCAGACTCAGAGCATAGACATGTTCATGCACTCAAATATCTGTCCTGGGAGAGAATCGAACCCACGACCTCCGGGGGTATAAGCAAGCATTTGCCAACCACGCCATTAATTTCGGAAAGAGACGGCTACACTAAATTTATAATAAGAGTGCCTCGATGGTCTAAGCGAAAATAGTCTAGGGAACGAAGGTGAAAAATTAATGCCGCAAGTAACATAATGTGTTCACCTAACCACAACTAACTAAAGATCTTTTTCTAGTCAAGGATGATATTAATGAGTGGTAGAGCCTGTAGAGTGTTGGGCTTAGCACTAACGCGACGTTATTAAGATGTTTAATCCTGATTTAGTAACGATTTGATTTTAATATAACTGCTGATTAAAATTGTTGTTACGTATCATAGATTAATGTTAAGAAGTCGTTTAGTAAAGACAATATTATTATGTGAATGACTATTATAATGTGGATGGCTGTTAACTTTTAATATGTAAGTGTATTTGTCTGTAAGTTTATTATTAGATTGAAAAGTTTCTCAGTATTTTGTTATTGTTTCCAGATGACTGATCCATCTATCAATAGCTAGGCTTAAATAAATAGAAAAATGCATATTTGTTCATTGCCATTGCTCCAGATTCTATTCAATACCACTAACTACATTATTTTTAATATCAATATATCTCTTTCTAACTTACTTCTTATGAAAACAGGGATTATATAGGTAGTTTTTAAAATATAGAACTGCCAACCTATTAAAACTGATTATAATACGCGCACAAAGTATGAGTAATTGGCGCATAATTAGTTTACAGGTTCTAACGGTACGCGTATTATAAGCATTGTTTGTAGTTTGACAGTTCTATAATGTCCTGTTCATTTAATACGACCTTTATTAGTGAGCGATTTAATGCGATTTATATTAGTTTAGTGGTGTAACCACAGAACGACCAGCATTACCTGATTGTATTAGAACTGCTGGCAAGTACTAAGTAATAAAGGCAGATAAGTGAAGTCACTTCTGTTGCAGACTGTCTACCTACATACTAAAGTGATTAGTTAAACAAGTTTTTAATAACTTTACTTGGCGTTCTAGGCGGGTTCTACATATAATGATGTAGAAATACATAACTCGTAGAACCGACGGCCGCTGGGGCAGAAAGTTTCTCGAGTGGCGACCACAAACCGGAAGACGCAGCGCGGGCAGGCCCCCTACAAGGTGGACCGACGCGACGATCTTGCAAGTGCATGCAGGTAGCACAAGACCGACCATTGTGAAGAGTCTTGGGGAGGCCTTGATCCAGCAGTTTGTTGATATGATGAGGATGATGACGATAAACAGTAATGTGTAATATTTAAATGTAGACTTAGATCGTAAACACGGCAAATACCCATGTTTACGATCAGCGTGGTTTACCTAGGCGTTCGTCCTGCCTATATATGGGTGGCCTACTGGGTGGTACAAATTACACCTGGGTTATTTAAATATAGTCGTTATATGACATGTGAGAGGCCTACCGGGTGGCTTGAACAACTCTGACTATAGGGTAATCAAACAAAAATGAATACAATAAGCTTATGATTAACTAGATTAACCTGATGATGGTCTTCTAACACTGTTCTTGTATACCTGTGAGTATCGAGTTTCGTCGCGTTGTTTAGGTTTTCACGAGTTCTTAAACATAAGGCTCCCGCCAAATTTCGGCGTCGTCGGACAATCTCAATCTCAACTAGCCAACTACGTAGGATGACACTACACAGGACTGAGTAGGTATTGACAGGCCGGTTGGCGTGGTTGATAAATGCTTGTCTTTCACGCCGCAGGTCGTGGGTTCGATTCCCACTCATTACAGATATTTGTGTGCATGAACATGTCTGTTTGTGATTAGTCTGAGTGTATTTAACTATATAAGAATGTATTTACAAAAACAAGGAGTAAGGTCTGCTTAGTCTAGGATCAGATGGCCGTGTGTGAATAATGTCCCCGAATATTATTATTATTATAGTAACCGGAAGGGGAAGACCTCGTCGAACATTTTCTGACCAAATCGGAGACGTTCTCAAGAAAGGGCAGGTCAGAAGTACCCTAAACCGGCGAGCATTTATGAAGAATATAATGACAGTAATCGAAGTAAAAGACGTGTGCAAAGATCGTGACAAATGGTAATCCGTTGTCTCTGCCTACCCCTCTGGGAAACAGGCGTGAGTCTATGTATGTATGTATTTTAATCACGGTCAATAGACAGCGACATGGTAAGCACCACCAGGATTAGTATGATGTGGTCTTACTGCATGGCTGACTGGTACCTATGTCGTGACGGTTAACGGAATTCTTTTTAGGGTTCCGTACCCAAAGGGTAAAGCGGGACTGTATTACTAAGACTTCGCTGTCTGTCTGTCTGTCCGTCTGTCACCAGGCTGTATCTCATGAACCGTGATAGTTAGACAGTTGAAATTTTCACAGATGATGTATTTCTGTTGCCGCTATAACAACAAATACTAAAAAACAAAATAAAATAAATATTTAAAATTCACTTTTTTTATAGATAATTGTACGGAACCCTTCGTGCGCAAATCCCTCTCGCACTTGGCCGGGTTTTTTACTTTATTGCACTAAATATGGTACGGGCGGAGCCATGGCCCTAACTATGTAGTATTTTAGTATAACTGAAGGCCACCCGGTTGCCGCAATAACGTTTTACTACTTTTAATTAATTATCTCGTACTTAAAACATAAGCTAGCACTTAGTACTTTTAAACGCGTATAGTTAGAATCGTTATACGATATCCCATCCGGAGTCGTTGTATTGTGCATGTATTAGGTACAAACGCCATCGCGTCAAGATACCCCAATCTGTCACATTCCTTTTATAGATTTTCAACTTTATCACATAAGCATAAGGTCCACTTACAATTGGGAAAATTTGACAGATTGAGGTAGCTTGATGTGCTGGCGTCTGTTCATTTGACACCTGTCATTGTCAACATTATGTACAGCGCCTCCTAGTCGAATACATCGTCGTTATTTCTTGTCATTCGAACGAACTTTATAGTTAATTTGCTAACCAAGCAATTGTGAAAATGCTTCTTTTCATACGGACTTTTTCTTTAGACATCAAAATCCACAAGAACAACATAATTTATAGTAGATATCAATTGGATTATGTAATACTGAAATATATAAGTTTTAAAAATATGATCTATTCTTTTCACCAGTACTTGTGTAATGTGTCGAAAGGAGATGTAATGACATTTTTAAATGAGCTTTGTTGTGTTTAGATAGAATGACATCCGTGAATGCAATCCGTGATTGGAACCTCTGCGGTTAGGCTACCGCTAGGGCAACGTCACGTACAGACGCCAGCGCATCAAGCTACCCCTATCTGTCAAATTTCCCCAATTGAAAGTGAACCTTATGCTTATGTGAAAAAGTTGAAAATTTATAAAAGAAATTCGACAGATTAGGGTAGCTGGATGTGCTAGCGTCTGTACCCAACTACCGGAATACAATGGTGGTAATATTTTTTATTTTTTTTGTTTTTTTTATGTTCAATAAACTTATATTAGATTTATACAATATTGCATGCCGTACCACGAAAACCTCACCGGGTTTATCTGGGTACCGGCGAGCCGTTCACGTGTACCGTATTACAAGGTTAGTACGAGTACACAGGAAGGTATAATTGATACATAATTAGATACAATATAAGTAGATACAAAAATTCAATTATTACAATATAAAATATACAATACAATAATAATTAACTAACACCGTTTTCTAAGAAGAACTTTTTAGATAGATGACATGATAAGTAGTAATATTTAATAAATACGTTTGTAACATACACACGTATTTATTTAATATATTTAGAGGTCCATTTGCCATCGCATTGTATCTAATACTTTAAATCCTGACACGTGGACGAGTTTTGTAATTAATGTAGGTGTTATGCAAAAATGGAATACGTAATTAGTGACTAGGTACCTACATATTGGATACATAGTAACTACACAGTTGCTTAAGTACATATCTGCCTAAGTGAATAAATCAGTATCCATACATACATATCTCATTAATACATACATCTGATCATGAGCGTGATGGATAGAAAGTGCCCATGTGTTGACACACACACTTGTGCACTATATTATGTCATGCGCATGTGACTAGTATCCATTGAGACTGGCCGATAATTTGACCTGGAGAATATTACTTACTTAATTTATTACTCGTCTTAATCACTACTACTAATACCTTGGAAAAGTTAAAAGTAAAGTGAACACTTTACTACTATTTAACACTAGACACTTTTTGACATGGATGTTGGCCCGAAATGCGTTGAAAAGATAATGTAACCAACTTGGTGTATAGGTACCTTTTACGTTTTGGATGTGCCTATAGCGGGATATCATATTAGAATGTAACGCAGTCATCTGGGTCCCGCATGAGACTAAGTATAGTCTCATATTGGAGCGAATACAAAATTTTGTAAGATTTTTACCCGCTTATGTATCCAACCTTGTTCATATTAGGCATGGTTGGATACAACGAGCTGAGAGTAAGGCGTGAGTTTTCACTTGTCTCTTATTTATTTCAAATAATTAGAGGCAAGATACATAACGCCGACAAATTAGAGTTAGTGTGTTAGAGTGTGCCAGATAGATATGTGTGGCGGAGACGTCGGCCTTAGCTACTGGCTGTAGAGGCGCCCCTGACGCGGGCGCTTCGCACTCTTAATCTTGTAGCAGAGGAGATAGACATTTTTAATTGTACATTGAGTGAATTCACAAATATAACATTGTATGAAATAAGTTTTAGAAAATAAAAAATTGTTACTTACTAGATTTACTACACTATTGCATTGGGTTCTACCTGTAATAGGTAATAGTTGTAAGTGATGGTTAAATAAATAAATAATAATAAAAAATCATAGACGAGATCAATCATTCGTTTGCTTCATTCTTGTCTTGAACGCAAGAATTTAATAAAACACCGAAGGTGTGTAAAATGCTAATAGGTGTAAAGTATCTACGATATGATTTGTATTGATTATTATTTATTTTACATCTAAAAACGCGCATTTTTGCACGCAAAAGACGCTTAATGCATGTGCACACGCTTTCTCTCTTCTCACGTAGAATTAGATAATTAGGTTTAGCAGTTGACTACCTTTATTAATAAAATTGATAACTGTAATTATTTAAATATATACAACATGTAACGTAATTAACGCGCACCCTCTAACACCCCAATTAGAATATTATGTTGTAATCATAATACATACACTGAATTTTTTATTTAACATGTATATGCATTGTTATTTACTAAATTAATTTCTTGGATTAAAATTTATTTTTCTTTATTTTGTATTAAAAGATTTAATTTGTATGAATACAAATAAAACTGCGATTTTAAAAGTCTTATTACTTTGACTTGCGGTCATTTCAATTTGTTTTGACTGTACAGGATTAAAATAACAATACTTTCCGTAGTTTTAATTAAGTATATTGAAATAAAAACTTACCTATATCAAAAACTAGCGGCCCGGTACGTGCTTCGCTACGTATAAGGCATAGTAATACAAAAAATGATTATTAAGTTCATTTATTCAATCAAAAAATAAAATTTAAATTGCTAAAAGATGTTGAATTTACACTTTTTCAAGACTTTTTATAAATTTTCTCTACGTACAAACCTTTCCTGGACTTCCACGAATAATTTAAGACCAAAATTAGCCAAATCGGTAAGGGCGCTGTTGAGTTATAACATTGCAACGAAAAGTGGCATTGATTTTTATATATATAGATTATATAAATGGATTCAGTAAACGATTCTGAACAAACTATTTTAAAGATGTGCGTTAATTAAGTTACATGTTGTATATCAGCAGGCTGATATCGTTCACTGCTGAACATAGGCCTCCCCCAAAGGTTTCTTTAACATTGCCGTAGTCACCGGACTTGGCATGCAAGTTGGTGACCGCAGTTAGGTGGTAGTTAGTACACAGGAGGTGCCCGACTACCACGTGAATAGCTCTTAGTCGCCTTTTACGACACCCACGGGATATGGGGGTGCCCTTGTTAATCTTTTTAAATAAAACTAGCTGTGCCCCGCGGTGTTACCCGCGTTAAATTTTATAAATTTTCTTTGCTATAAACCTCACGGAGCCCGAGACCTTTCCAACGAATGCAAAACCGTGGAAATCGGTTCGTGCGTTCTGGAGTTATAGCGTCAGGAAGGAAAACCCGACTTATTTTTATATAGTAGATAAAATAAAAAAGGTTTTATTCACGTAGACTTCAAAAAAGCGCTTGTAAATAGTCAGAACATGTTTTTAGTAATAGAGTTGAATACATTATTATTTCTAGTAACATAGATATTTAGGTACACATTGTATGAAAACATTTATAAAATTTATTTTATTATAGCATTGATATTTAGCTAGCTCGTATCAAGTTATTGTCAAGAGATTATGTTTAACTATCTAGTTTAAGTCTAATATTTTTACTACATATTGTCAATGGTTCTGTCTTTATTAAGGTATTATTATTATGACGGACCTTGTGTCAATAACGACGGTCGCGCTTTAATGCTACCACCGGATCCAATGCGCCCCAACTGAGAAGGCCCAGCGAAACCAACTCTTTAGGCCGGAAACCACACTTATTAATTTGCGCGCATATTATGTTATAGTAATATGTGAATAAAGGGGGGCCTGGTGATCTGAGACACAGGTCAAGACCTAGTTCGGACACCAGCTTCTCATAAAGGACAAATTGTTAGGGGTGCGGCTGACGATCAGACTGGCCAGTCCAATCATGCATCTTGGTTATTATAACACACGTAAATCCAAAACTTTTCTCCATGACGCAGTGTTTGATGGGCATGTCTGGGCATTTGCTGGACCCCTTACCTCAATGTCAAGAATATTTTGTATTCTAGATTTAACCAAAACTGTACATACCTTTATGAGCTGAAATAAATATTTTATTATTATTATTATTTACATAGCAGATAGATATTATTAGCAACTATTTAAAATAGTCCAATATCCAAAGACACATCGTGGCCTCTCTACAAGATGCACCGATGATCTTATGAGGGTCGCTGGAAGCTGGTAGGAATCGAACCCACAACCTCTGGCTTAGCAGTCAGAGTCACTGACCCCTAGACCCACAGGCCACAGAATATTGTATTCTTTTGATATCCTAATATAATATACATACTATATATAAGAATCAAAAAAAATGTTTTGTATCGATTATGGAATCGATACAAAACATTTTTTTTGATCTGATCGAGAAAATTCGAATGAAACAGTGAACAGGGTCTAAATTATGATTAGTGACCATCGCCCTTTCTTAGTTTAAAAACAATTTTAATCGATCTTTTTTCTATTGACCAAGTTGTTACTCGTTGACACTAAGAAGACCTAATTCTTAGCATTCCATGGATTCACCGTGCGGAAACCGGGTCCATCGTATGGTAGAGGAGGGAACACTCGACAGGGTCTGAGACTTGCGACTTAGACGTTAGTTTGGCCCCTGTGATGCATCAACGCTCACCTTCTGTTTCTTAGTGTTCCCCTCTTCCTAGCCAAAATCTTCTACCTATTATATTACTCCGTAAAAAAATAACAACAACATCACCGCATGGCGCATGCTAAGGAATGTAAAATTCATCAAAACCCGGCAAGCCGTGCTGAGGCGTAATAAGTAAATTGGTGATAGTTAAGTCATCATTATTCAAGCCGTGTCACGTCCTATCTGGCTTCATACCTTGCTCTACCTACTTGTATGCGGTTTATAACTATAGCTATAGGTACTACTGACTAAACTCGTCTATTTATAGTAGAAAACGATATCATATACTTATATTTTATAGCTATGTAACTAGAAATAATAATGTGTAATAAACTATATTATCTACTACAAACATGTTCTGACTATTTACAAGCGCTTTTTTAAAGTCTACGTGAGTAAAAATCTTTTTTATTTTTCGTTTATTTTATATATAACAATATATAGAAGATGTTTTTTTTTATCAACAGCCCTACGAATGGCTACTCAATATCAATAGATCATTTGGCTTATAGCACTAGGTATTAGGGAAAAGATTCGATACGTTTGTGGATTGCTAAGTATATATAATATTGCGTGTACTAAACTTAGATATTCTACATACAACGTGTCTAATACCTAAATGACGAACTAAATAGGAATGTATGCTACTAGAATCTATCAGCATAAATTATTTAAAAAGATATTGTTGCGTATTACTATTTATTTAAAAGGTATTGTTCGCGTATACCTACGTTCCCAAAATGGCATATTGTTAATACGGAGGAAACAGAATAATGTATAGAAATATCGCTTGGAAAATAAGTAATCCTAAAAGAATTTCTTAATTTTCGTTTAGTTTTAATGCAACCGATGTGTTTCAATACAAATGAAACAATGCAAATTGATATTCATACTTTTCAGTACTTACCTGTATAGCGTTAAATATATAAAAGTTACCAAGGAATTTTACCTACACTACTAAGTAGGGTCACCATCAATTTAATTACATGTAGAGAAATGCCTATCTTACTATAAAGAAACGATAATGCTCCCTTTGCTCCTCCTCGGGATGTGCGGCTAGTTTCACAAAACATCCTTAACTATCAGATCCTCTCAATAATCCATTACATACATATGTACGTTAAACTATTAATATTTTAACATCAAATGCATACTTAAATAACATATTTCCTTCTGATTCATTAACCTTTGTATTCTAAAAGATAAATAGTATTAATTATTGATCTTCTAGTGGTAACCGCTTTGAGCCCATGCTTGAATCCAAATAAGCCTATGTCGCGGGGTACCTAAATAGTTACTATATTTATAAGACGGCTTGAAACATCGCTTAGGTTTATTGCCCGGTGTCGGCTAACTACACTTGGTAATAAAAAATGGTACAAGGACTTTATCTCTTTATTGGCTATTAATTTTGTAAATAAGCATCGTCGTTACGAACTAATTACTATAAGTATTAGAACAACGTTACCTACATGACGTATTTAACCGTCGCGTCGTCAAGAAGTCGTTACGTTTTTATTATTTATAATAACCGATTTTAATGATTATTTTATTGTTCGAAATGGGAATATTATTATGATAACCCATATGTTTTGTTAAAATCGATCGTTACTTATATAAAAATAAATAATTATGTTTACTTATTGTTTGCAATAAGTAAATGTGTAGGTACTTATTTATTATAGAGACGTCCACTTCGTTTCCGCGTTGAAGGAAACGGTAATTTATACTAAAATGCACGGAAGAAAATCATGGCCATCCCTAGGAAACTGAGTAGATGTCCGTTGATAATAATAATAACTAAGCGTAGTTCCTAATATAACGCTTGTTATTTTTTTAAGCCCCATGACCATTTTATATACTCGATGTTGCGTTGCACTGTTCGTGAAAGATAATCCTAAATTTATAACAACTATAGAGATCCCACTAAATTCGCACCATTTATGTAAAGTCATTAAAGTATGCAATAACATACCTAGGCAGCTACGTGAAGTCAAACTGAATATTTTCAAGAAAAATATTGTAAACTAGCTGTGACTCGCGGTTTTAACCTCGATAAATCGGACATATAAGCACTACAAAGTTTCAAGAATCCGTTTGATAGTTTGTGCATGAAAGAGTAACAAACATCCATCGTCACAAACTTTCGCATTTATAGTATTAGGTAGTAGAGATGGTTATGGGGTGGGTGTTTTTATACTATTTACGACTTTATTGAACTTAACACATCTAATATATAAGAGACTAGCGGCCCGGTACGTGCTTCGCTACGTATAAGGCATAGTAATAAACAAATGATTATTAAGTTCATTAATTCAAACAAAAAGATATTTAAAATTGCTAAAAGATGAAGACTTTACACTTCTTCAAGACTTTTTTAAAATTTTCTCTTCGTACACACCTTCCCTAGACTTCCACGAATAATTCAGACCAGAATTAGCCAAATCGGTAAAAGCGTTGTTGAGTTATAACATTACAACGAAAAGTGGCATTGATTTTTTATATATAAGAGATTCAAAATTGAAGATTATAATTTAATTAATACAATGTGAAATATAATTAGGTTGCTTATTTTTTATTGGTGATTTTATTATATTAAAACATTTAAAACTATTTTATTGAAAATTTTATATAATATTATTTTGGCTGTTTATTTTTGTTATTAGTGTTTTATTTATCAATATCCTTAGCACTATGGCTGGTAACCAACAAAGAGATCCACCAAAACCTACAAATAAGCACTGTCAAGGAGGAAACACTCACAGCTGCTTCAAAATACCAAATCCGGTTAAAAAAATCACCCCAATAACCTGGCATTCGAGCTGACGTGACAAAGCTATGCCAAACGACTGAAAAGGAAGGACATACTCCAACTACACAGAACCAACTGAATCAATCACCTAAGGAGTAGAGATCTTCTTTGGAAGACACACTCGACACGACCATAGATTCACCAAATCAGCTTATAATACTAAGTAACTGATTGCAGATATGAAAGAGGAAAACATTTTGGTTGTTTGACTAATGTATTCTTATTTTATAATGATATTTTAAATCATTCATATGGATATTATTATAATTGCATTTATTGACAGTTTTATGTAGTGTAATAAATCACCAAATCATTGATTAATAAAAACATTAAGCACCTTGGCAAATGCAAATTTTGCTTAAAATTTAGAATAAATTTTAATCTAATATTTTACACGGCATATACATGTAGAATATAGCGAAACTACACTACTAAGCGTCCAACAACTCGGTGACATATATTCTAGCAAATAAACATTTTCATTTACTTAATAAGTCCATCTCAGGTCAAATACTTTAACGTTGATAAAAAAATTGCATAAACTTACTATAAGTACTTATAATGCAGCAACGCCAACCCATGGCTTTAATTTTTTTCTACTATCTAACAAAACTTCTTTCCAATGAATAAGTAATCAGTTCTCCATTAGTTCGGATCTTTTTAATAGCTATTCTGCTATTCTTCACCATCATCATTATTATATCAGCCGTAAGGCATCTTACGGCTGATATATATATTTTTTTTAATGATGATATAATATTATTTAATTATTGGTGAACAAAGGCCTCCCACAAATATAATAAATATAATATCCACAATTGCCGGTCTTGAGCTACCCGCAACCAGCCGCCTCTTGTAGGGGCGGGCGAGCGATGCGGACGCTGCGTCATCCGGTTCGTGATCGGCACTCGAGAACCTTTCTGTCTCAGCGGCCGTCGGTTATGCGCTTTTTTGAAAGTGACTAAAAAATCAGTGATCAAAGTAATCCGTGGTGGAATTTCTGAGTTATAAATGGTGTAAATAGCCCGACTTTTGAATGTATACAGAATTTATGTATATAGATAATATTACTGTTACAGAGCGCTGCGAGTCCTTCGAGTGCCCTGTCAGAACGGACGTCCTCTCGGAGCTCAAGAGTATCATGTCTGTGCCCACAAGTATGGCGCTGGTAAGTCTATAGTAGCATAAGCGAAATAGCATTATACCCTCATTTCCTCGTAGTAGGTGGCAGAAGGACGTTTAACAAGATTGCGACGATTCTGTCTTTTACATCACTGAACCAATTTAAATGCCAATCATGTCAGCAACATGACGTCTATTGCTGGACAAAGGCCTCCTAAAATATTTCTACAATGGACTTGTGTCCATAATTTGGAGGGATATGCCATAATCGCCACGCTTGGCAAACTGATTGGCGGACAATTAGCAGACAGAGAGACGCTGCTGCCCTGTCTCTGATAAATTTTCTGTCTGGACGACTTCTACGCCCCCCAAATCATTACATACCTCTCTTATATAGCTCGTATGAAAAGAGTACGACATACTACATACTTAGAACTGTCTAAATACTAAAACTGCTTATAATACGCACCCTAATTATGCACATAATAATAACTAATAATAACTAGGTTCTAACGTATCGCTTAATTTTTGCTTAGTATTTAGTATTCCGGAGAAAAAAACTAAAGTCTCATAACAAATATAACTCAAAATGCGCGCTGTTTTTTATGAGAATTATGTCAGAAGGAAATGAAGAATTTAAATTTGTGTTGTTCGTATTACATAGATTCGGGGGCATGGGTGTAACATCTTAGTAAATAATACTAATTGCGATAAAATTACACGCTGCTCTGTCCTCGAGATCAAGAAAACTATGTGGTAACGCGCAGCTACTGCTATAAACTAACAATAATAATAATTAGATAAACCTAGGGTTTCTGTAGTTTTATCTAATTATTATTATTGTTAGTTTATATAGGTATTATACTAATAGAATCGAAGAATCCCTCCGCATCGCAGATGGGAAATGTGCCCACAAGGCTGGCCTAATTGCCACGCTGGATGGCAATGCTGATCCTCTGAACCAAGAACCGGCCAGCCCTCTGGTCATGGGAAGCGTCGATCAATCTTTTAGCAATTTCGCGAATTTATGTATTTATCTTATCTACCTAATCTAAATATCTCTATGACACATAATATATACTTATGTATACCGAATATTATATATCTACATAATAATAATATCCAACTAGCCATGTCCAAAGTAAACATCTAGACTTGTTATGTCATGCATGAGGTATCCGCATATTATTATATTCCGGCTTTTTTAGTTTAGAGAATATATATTAATTTTAAATGATTGTTTACCTTGTAAAATAAAAACCAGCCAATTGCGAGTCGTGACTAGCTGTACATTCAATAAATGTGTGAATGCTGTTAGGTACTGTTCCGTTTTTGAAATCGGTCCAAAAGGAAAATTAATTTACTTTATTAATAACATTATTATTTAATATATCCAAGTGATGTCATGGAACAACAATCCCGAATCCACTTTTTTGTTTCGTCTTTAAATCTTAGGTAAATTAGCTCATCTAATTCCGATCACTGTTCATCACTTACCTCTTTTATGTGGCACTTAATTAGTTATTAACAGCTTCAGTTAGGTTTTTTTTTTAAACTTTACCCTTTCCTACATCATTCAATGCTTTGTGTACTCTAAAGTACAGACGCCAGCACATCCAGCTACACCAATCCGTCAAATTTATCGAAAGTTAATCTTATGCTTTTGTGATAAAGTTGAAAATTTATAAAAGAAATTTGACAGATTGGGGTAGTTGGATGCGCTGCCGTCTGTACATAATAGGTCTTTACCTATGAAATTGCCGTTTTGTATGAAAAAATTTAAACGAATTTTTTTCATGAATTTTTTTATTTGTATTAATCGAAGTAATCACCCATGCAATCAATGCATCTTTGCCATCGCAGTGGCAGTTTATTGATGCCCTTCTTAAAGAAATCAGCTGGACGGGAGGCAACAAATTCTTCAAAGGCATTTTGTACTGCCTCTCGGGTATTGAATTTTTTTCCCGCCAAGAAGTTATCCAAATTCTGGAAAAAGTAGTAGTCTGTAGGCGCAAGGTCTGGTGAGTAGGGCGGATGACGGAGAGCTTCCAACCCCAGTTCTTGCAACTTGGAGACCGTCTGCTGTGCAGTATGAGGTCGCGCGTTGTCGTGCAGGAGCAGCGGAGACGAGCGATTGACCAATGCTGGTTGGAGATGCGCCAGCTTCTCCATCATTGTGCTCAGTTCTTCACAGTACACATCTGCAGTAATGCTCACCCCGTTTGGTAAGAAGCTGTGATGAATCACACCGGCGCTAGACCACCAAACAGTGACCATCACTTTTCTAGGGGTAAGTTTTCGTTTAGGGCATTGTTTAGGTGCTGAACCAGGATCCAACCAACTTGCTGAGCGCTTGCGGTTATCAAACAGAATCCATTTTTCATCGCAGGTAACAATGCGGATCAAAATTCCTTCATTTGTGTGTCTGTTGAGCAGTGCAAGGCACGTCTCGACGCGTACTTCGCGCTGGCGATCATTGAGTTCGTGGGGCACCCATTTGTCAAGCTTTTTTACCTTGCCAATTTGACGCAAATGGACCAATATTGTTTTGACGCTAACGTCGAAAGCTGCTGCTAATTCAGCCGTAGATTGTGTATCATCAGCTTCCACAACCGCCTTTAATTCGTCATTGTCGACCAAAGTCTTCGGACGACCGCGAGGTTCATTTTTCAGGTCGAAATTTCCAGAACGGAAGCGAGCAAACCAATAACAGGTGGTGCGTTGGTTTGTAGTGTTAGCTCCGTAAACGTCGTTGATGTTGCGTGCCGCTTGTGCCGCGTTGCTGCCACGCCGGTACTCATATTCCATAATTACTCGAATTTTTAACGTATCCATGATGACGAAAAAGATTGAAATGCGATGAAAATGTAACACTAATCAATAAAGAAATGACTACTTTTGGAAAAAAGAATCCATGTTTTTAAAATAAAATTAATTTGAAATTAGAATTCTTAGCCAAACAAAAATTATTTTGATTTGAAATGGCCAGTACTGCAGAACGGCAATTTCATAGGTAAAGACCTAATACCATATTTTAAGATCTATCAAATTTGGTGAGACAAGAGAAGGTAAATCTCTAATATCTAACAATACATTATGAAATAAGATTAAATTCGTTTTTCTCACATCCTTTCATTTTTATGTCACGTGGTACAAATAACGAATTCTAAATAAATTATTTTTTATTTCATAAGAGATTTTTCATCAGCCTGTAGTCTGGAAATCCGCGGTTCTACACCCCGTGCCTCGGAGAGCACGTAACGCCGTACGTTTTGTACCTGAACTCTTCCTTGTCATGTTAGCTAGCTTTCCCATCGGTTTATGAGTGTGAAGGATAGAATGTACACCTGTGTTTTCGCACACACTATAATAGGTCCCGCGCAGAGCGCATTCAGCATGGCCGCCATGGATGAAATTCGACCCGGAGGATACTAGGTGTACAGTTACGCTAACCGCTTAAGTATATTAATTTTAACACCTGGTCATTAAAAATAATAATAATACAGTCTGGAAGTCATTTATTCTCAGTTAGGTATGTCTGTAATTGTATTGTACAGTCAGCTCCAAAAGTCGATGAACAGAATGTATATTTAACAGTACAGTTACGGCGTCAAATCAGGGTAATCTAATGATATATTTAATGGATGTGCTGGCGTCTGTACAGACTTTTTATCCATTAAATATTATCATTAGATTACCCTGATTCATCGACTTTTGGAGCTGACTGTACATACAGACGATTTCTTTTGTACATAGCTCGCGGCTGCGCTGGGACAGAAAGGTTCTCAAGTGGCGAAAAAGGATCGGAAGATGTTGCGTGGCCATGCCCTCCCAAGGTGAACCAATGTTTGTCATAAGGGTGTGTGTGCACCGACGGACGATACGACATGACCAAAAGGCATTCGTTTAGATAAAATGACCTCCTTCGATCTTCAATCTGTCTTTGCGTACTAATTTAAAGCGATAGTAGCACATAATGTCTATAAAAACCAAACCTTTCGTGCCTCCCCACTAGAGTACCCACCCTGAGTTGGGGTTCAAACCTCAAAGGACCCTCTGACACGTGTTACTTAGTTTATATTCTTACATAATGATGTTTATGAATCATAAACATCATTAAGTACATAATAAAGAGATTAATCATCATAAATTATGATGATTAATAACAAACACAGGAACATTACAAAGAAACCAAATCCACACAAAGATTTGTTTTTAGGTACGTGACAAAAAAGTCATTCCGCTCAATTAATATTCTTCAAATGTATAATAACGCGATGCTCACATCACCGTAGGTAGACTTACATAAATGAATTATAAATTACACGGTCCGTCTTGAAGATGTGTTTAGAAAAAAAATCGTTTCCTTGTGGTCAACCATAAGGAAATATAATTTTACATAGACGTTATTACATTTAGAACATTGAAGAAACACATAATGAATTTCGGTTATCTTGCGAGTTTTCATGGTCACCGTGATCCCTTATTCCCGCACTGAATTGAACGTTTAGGTAATTCGAATTCTATTGAAACCCACCGCCACTACTACTTTTACTGTAAGCTGTGTCGAAGAGTGGTATATGAGGATATAAGCCGCTATAAATAACATATAAAATGTAGGTATTACAACTAATTAATAATACGAGTAATGTACCTAATATTGACTTAAGCATGTAGGTACTAAAATTCGCACGTCATATATTGATGGCAGAATACATTCAGTCAAAAAAGTATCGGGAATGGATGATTTTTATGGCTCCAAATTCAAATTTTTGTTTTTTTTTGTTGTTGTTAGATTGGCACAACTGTTTTCCATTTTGGCGCGGAATTTGAGTTGCATCTGTTATTTATATTAAATACAGTGCTGGTTTTAGTAATATCATATATAGTGTGTATTGCGAATTTCATAATGGACAAAAATATCGGACAAATAGTTTGTCTTAAATTTTGCATCGCTAATGGAATTTCGTGTTCGAGTCACTGACAATGTTACAGAAGGTTTACGGTGAATCGACTTTATCAAAAACTCGTGCTTATGAGTGGTTCACAGCGTTCAAAAGCGGTCGAGATGTGATGAAAGATTTGCCTCGCTCTGGTAGGCCATCAACGTCTGCAACTGAAGTTAACATCGCAAAAGTGAAGGAAATTGTGACTGAAAATCATCATTCAACTCTGAGAGAGATAGCCGCCGAACTTTCTGTATCTCACGAGTCGATTCGTACCATTTTAACTAATCATTTGGGTATGAAACATGTTGCCGCTCGGCTAGTCCCAAAAGATCTGAATTTTCTCCAAAACCCAATCGCATGAAAGTCTCTGAGGACATAGTAGAACGAGTCAATTCCGACCCAACATTCATGAAACGCATTGTTACTGGTGACGAGACGTGGGTTTACGAGTTTAACATGCAAACTAGTCAACAAGCTTCGAAGTGGCGCCTTTCAACTGAACCGAAACCGAAAAAACCACGCCAAAGTCCATCAAAAGTCAAAGTCATGTTGACTGTTTTCTTTGACTATCGCGGTGTTGTGCACTCTGAATCCTTACCGGAAGGTCGAACGGTAAATAAAGAATATTATTTGAGCGTTATGCGGTGTTTAAGAGAGCAAATTCGACGAATAAGGCCAGATTTGTGGAAAGAAAATTCTTGGATTTTGCACCACGATAATGCGCCTTCGCACAAGGCCATCATTGTGAACGAATTTTTGACCAAACACTCAACGAATACCATCCAGCAACCACATTATTCACCAGATATGGCTCCAGCTGACTTCTTTCTTTTTCCTAAACTCAAATAACCACTTCGTGGTACCCGTTTTCAATCGGTAGAAGACATAAAGGAGAATTCGCGGCGAGAACTGAACTCAATTCCGAAAGCAGCGTTTAAAAAATGTTTTGATGAATGGATTATTCGTTTGCGTAAGTGTATCGTTTCTGAAGGAGTATACTTTGAAGGTGATAAAATAAATTTGGATGAATAACAAACATTTTGTATATTATTGATCTTTTCCCGGTACTTTCTTGACAGAGTAGTATGTCGAGCATAATACATAACACCAATATTACCGTCTTAGCAAATAAACGATTCTTATTGGCAGCTGTATTCTGTGTGATCTTCAGTTTATCTAATGGGTAGCGATAAGGGACTGCATGCCTTATGCAGATATAACTACAGATAATTTTTTATTCACAAGTATTAGCTACGGAGGTTTTATCAAAGACGTAGGCGAGGCGTTTTATTGCCCCTGTGTCATAGGTTCATCTTAGGTCCTGTGGTGGACTAAATATAATAAGTAATGTAGGTTGCACCGAGGTGACTCAAGAGTGTGCCAAAGTCTGATCTATTTTAGGCATAGGTATGCCAACGACCTTTGTCACGGTAAAAGTACGTTGACGGGCCGGTTAGCGTGGTTGGTAAATGTTTGTTAGATAACATTGAGAGAATATAGATTTAGAGGTTGCCAAATGCTTACTTTTTCACGCCGGAGGTCGTAGGTTCGATTCCCACCCAGTGCAGATACTTGTATGCATGATCATGTCTAATTGTCCTGAGTCTAGGTGTAATTATCTATATAAGTATGGATTTACAAAAGAAAAGTCATATATGCAGGTAATATATCAGCTATCTGGTTTCCATAGTACAAACTCTGCTTAGTTTGGGATCAGATGGCCGTGTGTGAATAACGTCCCAGGATATTATTAAGTATCCGACGCTGACCGTGTACGTACATTCCAATTGCTTTTTATTATTTACAGAATCAACGTGGCTATTTGAGATGGCGTATTGAAAATGAAAACGGAGCTCAAGTTTTGTGTTACTCGGTGATGGTGCAGACACAGAGTCAAGTACAGAAGCTTCTTCGGCGGCAAATGGAGCTGGAAACTAATTCGACCGTGGATCAATCATAAATCTTCTCTGACGATTATACTTCTCTAACCAAAGACCGAATCAAACTAATCTTATTAAATCTTCGCGGATATTGCATTCAATTAAATAAACGCTATAAATTCTCATTACTTGTATATGTTTTTTACTTCCTTAACATTTAAGATAAATGCTTACTCATATGAGAATATACATATATGCAAAACAGGTATTTTGTACCGACATAACATACGTATAAAAATAAATATTTTCCTACATAGCATATTGACACTGTAAATCGGAGTTTTTAATGAACAAGTAAAAAGCATAATATTAATTTATTACCATGAATTAATTACAGGTGTTGTTGTTAGTGTGTAAATTTAAACTACCTAATATTACACAACACAACGCAATATTTGATATTTTTGTAGGATATATCTAAAACCACTAAACGGATTTAAAAAAGTCTTTCACATATTATAGAAAGCTATGTTACTAGTAAAGCATCATCACCATGCCAGCCAATGACGTCCACTGCTAGACAAAGGCCTCCCGAAAAGATTTTCACAATGAAGTCGTGTCCATAATTTGGACGGATATGCAGGCAAAAAAACAACATGTAACTTAATTAACGCACATCCCGAAAATAGTTTGTTCAGAATCGTTTACCGAATCGATTTATATCATTTTTAATGTAGGTAATTTTTTTTTCCAAAATTATTAAAACTACGGAAATTTTAGTCATATTAACCCTGTACGGTCAAAAGAAATTGAAATGGACTGTAAGTCAAAGTAATAAGACTTTAAAATCGCAGTTTTATTTGTATTCATACAAATCTCATCAATCAATACAAAATAAATAAAAATAAACTTAATTCCAAGAAACTCTTTTAGTAAATAACAATGCATATACATGTTAAATTAAAAATTCAGTGTCTGTATTATGATGAAATTAAATGAAATGAAATGAAATTTATTCAGCACTTGGGTATTAACATACACTTGTACTTGTCAAGGTCACAATGCAGTACATAAACATAGTGCATAGTATAATAATAATAATTCTTTATTTCAGAACAACATAGGCTCCAATGTGTTAGTAACAAATTGTCTTAAAAATATGTTAGTAAATTTTGAAATTTAGTTCCACTATATTAAAATTAAAGAATGGAAGACTAAAGCAAAAAGACGAAATTCTAAATGAGGGTGTGATCACATGCACGGGATCACCGATCACGCGTTAATGGGCCAAAGCGATCCTCGCCGCTGAGGAACCTACCCTATCTAGCCTGCGGCTTTCTCTAGCTACCTAAGCCACAAAGAAACTCCAGGCTTGCTTTTTTCGTCTTCTTTTGCTTACAGTTTACGATTTTTTTTTATGTCATTTATTTTAGTTTCATTGTGATTGGTTGTTATGTAGGCTAATGCACGCACAGAACCGTTGTCATCCAGTGAATCATAATAAAATAAATAAGCAATACCATTCAATTTCACTCAAGCACTTAGAATATCCTTTTGCTAGACGAAAAAACGGTGGGTGCATCCGCGTACATTTACAAAATTAACAAGTCACACGAAGTCTACCAAAGGCGAAAAAAAATATGAGTACCCCAACAGCAGTTCGACCAGTTACAGCAAGCAGCACCCGTTCACGATTATGACGTTTGGGCCAGCCATCGCCTCCTTCGCCATATTAGAGAGAGGGAAACGACCCGACCCACAACGCCACCGCAAACATTAACAGACAATGGGAGCATGACGAGCTTACAAAGGGGAGTTCATATTGAAGTCGTTAACAGCCTTAGGCCGAACGGCGTTTGACATGTTCAAGTTAATATACATTTGTTTTAATAATAGGTCTAAAAATCTATAAAGTTAAATTATTACAGCATAATTTCTATAGTCGATTGAGAAAAATATAAACGTATATCCTTAACGTAACACTAAGATGTTGCTCTTGTTTAACCAAGCGACCAAGCGTTTTTGTCGTTTAAATAATCATTTAGAGTAAAATAGGCCTTTTTCATTAAAATATTCTTGACCTCTGATTTAAATTTAGCATAGGACAGTTCCTGAAGATTTGTTGGTATTTTGTTATAAATTGGGACACTCAGTCCGACAAAAGAACAATGAACCTTTTGTAATCGATGATACTCTGCACACAAATTGTGTTTATTTCTAGTGTTTATTATGTGTGTGTGTCACTTCTCTTTTGAAACAAATTAAAATTTTGCCGCACATAAATTATATTAGCATAAATATATTGCGAAGATACCGTTAATATATTTATCTCCTTGAAAAACTCTTTTAAGGAAAATCTCGCACCTAGCTGATACTTAGCTCGTACTGCACGTTTTTGTAGAATAAAGATACTGTGGATGTCAGCCGCCTTACCTCACAGTAGTATACCGTAAGACATAATACTGAGGAAGTAGCTAAAATAAACCAGGCGCGCAGTATCTATGTTAGTAAGTTGTCTAACTTTTCTAACAGCATAAGCAGCAGAGCTTAATCTTCCAGCCAAGCCGGATATGTGAGTACCCCATTGAAGTTTTCTGTCTAAAGTTATGCCCAGAAATGTAGTAGATTGAACAGATTCCAACACTTCATTGATCATTACCAGATCTGGACCAACATTACTCACATTAGGTGTGGTGAATTGAACGCACGATGATTACAATAGTATTCTATATATTGTTTACGGCTATTTAGGTTAAATTTGAACCAGTCTAGAGCTATCTCTTTACTTTACTTAGTAATATTTTGTGGGATACTGTATCGTATGCTTTTCTCATGTTTGGTATCTACCATCAATTCCTTACACTAAAATCGTCATCTTTCAAGTTTAGGTACCCGTTCTTGGATGCACTAATTCGGATAAAAAACCGTCATAGTGACCTAACTGCAATGAGCTGATTTTTTTGGTGGGTTTCCTCATATACTGTTTTTTATAATATGTGTATATATTTAATAAAATGGTGAGTACTATAAATATATATTACTTACATTATTTTATGTATCATCAGTAGTATTTCCAATTATGGCTGTTACAGGCCAATGATTGAGATACCTCGGGGAGTTAGTCGTCATCTCCCTCGATCAAATCTCGCACGATCGAGGGAGATGGCACAAAATAATTTAATTTATTTTTCTAGTCGTCAACTCCCACGCTGGTGTAAAGTACAGTCAAATAAAAAATATATTTCACACAGAATCGATTATTTTTAATATTTTTATTATTATGTTGACAAGAGCAAAGAGGTCTACAAAAAAGGAATCCGTTTAATACTCGATGCGTTAAAATGATTGACAGAATACATCGAGTCTATCGATTTTAAGTTGTTAAATACATTTCAACATTTAAATAGATGTAAAAGTAAATACCGAATAAAATGGCGGCCCATAAAGATACCTCTAATGCCGCCAAATTATCTGTCAACTAAGCATGTACTTATTATTCGACTAAACTGAGCATAGGATAAGTAATTCTTTTTTTTAATCACACTTTTTATTTATTATTATTCTTGGTTTAAATAATAAAAATAATACTTTTTAAGTGTAATCTTAAGACAATAAACAATCTAAAAAAAATATGAATGAATGAAAATGAATTTAAATTTTATGCATATTCTCTATTGCACAGCTCGGTTTTATGGCAACATTAAATTTATGTCAGTACTGACATTACTTAACTTACCCTATTAGTGATTTGACTACATTACCGCGAGAGTAAAAATGTGGGTGTTTTTAGTGTTTTTGATGTATTTTGAAGGTAAGTTTTTCAAATTGTTACCTATTATTAAAAAAATTACAATCAGACGAATACTGAGTATCTAATAACATGTACTTATATATATTTATATTTAATTAACACATATTATATAAAGCTATTACATTATATAGTAGATAGATATTAGTCTTTGTTTACGACTGTTAAGACAACGTAGAATTGCTTGATAACTACTTTAAATAAGATAAGAAGTTTTGCGATACTAACATATTTAAAATAACGACGCTATTATAATGTTTGCAAACAAGATGGCCGACGTTGATCTCATTTGGAAATACTTAAATCACCTGATAAATTAACATTTAATGAGATATTGAAGCTAAAACAATTTACGAGTGTACTTAGTAAGTTTGAGTCTAGTTTGTTTATTATAAAAGCAACATATATTTATGTCTGTAAATTAACGATGTTAATGTAGCGCTAGTGGCATCATTTTTTTCTTTTTAATTAAACCAGAAATTGATTTTTTTTTTCAATATAAATATGTTTATTATATATATAATTAATACTAGCTCATAATAATTAGTTTACTACAGTTCAAAAAAGTAGAACTACTCGATTTCAATTTAAAATTCATTGTATTTAAACTAATGACGCCACTTGCGGTTTGAAAACAAAATGGCCGACACCCGCCTTTTGCAAAAATTATGATTACTTAGTGAAAAATATCTGATAAAGTATTAAATTATTAAAATTTCTATTAGTGTTTGACTAGAAAATATAGAACATAATTATATTTTAATTATTTTAATGAAACCTATTTTTATGCATGGTTATAGGTAAATAAGTACTTAGTATATTTTTTTAGGAAGAAGGTGTCTATGTTTATCGCTTTTACATTTTGCTTTATTTTATGCTATTTTTTAGATACTGGAACACAACCAGAGCCAACTAGTTCCATGAATGAGCCAGCAGCAAGTTATAGTAACAACGAAACGGGCTATGAACTAATAACATCTCAACGTGGAGGTCAAGTACTTCTTCGCGCAGGTCATAAGTATAACAAACTTCGAAAAAACAAGGATTCTTGTGTTTGGAGATGTATATATAGAGACACATGCAAAGCACAATTAATTATAAATGACAATCACTCCATAACACGAGACGATAAGCATATCTGTCAGCCCGATTTTGTATCAAACGAAATACAAATTAATTTTAATAAATGCATCGAAGAAGTGAAAACTGACTATACTTTGCCTGTAGAAAGTGCGTTTCGACGGACTGTTGCTGGATTAAAAGATAAAGGTGTCGACCTAATTACAAAAATTCCTATATTTAAAAATGTTAAAAATAAGTTATATCGACATCGGAATAAATCACTAGGTGTAAAAAAACTATGTTTTAAGTCAATCAGAAAAGTGGTTGTACCCGAAAAATTCAAAAGATTTTTATTTGCTGAATATATTGATTCAAGAAACAGAATTTTGGTTTTTGCTAATGATAATTGTAAAAAAATATTATCTAATCCTAATTTAACTATCTTATGTGACGGAACTTTTAAATTTTGTTTAAAACCATTTAAGCAGTTATACACTTTACATGTAGATTTAGGAAGTAGTACAACGCATACAAATGTCATACCTGTGATGTATGCGTTATTAGCAAATAAGGCCAAAAAAACATACGAAACATTATTTCATATAATAAAAAGCCAAATTCCTACATTTAATCCGAAAATAATTATATTAGATTTTGAGAGGGCAGCAATGTCAGCAATTCAATATGCATTCCCTGAAACTACTGTAAGTGGGTGTTTCTTTCACTTTTCAAGAAGTTTGTGGAGAAAAGCCTGACCTAGGGATAACAACATCTCCAGTAGCTCGGAAACATGTGAAAATGTGTACGGCACTGGCACATTTACCACAAGAAACTATTGATAGTGCTTGGCTATACATTATGTCTCTATGTCCAAACGATGTGAAACTCGTCAAATTCAACGATTATTTTGTCGATACATGGTTGAATGAAAATTCTTTTTTTTTTAACAAATGGAGTTGTAATAATATGCAACACCGTACCACAAATATGGTCGAGAGCTGGCATGCCACTGTGAATAAAAAAGTTAACAGTAAACCAATCAATATTGCACATTTTCTGACCATATTACAACAAGAAGATGATTATTATCAAACGCTATATTTAAAAAGTTCTAATATAACTAAGAAAAAAAAACAAACATGTGATTTGGACTTCCATATTAATACAACACTCACTGAATTGAGAGACGGGAAAATAAATATAGAATTATGCATCCAACAACTTACTGTATGATTTTTTTCATTATTAAAAAAATATTCATTATGTTTGTATTTAGTACTTACAAACATTTGTAACAAATTCTGTGATTTTAAATTAATATATCTTGTTTGTGATATTATGATTGTGATTTAGGTGTAAGATTTAGATTTGTTTAATGCTTACATAAATGTACCAAAGTCCTGATTTGTGATTTTCAATTAATGCTCATTATTTTTTTTAATGTTGATTATTTTGTTTTTTTATAATATGTATTATTCATTGTTAAAGTGTACGAAGATTTTTATTTTCTAAACTATACCTGTAAGTTACAATTTTTTATTGCGATTTTTATGTTAGATACTTTTTGAGTTGTAATGTTGATTATTATAAAGAAGTAGTCTTTTATTCTAGGTTGTTGATTATTACATTATATATTATTTATATTGAAATTTTGTTTTATTTTATTGTAAACTCATTATTTTGCTACATAAAAGATACATTCCAAAACACTTTTATAATTGACTGTACCAAATCAGCAATGATTTTAAGTGTCGTGGGAGTTGACGACTAGAAAAATAAATTAAATTATTTTGTGCCATCTCCCTCGATCGTGCGAGATTTGATCGAGGGAGATGACGACTAACTCACCTCGGGTTAGTAATTTTATGTACCTAAGGTTCTCAATTTTTTAGTGGAATGATGCTATGGTACTTACTACTAAAACTGCTGTGTAGTGACGGTATAGAATATCATCACCCCATCTCCGACCGAGGGAATACCTACCAGAGAACGGGCAGCAGCGTTTTTCTGTGAACCATAACCATCAAACTGCGATCGCTAAGCCGTCTGCCGAGCGTGGCGATTATGGCATATCCCCCATTCTCTGGGAAGGCTTTGTCCAGCCGTGGATATACTTTGGCTGTCATGATGATGACACGAATTAAAGTAACGGAAATCAGTTGCTACATTTTGTCTAATATTAATAGATATTTTGCAACGCCCCAGCTAAATCATGGTAATATAAACTGGACAATGCATTGTTAAATAATTTAATAGTGATTAAGTCAATTTGGCGGGTTGTGCTGCATATTATGCTCAGCTATGATATTATTCTATGGGAAAATAGTTCTGACGTAAACAAAATACTTATACTTCAGAATTAATGCATAACAATTTCGGCCTTTAATGAGATGAGACCGCTGCAAGTCACACTTTATAGAATTAAAAATAACTATTAAGAATCATTTTTCTCTATATCTATACTAATATTATAAAGAGGTAACGTTTGTGAGTTTGTGACGTTGTAAGGGGTAATCTCCGGATCTACTGAACCGATTTTCAAAATTATTTCACCAATAGAAAGCTTTGTTATTGTGAGGTCTCATAGGGACGTGTATCATCGTCATAATTTGTATTTATCCCGAACTTTTAACCTGAAGTATTACGCGTGACAAACGGGCAGGGACAAAAATATTTATAACGCGGAACGAAGTCCGGTTTAGAAGTTAAGCAATTTGTTAAAAATGCCCACTCAAGGCCTCTCAACCTAAAGCATGAGAACAGATAACCCTTACGACAGACGAATCTTGAAATTAATGCTTGGCGTGGTTGGCAAATGCTTGCTTTTCACGCCGGAGGTCGTGGGTTCGATTCCCACCCAGGAGAGATATTTGTTTGCATGAACATGTCTGTTTGTCCTGAGTCTGGATGTCATTATCTATATAAGTATGTATTTACAAAATAAAAGTATTATTATGTAGTATAACAGTTTTCTCGTTCCCATAGTACAAGCTCTGCTTAGTTTGGGATCAGATGGCCGTGTGTAAATAATGTCCCAGGATATTATTATTATGTTATCATTGAATAGTTATCTGATCTTCTATTTGTTTGCATAAAGTACTAATTTGTCTTTCTATATAAAGACGGGGTGGGGCACTAATATTTACCTATAGTTATATTCACGTGGTACCTAATAGGCTAGGACCCTTATTAATAAATAATTCAAAATCTTTATGTATTATATTTATATTGTATTTATTAAGGTTAATGAGACTAATTTATTTAAATATACATTTCTTGTGAACCGTTTATAAAGAATGTTGCAAAAAAAACTCACTGAGAAAGACATTAGTAGACACACACGTTGCAAACATAAAAACATTTATAAACTTTAGACTCAATTCTATATGTTCTGTTACAGAACATTACATAGAACTGATTATATATATTTTTGTTTTTAAGCTACTTATTGTTATTAGTTTTATAATAGTTAGTTCTTTATAATGTTATACATGGATTATAATGTATCAACATTGCTTATGTGCAGCTTGAAATAGGCTTTTCATTGATGTAACTATTGAGGTTTATATCATTTACAAAAATAGATTTATTTCAAAAACGGAACTTTAGAATACTTTATACATTGGGCGTGCGTGTTAAGATTGATAATCCAGGGAGATAGTTTGGGCTTTTGTTTTTATGGGAAAATGGCCGCGACTGGCCGCGAGTAATGGCTCTTAAGAACTATTATTTATTTCTCAGTTGGTAATGTATGCAAAGTACAAGTATCTCCTAGTTACTGGATTAATTATTCATGTTTTATTATTGCGATGATCACCAGAAGAATATTACAAAGTTCGTGCCGTGGATGGCAAAACCTGACAGTATAATACATTCAGTCAAAAAAGTATCGGGAATGGATGATTTGTTTGGTTCCTAATTCAAATTTTTGTTTTTTTTTTGTTGTTGTTAGATTGGCACAACTGTTTTCCATTTTGGCGCGGAGTTTGAGTTGCATCTGTTATTTACATTTGGTTTTAGTAATATCATATATAGTGTGTATTGCGAATTTCATAATGGACAAAAATATCGAACAAAGAGTTTGTCTTAAATTTTGCATCGCTAATGGAATTTGGTGTTCGGAGTCACTGAAAATGTTACAGAAGGCTTACGGTGCATCGACTTTATCAAAATCTCGTGCTTATGAGTGGTTCAAAGCGTTCAAAAGCGGTCGAGATGTGATGAAAGATTTGCCTCGCTCTGGTAGGCCATCAACGTCTGCAACTGAAGTTAACATCGCAAAAGTGAAGGAAATAGTGACTGAAAATCCTCAACTTTCTGTATCTCACGAGTCGATTCATGCCCTTTTAACCAATCATTTGGGTATGAAACATGTTGCCGGTCGGCTAGTCCCAAAAGATCAGAATTTTCTCCAAAAACTCAATCGCATGAAAGTCGTTGAGGACATGGTAGAACGAGTCAATTCCGACCCAACATTCATTGTTACTGGTGACGAGACGTGGTTTACGAGTTTGACATGCAAACTAGTCAACAAGCTTCGTAGTGGCGCCTTCCAACTGAACCGAAACCGAAAAAACCACGCCAAAGTCGATCAAAAGTCAAAGTCATGTTGACTGTTTTCTTTGACTATCGCGGTGTTGTGCACTCGGAATTCTTACCGGAAGGTGGAACGGTAAATAAATAATATTATTTGAGTGTTATGCGGCGTTTAAGAGAGCAAATTCGACGAAAAAGGCCATATTTATGGAAAGAAAATTCTTGGATTTTGCACCACGATAATGCGCCTTCGCACAAGGTCAAGATCATTGTGAACGAATTTTTGACCAAACACTCAACAAATGCCATCCAGCAATCACCATATTCACCAGATATGGCTCCAGCTGACTTCTTTCTTTTTCCTAAACTCAAATTACCACTTCGTGGTACCCGTTTTCAATCGGTAGAAGACATAAAGGAGAATTCGCGGCGAGAACTGAACTCAATTCCGAAAGCAGCGTTTCAAAAATGTTTTGATGAATGGATTATTCGTTGGCGTAACTTTGAAGGTGATTAAATAAATTTGGATGAATAACAAACATTTTGTATATTATTGATCTTTCCCGGTACTTTCTTGACAGAGTAGTAAAAGTTATTCCTTTATTTAGGCAAGTTATATGGCCGACAGTTCCAACAAATTTAAAAGCAAAAGTTGTTTTTTTTTTTAACAATGCAATATTACGGACTTTATGGTTACGTTATATACATAAACGTAAACTAAAAAATATTATATATATATTCAAAAAAATATTCAGTTAAGTTCAGGCTGTAGATCATATTCTTGACTACCTTAAACCCAGTTCAACGATATACGGTAGGCTCTACTATTCTAGGAATAAATTAAATAAGATATGTCTTACCATTGTGATCTATTAAGACGATCAATTAAACCACTCTAATATTTAAACATTAATCGAACAATTCAAATTTTTGTTCTTTTCAAGATAGAACATAGATGTTGACGTTGTATTTCCCATTTACAATAAATACTCTTTGGCGAGTCAATTGGACTTTTAGATAGCTATAATAATTTTCTTTTTTGTTTTATTATGTCAATTGGTTGTCTTGCCGACGTCGTGGCTGCTGTCGTACACGAAAAGATTTCCCGTATTATTTAATTTCCTAAAAATAGTCACTTTGGCTCGCCACCTTAAAACAAACAACTGTTTTTATTATAAGGGGAACTCCAGCGGCTAAATAAGACTACAGAATGTTTGGGGGATAAAGTACCTGAAGAAGAAGGGAATCAAATTCAATCGACACGAAGCCGTTCGGTAAGAACCAAAAGATCGAAACATACCTCGTCGTCAGGATCTTTTGCTGCAAAGAAACAGCTAGAATACGAGGCGGCTCAGGCCATGGGGCGACTGAAGATCAAACAACTAGATATCCAAATGGAAATAGTACAAAAAAAGCTTCGCAGGTCGACGCCGATAACGCTGAAACAGAAGCCACAGATATCCGCAGCTTGTCAAGCAAAAGCATTGTCAAAAAATCCGACATCGAACGTTGGGTTGAACAAGTTGAACCAATGGAATCACCTTTAGCACCATCAACCCCAACTAACTTGACTAAAATTGACAATGACACAAATGTCGCTGACAACTTACTACAATTGACCACGACTATAAAGGATGTGATGAATTCGTCTTCTGTAAAACACGAACTACTTTTGAAGCGCCTTTCCACGTCGAAAGAACTTCCACCATTTAGCGGCGATTGTGTAGAATGGTTGCATTTCAAAAATGCCTATGAGGAGTCCAGCCGTATTTGTAAGCTCAGTGATTCTGAGAATCTATGGCGATTGCGCAAAGCACTGCAAGGCGACGCTAAGGAAGCAGTTACCGATCTACTTATCGGTAATACTACGCCCGCAGATGTAATAGCAGCCCTTGAACTTCGATTTGGCCGTTCGGATATAATCATTTTAAATTTGACGAGGCAGTTAAAGAAGCTCCCTCCCTTGCCTAATAATTATCACCATGATTTGATGAACTTTTCGATCAAGATTAACAACAGCGTGGCTACAATTCGCGAACTGAAGCAGGATGACTATCTACGCAGTCCTGAACTTATATCAGCAATCTTATCTAAGCTCCCGATAACACTCTTTGGTAAATGGACTGATTATGCCTACCAAAGATTAGATGAGCAGAAGCCAAAAATGGAACTAATTGCAATGTTTCTCAAGAAAGAGGCTGAAATGTTGTCATTAGTTGGAATACCCCAGGACCTCGCCGAAACATCAGTACCTAAGAAGACACCGGATATACACAACAATAAGTTTCGGCCTCATCGACCCATATTCGCGACCACTACTGTTGAAGAAGTGAGGAATTGTAAATTTTGTACAAAGTCAAAACATGCACTAACTGAGTGCCGTATATTTAAAAGAGCATTGAGACGTGATAGATGGAAGTTTGTTAAAATTCACAAGGTCTGTTTTCGTTGCCTAGCGTCACAACATGACAAGGATACATGTTCAGCGCCTGTATGCGATATAGATGATTGTGGGCTAACTCATCACAAGTTACTTCACTGGAGAAAATCATCTCAGGCAGATGACAGAGACGAAATATTACGGTCTAGTTCGGAAGAAGGAACCCGAGCACAGAAGCAACTGCCATTAAAACCCACTCAGACTACTGTGGCTTACGTCACTGCAGATTCTGATGAGCCGTCGGCAACCGATCATGTCCTGTTAAAGGTAGTACCCGTAAAGTTACGTGGACTTAGAGGAACTGTGAGTACTTTTGCTTTACTAGATGACGCAGCTTCAGTATCTATCATTGATTCTGATTTAGCAGACGAACTAGGACTCGAATGTAATCATTCGAGAGCTATCAAATTCATCGATGCCTTTGGGCTAGAGGTGCATCAGTCGGACGCTCCGGTAGTTTGTGCTGCGATTAATGGTGAAATAAACAACAATTTCTATGACATTAAGTTGCGTAAAGTTTCTAAATTGAATTTGATAGAATAAGACTTTTCCATAGTTAATAACTTGAAATGTGAATATTTGTCTAATGTAAAGGGTTTCGTTTGTAGAGGTCGAATGTTGCCGCGTATCCTTATAAGCAGGATAATTATTCTTTGATTGTGCCGCTTGAAATTATTCATGGTAACAAACACGAGCCCTATGCATCGCGTTGCAGATTAGGTTGGTCAATTCATGGTTATTGTGGCCGCACTTACTCTGATGTTGCCAACGTGTTCCACCTAATACACAAAGACAAAGCAGGTAGTGACAGTAACGTCAATTTAAATGAATTAATAAAACACAATTTTTCTTTAGAGGCTATTGGAATTTCTACGTGGCATTGTAAAAATACCGATCATTTACGAGCTTTGCAAATTTTGGACGTAACTTCACGTTTTATAGAAGATCAGTGGGAAGTTGGTTTGCCGCTCAAAGAAGACAATTTTATTATGCCAGAGTCGTATGAGACTGCACTGACGCGACTAAATACTTTACTAAAAAGGCTGGCCAAGGAAACTTCTTACCCTGATCAGTACCGAAGTGAGATTAATATATTATTTACCAATGGTTACGCGCGGAGGCTGTGGGAAGATAAACTCACTCCAAAACATGTGTGGTTCCTTCCACATTTTGGAGTCCAGAACCCAAATAAATCGGGTAAAATACGACTAGTTTTGATGCCGCCGCTAAAGTGCAAGGATCAAGTTTTAATAGCTTCTTGCTGAATGGCACGGGCATGCATAATTTACTTCTTGGAATTATGTTACGATTCCGCGAGAATAAATTTGTTATTATTAGCGATATTAAAGATATGTTTCTACGGATTAGAACAATTGAACAAGATCAACGTGTACTCAGGTTTTTATTGGAGGAGTCACATAGCGTTCCGTTGAGAACATGTGCAATGGAAAGTTTGATTTTTGGTGGAACATATTCACCCTTTTTTTCTAATGCTCAAATGGAGAAAAACCTATTGTTAAACGCGGAGAAGTTACTTTTAATGAAGAGTCAATATGATTCCTTTGCAAATGAAATTGAATGTTTAAAACATAAAAGGAAATTGATACGAATTAGCCGTCCGTGGAATCTTACACCATATATATTAATAAGACTGGCCTGCTACGTGTTAGTGGGCGAATCGAAAAGACTGACGGTATAAGCAAATTTACCAAGAGACCAGTTATACTCGATGGTAAACATAGAATGACTAAGCTCTTAGTGTATATGTTTCATAAGAGGGCTCTCCATGGTGCTAATGAATTAGTCGTGAATGACTTTAGCCAGGCTCTCATCTCAGGCCTATTGTTAGACATGTAGCCACAGAATAAAAAGTACTTACGTACAGAAGCGGCTCTTCGCGGAACAATTTATAGAAATAGCGACTCCTGCTACTAAGCAACTAAGTGCAATGCAGCTTGCATACGCGATCAGTGCCTACCGCGATATTCACCTAAACGCTGCCGCTCTTTTCTAACGCATTATACTGTCGCTGTCGGACACGGAGTGTCCTGGCGTAGGGTTGCCGGCTTGCCACTGTTACTGTGATACCTATTCATCGTCTATCTACTTATTAACCACATAATCTATCTTATGTTTGATCCGTATGATTACACGGTCAATTTTTACAAATGTGATATTTTTGTTAGGTTATTTAAGCTGGCTCGACGAACTTTACTATACTAATTCATAAATATCTCCTAAATGCGTGGACCGATTGGCATGACTCAAACGGATAAAATGGTTTGAGACCTAGATCTTTCATTTGACACCAAAATCGTTAAGATATTTCTACAAACAAAAAATCACATTTTCAAGTTGCTCTCGTAATTATCTTACATGTTTGAAACTCATACCAATTCTTTTAAAAACTATCTTGGCCGTTAAGCGTTAAAACTAGAGTCTATACGACTGAAAACACATGATTTGGAATCTAATTATATATAATGAACACATACAAAATCCTACTTTAGTATTTAACATAATAATTTGAACTAACCTTTCCGCAACTGTAGGTAATGTAAAAACTGATAAAACCTTGTACCTACCCTTTTTTCGACAAAACATCCAAATGAACAATACCTAGCACCAGATTTGTGATGATGAGACATTTTTAATGTTCAATATTTATAGAATTAAGTAGAGAGCTGCCAGTACTTTTTAATCCGTGGTGTATAGCGCTGCGCGCGAGCAGTCGGCGACGGCCCTCTGGGCTACGCCACTGCCAAGGCGCGCGAAAGTGTAGGTAATTATCAGCGTAGGTATGGCCGAGTGAAGGGGCCCTGATGTAGCTGCCAATTGTATTTATTGCAGACATCGCCGCGTAACTCCCCAGCTGCAGCTAGAACGTATGAGTGATTTGTCACCTGCTAGATTACAGCATAACCGACGTCCATTCACAGTAACGGGTCGTTGTAAGCCTCTTGCTACTTTCCTGGCTGAGGTTGAATCTCTTAACAGTCGGCCTATAACTCATGTTTTCACTGATCCACATTATCCGGAGGCTTTGACACCGAATCATTTTCTGATGGGGTCCTCTTCCAACATGCAATGTTTCGGAAAGAATGCAGATGTTGACCTTAACTTGAGGAAGCAATGGAGAATAGTACAAAGTCTCGCCGATATGTTTTGGGCCCGATGGGTAAAAGAATATCTTCGAATTTTACTACCGCGGCAAAGGCGGAACACAGAACGGCCGTCTTTGCGAGTAGGCTATTAGTATAATTGGCGCCATGGTATACTAAGTGCGATACACGCTGGGGAGGATGGTCGTGTTTAGAATCGTAGATGTTCGAACTCGTGCAGGTATGTTATGACGGCCTGTAACTCGGGTAGCGGTACTTGAGACCTCTGCAATTGAACCCTGATTGATTTTGTTTTTATGATAGTGATGTCTGTCATCACTAAGGGGGTGGAATGTTGACGATGTATTTCCCATTTACAATAAATACTCTTTGGCGAGTCAATTGGACTTTTAGATAACTATAATAATTTTTTCTTTTTTGTTTTATTATGTCAATTGGTTGTCTTGGCAACGTCGTGGCTGCTGTCGTACACGAAAAGATTATAATAATAATAATAACATTTATTTCCAAAAAGCAACAATACAGTATATTGAGTGTGGTCTAGTCCTCGCACTAGGATACCCTGTATTGCGAGAACTAGGTCCTTCCAAGTGGTTATATGTAACATGAATTATGTAACCTTATGATAACATTAAAATAACCTTAAAATAATTATATCTAAACATGTAAAACAAGAAGAGAAGTGCTATACCGACAAGTGCCAATCAAAATAAGTAAAACAATAAGAGAAAAGATAAATCAGGACATTTACAGCTGAATGTATGTGCGTGTTTGTCTATAGTGGATGTGTTCATGAGTGAGTTGTAGTGTAGGTATCGTGTGTGTATTTATATACTAATAGGAAGGTAACTATTGTTTCTGTTTTCGTGTGGTTTTAGGATTATTATAGTAGTTCTTCGGTAGATTGATAGCTAAGTGAGTTAAGCCATGTAGACGTTGCTTGCCTACATTTATAATTAGATAAGTTCTTTATGTTTAGGTAACAATTCACTTTACCATAAATATGGGGACCGTTGTAGCTATAAGATTTCCGAGAATAATTAGAGCGTGATAAGGGTATTAACCATTTTGGTTTCCCGTATTATTTAATTTCCTAAAAATAGTCACTGTGGCTCGCCACCTTAAAACGAACAACTGTTTTTATTATTAGGGAACTCTAACGGCGACCGCTGTCGTCTATAGTGATCTATTAAGACGATCAATTAAACCGCTCTAATATTTAAACATTAATCGAACAATTCAAATTTTTGTTCTTTTCAAGATAGAACATATTTTAGATTATATCCACATCTAAAAGGTGAATGGTGCGAGAGGTGTATTTTTAAGGACGTTTTGAGCAACGTCCAAATATGTACATATATATGACCACAAATTAAGGGCCATGGAGGGCGAGATGGTGGTTCCCGCGCATTCGCCTTGGAACTATCGTACAGCGCAACAGCCAGCGCGTTTGTTTGAGCGTGTACACCTTTCCTTGCTCTGGGTAAGCCGTGATCTAATAGTCCTCGTCTTTTAACTCGTTAGCAATAGATCAAATTATTTCGAAACTATATATTCAGCAACCTGTGAATGTTCGTCATCTCCTTGATTTTTTCCTGACCCCCAAATGATTTTTGCTTTTATTTACTTCAACTAACAAAGCATATAACAATAATTTTGCAATTTAATTAAATTGCAAAATTATTTTGTATATTCTGTCTTTACTTTATGTAGTTATATCTAAATAACTAACAATAATCTGTGTCTGTTTTTGTTCCAGGTTTAAAATTATTCCACAATTGAGCGTTTGTTCTAAGTAAATGTTAATTTAGCATTATCCCATGTGTAGCAACTACGTGAAACTGACAAAATTGCTAAAAGCATCGGCAGGTTCTAATTTAATAAAAGATGGTAATTCTATGGCGTGAACTGTCAAAAAGGTACGATACGAATGGACATAGTACAATTACGTGCACCCTGTAAAAGTTTTTATTACCTTGCAAAAACCATCATTTTAATTAACTATTTAATAAAAACTTTTAGCAATATTTTTGTCTACGTAAGTAGGTTAGATTCTTTTTCTAGTGTTTATAGAATAGTTGATAACAAATAGGTAGATAATAATATTGTAGAATGTGTGGAACTAACAGTTAATAAAGATTATTACGTGTGTATTAACATATTGAAAGCACGTACCTCAATAACGACTTTAAAAACACTTATTAAACTCCGTCTTATGTTAGAATCATGCTCTATACGAGTTAATTCCATTTGGATATCATACTTATGATATTAGAGCTTTATGAAATCCTGATTGTAGCTGTACTTAGCTCTAACTTTGTAAATTGATTAAACAATCAGAATTTAAGTAGGTTTAATTTACTTACATCAAATGAATGTTGTAGTCCGGTCAAATTAGACAAAAAATTAGGTGTAAGGTTACAATAATTCATTACATTTATTAAAAAAAGTATACTAGGTCAAAGGTGGCGTGGAAACGTGTGCATATTATGACGATTACAACTCTTTTAACTTTTTGAATCGTTATATCAAAAAAACCGTGGCTCTTAGGAAAAAAGTATTGAAACATTTTTTTATAGATAATTAATTATCTAATCTACAATTCTGTCTCAGTAAATTTTATGATTAAACTTACCGTTTTGCTGAAAATCGCGAAAAACCCGTTTTTGTGACCTTTGACCCTGAGTAATTTTTTTCTACGTGCCGGATCGATTTTTTACATTTCCTGTATAATAGTGTAATGAACGATCCTACCAGTTTTCAGCCTAATGGGAATTATTCTTATTGTCTCACGTCCGAGGGTTGGCCCTGTTGTTAGTATACCTACCTTCTTACATAACGAAGTTAAAGTTAGTACAATAGTTGGATCATGTATGAAGCCACTTCGTTGGTTGGGTTTTAAATAATCTTCGTTTCTTCTTAATTGGGTGGGTAATGTTTACATTCGCATGTCATGTCGATGATACATTCTTAACTCAATTTTTTTTATATTTAATGCACCTGTATTGCATTTGCAGACGATAAATCTCTCACCGATTCCCGCTTTATGGTTCATATATAAAATAAAATAAAAAAGGTTTTAATCCACAGACTGTAAAAAAGCGCTTGTAAATAGTCAAATCATGTTTGTAGTAATATAATTAAGTAGGTTTACATAATAATTTGTAGTTACATAGATATTTAGGTACATGGATTGTATGAAAACATTTATAAAATTTATTTTATAATAGCAATAGGTACTTTCCCAAATACGTAAAATATGCCTCAAACCACTAAGGCACAGCACAGGTCAGCTGGGTTACGTCTCTAAACGGAGATGTAACTAAAGTTTAATCTGTGAAGTGCAACATAATTGGAACTCGTAAGTGAGTACAGATACAACAAAACTTGGTGTTTGATGGTACTAAAATCTTATAAAATTTCCTAGATGCTGTTTTGCTTAAAAACAGGTTGAACCGGTAGGTATCCTTGGGGTAACCTCTACATATATTACGCATCTAATCATAAAACTTAATTTAGGATTAGGTAGGTGTTCAATGTATTCGCTCCAAATTATTTCTTCAATACCGTTAAATATATCCTTATATTATTAACATTATTACGTTATTTGACATTTCCGCTTATCATCATCTATCATTATTTCCTCTTGACATTTTAGACATAATATGTATTATATGCATTACCAATAATTTAAAATGGGTATTAAATACGTCTGAGGTAATATTGTAGGTATATTTTATTCTTGTCTTATATTTTGTTTATAAAAATATATTTTTAATTCTAGGTACAATTCTACTTAAAAAGAAAACTATTTACAAATAAAAAATAGCATTTAATTCACATTCTGCGGGTAGTGAGCCCAAAAAGCTAGCAACGTTGCCTCGTTGTATAGCCAAGTTGATACGCTGGCCGAGGTACACTCCCGCCCCTGGGTCACCTGAGGTTTCGACAAGGCGTCTAGACAAGCTCTTTACAAATTTTCGCGTGTCTGATCCCCATAGTTTCAAACCCAAACTAAAGAAAAATATACCCATCACCGATGGAAGCATACTTTCTCCGCTTGAGGCCCTCTGCTAGAACTGCGACAGCACCCGCTATCCTTGAAGTGCGACTCCAAGGCACCAATGTCAAGCCGTCGCGTCGGGTCTCTTACCATCGCTACGTGAAATACCGTTCGGCTCCAAAGTAGCCGGCACGTTAACAGTGGCAAGGGCCCGACGGATTATGTCATTTAGGGCAGCGTGACGAGAAAACCGCTTAATATAGACAGAACCATTCAGACAATATGTAGTACTTAAAATATAAATTTCAATAATTAAACCTAAACATAATCTCCTTGACAATAACTTAATACAAACTAGCTAAATATCACTACCATTATAAAATAAATTGTATAATTGTTTTAACATTCCGTGAACCTAACAATATCTGTAATAAGTAACTAGAAATAATAACTGTATTACTACAAACATGTTCTGACTATTTACAAGCGCTTTTTTAAAGTCTACGCTAATAAAATCCTTTTTTATTTATTATTATTTTATTTTAGAGTTGCTCAAGCCGCCCAATAGGCCTCTGTTATGGCTTAACAACTGTTGTCTAATGACTACAACCGGGACCGGCACGGAGACGCTCAGAAATTAAACCACTTTGGCAGCCACCCATCTATGGGCTGACCGCGAGCCTAGTTGCTTAACCTCGCCGATCGCTTACGGACCGGTGAGAGCATCTAGCTATGAGCGCCTCTGTAATGTTGCTATTCACCATCAACTCGCGCTCATCATCATCTCAAACCGCTCTGTGGAATAAACCCAAAATTATTAGAACGCCCGAAATAACTTCAACAACAGAATAAAAAAATACTACGTACCTATGTCTCGACTTAAAACATGGCGTCGCGTCGGTGATGTAACGTAAGTGACGCTGATAATTTGAAATCCGAAGCATAGTAGCTGGCCACATTCATTATATCCAATGTAATTCCCTGGATGTAATTTGTGTCCCGTCTATTAGGTATATGTTTATAAAGTACTCCGCGACACAGGGCTTAATTCCTAATGTGGGCGTTGTATTTAAAAAAAAATTATAATGTCGACGGGCCCGTTGGCGTGGTTGGCTTGCTTTTCACGCCAGAGGTCGTGGGTTCGATTCCCACCCAGGACAGATATTTGTCCTGGGTCTGAATGTAGTTATCTTTATAAATATATATTTACAAAATAAATGTAGTATATGTTATACATCAGTTATCTGGTTTCCCTAGTACAAGCTCTGTATTGTTTAGTAGTTAAAAAAACAAAACAAACGTAGATATCTACATGTCATCGTGACACAGCGAGATGTATCAGGTTGTAGGTAGGCTAGTTATTATATCGGCATAATGGATCTGACTTTTAATAAAACGCTATTTGAGGAAACCGAATGAAATTAACCTTCACCGCTGCTTGTGAGACAAGTGATTACAACACTAGCAAGATTGGCACACGGCTAGTTTGACTTCCGTTCCCGTTCGACTCCAGGAAAAAGAGTCCGAGAAATCTTGTCTTGCTTTCAAATTGTCTCCGATTTCTTTATGAAAAAGATTAAGAAAGTAAAAAGTAAACAGCCTACATACTAAAATGGCAATGACAAAATAACTGTGACAATCAGGCAATGCTTAAACGGACAGTCTTATTTCCCGGCTATATTTATAATGTATAGAAATCAAGAGGTTTGTTGAAAGTAAAACATAGATAATATTTACTATACCTTCCTAGTAAATCAGTTTAATTTGTTTTCAACTTGATTTTTACAGTTCGGCTTTCACTGCTTCAATAGGCAATTAATAAATCATCTCTGTAACCTTATTAAACATTGTAGTACAGACGCCAGCACATCAAGCTACCCCAATCTGTCAAATTTCCCCAATTGAAAGTGTACCTGCTTGCTGCTTAATGCTTATGTGATGAAGTTGAAAATCGATAAAAGAAATTTGACATAGCGCTATTATTTACAAAGTAGGGTAACCTGGTCTAGGAGTACGCACTTAAGGTACAAAATATTCTAAAAAAATAAAAATGCTATTTCAGAGTTCTATAAGGTATTTATTACGCCCACAATTTAAACATCTATTATAAAGAAAAAAAAAACAATGAAAATTAGGTTTAATCTCTCAAAATAACAAAAATATACATAAATGGGAATTGCGTACTCTTACAAGTACTATTGGGTAAGAGTACGCGCCTACGTCGATAAGAGTACGCGGGTCATCAATAATTTTTATTTATATTGCAGAGGTGGCAAATAAAATTTCCTTGACCTTCATATGTCGTACATACAAGCCTCGTGCCACCATTTGGAGCATTTTAAGCATCCAATCCAGTCATCTGCGGGTGTTCTATGTAGATTTCAGTACATGCTGGGCATCTCCAACTCTTTTCTTTTTGGGCGTTTTATTTGGCACTTTAAAAGATTTTTTGGCCCATTTAGGAAGAGATTTCGAGGCTAGTTTTTGAACATTCTTTGAAATATTCTTTAATACATTACTTCGTACTTTCTTTGAAGCTGGAGGGCCAACTTGTATGGAGACCCACTCAAAAAATCTGAATTAGCTCTTTTGCGGTTGATTCTTGAAATTTTTTTCGCTCGTGGTAATATCTTCAGGGGTATGTGAGGTGATTCGATGCTTTGAATGGAAAGGCAAGCAAGTTGTAGGTAGGTTATGGCTCTTTCTTACTCAATCAATGGCTGTACAGATACATCATGTGTTGAGCATGAGGGCTGCGGAGAAAATCTGAGAGCATTACTCTCAAAGTCAACATTTTGTACTAAATTAGTCGGTTGAGAAATCTGTGGTTTATTAGAATCTGCCAAAGGTACCGACGCCAGCACATCAAGCTATCCCAATCTGTCAAATTTCCCCAATTGAAAGTGAACCTTGAGCTTTTGAGATAAAGTTGAAAATCTACAAAAGAAATGTGACAGATTGGGGTAGTTGGATGTGCTGGTGTCTGTACATTTTCAACTAGGTGGGCGGCTGACTGGGCAATCTGTTACTCAAAGAGACGATCTCTTCAGTCTCTTCCTTCAGTGGCTTCATGCATCCCCAAAGATTTCTCAACTGCCCTCTTTGATTCACCTGCCTCGACGCGTGTTTTAGCATTGAGCCACTTTTGTGGAGTACAAAAACTTCTTTCGGTTTTTTTTTGACGTCTAGACATCCTGTGCACAAAATGAAATAATAATATTAAAATATGTACGAATACAAAGAAATTGAGTAACAAAAAAAAACGTTATAATTAATTGCGTGTAAGAGTACGCGCGTACTCTTAAACGATACATAACTGCGTACTCATACACGCTCTAGCCAAATCATAAACGAACTGAATTCAGCGCCGTCTCCCGGCGTTGACCGAAATCACGCTCGCGGCACGCGTTGGTTATCGTCTTTGCAAACTTAAATGTTTACTTCGTTTTTCAAAAACTATTGCATTCTTGTCTCAAAGATACTTTCAAAACGGTAAAAATATTTAAGATTTTAGGCAAATATCATTAAACTTACCTGATTCCTGTGTTTTCGTCCGGATTTGATATCTTTTTCGCACAGCACTTGTCACCACGTTTGTCATCAAAATACAACTGAGGTTAGCCGCGTATCGGAAACAACTTCACGGCTTTTGATGTTGCGTACTCTTATCGGATGCGTACTCCTAGACCAGGTTACCCTACGACGAAAACAGATCAGTCACGGTCATGACTAGGTAAGCTTCAAGGTGGTTTAACGAGTGCCTACCTAATTAGATACTTCAATTACGAAATTAAATAAACTGAGCGAAAAATATAATTTTAGGCTTTGGGTAATGCTTGTTGTAGATGCAAGTTTGATCGTGATAAATAGGTACCAAGGGATTAGTAAAATTATATGATAGGTAAATGCCAGTCTAGTGAAAAACACTTAACGACATCTCACTAATGTACTCTAAACTTGTATATAATTTAACAAAATGTTAACCAGGCATTATGGTTCCTCCGTCCCCACTGCTGGCAACATTATGCATGCGAATAACAATGGCAAATAATTCCACAATTCCACGTATTTCGCACCATGAACATGTCAGATTTTATTGCTACATAACTTTTTATTGCAGCTCTTATTGATTTACGCTATCTGCGCATCACCTGCATACCTCATAAAACAGCCTGATGCCCGTTGTAGTTCGCGTGTTTGCGTCTACTTCGTCCTACATGTATATATTAGCAACCACAAACAAAACCGACTTATCATTTTGCGTCATTCACGAGGAATCAGTCGTGGACACCACACGTGTCAAATCGACAGTATTAATTTAATTTGATTCAAGTGTGTTCACGGTGTGTTCGGCAGACGTAAAAATGTTCGCCCGGAGTATTATTTTGTGCTTTGCGTTGGTCGCTGCCGCAGCCGCCACTAACGTGAGCCAATGTGCAGGTAAGCTCTTTACATAAGTAGTTAGAAAATGACCCGCTTTCGTCTCGTCTTACGTTCACAGACAGAGACCTCATCAAGTTGTTGTATTTGCTAACGTAATGTTGCGTTCGGTCTGTTGGAAAATATAATAATATAATATGACTTCGTTAACATTTAGCATTAAGGTATCACCAGTTTCATCATTAAGAAATAATACAGCAGTATGTATTATCCAAAACCTCGTATATTTGCTGTTTGTATTCGTCGTTGGTATATTTTGTTTGCACATATGTTATTTTTATAAAAGTTTACCAAATTAATAATCCGAAAAGAAAAGTATGTTATTTGATTGTTTTAAGTCTTGGGTCAAGCACTCATTTAAATATTATAACGACATTAAGTAAAATTTTACTGGGTTCGATAGTAATTTAAAAATACGGAAAGGCTTTTTATATTGTTTATTCGGTGAACGATGCCGCCGCGCCGGATGAACTGAAATTAAACTGGTAATCTACGATTTTTGTTAGTTTTTTGTCACTTATTTAGTGTATGCCTGGAAATTTTATAAGTATAACAAAAAAATCATAGACTGATCTTTGTCACGGCATTATCGGGTTTAATATCGCGTTTTTAAATTACTTAGCTTATTTTAATAATTCGATATCTACCTACTTAAATAATTTAATACACTTCTGCATAACACAACTTCCCACCCATGTACGAAAAATAAATGGAACTTACATCCGGCAGTAAAATTGAGCAATGTATTAATGAACTTCAGCATTGATACAACTGTGGACATATTGGAAAAGCCGCGATTACGCTAAATATATTTAATACATTAGTTCCTTTCTTTATTTAATACATTAAACCACTTAATATCATTAAACTAAACTTTAACTATCTACAGTGGTGAGCACGTCAAAAATAATAACAAGAGTGAACAAGGGGTTTAACTACGTTAGTGTTCTATTATCTTCAGTTTAACATAATCACTCAAGGCACTAAATGGGTAGGTACGTGGAACCGGAATACGTGGAACTCTTTGTAAACCTACTGCATAACGGCCATAAGAATATATACCTAACAGGTTCCCGAAAACTATAAGCCAATTACCAGTCAAAATATGTCCATTGATGGCCTGTTGAGAAACATTTGAATGATATCATCGAATTTTCAAAATATAGATACAAGAGGCTGACCTAAAATTTTGAGAAGTTTAAACTATTTTCCTTTATATAAAGGACATACAAATATGATAATAATGAAAACCGGCCAAGTGCCAGTCGGACTCGCCCATGAAGGGTTCCGCAGCAGCAACTATTTCAGTTGATTAAATGAAAGGTAAATTGCGGTTTACGATTTATGACGCATTAATAAAAAACTACTTACTAGATCTCGTTCAAACCAATTTTCGTTGTTAGTTTACATGGTAATGTACATCATAATTTTTTTTCAGTTTTATTATTCTCTTATTTTAGAAGTTACAGGGGGGGACACTAATTTTTCCACTTTGGAAGTGTCTCACGCGCAATCTATTCAGTTTAGAAAAAAAATATATTAGAAACCTCAATATCATTTTTGAAGACCTATCCATAGATACCCCACATGTATGAGTACGATGAAAAAATTTTTTTTGAGTTTCAGTTCTATGTATGGGGAAACCCCAAAATTATAATTCTTTTTCCATTTTGGTGTGAAAATCTTAATGCGGTTCACAGAATACATCTACTTACTAAGTTTCAACAGTACAGCTCTTATAGTTTCGGAAAAAAGTGGCTGTGACATACGGACGGACAGACAGACAGACAGACAGACATGACGAATCTATAAGGGTTCCGTTTTTTGCCATTTGGCTACGGAACCCTAAAAATGAATATCTTGATCTGCCTTGATCCTAAACTAGACCCTGTAGTATGACTACAAGTCAACTGATAAACATCTTATATATTTCTAAATACGTACATATTAAAGATAAATTACACCCAAACACAATATAACAAGTGAACCTAAAGAATAATACTATAAAATCATGTTTCTGCAAATAATCATTTTTATACCTCACCTTGAATCCTGCCTGTAGGTAGGTAATAGGTACACGCGAGGACTTGTTCGGAGCAACCAGTAAGCACAAAGGAGTTTCCGCCTCTTTTGTTGTCCCATCATCGTGATAATTAAGTATTACAACAGTGTATTTGTGAAATCAAATTGTAAACATTTACTAAAACTTTAAAATGCATTTACAAGGCTCTACTGATCAAACAAATTAATATCACCAAATTATGCAAATTAGTCTTGCTTTTATTAACAGTTCCGTGTTCCGCTCCTTACTAGACATATCGGTAGTAATTTAAATATTTTAGTATTATAATTTTATCGATAACAAATATACACATATGACCTCGTGGTCAAGAGGTTAGCGGTTGCAAATTGTTTACAATAATTTAGGTCTTGTTCATGGAAACGTCTAAAAATGCGTAAACGTAACGTCTAAATGTAAATTATGGGTATGGGTTTGGTACTAAATTATAATAATCCTACTAATATCATAAAGTATAGTATAATATATATAAGTATAATATCGTAAAAGTTTACGAGTATGGATGTATAGATGTGTGACTAACGAACAGATTTTGATTAAACATTGTAGTAATATAGCTTATGTATCCGAATAACACATAAAGGCATTTATAATGTTTGACGCGGGGCATAGGCAATCATATTATTTTATTTTAAATTGAAGAATATTAATAAATTCTTTATGGACATCTTATAAAGATGGGAGTATCTATTTGTAAATATTTTAGTGATGGCGTTTAGGCCCTCGATGTACGCAAATAAAATAATAATAATTAAAGAGGATTAAAAAAGTAGGAGTTCATTTTTATGATTAATTAAATTAATATTATGATTTTTTTTTAGTGTCACTCGATGTCTCAGTTATTTTCTAAACATTTTGAAAATGTATATTTTATTAGATATGGAATTCGAGCTAGCCAAATAAAAATGTTGTTACATATTTTGAAATGTAGTTTTATTTATATCTTTATAATATATAGTATACACCCGTTAAGGCGCGATTCGTATGTAAATTTGAAAAAACCTCGTATATCTTATTATATAGAGATTTTAAGCGTCCATTATAGATAATAAAATTAATACAGATTAAAAAAACTGCAGATTGCAGACGGAGAAAGTAATTGAAAAGTGGTTTATTGTATCTGTACAATATACAGTTAACTATATATAAATTAAATAGATCATTCACTGTTCTAATAAAATGACCGAGGAATTCTTTATTTAATTTATATAATTACCCATATTTATGAATATCGTCAAACATGTTACTTTTTTCTCAACCTTGTTTAAATAAGAAATATATCGTTTTTTTAACGCGTCTTAAGTGTTGCTTATTGTTTTTTCATTTGGGATAACCGCATCGAAATTAGAACGATCTACCGTTTGATAAAACTTTCCTTCTGATCAGACCTTTAGTTTTCTTAGTGAAGTTTCGTAGTTGTGTCATAAATATGCATTCTTCCAGCTGAGAGAGAACAGACCCAGTTGCACTACCCAGTTCTAAAGTGATGAGCAAGGTGCGGTACCTAGTCACGCGGTCAGCCTATAGATGAGCGCCCTTCAATGTGGTTTAATTCAAACGTTGATGTCTTTAGACCACAGTCATTAAGCCATAACGAGGCCCCGGGGCGGCTTGAACAACTCTGACACCAGGGTAATAGTAAAGTACTAGTCATACGATAAAAACAAATAAAAATACATAAATATAACATCGATGCTCTTATATGAGAACAGTTATCTGTTATGTTATGTATTTAAGAACAAAAACAATGAACACTAATATACCTTATCTGTTGGTACATAAATAATCGAGTTATTGTCATACAACAGGGTCATTACTACCGACCACGGTTACAAAGTTTATTGGTTTAGATTGGAATGCTCTGGTGATGTACTGATTAGGTGCCTATAGCGAATCTGAGCTTTCCGTTCAAAATTTTTCTTAAAAATAAAAGGTACAGAATAAGTGTCTATATGATTAAGTATAAACAAAGAGGATAACACGGCTGCTAACAATTTACTCCATTTAAAAAAGGGCATTTAGGTTTTATTAAAAAGTTACGCGAAGAGCTCATATAGGTAGTGAAAAGCCGGAGGTCTCGGGTTCGATTCCCACCCGGGATAAATATTTGCGTCATGAACACGATTATTTGTTCTGTGTCTGGCTGAAATTTATCCATACAATACAATACAAATACTCTTTATTGTACACCAAGATTTACATGTAAACAGTTGTATTCAATATAGTAATGTTTAAGTATGTTTATCAGTTGTCTGGTAACCATAGTAGAGGTTTTGCCTAGTTTGGGATCAGATGGTAGTGTGTTATTTTATTAATTTATTTTAACTAAAGTAATTAATTTTAGGTTAGAATCGGGGAACAGTTCAAAACAATCTCTTCAAGAGATCATCCTCACCAACCCCAATATGTTTAAGAATTCATCTCAGTAATGACCACTAACACACCGACATGAAATTTTAAACTAGAGCCTGTACAATGGCAACCAGACACGTGACAAACATACCTATATAATTTCCAAATAGGTACGTATTTACAATAGATGAATTAATCATATATTATACTAGCGGCCGGGTACGTGCTTCGTTACGTATAAGGCATAGTAATAAAAATATGATTATTAAGTTCATTTATTCAAACAAAAAATATTTTAAATTGCTAAAAGATGTTGATTTTACACTTTTTCAAGACTTTTTAAATTTTCACTACGTACAAACCTTCCCTGGACTTCCACAAATAATTCAAGACCAAAATTAGCCAAATCGGTAAAGGCGTTGTTGAGTTATAACATTACAACGAAAAGTGGCATTGATTTTTATATTATATAGATTACAATAGATGAATTAATCATATATTAAACTAGCGGCCGGGTACGTGCTTCGTTACGTATAAGGCATAGTAATAAAAAAATGATTATTAAGTTCATTTATTCAAACAAAAAATATTTTAAATTGCTAAAAGATGTTGATTTTACACTTTTTCAAGACTTTTTAAATTTTCACTACGTACAAACCTTCCCTGGACTTCCACAAATAATTCAAGACCAAAATTAGCCAAATCGGTAAAGGCGTTGTTGAGTTATAACATTACAACGAAAAGTGGCATTGATTTTTATATATATAGATAAATCCCTAAAATCATAGTCTGAATTCATACGGTAGTTTTTTCACAGTAACTAACATCGAGCCTCGACTTTTAGTTTTCCTCTTTCATATCTGCAATCAAGCAGATTTAGTGAATCTATGGTCGTGTCGTGTCGTTCCAGTGAAGACATCTACAGCTTAGGTGATTGATTCAGTTGGTTCTGTGTAATTGGAGTATGTACTTCCTCTTCAGTCGTTTGGCTTAGCTTTGATGGTTAGCTCGGATGCCAGGTCATTGAAGTGATTTTTTTTACCAGGTTTGCTATTTTGAAACAGCTGTGAGTATTTCCTCCTTGGCAGTGCTTATGTGTAGGTTTGGTGAATCTTGTTTGTAACCAGCCATGATGCTTGAGATATGGATTGGAGTATAACGCTTTGCATTCATTGCAATATTGTGATGTTTGACTTGCAAGCGCTTCCCCAGAGCTGTATTCCATACATCCATACTGGGATCTGGCGGACATGACTATATTTTGACAAGATAATATTATAATCATAGCTAGTGCAGTACCGTTATCGCTCAGAGGAAAAATAACGATATAATTACAATACTGGTGGAAACAAGTGATTATGAATAAATTGCAAAACAAATTAAAAAGTAAAGCAATAAATTGATTTATAAATATTTATTACACTAACTAGTCTGTAATCCTTCAATAATCGCGTTCCACAATGATCTCAAACCTCAAGGCAATTAAGCACTTAAGGCTAAGTGCTTACCTAGTTGCCTTGCGGGTTTTTCCACACAAAGCTATTTCCTAATGCGTCTATCTTTTTTTTGAAAATAAATTTAAATAATTTGGAAAATTAAACCGCCTAAACAAGTAAAAAACTGAGTTAACTAAAACAAAAGTAATATTTACCGCCACGTTAACCTAATATATGTAAGTACTTAAGCGTTTTAAATAATAGGTACCTAGTCAAAAACGTTTGGAACTGGAAAAAATGAATTTTTTAAACGGATTTACTTATTTTCGTGGTGCTTACTTAAGTTCTATCTCGGTGAAACTAGCTTTAAGATAAAGATTCATATTGGAATGGACTCATCAGCTTGAGAGCTAGATAAGGAGACACATACGTAGGCTTTTAACTTATACAACCTTTTTGTATCGACAGGGATATAAACAGACAGTCGTTTCATAGACTACAAACGTAGATGGATGGAACGCCATATTTTATTTTCGCGATAATCTACCCTAAAAATAACTACCTGCACAAATGTCTGTGACTGTAACTATTGGAGCGTGTCAGCGGCGGAGCGTGAACATAGTGTATAAGTACGTACCTACTTTTATATTGTGTTCTATAGTACTAGTCATTTTAAATAATTATAAAGTATTACGTACTTGGTTAAATTATTGAGCAAGATTAATGTAGTGTAAATAATAATAATAATAATTTAGTGTTCACCGCCAAATTGTGAATTAAGTATCGTAACGAGGTTACAAATAACATAAAACTTATTTATTTTACGTCATCAGCACTCAGAGGATATGTACAGACGCCAGCAGATCAAGCTACCCCAATTTGTCAAATTTCCCCAATTGAAAGTGAACCTTATGCTTATGTGATAAAGTTGAAAATATATAACAGAAATCTGACAGATTGAAACGCTGGATGTGCTAGCGTCTGTACGCAGTAGGTACCTACTTTAGCAACATTGCGATCGAAAATGTAATAATCAAATATTTATTATTTTTCCTTCTTTCTTGTTAAGCGTTCTATTTGATCGATCTAATTTAATGAAACAATAATTTTGTCTGTGAGTATATTAACTAAAATGCTGTATATCTATAGTAGTAGGTATTAGGTTTAATTGAATTCGCAAGTCAAAGTTGGCAGGTTTTCAATGGTCTCGATAGTACGTTACATAAAGACTTGTAAATACTAATAAAATACTAAAAACGAAACTCGACGACTGCGACAAAAACACAAAAAAAATTCTTGTTGTATGTTTTATTTAATCTAGTAACAATACTGTAACAGTCCTCCGATGTTCGGAAGAAGAGAAAAAAATGAAGAAGTGATTTATCATGAAATTTTATTTGGCTCGCTGTAAATCTTGGCGAAAAATAGACCTATATAAATATAAGATCATACTGCTGGGCCTTCAAGTCTATCCCACAGGTACCTTTATTTTTGTTGAGCAGACTAGAGCATTTACTCTGAAATTGCCCACAAGAAAATCTGTATAAGATAACATTTCACACTTGTCTTTGATAAGCATCAACTTTACCGGCATTTAAATCAGTTCAATCTTTAGTATAAAGACTTCAACACTGTTTCGATTTATAATTTTGGAACAAGAACTTCGAGGCAGCTGGATGGAATTGCCATCAACTTACTACTAAAGTCACGGAAATCTTTAGTAGATATAATAATTTAATACAGCATTGGCTTTGAAATAACGCTGTTTTTCTAAAGTAAATCTAGAATTTAGGGATCTCCGTCCTCTCCCATATACGAGTATATCATATACCCCAGCTGTCTTGATTGGTTAATCAACTTCGGGATTCTAAACTTAAGCCCGACTTAAGCTTGAAATTAGATTTTTAGGAAGTCTCTAACGCATCTTAGTTAGGAAACCAATACTTCTTTTGAGGTATTTCCATTTTTTTTTTCAAAACTTATAAAAATAGGGTTCACTCTCAATCTTGCTTATGTTTAGTACCAAAGACTTCAACGCACCATAAACATTTAAATCACACGAAATCTCTTATTTAAATCCTACACTACCTTACAAGTTTCATTTTGAAATTATGTGTTTTAAATCTTTTGCTTTTATATGATATCAAGAATACACAGACAATATTTTGACATATTATATCTGACTTTAATAAAGGTTTATATTAACGTTTTAGAAAAAGTTGAGATTTATACATTATAATTATAGTCTACATTCAACGCATACAATTATCCACAATGCAAAGTACTGCCATCTCTTGGCCTTGTTCTAGAAACATGGCCTACTAATATTATTGGATGCAGGACTAGTTCATGTTAGAATCTGAACTCATTAATCTGATATGCCACTGTGTATCACCGTATTTTAATGTATAGAGGGCCTACCTTGCCAGATTGCCAGTTTTACATTGCGAAAAATACAGTATTTTTCAAAAATTTGGTGTTTGGGACGTGTTATTAATGTGATTATAATCTTCCACTTGGAACTGTGACCATATTACTATTAGAAACAAAGCATTGGATTCATAGTAGTCGTGTAAAAGAGAACTTGTCAATTTGATCTAGCGTTCAATCTCAATGGAGACTAGCCATTTATTTGCACGGAACATGTTATAGTGCTCAAGTTTGTCACAAACAAGGGGGTCAGGTACAAGAACGCTGGCTTGCTCTCCGAGGCACGAGGGTGTGATTACCGCCAACTCCTAGACTTCGGGGTGATACTGAATTATTTTCTTTACAGAAAAATCCCAAATTCACTGGCCTATCCCGGGATTCCGCATTATCTGCAGTCGAACACGCCACCGCCAGTCCAACTAGGCAGTATTTATAATACTTAGATTAAAATCTTTTTTCAGTTTATGTTTGTGTGATGCATCTATTCTTGTTTCTTACTTTGTTGTAATGTGTTCTGTTGTGCCTGAAGTCTCTCGAGATCCGTCAAAATATCCAACACTTAATAAAGTGCTGCCCTTGTTGGTTAAGCGGTAGTGTGTATACCCTCAAATCAAGAGGTCCTACGTTCTAATCCCGTGTCCTACCAAAAATTATAATTGGGATTTTCTGCCAAGAAAGTAGCACCCCAGATTTTGGACGTGTTAAGAGCACGTCAAGCTGCCGGATTGAAAGTTTAAGTCCTACAGTTTGAAACTATGACCATAATAAAGAAATAAATATCTTGTGACAACTAATACATTGCAGTCATATTTATTTATACATGATGCATTTTTATTTATACAGGATACGGCAAAACACGTTTCACACATTTGCAACCTTCGCAATCAACTAATATTTAATTAATTTTTGACTCTGGCTAGTTCTTTCAAGTTTTACTTCGCTGTATTTCCTAAATATTAATTAGTTGTAAATTAGTTTAGTGACTGTGAAACTACTTACGTTGTTGAATGTATGCACTGAATAATTCGTAATTATGCTTTGGCTGTTTGCAGAATTAGTTAATATGCGCCTGGTATGACGTTGCCGGCCACGGTCATGGTCGACTGCTCGCAGGCTGCGGTCGCCTCGCATTTAATTACAGTGAAGGGCTTCAGAATACGCTAATAAATTATCCGATGTAAATTGTTAATAAATTCTGCACTATAGTTGGCACGGTGCCATTTTTCGCTGTGTCGTTTTGAAAATAGGACAAAACAAAGGTGACAATATACAATTTTATAGTTCATGCACATGTCGCCAGTATTCATATCAAGGTTATACGAGTATGAGTCAAAATATATTCAACAATCTAGCAAAGCATATTTAAAACCATTGAAAGGAATAAAATCGTTAATTGCAGGCTTCGAGCATAAATGCTCGAAGATTGCAGGTATATTTATATAAACCAAAAAGTATTATTGAGGTTTTCTGGCAAATTTATATTGAATAACATTTTTAGAATTTCTTTTGTTTTAAGCATTTGACTGTGATTTCTTTATCGATATTGATTAAAAACTATAGCTCATGTTACAGTAACTCAATAAAAAAAGAATCATACACCAGTTGTTAAGAAAAGCCCATGCCAGTTCAATTAAATTCTGAATTCTTGTGGAAATGGGTTAACAATTTTCTTCTGTTCAATGCACAACTTAAAACGAGTCGATTTTTTCAAATATGATACCTACTCTTTAATGCACCAAAACAAATCAGTTCTACTACACTTACAGCATTGAACATATAGGTATGTAGGTGCAATCAAAATAACTTCGTATTATTTTTTATATACTGTAGACACGGGTCTCATCGCGATAAATATTTAGGTAAATCATTACCTTGTTTACCCGATGCTGATTGCTGATGTCATTAGTGTCGTGTGTACCGACAGTTTCGTAAAGGAAAATAAAAAATATCAAGACCATGCGAGGGTAGATACCGATACCCGAGCTTCACGGAGACGACGCTGCCGAGCCACACCAGTCGACCCGTGACCACGGCTGGTGCAATCCATGCCGAAACGTCGGGTAAACAAGGTAATGATTTACCTAAATATTTATCGCGATGAGACCCGTGTCTACAGTATATAAAAAATGTGTACAAATCGCGAAAGTTTAAAAACATTAACTTCGTATTAACCAAGAACCTCTACTTAAATTCGAATAAGAACTATGTTATATTCAAGCTTAATATATAATTAAGTAAATCTTATTTCTAAGCTAAGGTCAATGTCAGTTTAATTAGGATACAGACAAAACGTATTCAAATACGTCTTTATAGCTTCTACAAAACCACAGACGCACTAACTTCAAGCTCAAAACACCTATCTTTTTTGTGTTAATCGAAAAATAAAATTCAAAGCAACACGTACAGTGTTTTGTTGCGAATTCTGCATGCACACCTTGACCTTATATTGATGTCCAATCTTTTTATAGAAGCCGAAAGCCGACACATGTATGTACATTCAGTCAAAAAAGTATCGGGAATGGATGATTTGTTTATGGTTCCAAATTCAAATTTTTGTTTTTTTTTTGTTGTTGTTAGATTGGCACAACTGTTTTCCATTTTGGCGCGGAGTTTGAGTTGCATTTGTTATTTATATTAAATACAGTGCTGGTTTTAGTAATATCATATGTAGTGTGTAGGTATTGCGAATTTCATAATGGACAAAAATATCGAACAAAGAGTTTGTCTTAAATTTTACATCGCTAATGGAATTTCGTGTTCGGAGTCACTGAAAATGTTACAGAAGGCTTACGGTGAATCGACTTTATCAAAAACTCGTGCTTATGAGTGGTTCAAAGCGTTAAAAGCGGTCGAGATGTGATGAAAGATTTGCCTCGCTCTGGTAGGCCATCAATGTCTGCAACTGAAGTTAACATCGCCAAAGTGAAGGAAATAGTGACTGAAAATCCTCATTCAACTCTGAGAGAGATAGCCGCCGAACTTTCTGTATCTCACGAGTCGATTCGTACCATTTTAACTAATCATTTGGGTATGAAACATGTTGCCGCTCGGCTAGTCCCAAAAGATCTGAATTTTCTCCAAAAACTCAATCGCATGAAAGTCGCTGAGGACATGGTAGAACGAGTCAATTCCGACGCAACATTCATGAAACGCATTTGTACTGGTGACGAGACGTGGGTTTACGAGTTTGACATGCAAACTAGTCAACAAGCTTTTGAGTGGCGCCTTCCAACTGAACCGAAACCGAAAAAACCACGCCAAAGTCGATTAAAAGTCATGTTGACTGTTTTCTTTGACTTTCGCGGTGTTGTGCACTCTGAATTCTTACCGGAAGGTCGAACGGTAAATAAAGAATATTATTTGAGCGTTATGCGGCGTTTAAGAGAGCCAGACGAAAAAAGCCAGATTTGTGGAAAGAAAATTCTTGGATTTTGCACCACGATAATGCACCTTCGCACAAGGATATCATTGTGAACGAATTTTTGAGCAAACACTCAACAAATACCATCCAGCAACCACCATATTCACCAGATATGGCTCCAGCTGACTTCTTTCTTTTTTCTAAACTCAAATTACCACTTCGTGGTACCCGTTTTCAATCGGTAGAAGACATAAAGGAGAATTCGCGGCGAGAACTGAACTCAATTCCGAAAGCAGCCTTTAAAAAAATGTTTTGATGAATGGATTATTCGTTGGCGTAAGTGTATAGTTTCTGAAGGAGCATACTTTGAAGGTGATAAAATAAATTTGGATGAATAACAAACATTTTGTATATTATTGATCTTTTTTGATAATCGATCTTTTTAAGTTTGGGCCTTTAATACACTTCTTTATTTTGACAATCACAACGAATATGGAAGATTTACATATTTCCGTCACTCTACATTTTGTTTTTTTTTTTATTATTATTTCCTATATACTACTTATTGGTAAACAGTTTGCATCTATATGTCTTTTGCGACCGTGCGCGTGCTATATCAAAAGATTTTGTGACAAATTTTATACATTTCCACATAAACACGTTTTTGCGTAACAATTAGGTTATCGGTATATTTTCGGTATAAATTTTGCTGTCGCTTATGTGTTATTTTAAAATCTGATAGCGCTCAACGCCAGAAAATCGTAAGAAGCGACTTTCCCGCGTTACGACAGTTTTACCGCCGTCACTTAAATTTATTTGTTACGAACCACGGCGAGGGCACTCGGTTGGTTCATTACTAATAAAATCAACTTAGATGTGTGGCTGTTAGTTTTAGTGCATTAAACTATAAAATCTGTGTAATACTATTAATCACAAAACTCTCCTCTATCCACCGTTTGGTGTGTGATCTGATAAAATCGGTCTCTCAATTAATCTCTTTTCTTCATTACTACAATTCTGCTGATCTGATTTACGTTTGTTTAGGTTTTTTAATATCCAGATTTTGTTTTTAACATCATACAATTATTAATTTAAGCTATTGACCGAACATCCTGTGTTGACCCCATTGACCTATATGTAGGTTGACCCGTTGACCCCCATTAATACCACGTGGTGCGTAAGGTGCCTCCCTACGTGTGGAAACGGTTCTTCGAAGCGGGGAACGGTGACATTGACTTGCAGTGGGTACGGGTGTACGACCAGTCCCTGCCGATTAGTATCACTACTTTATGAACAAATAAGATACATTATCAACAATATGCTAAATAAATGTCAATGTTGCGCTAAACTAACATTTAGTCAAATAGAACCTTGTGTTATGGTCTTAGAATTTCGAATAACTTATAATATTATTTATTACATTAAAAAGAAGAACATATTAACATTGCCCTGTCTATACATATTTGAGGCCGCAGTATTTATTAAAAAATAATATTGAGTTGTTTGAATATCGTACGCGTATACGGAACCAAAATAAATTGCACATGATTCCCAGTAAAACTCATTTTATGCACGAAAGTTTTTTTTGCTCAGCTTCACGTATATTTAATCATATACCGGAGGCTATTAGAACAATAACAGCAATGAAAGTATTTAAGAAAAGACTCCATGATTTATTGGTAAACAAATGCTACTATTCGTATACCTGAGATCGAATGTATAATTAGAGATCTTAATTATTATTAATTTTTATTATATAACTTAACAATTATTAAATTTGACATATATTTCTTAATTAATTTATTGACATTGTGTTATGTAATTATTGTTTTAATTTTGTGTTAATTATTGTATGCCCAAAGGGCGGGACATGGCTGATCTTAAAATCGTTCAACATCTGTATTTTGTACCTACCTATGATCCACAATAAAGTATCTGAATCTGAATCTACATTTCTAAAATTATAATACCGCATACTATATTTCCGTGTTAGCTTAAATTACATAGATACGAGCCAATCATAAAAACAACAGGTTTAACAAAAATATAGCTTAAAGTTCTATCTCGGTACATTAAATAGGTGGGCAGTCATAGAAGCATCGGATAGAAGAAAGGAAAGTGAATCAGGGTCGTTAGGTAGAACAACATGTCACTTTAGCGTTATACTTCGGTACTTATAATAAAAATATCAATGAAAAACAATTAAAAATAAGGATAAACAAAGAAGGAAAATATATAAAGACGACAGTGGTAAATAATATGTCTATGTATTTAGGCAGATACATAATTTAGCTTAGCAATATTTTTAGATAAGTTCCACTATTGTTGATATGGACAGGACGTATTACTGGCGCACAGCGTAGACGTAAAAGTTATGCTCTAATAATTGTCTCTTACTTAGTCTCGTGGTAATTATCCAAAGATTTGCCTACTTTAGAAAATTATACCATCCAACATTTTTATTGTTTCATAGAGTTACATAACAACAATTATAAATAATTATTACGACTAATATGGCCGCGGCTTAGGCACACAAAAAATAGAAAGCTTAATAATAATGTTTCTAACGTGTTTATATTCTTGGTTGAGTTGAGTAATTGATGTAGGGTGCCACCCACACCACAGTGATTTTTTTGCGTGAACCAACACGTGTTGGTTGAATTCGTATTAGTAGGGGAGGGTGGGGTGATTACGGACAGCGGGTAATTCCGGACACTGCCTTACCGGCTGATACAGCCCTCCCCGTGTCCCGCAACACGACTCGCCCTATTGTATCCGCCATCTTTAGTGTCCGGAAAGTTGTCAACACGGGAGCCCGCGCACGCGATTCGAGGTAAGATCAATTAATTATTTTTATGTATTTTCTTGTAATTTTCGATGATTTTCAGTAGCGTGCATACGCTATGATATTTGTTTTGAGTAAAAACTGTATTCGTTACGTGTTAAGGTATCTTTCACTTATATTAATGTGCAATTATAATCTACAAAAGTTATTACCTAACCTAAAATTGTTTTGCTATAAAATGTCGAAAGGCAGATGGGGTAATTGCAGACATTATTTTGGGATAAATACGGACGTCCGTATTTACCCCAAAGGGGTTGGGGAGAATACGGACACATGACTTATTATATCTGTATCATGTTTCAGATGCCTCGAGTATACAAACGGAAGACTGAAAAAAAGTAAAAATAGCTATAAGGGAGATTCAAGAAAAGAATTTAAGTTTTAGAAAAGCCGCGGAAAATTATAACGTACCTCGAGCTACATTGTTAGATCAGGTCAGAAAGTCTGCTGAAGATGTCAAAGATCCCAAACGCGGTAAGAAACCAATCTTTAATGAATATCAAGAGCAAGAGCTCGTTCAGTTCATTCTGAAGTCGTGTAGAAATTATTTCGGAATAACTCCAATCACGCTTAGAAAAGTCGCATTAGATTTTGCAACAGCTAATGGCTTGGCACACAATTTTAAAAAAGCAACGGGTATAGCTGGAATAGAGTGGTATTATTCGTTTATTTCAAGGCATCCTAAAATATCACTCCGTAAGCCGGAAGCGACATCTTTAAGTCGAATCACTGCGTTTAATGAAGAAGAAGTAGATATTTTTTTTACTAACCTGACACACTTGATGTTCAGACATAATTTCAGGCCAGATGCCATTTATAATGTTGATGAAACAGGCATAAGCACTGTCCAAAGAAACTCAAAAATTCTTGCGCCTAAAGGCTTAAAACAAGTTGGCAAGTGCACAAGTGCTGAAAGAGGATCCTTGACAACAGTCGTGAATGCATGTAGCGCAAGCGGCAATTATGTGCCACCATTTTTTATCTTTAAGAGGAAAAGAATGAACCCATTACTAATGAAACAAAGCAACTCCAATATGATAGCATCGATTTCTGACTCTGGGTGGATCAATGAAGAATTATTCGTTCAGTGGCTTCATCATTTTAAAAGCTTTACTCGGCCATCTGCTGACAATGTTATTTTGCTTGTCCTTGACAATCATGAAAGCCATATTAGCTTGGCCGCTTACAACTTTTGTAAGAAAAAATTCATTCATGTCATTACGCTACCACCGCATACTTCTCATAAGATGCAGCCACTGGACCTCACATTTCATGGTCCCTTAAAAACAGCTTATAACCGTGAATGTGAAACGCATATGGTTAATAATCCTGGTGCCAAAATTACCAGTTATGATATTGTTGGACTGTACACAAAGGATTTTAATCGCACAACAAATATTGAAAAAGCAATAAATGGCTTCAGAGCTGCGCGGATTTGCCCATTGGATAAGGAAATTTTTAGAAAGACTTTTGCCAACATGATGCACAGTGACATGGAACCACAATCGGGCTCCAACATCAGATCTAGTGCCTTAAATTTGAATGACTCTTGTACTCACAATGAACCAGAAGTCCCCAATTTAAATGAGCAGACAAATGACAGTACAACCAAAGCACAAAGGCAAATAATTCCGAAGCCCAACCCCGAATCACAAATCAAGTTGAAATTCAATCTGTTGCACATGCTAATATTGATGATTCTATCAATGACACCGATCATCCTGATGTTTCAACAGAGCAACATGGTAACCCACCACCTTCTGTACCATTACAGGACATAGTTAATATACCGACCATAAAGCGTTTAAGCAAGAAAACAAACAAATAACTAAACAGAAAAAAGCTACGAAACCGAAGAAAAAGTCGCAGAGGAGTGTGAGAAATCTTAGAAATTTTGAAGATAATGCAGATGACACAGAATATTTCTGTATATTTTGTAATGAAAAATATTATGCGCCCCCCACTGAAGATTGGGTAATGTACATAGTGTGTCAGAATTGGGCACATGAAATTGCACAAGCGGAAGCTCAAGCCGAGGCTATATTTGCGAAGGAGAAATAGACTGACCGCAATTACCCCACCCGCTGTCCGTATTTACCTGGAAGGCGTCGGGTAAATGCGGACAGCAAGGGTTTTGTTTTTTTGGGAAAAAATATAAATGTTGATTTGATACTAATAATTTTATATGTTAATTTTGTAAGGTAATAAGCAAAGTTTATTAATTAATAAAAACGAACTGATTAGCTTTAAAAGTTTATGTTTTATTAAAGTATACCCTTAAGTGTCCGCAATATCCCCACTCTCCCCTACCCAGGGTTTTCTTTGGCTATCCGCGGGACAATTATACCACTGAGGTTTAAATCTCCATATCGGAGCTTTGTGTAGGAGCAGACATACTAAGCCGTTGGTTCTATTTGCGAAAAGTAAATAAAATACTCTATTTTTCAAAGTTTTCTATAGACTGTTTTTTTTTATACACATTCATTTCACATTTCTAATAATAAATCAAATTTACTACTAGATATACAAAAAGTCTATATAACAATAGTAGAACTGACCAAATGGACAGAATTAAGCACAAATGCCCTTGTTTTCTTTTTAGATTCAAATCAAGAGCGAGTATACCTACTATAATACTGTAGGCATTACCAAGTCACACTGCAGGCACAGCAGCGGAAGGTTCACTTAGGAGATATTTGATGTTTAATCTATATACAATGTTTCTTGGGGCGTGGGTTTCTCCTACGTACATGAGAGCCTGCTAGTTAGGTCAGTGACCTATGCAAAGTAGATTTACTTATTTAACGGGTTACTCAACAACATTTATCCACGGGCAACAACGGTAAACTTACGCTACTGCCTCTGTACTTTCTTTTTTTATGGGACAATGCCCACAATATATGCAAATAGCCCACAATGACACTCAGCGATGAGGCTCCGGTACTTCCTGGGGAAACACTTTAACCAGAAAGAAACGAGAAATAGTACTTCCCTCCAGAGCAATGCGAGAAACAGAATGATATAACGAGGCCAGAGTCGAGAGAATTGCAACCAGAGAAGCCCGATGCTAAAGCACCATGGGTAAATTTTAAGGGTCCTCAATAAAGTGAGCGTTTGGGTGTTATATATGATACCAATAGTAGGTATAGCAAAAGTGCTTAAACGCACGGAGGTTGTTCCTTATTGCTACAAGAGCTGTATAATAAACTACTTCAGATATATTAGTTGCAATCTATTTAACATAATATCACGCTCACTATGCCAGAGATCGTACTCTCTAAGTATGTGATGGACGGTTTGTTCATACTCGCAATAGGAAGTTGAGCAAAGACAGAGAAGTCGCGTCTGTACACTTACAATCCCCGACGTGACTTCCATATAAATATTTAGCTCTTCTCGTCTTCTTCAACCAGTCTGCTTGAGAGAAAGCTTGCTAGAAAAGTAAAAATTCATTCATTTATTTAGAATCATCAACATTTAAAGAAAGATCCGTCTCGAAATACATAGCTGGAAAGTTACTCGATTTTCCCAGTAGGAAATTCCACTCTGGTAAAGTTGTGGATGGATGCTATATTTTATTTTTATATACAAAACATATCGTCGGGTTATGACACGTAAACTGGCGATCGATCGACGACGTATCGTCAGTTCACATGTCACAACCCGACGAAACAAGCATCCCAACAGAATTCACAATACATAATACAAATAAAATGATCTTATCTTATCTTATCTTCATGCCTACTTTACTTTTTAATTTTCAGGTGAATCGTTCCCCGACCTGCAGGACAATGTGAATCTGAAGAGTTGCAAAAGCCTTCCTTGCAAACTCAAGAAAGGGAAGGATCAAGTAATCTCTATAGCCTTCACTCCAAGTAAGTTTCAATGTGACAATCTGTAGGTGTTCCTCTGTAGAACATATTGAAACTGATATAGCTTGACACGCTATAAATATTTCGAACCCATAATTCTATGCGCTAGTATGTCCTATGTTCATTCTTCCATAGATTCCTTGAGTATCCGACTTGAAAACAGTTTTCCTAGCACCCTAGGAAAACTGTTTTTAAGTCGGTTTAAAAAAAATTAACGCTGAGTAAATATATAAAATATCTCAAAATGGAAATACATCAATTTTAGGTAGTCTCTCTGCATTAAGCTGTAACGATACACACCGGCAGATTACATTTAAGATTTCCTTGTTAACACCCTTTCGAAGGTCATAGGATTTATCCATCGGTTTCATTTTCTAGAAACATGGCCGACTGATATGTTGACAGTTGCGTATGAATGACCATATCATATAAAATCACCTTCCGATCTATTATTTCTTTTTTAATTTTATAAAGCAGAGCGCCTACCCTCGATTGGTAGAGGATACTGGTTCAAGACCCGGACGATTAAATTTATGATTTCCCATTATTGAGATTAGATTTACGCTTTGCATTGCGAATAATAAACTTTACAATTTGGAACATGTTTTCCTATCCGACTTTGGGAGTGAGAAAATAAAATTTGCACCTGTGTTTTTGAATACAAACTTGTGCCCTATGAGCCCCTCGCGGGGCTAGTCTCTATAAAGATAAGCCAACACATTCAAAATTCGTCGAGAAGGACATGTGTCTATTTAATTATTTCCTGGTGACTTAACGCGATTAATATATGTTAATATGCATCCTTACTTTTACAGATGCCGATACGAATGACGTCATAAATCAAGTGAAGGCCGAAGTGTTCGGTGTTCCATTACCGTTCGTGGGAGTAGACGGTAGCTCCATCTGCGACAAACTGTTTCTAGAAGATGACACGAAAGCTTCTTGCCCCTTAAAAGCGAACACTAAATACATTTACAAGGACTCATTCCCGGTATTATCAATTTACCCCAGTGTACAATTAAAAGTAAACTGGGCTCTAACAGACGGCAGCGAAAAAAAGATATCCTGTTTTGATGTTCCTGCCAAAATAATTAACTAACTGTCTGGTGATCATTTGGTTTTACAAATCTAGGGTGCTTACTTAGTTGTGTGAAATCCTTAAACCAGAAAGTAGATTATACATAAAGAGTACCTAATCCTGTGTGGTCAACTAGTATTTATTTTATTATAACTCATTGTATGCCTTACGATAAGACATGCCATAGGCCTGACTTTGTGAAATACCGTCATCAAAGGACATCTTTAGCTCTATGTATAAAATTATTCTCACCCCGTTAACTGAAAATAAGCAACATGATTTGATACTTATGCGCACTAACAAAATAGTTTTACTAGTTTGGTAGTTCTAAGCTTGCCCTGTCCTTTTTATACGAGCTATAATAAAAATAGATGAAATAATAGTTAAATTAATCTGGTAAATACAGAATTACGAACAATTATTTTATAAAATATTTATAAAATAATTCATTGGTTAGTTTAAAATCTTATCTGTTTTAACTGCGATTTGAAGTGAAGTTTTTAATTTCGAACTCTAAATGGCGTTGTTTTTTAAAATCCTGGCGGTGTGGTTACGTTCCCATAGAATTGGTTGTAAATCATAATACTCATGAGTATAGTTATTAGTAATTTAAGGACGGAAGTTTCACATGAATAGCATTTCTATATGAGTATGTCGGTGCTCAGTAGAAGCTGGTTGGGTTTAAGGTAGAGTTGAAGGCATACTAAATAAACTAATTTCATGTGCAGTTAAGACTGTTATTAAAAAAAATCGCTGGTAAATCCTATTATCAAACACGACCTTAGTAATTCGCGTGAAAATATTAAATTCCTCAAATGTGGTGAAAACAGATAATGAGCATTCATGTGGACGTATTTTTATTATAAAGCTTTGATTAAAAATCTATAAAAAATTCTTATTCTTTCAATAAATGAGATAGATGTGGCGCTATATTGGATACATTCCTTAAATATTATCGGGACTTAATATAAAATTATTTAATATACGGATATACCACGACACTAATGGATGGTAAAAGGATTTTACAGGACTAAGGAGAGAGTAAGGTTGCATTTTGATTTATGGCACTTAAATCCGTTGATCGGTAAGTGGGTTAATGAGTAAAAATATTATAATAATGAATAAGATTTGTTTATTGTACTTAGTGATTTATTAAAAAATTATTATTATTTAAAAAAATTCAGAATCCTCAGTAAAAAAAAAGTAAGCTTGACTCTGTACAACACGTTATTTAAATAATGCAAAACCCGAAAGTGGTTTAGTAAATTTTTATCCAACGGAACTTCACAGTTTTGTCGTATGATACTCTGAATAAAAATAACTTTCAGGTTTTGTAATATTCAGATAACAACTAATAACTCGTATTAAGGATCCTTGGTTTATATAATGTAAAATAATTATAATTGATAGTCATAAGCAAGTGCGTTGCAAATCAGAATAAGTTTAGTTATTATTGCCATTTTAATAATTATAGTGATACATTTTTATAAAATCTTATTTCTTTTCATTGAGTACCCCTTTCCCAGATATAATTTCTAATTACATTAGCTCCAGTTTGTATTATCCAAAATTTTACGGATTCGGGTAAAATAATTTCAGTAATTATTATATTTATTTGCAACTGGTTCTTATGAAAAAGCCAGGACATTTTTAATTACGTAAATTTAATTGCCATAAATTACAGAAAAATTTGCATCATGTTAGAAGTTGTCGACTAATTATGCGATACCGACAAGCAGCATTAGTTTAACTGTTCTAAGTACCTATAACTTTCCTTTTTGTACAATCTACTCATATAGAAAGAGAAATTTGGGTTGATCCTCTTACCCTGTGAAGAGACGTGGCATCTCTATGTGTCCTCTACCGCAGTTATCACGGGGAGTGTTTATTTATTTATTTATTTATTTGTTCAATTAACAATTTTCACATTGTGTTTGATTTACAAATACTAAATTTAATATATACAACTAACTTACATAAAAACACACACAATAACTAACATTTCACAAATTTAAATGTTCGGAGGGATTGTTCGAGCTCATACCTGCTGCCACAGTCCGCCACAGACACTCTCGCCAAAAGTGGAAATTTCATCCTTATCACCTGGATGAATCATTGATGTATCAATGGGATGAATGGTCATCCATCACCATGCGTTACACAAGAAACTTTTTGCCGCGCTCTACCACTCTGTGGAATCAGTTAGCTGCGGAGGTATTTCCGATCCGGTATGACATGGTTACCTTCAAGAAGCGAGCCTATTCTTTTCTTAAAAGCCGGCAACGCATTCGGGGCTCCTCTGATGTTGCGAGTGTCCAATGGCGGCGGTGATCACTTACCATCAGGGGAACCACTTGCTCGTTTGTCATCCTATTTTATAAAAAAAGGTAAAAATTAATTTAGACGAATAAAACACAGCATTGTCATTGGCGGCTTACTAAGAGTCACTGTCCACGGAGGCGTGGCTTTAAAATACGCTGTACAGCTTAAGCAGCCCAGCGTACTGGTCTATGTCCACAAGGTCTACCGCAAGCGTACGTTTTCAATCACTTTTTAGAATGAAGTCTGACGACAAAGACGTTATTTTGCCTTATCACTATATTTGACGGCGCCGTCCACGCGCCGTAAGCCCGGGCGTATGACATGCAGTACGGCCGGAGTCATGACTCCTGCACGCAGCGAAGCGAGCGCGACGTTGCCGTTCCGTCGACAGAGTAGCATAGTTTTGTATGGTAGCATGTTATATTTCTCTTTGTTTGTAAGCTGCAAGCAGGCTCGAGACAAATACGTGTCTATGACGCTACGCTTCCGTGGACAGTGAGCCTAAGTCTAATAGCTGATTTTATTTAAGCAATATTACAACGCATTTCACATTTGAAAATATAAAATTAAGCTTAATAAAAGCACTAATATGTACGTCTTTCGCGTTTTAAGACATAGTAATATAAAGTATGATTGTTTGATTACATGAAAACACAAATTGTTTTTGAAAAATTGTTTATTTGATAAACAAATAAAAACAAATTACCTGGCACATAGTTAACATTAGAGTTTTAGTATGAGAATTAACTGTCTCGGAATGTAAACAGAACTTAAATAAAAAACCTAGTTATCATTAATATGTTCAGTTTATGTAATAATTATCACAGAAAAATTATACTGTTATTTTTTTTATTTAATTATTTTCAAATATTGATGGCATAGGTATCCAAAGTTACAATATCCCCTTATTTATAAACGCGGATCAATTTAAGAATATTTCATCTTCCATGTTCCATCATCCATTATAATTTTACCTCAAGCTAAATAAATATATTTTATAAATACATGCAACCGACTTCATCATGTCTTTATTAGTCCCATATACATAATATAATCCGAATGATACATCCTTTTATGTGAAAATCTCGAAAGAATTTGCCGAGCGGTTTTAAATCTACGGAGTTATCGCGCAACATTCATTATAAATGAATTGTGAACCACTTAGATTTTTAATTCATTTAAAAACATAATAACTCGCGTTTATTTTGCGACGTCCAAGTTTTCTTATAGCCCTACCATGTAGATATCATGGATTATACCTATTTATAATTTAGCTTGCAGTATGTGAAACCATCACAGTTGTAGGTAACCGTCTAGGTATTTGTAAAAAACTTTAAAGCTGATTCGCGTTTATAAGTAAGAAGGTAACAGAAAAAAATCAAACTCAACGTAGCCATTCTTAAGTTCACACTAAAGAAAATGATTTACTAATCATAGTAAAGAACTACTTACTCTCATTGCTCATAGTGGCGTTGTCTAACCTTCTTTGACATTTGAAACAACCAAAGTCTACCCTTGCTCTGTAATTATAAGGTAGTAGGTTTTATAACTGACAAAAATTACAGTAATATTAAAATAAAATCACTAAATAAGCCGGTGACACTGGCCTTTCTCCTCAAGTGTGAAATTGAGCACGACTCTAAACTAAGTAGCTGCTCCAAATACGAGACAATTATGAAACCGCGTCCAGTTTGACAATGCGCAGGTTTAATTATATTAAGTTATGCTATGCTAATAATAAATAAATAAAACGTACAAAAATACCCAAGTAAAGTCAACGCCAACGTTGGATAAGATTTTCCGTTAGAACACCTTTTTACGTTCACAGTAAGATCGGTTATCCCATGACGTGGCGTCGACTATTAAAAATCATAAAATTAATGCATCAAAACTTGATTGAGTACAAAAATGGATAGATTCGATTTTTAGCTACACCGTAGGTACACGTTTGTGATTTCGCAAATAAAGAGATCAGAAACTATGGTAAATAGATAAAGTACAGGAAGTTGTTACTGACATGTCTACATCAGTCACGGCTATTGCGATAGCCGTAGCATATACATCCTAGATAGTAGCCCCGTAAATTGTTCTAAGAGTATCAAAAGAGAACCCCCATGCCGTTGATATCCTTGTAAGTGCAAAAAGTTTCGCTTAGCTTACTCACCAACTGTTTTATTGTGTTTTATAAACGAGAAGACCCAAATAAATATCGTAAATGTTCCTTGTTTTTTCTATCGTAATAGTTGAACAGCAACGCTATTAATTTTACGTTCCGGCCGAGTTTAATTGACTCTTAAGCAGTTGGTAGGTTTTATGGGGAGCAAACGTCGGGCGATTTCTTTTACCCAATTCAGATATTTGATAAAGTTTTAGCTAGATTTTGCAGCTCACTCCTAGAACTACCCTGTATAAGTTAAAGGCAATAGTCTGTATACGCCGTAAAAGTCAGGGTAATGTCAGGAACTCACCAAAACCTAAGTTCCAGAAATACGGTGCGATCACCTAGCCCTGGGGGCAGCCCAGACAATGATCGAGTGGCCCTGTAGTGACCAAGTTTCAGAGTTGTAGAGCCATGTAAGATGGGATTAATGTGTATATATTACTGTAACAACAGCGTAAGTTCAGTTTTGTAATAAAGAAAATTTATAATACGTGGTGGCCATCAAGTATTATCAAATGCTCCTGTAATATCGAGGAATATGGTTCAAACTTTTAGACCATACAACGCCAGGAACAAATCAATTTACACAAACAATCCATTTTTAAATAAATAGTCATCATTACAGCTAAATAAGTCCACAGCTGGACAAGCCTCCCTCAAGAATCGTCTTGGGGGGATATGCCATAATCGCCACGCTTGGCTGGCGGGTTGGCGATAAATAAATAGTAATAAGTCATAAACTAAAATTGCTGCTAAGTTTTTATTAGTCTGAGTTAACTATATTGCTGTGGGATGAGTATTTTTGCGAGAGATACGGAATTTATTGTAATACAAAAGGAAGAATTTTTTATTTTCAATTAAATACTACTCCTATATCATTGAAAATCGTGCCAATACTATGGAACATACTTTATTATTCGTTTGTGATTGGATATTATTATCCTAACTGTTATGAATCACACTAATATTATAAAGGCGGAAGTTTGTGAGTGCAGTGCAGTGTATGTTTGTTACTTCTTCGTTTAAATGAATGGAGCGATTTTAATAAAATTTTGTATGGAGGCAGCTGACACCCTGGATTAACACATAGGCTATAATTTATAAAGTTTATCACGGGTAAAACAGCGGGGCACAGCTAGTTATCAAATAACTCATATAATAAATATTGTATTATGAACACGTTATTCTTATAGATACACATACCATACAGTCGTAGACAGTTGTGTTTTAAGTTCAGAAACCCATAGTGTACACCTTTATTCTTATCATTTATTACCAGTGGTTACCCGTTCTAGTATGAATATCCCTGTTTTACATTCTAAAGGCTAAAGACATATAGAGGTACTATCTATCAGGTACTGGATATAGATTACTAAACGTCCTCGTCGGCACTTCAAGGAAAGCGTCTTTGAGATTCCCGCAATTGGACTCTGGAGCTAATGATAGATACTGTTCCATTGTTCGGAGCAGAGTTTTAGACGGATCCGTACCGACTACGTACTCGTGAATGGCGCGGTAGATTGCCTGGAACAAGATATATAGATTTAAGTACACCAGTAGAGACAGTAAGTACTAGTAACAGAAGAGCCATTCCATAAACCAGGTAAACTTTATAACATAACTCTTGATATGAATGAAAGTAGAATAAATGCAGAGGAAATGAGAGCTCTGAGAAGTATGTGTAGTGTGACTTTGAGGGACATAATACGAAATACTGATGAAAGAGAGCATTGTGGTTTGAAAGAGGATGTAGTCACAACGATAGAAAAAGGTATGTTGAGATGCTTTGGGCATTTAGAAAGGATGAATGAAAGAAGATTGACAAAAGAAGTATACCTGGCCTGTGTGTATGGGACAACTGGAATGGGAAGACCTCATAGAACACTCTGACGAAATCTGAGACGCTCTCAAGAAAGGCCAGGTTAGAAGTACCCTACACCGGCGAGCATGGATGAAGAATATAATGACATGTAAACGAGGCAAAAGAAGTGTGCAAAGATCGTGACAAATGGAAATCCATTGTCTTGTCAAATCATTGTCAAACAGGCGTGAGTCTTTGTATGTATGTATGTCTTGATATGGCGCTATAAAGTTTAATTTTACATGCGGTGATCCTGATGCTACTATTACTATACTACTATATTTTTGCTCTGATCATTTTAGAATTGTAGTCTCTCTCACGTTTGGCAAAATTACACTTATCGCGGCGGGCTGATGTACTTGTAGCTAGATACTGAATGTGCGAGAGTGATGCAAGGATATGTGAGCTTTATTTGTATAGTACTTAAAGATCACATTTGAATTACCACTTCGAAGAATTCATCTGTAGGTTTGGTTTATTTTAGTATAAGGTTCTCAGTGGGTGTATATAAGTTTGTAACCTGAAAGGCTGGCTGCTTGTTATTATGGAACGCGCCGCGGCTGCCGTGCAATAGGAAGATGCCACGGGAAGTCGCGTCGGCGCACGCGTCGCCATACATGCACTGGTCGGAGCGGTAGTTGTAGCGACACGATAGCACGTACACTGCGCGCTCGTGATAGTGAAATATTATGTTTATAATGTCCTGTAATAAAGAACATAAATTATATATATTTAAGGTAGGTAGATAATGTGATTTTTGAATGTATGTTATTTTGTTATAGTTGCATAATAACGGTATTCTCATAAAATAATGTTTTGTATATTAAAACATTCAAACAAGTTTTTAAGATAATTTTAGTGTTAAAATAAAAACGGTTTTTATTCACATAGACTTGTTAGTAGGAACATGTTTGTAGTAATATAGTTAAGTATACATAATTATTTCTAGTATATTTAGGTACACAGATTGTATGAAAACATTTATAAAATGTATTTAATAATAGTAATGATATTTAGCTAGCTTGTATTAAGTGTAGCAGTAACATATATGATACAAAACAGTTTCCTCCAAATCAAGATAACTGAAACTGATATTTGGTACAGTCAATACATGTAAAACTATAATGTAGGCGTCAGTCTAAATTAAAAACTTCTTGCCAATTTAATCAACCAGGGGACTTGATCCACCAACCTTTGCCAATTTGGGTTTGAAGCTCTGCCGTTAAGTTCGAAACTATTCACACCCACAGATCAAATATAGGATTCCCATGCAAACATACTTTCATAGGATGTAGGTGTTCAGTTTTGTTTCTAGATTCATCGTCAACTGATTGTGCTACAGTTGCATGTGCAAGAAAAAATCATACTGCACCTTACAGATTGGTCGGTTGCTCTGGTGTTGCATCGTTCACAAATTTAATTATATTAATATGTAATTTAAGTTTAATTAATGTAATGTAAGAGTTTATTATAGCATAAAATGTAATCCAATACAATGTTATTTGTTAATGAATAAAGAACTAAGAACTATGTTTATAGCAACACAGCTTATAGCTATGTTTATAGCAACCCTTGTTCTAGCTAAAGCAATTCTACTATAACAAAGATAAGGTCTATTTTAAAGGTTATATACCAACTGTACATTTAAATGATTTTAGATCATTTATTTGATCAAATAAGTGTAAAATAACATATGATAATGAAATTGTAAATTAATAAAACAAATTCAAAGTACATTATGAGCTACATTCAAATTATTATTTAAAGATCTAAGTCTTTTTTAAATTAAAACTTTACTCAAAGTCAATAGAAAAATATAAACAAATCTATTAAGTCATTAAAATCACACCAAGGACAAAATATATAATTATTCAAAATATGTAATAAATGATTAAATGCCAATTTTTGATTGGTTAAGTACTGATTTAAATGTTTGTAATTTACCATACCTGATCCCCCCATGGGATGTACAGTTTCCACTTCAACATGATTGGGGTAACATAGTCCACCCAACCAAATGTCCTCATTCTTGTTAAATTCATCAACATTACACCAGAGTTCAGACCTATAACATATTTTAAAAGATAAAAGTATTATATGTAAAAAATTTTAGGAGTAGGAAAATCAAATCAAGTATATAAAATTAAAGTATGTGTTATGACAAAATAATAGCTTTTTAATAAATGAATAGAAAAGTATATATAGGTTATGTATATACCTACTTTCATAACTAACACTAAAGAAAAACTTAATTTTAAATTTGTTATGTCTTCCTGTTTGTTCCTGATAATCTGCATAACATAATCAATTCAATCTTTATTGCAATCATGTGTACATAGGTCTTACATATTAAAAGTTTCAACATGATACCCTGTTAGGGCACGGCAACATTAAATAATTACTAACAATTTCAATAAGCATGCAATTTTCACATATTGGTAGGTATGTCAAAACATTATAACAATATCTATTCTAGTATATTTTCAATTATGATATATGTAGTATTTAATTAATAAGTTGTCAATATAAAAACAAAAATAACATTATTATTTGAAATTATTGATATACCCTATACATATATACAACACTAACCTACTTACATTATTTAGTTTTTGTCATTATAGAATTCCTGCAATGTGTAGTAGCTTTTATGTATTAGGAATGGAATATGGACCAATTTTGACAGGGCCTCCAATGGCAGATAGCTGATGTTAAATGGAGTAATATAATATTCATACACACAAAAAATAGTGTTCCAAGGGAAAAAATAAGCTTTAGATTGGTGAAAAATTAACTTTGATGAAGCCGTAGGAATAAACTTGTGACTAATAAGAATGGTTTGAAAATTCAGGTCTTTGAAAGTAATTTTGAGTCAGTTTGTTATGAAATGGGCAATACTTTTGCTGATAATGTCAATGCAGGCATAGCATGAATACATGTTATACGGGACAATCAACTTTTAAAGTGCTCCTTTCAATGGTTTGAACAAGATTTTTTTGAAAATATATTTTTACATATTTTAATAAACTTATTGTACCATCACCAAGGAAATTCATTGAATTTTATGTTTTTCGTAGTAGCTGCGAAGTTTTTGTTATATTTTAGGATATTTTTTATACTTTATGATTATGGATCTCTCGCGTTACTAAAATTAGGACTTATTATTATGGAGTAAAACACAACATATTACTTATACAAATTGTATTAGTGGTTAGAGATAATCAAACAGTGGATATTAATATAATCAGACTGTCTTTTTCGTTATGTTATCACATAATAAATGATGTTTTAAGGTATACGGTGTTACCATAACCATTGCGACAGCTTATTTTTTAAAATAATCATACTTGAACATAATCAGTATTAATAATTATATAATATGACAACAAGCAGGTATAAAGGTTTACATTTTGTTAGTTTTTATGTATAAATGAGTGAAAATCTTGTAACAAACTACCAAAACAAAATCGAAAAGGTAGGGACATTTAGTAACGCTAGAGAAAACTATTTGGTAACAACAGAGAATGTGTTGAAAATCCGCATGTTAAAAATAAATGAGGTCTAAGGCCTAAAAGAGATCTAAGAAACCATTATAAAATAAAAGCAATGAAAAATATCTTCTCAAATAACAAATACTTAATATAACCTTCTTCATTATTTTCTAAACTAATATTTGGCGAGTAATATCAACATAAAATTAAATTTTTGATTTTAAATTTTGTAATAATCTGCGTAAATGTTAAGGAGTAGATCACCAATTGCGATTTTAGAATTTTCTTCATTGTAACTTGAACAAGGTTGTTCATCATCAGAAGAATATATCGTCATATCAGCCGAAAGACGCCTACTGATGGACAAAGGCCTCCCCGAAAGATCGCCACTATTACCGGTCTTGCGCTATCCGCATCCAGCGACCATGGGTCCATTTTGTAGAGGGCCTGCCTACGCTGCGACTTCCGGATCGTGGTCGCCACTCGAGAACTTTTCGGCCGTCGGTTCTACGAGCTATGTGCCCTGCCCACTGTCACTTCAGCTTCTCAATTCTTCGGGATATGTCGGTTACTTTGGTTCGCCTGCGGATCTCAGCATTTTTGATTCGATCTCGCAGGGAAACTCCAGTATAGCACTTTCCATTGCTCTTTGGCCCATCTGATAAGGGCCATAGTGATCGACCACGCCTCTGTTCCGTAAGTCATCACTGGTCGAAGACTTTCGACTTGAGACACGGCGGTATTTGGGACGAGAAGATGTTACGTAGCTTCCCGAACGCTGCCCAGCCGAGCTGGATTCTACGAATGACCTCCTCCTCAAAGTTGGACCTAATTAGTTGGATGATCTTGTCCTAGGTAAATATAGTTCTCTACAACTTCGAGTGCAGAGTCTCCAACCTAAACTAGAGTGGGTGATTCATGGATGTTTCAGACCCTCTTGTTGAGAGACTCTGCTGACGCCATCGAGCATTTTACCAAGGTCTTCAAAGGTCTCAGCCATGACATTGATGCCAAAGCCTTCCTATTCCAGAAGCTTGAAGACATCTTCCAATGCAGCGGTGAACAGTTTCGAAGATATGACATCTCCCAGTCTCACACCTCGCTGCAAGTGGATAGGTTTCGAGTTCTGGTCCTGGAGTCGCATAGACATAGTAGCGTATTCATACAAACACTTTAACACCTCGATATACCGGTATTCGATTTCTTTGGAGAAACCTCATTACGGCCCAGGTTTCGATTGAATCCGAGGTTTTCTCATAGTCCACAAACGCTAAGCATAATGACTGGTTATACTCCTCGGTCTTCTGTTTAACTTGCCGCTGCGTATGTATGTGGTCTATGGTACTAAAGCCTTTACGGAAACTGGCTTGTTCGGGAGGCTGGAAGTCGTCAAACCTGCGTGCGAGACGCTTCGTAATGACTCTCGAAAACAATTTGTAAACATGGCTCAGCAGTGTGATGGTTCTGTACTTCTTCAGGAGGGTTTTATCACCCTTTTTGAAGAAGAGCACCGCCACACCTCTGTGCCATGCTTGTGGCGTTTGACCTTCTAGTATGACGGAGTTAAATAGCTTTTGAAGGGCCCGTAGGATTGGTGTACCACCCGCCTTTAGAAGCTCTGCTGTAAGTCCATCATCACCAGGCGTCTTGTTATTCTTAAGCTGTTTGAAAGCCATTCTAATGTCGTACAGGCTGACGTCCGGGATGTCTTCGGTAAAATGTTGGGTTAGTCGTGCTCTGGGAATATACCTCTTCATATATATTTTGCGCCTCTTATTAGTAATGTCCTTTGGTAAATTTGAGATCAACCAAGGGTTCATTATCGTCCAAAGATTTAGCTGCTTGTCAAGATTGGTGAGCATCGTTATTTACCGTACCATCAATCATTGGAGTGAATATAAAAATGTTCATAATTTTCTGTGATTTTCCGCATTTCTTAAATCGTAATTTCAGGTCTCCGAAACTTGGCGGTGTATTTTCCAAAACTCTGTTTAACATATTTTTAGTTATTTTATTTTGGAGTCAAATCTTTGACTAATCTTTATGTTTCGGGATATCGTTCCCTTGGCTTTCTTTTTGCCTCTTCGTAACTCTCGGAATTATTTTCCAATCGTTCTCTATAAAGTTTCTGTTTTTCAGCCGCACTAATTGACATTTATACTTTTTGTTTTGTATTTTATTTCAATCTGAAATTGCATATAATACAGTTATTTAAATATTTTAAAAATAATAGAAAGTTGACGTTATTATTACGAATAAAGACGAATTATTATGATTCAAATCGGTATCACCTTTGCCATACATTCTCTAAAGTTACCAACAACGCCAGAGAAATTTACAGAAACGCGGGGGAAAAAGTAACAGAAAATCGATTATAAGTTCACATTTACGGAATGGAACGAAATGATAGTGGTCTTATTTTAAAATTAGAGCAAAAAGGCTTTAAATTTTAATAACAAAAGCAACTAATTGTAAAATCTTACCCAAATCTATGTCGTAACTTAGTAGAGCGGTAATAAAACCACGCACACCTCTTGAGAGCTTGTCGCACAGTAACGGCCGACCTGTGAGACATTGATCTTGCTGCGGCTTGCCAACGTAGTTAGAGACAATCACTCTCGCTAATAACTAAAGCTTAGAGCTATTTCTCGAGAAATTTTGGATTTTTTTCATATAACGCAGTAGAATTGATGTTTTAGATTCTCTTTGGGGACAAACACTTAAAAAAATAAAAATGTGCGTTATAATTTAAAAAATATGTATCAACTGTCTTTTTAGCTAAGCTTACTCCAATAGCTATCTAATAAAAATATTAAAAACCTATGTCTCGAAGCAGCTAAGCCGAAAAAAAGGCAAATGTTTGTTGTGACCCATACCTGGGGACATACTGTTTTTGTACGAATATCGACAGTGTTCCCCTGCGTTTTTACAAAAAAGCGACTAATATTTTAAAAAGTTGTACATATAAACATAGTAACATAACATCTAAGCATCTTATTCCATAATATAACAACAATATTTACAAAATATTCATATTTAATATTGTTTCTGGATTTTAATTTCATAGGGACACGAAAGGAGTACTTTAAAAGTTGATTGACCCATACACAACATTGACAGTATGCTTATACTTCTATATAATTAACATATTTGGTACAATATTCTGAGAGTCTAATCTTATAGCATAAATTAATAGAGATATCTTTATTAAATATCTCAAATATATGTGTATTTACATTCATCTGTTCCATGAAACATAATTAATGCAATAGGCAATAAATAACTTTACATAAACAGTATTGAAATTAAAAGCACAATTCAGCTACAGTATTTCTTACCATATTCTCCATAAAATGGATGTTTGGCAAACCGTGGATACCAGGATACATTAGGATTGTCATCTTCAAGGGTCATAGCAGATATATGTGATGAGTTGAACTTATTGAAGAAATGCCAAAGCTCTTCCACCGGGCCCAGGAACAGTGTATCGGTATCCACATAGATCATTGAGTCAATATGAGGTAACAGTGTCTAGAAAACAAAACATAATGCCTTTCATTTCATTCTGTTTTAACTTTGTCTTGAATTAATTCTAATCTAAATCTAAGTCTTGATAGATTGCGAAAAGGTAGAACCAGCAATTAATTATATCATTTCTTCGAGTACTCAGCCCATTTCAAGATGGAGTATATTTTTGTGAAATCTAAATGTTTTAGGTATTATTGACAAATTAATAAACTATATTAATAAATTCTCAGAATAAGTATGAAACAGTATAAAATATGAAATTAATGAGTACAATATTTTACTTACTGGTATAAATAAACGTTGAGCTGCACATTTACTAAACAAATTCATCCAATCTTTCTCGTGCTTCTCTGGAAAACTAACTTTGTGCAATTCAAAGTCTAACTGGCTATAGGTAACATGTCTCCAGTTCGTCAAAGTGTCATTAAACTTTGGACGCAACTTATCATCTGCAAATATGACGAAATGCACCGGCGCTCGTGTGTATAGCAATACTGACTTGACTACATTTAAAGATTCGTTAAATCTTGAGTCACACACAACAAATGAAACGATTATCTTATCTGCTCCTTTAGTCTCTTTATTGGATATTATTCTGTAACGAAGATAATAACTAAGTGGCTGTTTATACTAAAACACTTTAAACCAAAACAAAAGGACTTACTTGGTAAATTGCGTTCGCTTGTCAGAAGCGTAATATTTTGTATTACTAACTTTGGAGTATAAAAATAATACAATTGAACTACTCAAAACGAGTAAAAGCATAAGTCTAAGCGATATTCTTTTCATTTTTAAGTCATTATCCAAAATAAAATAAATTGTTGATCAAAACAAACCACAATAATTATTTTGACACTTGAATCAGTGTGTCAAAGAGAATATAACAAAGAAATTATAACGAAAAACAAACTACGTTTACAGAGAGTATGTTAGCGATCTCTACTATAATAACGATTTGGTAAAGTTTCCACCATAGTTGGATAATAATCGATATTATAAACAAAATAATACTTAATACTCAAAGTAATTAACTTAAAATGATATTGAAGTCCTGACAAAAAGTATTTTATCAAGTAACTATTCAAGCGAGCAGTTGGAAGTATGCATTTACTAGGAAATCTTAATATATTCTTCCAATCGACTAAAATCCACTGGTGGTGAAATTGTGCAATATATGTATTGTTAATTTGTTATGTATATACTCTATTACTAAACATTTTGACGTAAAATAATCATCAGCTGTTTTTTGTTAGTTGATGGGATTCTTTCATAATCATATTAATTATTGTTTGATACATGCTTTCAAGTTACCTACCAAAAATAATAGTTTTGTAATACTTGAAAGTATTTTGTGCATATTTTCCTAAAATGGCATCTAAACAGGACGACCAATTAAAAGAAAGAATATTAAACGTTGCAAAGAAAAATCCAAAGGGAATATCTCACAAGGATATTACAGCAGCGATGCCGGAAATATCTGCTGCTGAAATAGTTACAACCGTAAACGAACTTTTGCAACAAGAATATTTTGATTTGTTTAATCAAAATGGTGCCTTGATATACAAGTACGTTTAAATATTCAGATTTGTACCTATGAAAATTGTAATAACCTCTTTATTTATTCTAAAACTCGTAATGCTGTTTAACTTATAATAAAAATTGGTTGTTATATGAAGCCCATGCCAGTCTGTCAAATTGAATTTTCAGATCAATTGATTCTATTGAGATATCTCTTACCTGAAACCACTCATTGTTAATAATATAGTTTTCATTCATTTTCAGTTCATGATTATCAACTTGATTCTGATTTCTGTTTAGTGCTGGGGCATTTAATAGTTTTACCGTTTCTGATTTTATTATTATATCCATTCTGCAATCTCAGTTTTGATTATCATTCAGGTTAAAGACTCAATCAAGTAAACAAGCTGTGAAAGGTGCAGACAATGAAGAAAAAGTAGTTTTTAACTTAATAGAAGAGGCTGGGAACAAAGGCATATGGATTCGAGATATTAGGGTTAAGTCTAACCTAGCTCAGGCACAACTGACCAAAGTATTAAAAAGTCTTGAGAGTAAGAAACTTATAAAGGCCGTCAAATGTGTGAATGTAAGTGTATGAACTTACCCTTGACTTAATGCAATTTAATTTGGTGCAAACATGTTTTACTGTTATACAACTTCATAACTGAATTGATTTTCAGGCTTCAAAGAAGAAAGTATATATGCTTTACAACTTGGAACCTGATCGATCAATATCTGGCGGTGCATGGTACCAAGATCAAGACTTTGAGTCTGAATTTGTAGACATACTAAATGTCCAATGTCTCAGATTCTTAAATCAGAGATCAGATAAGATAAAAAACAACCCAAGAGGTCCAATTATAGGCAGGACTCAATCATATGCTACAGCAGCCGAGGTGCAAAAATATATTACAGATCTAGGAATTAGTAAAGTGAGTAGAACAATAGTAATAAGTATACTTATTTTATTAACCATTCTAAGATCTAACACAATATATGGCTCATGGCTTCACTTGAGTTAATATAATATCCTAAATTATATTAAGTTTTAAACAATTTGTTATTATACATTCCATAGAGGACATTGGGTCATCTTAGCCATCATGTCTACTGAAAAGCGTCCAGTGCAGGACATAGGCCCCCTCAAAGATCTGTACACATTTTACTTGGTGGTATTACCATTCTCGATTTATATTTTAATGATGCACAAGCTTTGCCAAGTCTTAGAAATTGTGCATACTGACATATTAATATAAATTAGTGTTGACAATATCATTCCTAGTTACATCTTGGTCTTAATTTTATTAGTAATAGAGATCAAACTTGTTTTAAATTCAACCATTAAGGTTCTATTGTCAAAGACTAGACATAAGACAAATAAGTCTTCTTCTCAGGCTTTTTATTAAAATTTAATTAAATTTTTTCTTAACTCCTCCATAATGTGTTCCAAATTTAATATTACACCATCTGCATAATTTTCGTAAAAAGGTATTCAAAGTTTGTGCTACTCTTATTAATATAGTGATTATCTATCTCCATTACTTTTACCAATATTGAATCCCAAATTAAGTTGTTATAATTAGTCACCAGCATAATTGATTATTAGGATATTATGAGTGACTGTTACAAGAAACATGAACCAGTAAACAAAATGGGTAGACCAGATGTCAGATTTAATCAGGCATCCTGAACATCTGCAAAATTTTGAAGATGTTCTTGTGGTAACAAGATCTATAGCTGAAATAATGCTCTCTGCGGCACAAACAGCTTTCAACTAACCAAATTTGACTTGGTATGAGCATCTGCCCCACATATATTCCAAATTGGTAGCTTACCTGGGCCTTCTCAACCAGTGATTGTCAATTGTAATATTATTACTATGAAAAATTACTTATTTCAGAAGTATGTAATTGATTTACTACCTGATTTTCATAAAATTGTATATGTTATTGTGTGATGTAGATAACTAATATTATATTCTGTTCCAGGTAGAGTTAGATGTTGAAGATGTCATAACCATATTGAATACTCTAGTTTATGATGGTAAAGCAGAGAGCACTGTATACCCTGATGGCAGCAAAGTGTATCGGGCCATAGACCCCCTATTGCCTGCCCCTGGGCTTGTCCAAGTGCCTTGTGGAGTATGTCCCCTGATACACAAGTGTTGTTCCACTGGCCTAATTACACCACAGGACTGTACATACATGAAAGAATGGCTAGAATAATAAAACATTTAAATAAATACTCACTTTTACTTATATTTTGTGGCCTACAAATTTCATTAAGTCAAGTATATCAAGGCTTTTTAGGAAAGAAAGTTGAAAGCTAATGTGATGAAAACTCTTCACATTAGCTTTAGTGTCATATTCATAAAGTACTTAATCGTAAGTTCTAATTTGATCATACATTAATTTTATTCTGACTTTATTAACTTTAATAAGTTTAAAATTATTGTCTTATTGACAAGAAATACATTTAATATCATTAGAAAATGCAAGTTGGCATTTACTGTGTTCTTCCTGAAAAGTCTTAATATGTATGTTTACAGAACTGTAATACATTGCAAAAGGATATATACTTATTAAAACCAGCAGAAAATACAATTTTTCCATAATTCATTCTATAAATATGTATTAACTGCAAACTGTCTGTAAGCATCCAATTTTGCTTTTAAATGGGACAATTAATTTATCCTTCTAACTTTCTTACAGAACTTTGAACAGAAGTTGAATAATAAAAATAATCTAACATTTCCTTAATGAAATAATTAAAGATCTCTTAGAAAATATATTATCTTAGTCCTTGGGTTGCAAAAAGTAACATCATAAACCCTAATTGTGAGTTACAATAAATAAGAAAAACAATATGTTCAAAAACTGGTTAACATCCTATGAAAAATCCATTTTCTCATACAACAAAACAAAAACAATATAAACAACTATCACAGGTTTCAAAATAAACTTCTAAAATTATTTTCTATGTTGTATAAAGCTGATGAAAGAACTGCAGGTTCTCTTTTATGAGTAAATGCTTGTTCTTCTGTTGGCGAGTCGATTTCATTATCTACTTTATTATCATTGGCATGGTGTCGGAACAAACAACTAACAGCATCCATTTGGATGTAGTTTAGTGACTGAAGAATTAATCCATTGTTTGGATATGGTGTTGGGGTTATAATAACTTGGTCATAATATCTATCATGACTACAGGTTTCTGGCTTTGGTGTTTTCTGTTCTGGTTGTGGTGAAGCGGGTTCGGTGGTAGTTGGTGGGGGCACCAATACAGGAGGTTCTTTCAATACTGGTGGTGGAACTGTTGGCTTCACTCCACCTGCAAATAATATTGAAACGTAAATAACAAAAAATATGAAAATATCTCTCTAAAATAAATGTCTAATAATAAATCTATGGATTACTAGAAGGGCAAATTGCAACCAGACAAAAACTTTTGAATATGCAGAAGAAATTCAACCTTAGTTTGTTTTATAGTATTTGTTCAAAGATAACACAATCATGTACTATTATATGAAGCATTACATACAAGGTACCAACAACCCACACTGTACTAACAGGAATATTACTATACTTAAAAAATCAAAAGAAATTAGATGAAAATAAGTCTGATGATACCTATAAGTACAATTTTATTACACTTGGTTAACTCATCAACAGTTAATTTTGGACAGAAAAGTGAAAACCATCCTGAACAGTTAATTGGGAAAAACCTGAATAGGAAGTACCATACTATGGGTCATTTCAGCTTTAAAATATTTCTATGCTTTTTCATACAGACATTTGTTGTGACTGCAACAAACATTCCATTTTTGACATATAATATATTATTATAGAGGGATTTATATCTCTCTACATATACATACTTATGGAATAGATAATCCTCTCCATTTCTCTAAGCTGAGTCTGTTGCCTCTGGACAGTGAAGTACATGTCAGTGATTGTGTTTGAAATATGTTGCATTTCCTGTTCCCTCTTAGCTTCCTTTGCTGCTTCTTTATTACTTTGCCTAAAAAGATAATTATTTTTTTGTACACATGATGTTGATAGTTATAATCAAAAAGAAGAATATAAGGACATTTTTAGTTAATTGTTGTAAGATGAAAATATAATTGAATAAATTTGCACAATACCTTATAGGATAAACTTGTCAAAGGTAAATTATAAATAGTTACAACATCTTATTTAAAATTTACATATTCACAATCTGACTCGAGGGATGGGTTGATTGTAAATAAAAATTTACTATGTTTACATAATCAAAGTTGTCACCTTCCCAGCATTTGAAATAAAAAAGTATATTACAGCTAATGTACTTCAAATTTACAAAATTTACATAAGGTATTGGTTTATTTGTTTAAATACTGTAGATTATAGCTAGATGCATACATCTTGCTGTCTAAAAAAGTAACACTCACCTATTATACTCAAACAACAGTAAACCTGCACCTATAGTAAAAATTAATGTTTCACCCAGTAGATTAGCTCCCAGCTCAATAGCCATCTCTTGGCTAAGCACAGGGATATTAACAGGCTTCCCCAAGTTCAAAATCCACATTTTAGCTTTCACTTCGCACCAGTTATAAACTGTAAATAGAAAATTAGACATAACTATTTACAACTTCGATGAGTAATCAGGAAATGGAAAAAAACTTGGACGAAAAGCTAAGTTTAAAGTTATATTACAATACAAATATTTACATGAGAAAACTTTATTTGTAGCTTTGTTACTAAAATTACTTACACTGAGCTGGAGGCATACAAACATACGTCCTAAAAAAAGGATTGTGCTTAGCTCGTTCCTTGCATGCATTTGCTATCGGTTTACTTATCTGTTTTATTAACAAAGCGCCTAATTTTGCAATAGGAAAAGCTCCTACGACCATTGTTCCGTTTGAACAGTTATTATTAAGCTATTATTGCACAAAACAAGAATTATTTTAATTAAGAGCACAAGGTTATGTATTATATATTGACCATTTTTTAATTGCCATATGAAAATTTTTATTTCCTAACTTGGTACGGTTAAGATTTGATAAGAAAGTACCGAAATACCCGTAACTTTTTGAAAGTTTCAGCATATAAAGAATGAGCATTTTTGATTCTTTTTATAAATATAAAAATAGTGAAATGGAGTTTAATTTATAAATACGCCTAGTTTTGTTTTTTCCCTGTAAATTAGGAAAATTGTGGGATTCCCACTTGGGACTTGACAGTTAACTAGTGACGTACTTTATTATAGTCGAGTTTATTCGTGAATAGAGTTGTCTATGTAATAAACAATTACACAATATATTAATAGGCAATGTTTACTTCACTCCGCCCGGGCTAGTGTTGCCGATCGATAGTCGACTATCGATGATTAATAGATAGTCTATTGATAGGCAACCAATCGTAAGACTATCGATCGGCCTATCGATACTAGCGATAGCACAGAACAAGGCAATACTATCGAATGAGTGCAATACTATCGATACTATCGATAGTATTGTAGTTCCTCAATAACAAACTATCGATTATATCGATAGTATCGATACTCTCGATTTTATTTGCAACGATAGTATCGATAGTGTCGATAGTATCGATTGTTTTGGACTATCGATAGTTTAAAAAATTACAATAGTATTATTTACAACTTTCAAATATAATAGTCAATCACAATCAACTATGAGAGAAAATGGAAGCCAAATTAAATTTAAAATATGCAAGCGTGAATATAAGTATAGTAACAATACATCGAACATGAAGGATCACCTCCATCGAAAGCATCCTGAAATATTACTAAATATGTTGGTTTGAAAATACGCCACGTTCCTTGTTTTGCACATAATTTAAATTTAATCATCAAAGATGTTCTTCAAAATGTTGAAGAACTGAAAGCTTTACTTGATAAATGTAAAGCTATCGTTACCTATTTTAGACACAGTACATTAGCTTCCGGCAAACTAAAGATAATTCAACGAGACCTGAATAAAACGGAATTGAAATTAATACAGCATGTCGATACCAGGTGGAACAGCGCGTTACATATGCTGAGTCGGATAAAGGAAGTGCGGGACGAATTAACGCTGGCTCTTAATCAAAATCCAAATGCACCGCCGAACCTAACTGCAGATGAATACACTTACTTAGGCGAAATTGAAAACATATTTGAGCCCATTGAATCTGCAACAGAAGCCATATCTGGTGAAGTATACACTACATTATCGTTGATAATTCCGCTAGTAAAAGGAATCTTATTACATTTTGCTAAGCTGGAAAATGAACCGATGTCAAATTTTGCAAAAGTTGTCCTAGAAAATATAAAAATATCAGTAGCTACTAAATTAAAGCCGTATGAAAAGCGATCTCCTTGCATTATATCAACGGTATTAAATCCACATTTTAAAAAAGTGGGATTTAGATCTGACTCTGATGTCGACCGGGCAATTCAATTTGTTCAAAAAGAATATGCATCGTATTTGGCATCATTGGATAAAACATCATCCTCATCATGCGCAGATGGAAACGACGAACTAGAAAGTTCATCAGAGGGAATAGTAGTTCCGAACAAAAAATCAAAACATACTGATTTGCTTTCATATCTTCAACCTCAAGGTCAAACGAGCAACACAAATCCCACTGCTGACGCAATTATTGACATAAGGCAATATGTTGAGAAACCCATCATACCCAGGTCTTGTTATCCCATAGAGTATTGGTCGTTCAGCCAAAGTAATTTGAAGCATATTGCATTAAAATTCCTATGTGTACCTGGAAGCTCAACGCCAGCGGAAAGAGTATTTTCGAAGGCTGGTCAAATTGTAATTGAACGTCGTAATCGTTTATCAGGTGACCATATAAGCAAACTACTTTTTATAAACCAAAACAACAAAATTCTCAAAAAGTAATATGATTTATTAAGGAAACACGACATTGATTCAAATATAATTTTAATTATGACAATTTATCTGTTCTACAATATGCTTTGTGATTCACTTTAATTTTGAAAATTAAGCGGAAAGAGTATTTTCGAAGGCTGGTCAAATTGTAATTGAACGTCGTAAACGTTTATCAGGTGACCATATAAGCGAACTACTTTTTATAAATCAAAACAACAAAATTCTAAAAAAGTAATTAGATTTATTATGAAAACAGGACATTGATTCAAATATAATTTTAATTATGACAATTTATCTGTTCTACAATATGCTTTGTGATTCACTTTAATTTTGAAAATTATGTGTAAATCGAAATGATAGAGTAGTGATTGAAACTATTCAATTAATAGGTTTGAAATTATTCTTTTACATTTAAAATCTCAGCCATTACTTAATTTTATTTGATTGTTTTTTGAGTTTTTTTTATTTCTTCAGCTACTATATTACCGAAATGATAGTGAACAGTTTATTTGTTATTAACATTTTTTGTTTCATCAGGCATAGTTTGTACGCTAATATCTACGTTTTTTTCTTGGAATTCATCCCCAGTTTCGCTATTGTCAAACTCCACCTGAGCATTGTGAGCACATTTTTCGGTGCATTGATGCAATTTGATTTCTTTGGTTCTAGAATATTCAGTTCCCGTTGTACATCTACTAGATATACCTGTTAAATTGGATTTATGTGTACTAGAGTCAAACAAAACTTCAGATTCATAAGTTTGACTTTCACGAATCATTGTTATTGATTTACCTAGAAAAATAAACACAAATACATAAAAATCGTTTCCACTTATTTTTTCAACAACTCCTTCTAGTGATTAAGCTTTTATTTTTACAGGCAAAATACATTATATTTGCGTTATGTTTGTTGCTGCAGTAATTAGTTGATTACCAAACTTGTTAAAATCAACAATTATGAGATCAATGATCGACGATTATGACTATCGACAGTATCGATACTATCGTTACAAATAAAATCGACAGTATCGATACTATCGATAGTTTGTTATTAATGAACTGCAATACTATCGATAGTATCGATAATATTGCACTCGGTCGACAGTATTGCCTTGTTATATATTATCGATAGAATCGATACTATCGATAGGCTTATCGATAGGGTACATGATATGCGATGTAAACTATCGATTGTTTTAATATCGATAGTTCGGCAACACTAGCCCGGGCCCGGGATGCGCCTCAACCCGCACCTCGTGACACTACTTTAGCGATCTTATGCGCGTAGCTCATAATAATCATACTTAAGTACACAATAATAATAATCTTAAGTATAGTAACCTACTTCCTGAGGTAAACATACGAATCGACCAATCAAAACGTAGTTCATACAGCGGTGAATCAGTATAAATATTGTCGCACTAGGGCCGCGCCGTTCAGCTCTTCGGGCTCTGATTCTGAGGCTTCAACTCAGGAGAAGAGCAAGAAAAGCGCCAAGACGAAGAAGTTGCGCACGGAGAGACCCTCCGTCACAAGCTCTGTCCCCTCTTCCCCCACTACTAGCGCCCCCGCCTCTCAGGCAAAGGCCAAACCCTCTGGCTTCACGGCCAAGATCACTAAGCCCCCTCCTATCATGCTACTCAGCATCGATAAGTGGGAAGACCTGTCTACCGCACTTAAGTCAAAAGGAGTAGTTGCACTTAGCACTACATACATCCTTAAAGAGCAGATGTACAAAATACAGCTGCAGACCCCCACCGAGTACAGAACTACGACGGCCCTCTTTGATGCTCGTAAGGTAGACTACTACACTTACGGCACCGCTGAGGACAAAACACTCCGCGTGGTTATCCGCCGAGTCTGCCGTCACCTTCCTATCGACTCCATCAAGGAGGACCTAATCACCCAAGGGTACCCCGTGAGAGAGGTGCATCGGATGCGCCGATCAAACGGTGGCGAGCCCTTCGATATGGTGCTGGTCCACCTAGATCACTCGAAGGAAGGACAGAAAATCCTAACTGTCCTAAAAACAGTTTGCGGCGTCGGCGGCATTGTCGTCGAGCCGCCGCGGCGAGGGACCGTACAGGGGCAGTGCCACAACTGGCAACTGTACGGGCACTCGTCAAAGAACTGCCACGTCGCCCCGAGGTGTGTTAAATGCCTGACCCCAGGTCATCACACCTCCGAATGCCCCAGACCTAAGGATCGTAGCGAATGCTCCGAGCCACCTGGTTGTGTCAACTGCCAGTCCTTGGGACACCCTGCGAACTATCGCGGCTGTCCCAAGGCACCGGCGAGGAGACCCGCCAGGAGGCCTCGCAGTAAGCGCAACGCTCGTAAGCCTCAGGCGCAGACTAGCTCCGCCAAGCCCCAAGCAAGCCCTCCCCCGCTAATTTCCTTGGATGTCCAACAGACATCCCTGCGACCAGCAAGACCACACTGGCTTCTGCCAGATTACGTCCCCTCGACCGCACCCAAGGCTGTGGGTGAGGTGGTCGCCCCTAAGGCTGTGCCAGTCCCAGCTAAAGAGGTGTCCCCCAAACCCTCAACCAGCGCGTCCCCTTCCGCCCCAGTCCAATCGGGCTGGGCTTACAACCCGCTGACTAAGAAGTCACAGGTTCCAAAGGCCCCGGCCAAAGGAGCCCAGACTTCAAAGTCATCGGCCTCAGCGCCCAAAACCCGGGCACCCCAAGCGAACAGCAAAGGGCGCGCCTCAGGTTTTGCTGAGCGCATCAAGAATCAAGGTTGGGAGTTGCTCGACCAGTTTGAGGACCTCTCCCAGAGGGCCGAAGCTGATCCGACCAACATCCAACTGGCCATCGACGCGGCTCACGTCTACCGCCGCTTTATCAAATCCCTACAACCGTAATGGCTGTACACCCGCTAATGACTCCCCAATTCACTTGCAGGCTAAAACCCAGATCTCTAAAGATCGGGTTTTACAATGCAGACGGATTAGCGAGACAACGCGATGAAGTCGCAGAATTCCTCTGCTATCATCAAATTGATCTCTTCCTCGTTCAAGAGACATTCCTCAAACCGAGCAAACGGAGGAGTCCTACAGTTCCCAACTATCGTATAGTCCGCAACGATAGGACTCACTCCGTCAAAGGGGGCACGCTGATTTACTTTAAGAAATAACTGCATTGCGTACCTTTGGACCCTCCCGTGCTGAAGAACATTGAGGTCTCTGTCTGTCGAATAGGCATGACAGGCCATCAGCCAATCACGATAGTCTCGGCCTACCTCCCCCCAGACAAGGAGATGCTACTTAGCGCTCTCCAAGCACTGTATGACTTAGATGGCTCTGTCATAGTGGCAGGCGATCTAAACTCCAAGCATGAGCAATGGAGCTGCCGTACGAGCAACTCGAACGGCCGCGCACTTGCTAATCACTTGGCAATCATACCGTTCGACCCTATAGTCCCCCTCGAACCGACCCACTTCCCCAGAATTGACAGTCACCGACCCGGCATACTCGATGTAGCGCTCCTTAAGAATATAAACCTACGTTTGGCTTCTGTAGAAGTGCTACACGAGTTAGACTCTGACCATAGACCGGTCATCCTTAGCCTTACCTCCCGCACAAGTCACTCTGGCGCGGATAGCAACCTCCCACCCCGATATGTAACCGACTGGCAGAAACTTGAGGGTAAACTCAAGACAGCCACGTCGGAGCACTTAGATTCGATTCCATCCCTCATAGAGACCCCCGAGCAAACGCATGCAGCCATCGGCTCTTTCACGACTCACATCCAAATCCAAATGAACGAATGTTCCCGGGAGGTCCCAGCGGCTGACGCGTTCAGATGGTGGAAGCTCCCGGAGGATTTGCGTGAGTTAGTGACTGAGAAGAACGCGGCCATCAGAGCCTTCGACTCCTATAACACCTTGGAAAACCGCACTCGAATGCGTGAACTACAGCGTACCGTACGTGAACGCATGACCGAGAGGCGGGAATCCGGGTGGGATAGGACGTTAGCCGAGATTCAACCCTCGCGGATGGCCTTTTGGAATCTCTGCAAGCGACTCAAGACAGACACCGACTGGACCATCCCCCCGCTGACGCGTCCGAATCAACGCCCCGCGTGGCAACTTTATTCATAAGTCTATACCAATACATATTTACTACTCGTATTTATATTAGATTTTTACTCGGATTTTCTCAGGGTAAATACTTACAAAATAAAACAATAAATAGTATGTAGTACTTTATATTTTTCTTTTAGAAGCTTTACTGGCATATTTTTTGGCCTTTATCTTTCATGCACTTAGGAACACAACAACGTTTAATGGACATTGTGATTTAAAACTAAAGCACTAAAACTAAAAGAGTCCACGTAGATACACCTAACGCAAATCGGAGGAGATAGAACTCAACTCAACGAATGAACGGAGCAAATAGTGTATAGTAGTCTTTGGCAAATAGTAAATTATTTACAATGTTACATATTTGTAAATAATAATACAAAATAATGCCGGTATGTTTGGTGTCGATGGTGACATGGACACTTGACATTGACAACGACCAATGTTGCCGCAGATATGTATAGAAAGAAGAAACAACCCATATTAAATTTATAGTTTACGCATTTTTTATGTCATATCCACCATTAATATATTACCCAGTACATTAAATAAGTGTAATATAATATATTAATTGGTTGTAAGGTATTATATCAATAAAATATAATAAATCCCATGATTAGAATAAATCTATCAAATGGAAACGGTACGATAATAATGGCAACATCAAATTTACAATTGTCAGCTTATTATACTCACTAAAACAAATGATATCTGTACTATTAGTATCTTGAGAAGTTTAACTGATTTTTAGATTTATATGGTTTATACCAACAGTAGCGACATCTTTTATTCCTAACTGGAGATACTACATTAGGTAAATACATTTTTGTACGACTAAATTAAATACCTATGGTAGGCATGTTTAGATTGTCAGTATAAAACCAGACCTATAATATTTGGTTTCTTTATTTTTACTAGATTCCATGAAAATAATCACTAAGATTGTACCCCCTGAGCCTCAGTCGACGCCCGAGCACTGCGGCGGATACACGCATGCACTATTTATGTAGGCCGCTACATCACTCCGCCGCCAGCGAAGCGTACGGTTTCGATAGTCTGCCCGATCTGGTAACATATGGGAAAATCCGGGAATCCGGCTGTTCTGCTTCCTCGCTGAAAATATATGCAGGTTTAAGTCTGTCTATTGATATACTCGAGCTTCTATTCGCCACTTGTACGTTGAAGTACTTTGCACTGCGGTTGATATCTTTGTACGGTCCATTATAAGTGGGCGTTAATGGTTTCTTTACAGCGTCATTCCTTACGTGTGTGCACTTGAATAGATCGCCATGAATGAACACTGCGTGAGACTTGTTTGAAGCTCTTTGTACTTGCGCTTTTTGCAATGCTTCACGTAGGTTATCCATGAAGTGCGACGGGTAGTTACGTGGCTTATTAGGTCCTTCATAGAATTCTCCAGGAAGACGCAGGGTTGTTCCGTAAAGTATAGTTCCGATGTACTCGCTCCAATATCTTCTTTATATGCGGCACGCAAACCTAGTAAAACCGTAGGTAGCTCACGAGTCCAGCTTGCAGTATTGAGTTTCGCGGATAGTGCCACTTTTAAGGATCTGTGAAAACGCTCAATTAGTCCATTTGCTTGCGGGTGATAGGCTGTTGTCCGTACACGTTGTATACCCATACGAGTTACGACTCATGAGTTTGTTGAACAACTCGGACTCGAACTGTTTACCACGATCTGTGGTTATGGAAACAGGGCAACCAAATCTTACAATCCAAGTTTCGTATAGAACATGCGCTACCTAGAACATGCGCTACCTTCTCTGCGGTTATGTCTTCAATGGGCTGCGCCTCCGGCCACTTAGCTGTTGCTCTGTCGATCATTGTGAGTATGTATCTACAATTATCTGATATAGGCAAAGGTCCAACGATGTCCATGTGTACGTGAGCTAATCTCTCAACGTGTGAAAAGCTTGCTATAGGTGCTTGTGTGTGTCGCTGGACCTTGACACGTTGACACTGTTCGCAGCTTCGTGTCCAATCTGTCACGTCCTTTTTCATTGTTGGCCAAAAATATCGCGTAGTGACGAGTCGTCTTGTCGCCCTTACACCGGCGTGATTAAGATCGTGAAAAGCTTGGAAAACAACTCGTCGAAATGTAGGTGGTATGACTGGACGAGCAGAGCCTGAAGACATCTCGCATGTAAGTCTTGCTGTGGACCCGAGAAACTACGATTTTTTTGAAAATGTTCCGTTCGTTCTTCAGTACTTGACTTAGTTCTTTGTCCTGAGCTTGGGCTCTTGCTAAGTCTTCGTAGTTAATAGGCGATGGACATGTTATTGCTTCCACTCTTGATAGCGCGTCTGCGACTACGTGGATCTTCCCAGATATGTGGCAAATGTTGGAAATAAATTGACCGATATATTCTAAATATCGGGTGCGACGTGGAGTTTCATTTTTGCTATCTGTCTTTAATGCGGTAATTAATGGTTTATGGTCTGTATAAACGGTGATATCACTACCTTCAAAGATGCGGCGGAAGTGACGAACAGCCATATAAATGCATAAAAGCTCCCGGTCATATGTGGAATATTTCCTCTGTGCGTCGTTGAACTTCTTGGAGTAAAATCCTATAGGTTTCCATTTGTTATTAATTTGTTGCTGGAGCTGTACTCCAGCAACAAATTAATAACAAATGGAGACCAAATTAATAAACAAAAAATAAATCAAATAACAAATTGAAGGCAAAAGGTGAACTTGGTGATTAGTGCAGTCATTGAAGCATTATTGCTCCGATTTTTTTTACTGTGAACCGAATTGCATACAATTTTGGAATTAGGTTCATATTACCCTTAACTTCAAAAGTGAAAATGATTTGAACTCCGCAACCATCCTGAGGGTGGTTGCCATACCTTCTCGGGGGATGAATTTTGTTTTTTTCAAAATAACCTCAGATATTAATAGAAGGCCTAATTTTAAGCACAAAATCATCTATAAAGTTTTTCAAAAAATCCAATACTTTTCAAGTTATTGGCAATTGAAAATTCGCAATTTTTTCACGTTTTTCATCGGTTTTTTGCAAATATCTCCAAAAATATGCGTTTTATCGAAAATTTTATAAAGAACAAAATTGTAGCAGGTAAAACAATGAACAATTTGGTTGTTTATAAAGTATTCTAAGTGCAATATTAAGCTAGATATTAAAGATCGAAGCCGTTTTTTATTTTGTCTGAAATTTAATCGATGTGGTCAATGCCATTTAGCGGTGAGCACATGCATTTTATGCATTCTAATACAAAAGGGTTTTGTAGTGCTTGAAATAAGCTTTAAAATAAATACTATTAAAAGTCTTTTGCACGTAAAATAAGTGAGCTGTATTGCAAATAAGGGGAGTATCTAATGTTTTTTCTTTTAAATCAATGGGTTTCATAAGTGCCATTTCCACCAACATTAAAATTAATCGTATTCCGCCTAGAATTAACTTTATTATGAAGAGTTTGATAGATAGTATCAGTTTGGCTGCTTCAGGACACATATTTTTCAAAAAAGTCACGATTAATAAACAAAACAAAATTTTAATTTTTTTAAAATCCCACTTTGTTTTCATAATATCTCAAAAATGACGACAGATACGTATAAAAGTGTTTTGATAAAAAATTTTGGTATTTTCCTGACAAACAATTTGGTTTTTTTGTTTTCTCTGTCAAACAAAAATTGACGGAGATATGATTGTTTAAAGAGCGCGTAGCAGCGCAATCACAGCCTCTCTTAAGCCCTTTAACCCTTCACCGTTTTAGAAAAAGGCTTTTTACTATATATTGCAATAAATGTTGTAGCTCTCTTAATTACCTTTACAATGGTTTTTTATAAATTGTGATAGCATGAAAATTGAAGGAGTTATGGTCCAAAAACTTATCATATTTTTTTCTACTTAGTAACTGAAAATTTTGGAGTGTAAATATTTGGAGCAATGTGAAAGTACGCAGTATAATAGAGACTCACACTATTGTAATGTGTACAACTATTGTGTACCCGCACCACAAGAACTGCTGAAAATGATTTTTTGCAACTGCAAAAAAGGATGTGGAGCGTCTTGCGGATGCGGAAAAGTTGGTCTGTTTTGTAATAGTACCTGTGGAACGGGCAGTGGAGATAACTGTCAAAATAGCCCTCCAATTCAGCCAGAAGATGTTGAATGTGACAGCGACTCCGATATTGAGTCGTGACTAATAATATTATATTTTAATAATAATAGTACAATTTTATATAATTTGTAAATATTTTATTCAATCAATGGCAATTTTTTACTCTAAATTAAATTATTTTTAAATATGTAATCATATATATTTACTGTTAATTTAGGGGTAGTTTTAAGGGTAGAAAAGCTTAAGAATATGATAATCATTTTCAATAGTGTGGAATAATATTTAAATCCCTTTCAATATATATCAAAAAAAAAATTATCATTTTTTTATCAAAGTGTAGTTTTCAAGGGTTGAAAGGGGGTTAAAAAATTGATAATTATTATAGAGAATATAAAATATTACTTACTCTATACTTACATCTTTTTATGTAATACCAAAGTATTTTTTTGTGATTTTGAACAATTTAGGGGTTGTTTGCAAGGGTTGTAAGATTTTCAAGGGGTTGAAAATGATTTTAATATAATATGAGGTAATTATGTTATAAAACACTTTACAATTTCACCACTTACTATTAGACATGTTTTCTAGCGATAAAATGGCTCAATGTCAATTTTTCCATTAAGGGATTATTAACACCCCTTAAAAATAATAGGCGGAGTTCAGATCATTTTCACTTTTGAAGTTAAGGGTAAGATGAGCCTAATTCCAAAATTTCATGCAAATCGGTTCACAGTAAAAAAAATCGGAGGTAAGACCGTATTTTTCGCTTCAATGACTGCACTAAAAAGCACAGCGTGGGCAATGTCTTCTTTACACTTCTCAAACGACTGCTTTACTGGCTCGCTCCATTGTATTTTAGTTTTATCGTTCTTCTTAGAGTCACAGAGATACTTATTAAGCTCCCTTTGGTGTCTAGCGGCGTAAGGAATATTTTCTCTGTAAAAGTTTATCATTCCAAGGAAACGGCGAAGTTGCTGTACAGTCTGCGGCAGTGGGTATGATGTGACCGCCTCAATCTTCTCGGATGTAGGTTTGATTCGTTCCGCAGATATGGTGTAGCCCAAAAAATTTAGTTCGCATTTGCCGAATCGGCATTTAGCGACGTTGATCTGTAAATTATTGTCATTTAACCTCTTAAATACTTCTTCAAGGTCCCTCCGGTGTTTCTCTTCTGATTCTGAAGCAACTAAAATGTCATCTACGAATGGAAAAACAGGTAGACCTCGTAGTATATTATCAATATGCCGCTGAAATGTTTGTCCAGAATTTCTCAGGCCGAAACAGCTTCTGGTGAACTCGTATAAACCGAACGGTGTGATGAATGCTGTTTTGGGTATATCTTCTTCACGATTTCTGATTTGGTACTATGCTTTCTTCAAGTCTATTATGGAGAAAAATCTTTTTCCAAGTAAATTGTACGTAAAATCGTGAAGGCGCGGTATAGGGTACCGGTCTGGAACAGTTATTGCGTTAAGTCGCCGATAATCTCCGCATGCCCTGTACTTGCCGTCTTTCTTCAGAACCAAATGCAATGGACTGGCCCATGGACCCTTCGATGGTCGGCAGATCCCTTGTTCGATCATAGCCTCAAATTCTTCTTTAGCTGCTTGGTATTTGTGGGCTGGTAGTGGTCTGGCTTTGGCGTAAACCGGCGGTCCTGTTGTATCTATGCGATGTTCCACTTCACTATGACAGAGTTTTAAGTTCGGACGGGTTATGTCTGGATATTTTATAAGCAGGTCGTGGTATGGTTGGTGATTGCCGATGGTGTTGATACTCTGATCTGAAGTAGGAGTAACGTAGCCGGTGACGGATAGTTGAGTTTGCTTGTCGATGAGTTTACGTCCATGAATATCGACTGTTAGCTGATGTCTGTGAAGAAAATCCGCGCCTAATATCGGCCTCTTGACTTGTGCGATCACAAAATTCCATCTATAGGGTCGGCGTAATCCAAAATTCAGCACTATAGATCTTTCGCCGTATGTAGGTATTGTAGATCCGTTGGCAGCATACAATGAATTAACAGGTTTCTGACTTTGTTTTACAGTTCGTTGCACCGGTAATACTGACACGTTGGCTCCAGTATCGATAAGAAAATGTAATCCGGATGACGTATCTCTAATGAATAGACGGTGCTGTAATATTTCGTTGACCCCAGCTCCCGTCGCAGCTGAAGCGTTCTCTAGTTTTCCGCTTGCTTAAACTGGCTGTCGAAATTGCATGGGCTCTGACATCTGAAAGCTTCTTTTCCAAATTTTCTATGGAAATAGCATATCCTTGTTCGGGTTGAAGATCTGGGCCGGGAACGTGAACGGTAACTTCTAAACTGTGGTCGGCGGTACTGGCTCCGTGACCGATCCATTTTTAAAGCAGCGACCTCTTGTGTTAGAGACTCGATCATATTGAGAATCTTCTCTTGACGGTCGTCTGAAGACGTTGATGGTTGTGACAGGGTACCGCTGTTGTAACTACAGGAACACACGACATTTATTTCCTTTGCTTGTTCATCTATCTTGTCTGCCATAGTTGCTAGCGAGCCTAAATCTGTCACCTGGCTCACTGACAGGACAGCTCGTGTCAATGCAGGTAGATGGCCCATCCACAACATCTGCAAAAGACCGTCCGGGATTTGCGTTCCAGCTAAATCTCGCATGCGTCGTAACAGTTGTGAAGGCTTTTGATCGCCTAACTCCATCTCATTTAGTAATCTCTTTAGCTGCTGAGAGTTTGTTTCTCCGTAAACAGACAATAGTCGTTCCTAAGCTTTCGCATATCTTCCCGTATTTGCTTCAGCCATGATGATGTCGCTTATTTGTTCCACGTCTGTCTTCTCTAACTGTGCCACAGTAAGCGCAAATTTGGCTTCATCCCCTAATTTCTGGCTAGCAGTCACGGTTTCAAATTGTGCGAACCACAGCTTCGGTTTGTCACGCCAGAATTGCGGTAAACGCGACTTTACTGATATCACTTCGACGTCTTCACGGGTCAGAAGAAGCTTCGGGGATTCCTCAGTATCGAATGACATTTTATTTAGGTAAATCTTCACTTGGTACCTTCGTGTTACTTAATCGGGGTCACCAATTTAGCGATCTTATGCGCGTAGCTCAATAAAACACAGAATATATTTTTGGATACTGTATAATAATCATACTTAAGTACACAATAATAATAATAATCTTAAGTATAGTAACCTACTTCCTGAGGTAAACATACGAATCGACCAATCAAAACGTAGTTCATACAGCGGTGAATCAGTATAAATATTGTCGCACTAGGGCCGCGCCGTTATCCTCCATGACCCTTAGTTTGCATTCGATCCGATGAATGCCCGCTCCGGACCTAAACCGGAAGCGAGGCCCGCGTCGCGCATTAACGTAGAGCGACAGTTGCACAAAATCCCTAAAAATCACGATATCTCGCCCTCTCCTCGTCAGTATCCGCCCAGAGCCGAGGTTCGAGCCCCACAGGGAGCGCCCTCCGGCGCAGATACTTAGTTTGTAGTTTGTATTTGCTAGGCGGTTAGAGCCCACGCTCACCCCTACTGTCCGGTGAAGCAGTAAAAGCCGAGAGGCTAACTGCACGCGTCAAGTTAAAAAAAAAAAAAAAAAAAAAAAAAAAGCCGCGCGCTTAGTTCAACCGTAGCATCAAAACAGGAAAGTTATCGGGCGACGGCGACGCGGATGCATTGTCCACAACAGAGTCCTATGCATAGCGGTATCGAGCCTCGGTCGACGCCCGAGCACTGCGGCGGATACACGCATGCACTATTTATGTAGGCCGCTACACTAGCACCGCCGGTAACAAGCAAGATACGCAGCACATAGTACTCTGTGGCAGCGACACCTCGCGACCTAGGGTAAGGGTTCAATACATGAGATAGCATTTAAATTTTTTGATATATTATTGTAAAATATCAAAGCTATGAAGATAATTTTAACCCAAAGTAAAAATTATTTTATAGGAATTTAAAAACTGGAAATATTTAACTAAAATGACTACTTGATTTTGTGATATAAGCGATTTATTAAAACAATTCCTATTTTTGTTCAAGCATAAAGGTATCCTAATTTGAGATATTTGAGGTTCCCAAATTGAGATATATCTCATATTAGGCAATACTACTTTTAAGCTGTAGTAAATAAAATATTAAATTGATTAAAACACTTTTATTAAAAGTATTACATTGATACTAACAAGAATCAGTCCTTATTTATGGAGCAATAATCAGTCTTTATCAATAGTAAAATCATCTTAAAACAGTCTTATTTATTTAACAAATTGTAATAAAACTTTCATAAAAATTAACAAGTCTAAAATCTTTAGAACAATTAGTTTTATTAAATATAAGCTTAAAAAATTAAATTCAAAAGAGAACAAAAATACAATATTACTGTAGGAGGTAATCAATCATTTCAATTCAATTCATCATCTATCTAGATGTAAAAGCATCATCACGAACTTCTCCACACCTCTCATGAGCCCATTAGAGCAGACCTGACATTTAGTCCATTTATGGCCCGTATCATCCTATGATTTTCTTTTGATTGGCGGCATCTACGTTTTACGTTCTAAGTTTTACGTTTTTTTCAACGGAAAAACGTAAAAATTTTATCCGGAACAATTTGAACACTAGAGTTCGTATTATGAAATATCTCACTTTGAGGTCCTTCCAGTGTCTCATAGAACTCACTACAAATCTGACATAACTGAATATATACTTTTCTATATCAAATTATTACAATGACATGAACTCATTTGCGTTCACTGCATGAACTAAAATAATGAAATTGACTCTTTGACTGCATGAACTAAAATAAAGAAATTGACTCTTTGGCAGATATAATAAATGAATATTTAATATTATTAAACTTATTTTAAATAATTTAACATACCTTGGAACCGATAACAGAAAATAGTCGTTTCTGTACCCGCCAAAACTTGACGTATCAACACCCTGTTCGCGCCGGCTCGGTGGCGTCAACTGGCTCACGCAGTCGTTCACTGGGCTCACTTTTAAATATGGCCGAATACCCGACTATCCGACAGTAGCGCCATTTGTGACACGTAGACCAATTTGGAAATAATTCACTATCTCATATTGGGAACCTATCTCCAGTCCTATCTCATAATAGGCATCCTTACCCTACTGCTCGCCTCAACGCAGTAGCAGTTGTGAGGTGCCGGTGCGTTCCTGGTTACGGGCGATAGGTGAATCCTCAGAGAACTGGACGAAAACATTATTATAAAAGAGGGCCAATAAGCGCCTCTGCATTATCCCGCTGCCAGAAATAGCTGACCCTATCTAGCCCTCCTACGCCGAAGCAACCGAGAGACACAGACCCGGCTCCAACACTGGCAGGGAGTCTGCTGAAAGTGCCGAAGACGCCTCCTACGCAGCAGTAAAAACTGACATCCAGTGCGTTGGTGGTTAAAAATTCAGTAACCGGGCCACCCACCTGCGCTACCTCAGGTAGGAAATGGGCTTGACGCCAGACGTGCACCCTAACTCCCCAGAGGGGGTCATTCATGCATGCTGGAGGGAGACCAGTAGTTCCTAAAGTACAGCGTTTACTCACCAAGCCGAAAAAGGAGAAACGACTTTCCTGGTTCTACTACCTACTCTCTGCCTAGATAAACTGGAAGGCAATCCGAGGTCTGACGGTAGACACTTGCGACGCACTCCATGCAATGGGGTTCGAGCCCAAATACGTTCGCCCCATACGCGCCTGACATGGTAGGCCTGACTGTATCTACGCCATACTGAAGGCGACACCGGACATTACACCGTTGATCTACGACATCGCAGAATTGATGTGCATGACCGGTGTATTTCAAATTCAATTCTTACCATCGACGCAATAATAATATGAAGAAGTACAGGGATCCGGCCCGCTACGCCAATTGTGTCGAGGCGCTCCCGAACAACAGGCCCCGTTGCCGCATCTACATAACGAAGGCGCGGACGGTCGCCATTAGCGGCAAGTCCCGACCACTGACCACGGGGCAGCCCGTGAACTCAATACCCCAATGTGAGACCTCGACGATGATGGCGACCAACAACGACGCTCGAAGGCTCGCGGAGCAAGCGGCAAGAGGAGGAAGAGGCACCCGATCCCGCTTTCACTACAGTAGGACGAAGTATGCCCGCTCGCGCCCTAGCTCACACAAGTGAACAAGGGAGGAAACCGCGCCCAGTACGGCCGTGGCATCCGGAATTTCGGGGCTAATAGAATACGGGTTGCGGTTACTCAATGCCGCCAACCGCCAAATTACTGTTAAAAGATCTATACAAAAATACGATTTTTTTAAAACAAAGCCTTTGCTGATACACAATTATAATCATTATATCAGCAACATACATGTAATTTAAGCTCAATTAACAACCTCACTATTTGCATTTGAATAGAAATATGTATTCACAGAAGGGGTTTAGAATACCTATGTTTATCTCTCAACTATGGTTGGCATACATATGCAAACATAGCTGGGCATTAACTCGTTAATCCGTTAATCGTTAATTAACGAAGTTAACATTTCGATTAACGGAATAACGTTAAGATAACTGTTAAAAATGTTAACGGGCACGTTAGCTTCCGTTACCATGCAGAAGTCCGTTAATCGTTAAACCTAGAAAAATAACCTTATTTAAACTGCCATTAATCCATACGATTCCGAGGCGCATAATACATTTATAATTTTTTATTATTAAATACTTGTTTATTGTGTTTATTCCTAATAGTTCATTAGTTAATTTATTTATATATTTGAAACATTAAACTTCAATAAAAAAAAACCTCTAGAAAAAGTCAACAAAATTAGCAGCCTTCCATTTATAGCATATTAAAATCAATTAAAACAAAATAATATATTTTTTCTCAAGAAGTTAATAAATTATTTGTTATGAACTAATCAACTAAAAAATAATCAGAGAAAATTATAATTATTATATAAATACTTAATTTATAGATAGGTATAGTTCCAAAACCATGAAAAAATATTTTTGTCCACTTGGCTTGTTCTACGCCGGACACTGTGCGACTGTGTGCTCAACTTTTCCATATACACCCTTCTGTTGTTTGTGGACGATTAAATTACACATTTGAATTATATAAGTATTTTGTTTGGTTCCTAACTTCCAGAACTTAAACCAACAGGTTTTATAATTTCACTAATGCAAAGATATAAAAATGCAATTTTACACATATTAATGGATTAATGATTAACGTTAACTTCCGTTAATTCTTCCGAAATGTAACGCTTTAACGTTTAACGAAGCTAATTATTTTTGTGGCGGATTAACGATTAACGAAGTTAACGATTTGATTAACGGTGCCCAGCTATGTATGCAAACAACACCTTCAGGACCTCGTTATAAAGGTTCAATTGTAATGTCATTCATTGGGAGGTAATTTATCAATCACCATCATATTTTAAAATCCATAGTATATTAGAAATGGGAATATATTTATTAGTTATCCATTGAATGGACTTAAAATTAGTGTGTTCCTATGTATGTATAAATAACAAATCACAACAAAGATACAAGTACCATTAGAAGTTGGTAAATAATAACAATGATTGATATTTCATTAAATTATTATTTATTTACTAAATCATTATTACAGTTTTCAAAAATCATATATCCATTTTATATTGGGTAATGCTTGTTTTACTAGGAAAGGAAGTTCGCAATATAAACATAGAATTTACTTCTGGAGTAGAGTCCAAAGTTTCTACATATCCAAACCAATATATCACTAAACCAGGTCCAAATCTATTCCAATAACACAAAAGTTGTTCTTTCAAATAGCCAGCATGGTTTTCCTCATCTCCAAAGAGAGCTTTACTTTCGACCCAGTTTACTATAAACCCATCCACGGCTATTGGAACATCTAACTTAAAATCTGGAGTTTTATCATATCCTCGTGATCTGAGGACATTTTCGTCGGAAAATGTTATATTCATAAGTCGTAGCTCTCTTTCTAGCCTTAATTCATATTCCAGACCTATTGATCTGAAACAACAATTCAAAGTATAAGATTTCATAACAAAAATTACAAAATAGAATATATTTCAAACTAAATGGCTTTAGTCTTACTGCTTTATTATATCAGCGTATGGACCATATTGGTTATCATTCATTATTCCCTGAAAATAAAGACGAAAATGATTAGTAATTTTTCTTTGAATATCATAGTTGTTTTACTGTCAAAACAACTGATTGATTAGTAAGAAAATATTAATGATGATTAGAAAAACATTGTAACTTACAGTAAACACTTGATAAGCTAAGTCTTTGTCATCTATCAGTGTAGTATCTTTGATGCATTTCTTGGCTTGTGTAGAATCAGAGTACACACTCTGCAAAAGGGATCTTGCAAATAATGCAGGACTTATTCCTTGACTGTCTGATAATCTGTGGAAAAGCATGAAATGAATACTTGTTTTTTATATTCAAGTGTGGATTATTTTTCTTACTAATATATACTTACTTTTTACAGCATCAGTAATAATACTAATAATTCATTTAATGTCTGTAAAAGATATGGACAAAGTTTTGACATTTGAGTTATAATAATCTTAACATGTACAATAACAATTTTGTTTACCACTGGTATAGTTACCGGCACGTAAGTTGGCAAGAGTCGTTCGATGCGCAGAACTCATATTTTGGGTCTCTTTGGTTACCGTGCGGGACGCGGGGAAAGAGATAGCATCGTTCCGGGCGCGTGATTGGTAGCTCAGTCGACCCTTGCCTCCCGCACTGCGTTGACGTTCCGTTTGCTCACGAGTACACTTGCGTGCACTTAAATTGAACCCTTTTTTTGTTAAGTTATTGTTACGAGTTTTTGTTTGTTTTGTTATTATTAGTTTGTTTTGTTATTGTTAGTTTGTTTTGGTTTTATTTATAATGCCACGAACAAGTACCGTCTTACGCAGACATGCCAGAAAAATGGTTTACGATGTTTACTGTTACATGGAAAAAGGAGCTAAAACCGAGAAAGAAACAGTAAAACGGACAGCAGAAGCTACCAAAACGTCGGAACGGACAGTTAGACGTATAGTTAAAGAAGGTAGAAATTCTGAATTTGTGTCTGTCTTTAGAACACCTGGAAAAAAAAGGAACAAAAACAAGCCGATCACTGAAGTCGACACTTTTGACCAGTCTGTAATACGAACGTGTGTACATAATTATCATATTACACATAATGAGCTGCCCACAGCAGAAAAGCTTCGTATTAAGTTAAAAGAAGATATCAATTTTAATGGCTCTGAGCGCAGTCTGCGTAGAATTTTAACCAACTTAGGCTTCCGGTGGAGAAAAACAGAAAACAATAGAAAAATACTTATTGAAAAAACCAATATTAGGTTATTAAGGATTGAGTACCTTACAAAACTTTTGAAATATAGGCAAGAAGGAAGACCTATTATATACACAGATGAATCATATGTTGATTCATCTCATTCAGGTATGTGGCAATTACAATACATTGTTCTCACACATTTGCATTATGCGAAATTGTCTTTGAGGAAAGACGTGAAAATTAATAATTATATCTCTTATTTCAGTTTCTAAAACATGGTCAGATGAATCAGCAAAGGGGCTTAAAAAACCAATTTCAAAAGGACAAAGAATTGTGATAGTGCACGCTGGTTCCGAAGCTGGATTTATTCCAAACGCACTACTTTTATTTAAAGCCGGAACAAAATCTGGTGATTTTCATGACAACATGAATTATGATAATTATTCAAAGTGGCTTCGCAGCCAACTAATACCAAATTTGCCGCCAAACGCAGTGATTATTATGGATAACGCATCTTATCATAATAAACAAATGAATCCTGCGCCCACCTCGAATGCCAAGAAAGCGGATATGCAGAGGTGGTTAGCGGAAAAAGGGATAGAATACAAGGAAAAAATGTTAAAACCTCAATTATATAAATTGATACAATTATACAAAGTTCAACACAAAAAGTATAGAATTGACGACATACTTGCAGAACACAATCATAGCGTTCTGCGATTGCCGCCTTACCATCCAGATTTAAATCCTATAGAAATGGCATGGGCGGCAATCAAAGGATATGTAGGAAGTAAAAATATTACTTGGAATCTGACTAATGTCATGGAATTAGTTAAACAAAAAGTCGCCTTAATGGGCGCTGATGAATGGTCCAAATTATGTGAAAAGGTCAAAAAAATTGAGTTGGACTACTTCAAAAGTGATCACATAATAGATTCAGCCACGGAGCAATTTATAATTTACACGGGTGACGACAGCGATTCCTCAGATACTGGGAGTGACGAGAGTTATGTTGAGGACGAGGAGCCAACTCCTTCCACCAGCTCAACTACACCCTGCTTCATGCCAGGGGTAACACTATTAGAAAGTAGTAGTGATGACAGCATGAATCTATAATAATACATTTAAATAAACTTCTTTACTTTCATTTTATTTCGTTTTATTTATTACAATTAGTAAACTTCTCATTTCTTAGCTTCTTCGTAAACAAAACCAAAAATAAAATAAAAAAATTTAAGTACTAAAATTAAATTATAATAGTAATCCTAAAATAACGAAAATCAAATCAAGCAACAAAAGTGAACACTTTTTGTTGCACTAAGTGTACCTGCGCAAACTCATCCCCACTACGCCAAAACCTTGCCACCTTACGTGCCGGCAAGTATACCCAAAGTAAGATTTAACTTGTGGTATAGGTACCGGGGTTCTCATACACTTGTTGCCAACATGTAGTAAAAGTGAAAGTGGTTAGATTTATATATATGCTCGAGTTGTCACTTCTTTGGTGAACATAATAAATAGATCAAACTTGAGTGTGTCAATTGGGTAAAAGAAACTATAAGTGCCAATTGGAAAACAAAAATGTAATATGTACTTATGTATTACTTTGGTATCAGGCAGAATATCAAAAATATTGTTTTACTGTAGATACTCCTTTTGATTCCATTCAAATTAAAAAACTTGTATTGTAACCAACTTGTTTAAGGGTATAAATACAGTAATACAACAATTATTCATTGATATAATAACAGTACTGTAGCATGATAACTTACTGTAGAATTACATTATCTTTGATTTTATCCCTCATCAATCCCTCATAAAACTCATGGTATTTGCTGCAAATCAATGGTGACTTTCTGTAACTCTGTTTCATAGAGCGCTGTACAAGCAAAGATATAATACTGCCTATTGTCGCTGCTGGAATACTGTGACAAAAATATTTACATTAATATAACTTTACCAAATACCTTAGTTTAATAGGGTGCACACTGCTAAATTATTTTAATAAGTAAGTATAAATAACTTACTGTTTGAATTTCTTTCTAAGATCATTTTCAGACTGACGGCAATAAGAGGTGAGCTTATTAAATTCCTCAACAATAGCATTGTACTCCTCAATTTTCATGATATTTTGTGGTTCTTCTTCGCTCATAATTAAATGGGATTTTATTAAAACAAGAATTGACTTTAAGAGCTGCTGAATAAAAAGGTAAACCAAATAATGATTAAATCTTCAGCACTACTGAAAAGTATTGAATATTTTCTATGATTTTATTTTTTCAATATCTGATGTACGTAAATAGTAGGTATAATTTAAGTAATTGTTTATCATTTGCAGAGATAATGTAATCACTGCGTTTATTATTGGTTATTTGGACCAACTTTGACAGATTAATACAAGGTTCCCAGCGGAAAATTAAAATTCCCAGATTTTCTTAATCACATACTGAATTATCTATTCCACTCTATTTTCGACTTTAATTCGTGGGTTAAGAACTAGAGTAGCGTAAGGGCAAATTGAAAACTTCACTGGAGAGCCGAAAAACAACTGAAATTTACTTAACTTCATTTTTTTGCTCTTTTATGGCAAAATATATAGTAGTTAGATATCTGATTTTTACTATAAGCTGTATTTATCGGCTACAGAATAGTGTAACTTTTTGGGCAATCAAAAATCACTTTTATTTTAATAAAGTTTATTTTCTAAATAATGGTTGACATACGTCATTTTTGCTGTTACATCAATTTAATTATGTATGGAATACGAACGGAACTTACGTTAAAATGGCCTTAAAAATATAATTGAAAAAATCCAAAAAATAATGAAATCTTTTTTTAAACTTGAAAATGGTTGTAAAAATCATGATAGGTTGAAGGAATAACTCCAGATCGACACAGCTCTTGCAAATCGATGTATTTTTCTGCTGATAGGTATAGCTATTTGACCACTGTAGGCTTTTTCCAAAATTACTCTCGACGAGGTCGATCTTTTGCCCCTTCTGAATACCTTAATTTTTTATAAATTGTCGCTGTCCTAGTCATATTTAAAATAAATATGTTCTGGGTCGTCTTTGCGATATTGAAGCCATTTGATTTTTAACCAATTCACAGTCTCCTCATCAGTATCTGTTTTACAGTTCTTAATCATTACAGTTTTCAGTTTCTTCAAATCAAAAAAATCTTCCTGTTCCAATTCTTGTACTTTGTAAGGATTTCTTCTTAACGCAGTTCTAATAATAGTGTAGTAACTAGACGGATCAAAAATTGGTACACTTTTCTTGGCCAGCTCTATAGCAGCGTGAATGTTATCAACTTCCATCTGACTATGACCAGGCTCAAATATTTTTGATTTATTAGATTATTAGAAACAATAGCTGGTATTTCACGTTTTACGAGACTTACAATATACTGCCGTTTCTGTTCCACATTTTCAATATCCCAATAGGAAGAAAAAATTCTCAGTCGGTCCTGTTCACTAATTTTCTTTGTACATTTTTCTTTACAGGGTTCGGCACAAACCTTCTCACCAACAGCTTTTCCCGGCTTTAGAACCCCTTTAGACGATATATATGGTTCTCCTTTCTGTCTTTTTATCCTTCTCTCATTTTTTTCCACTCTTTTGGATTAGCCTGTCCCTTACGGTTACGCTTACGGTTTTGGTAACCTGGGAACAGCGATTCCGTTTCTGGTACGGCAGCTGTGTCCGTTTCTAGTACGGCAGCTGTGTCCGTTTGTGGTGCGGCAGTTATGTCTGTTTCTGAAACGGCAGCTGTGTCCGTTTCTGCCTGTTCTGCTACTATATTCCCTGATGACACTACTGATGGTGATGCAATATTGAATGAACTGGATTCGGACAGAATACATTCGTCGCTTACCTCGGTAGGAGCACTATCATCGGAATCTGAGATGTAAAGATCTTGAAGCAATAGGTTATTGTAATCTTTAACTGTTTCATGGTTTTTGTCAGTCATCTCTACATTTTGCAATAGTGTGTACCTGGTAGATGATTGTGGACTCTCCGGGCGTAAATTATTGTGTGGAAGATGTTCAGGGTCTGCGTGTTCCTCAGTTAAATGAATGCCATTCTCACAATTTCCAAATTTAATTATCTCTACATTTTGCAATGGTATGTAACTGGTGCATGTAGTGTACTCTCTGGGCGTAAATGATTCTGTAGCAGATGTTCTGGGCCTGCGTGTAACTCAATTACATGTCGTGTGCCACTCTCACCATTTCCAAGTTCAATCATCTCTATATTTCGCAATGGTGTGTAACTGGTAGATGGTAATGGACTCTCCGGGCATAAGTAAGGGGAACCTGCCGACTGAACACCACTAAAATGAGGCCCCTAAAAAAAATTAAAAGTAAGCACAATATAAACCTGTGTTAACCAAAACGTGTGTATGTAAGTTTAATTGTAGGTACGCAAGTATGCAAGAAATCTTGTTGGTTTAATCATTAATATGCAGGTTTTGGTTTTATCCTGTAGCTATGTATGTTCAAACAGATTAAACAATTTCATTTCACATTTCACACACGCATAAACCTGTACTTACACTCCACAATAATTACTATTCACTACGCATGTTATCTAGTGGCTACTTGTAAACGATTTTGGCATTATGATCAACAACATAATTATTTATGAACTTGTGACAATACTGCTGTAACGTTATTTTTTACTAGTACCTACAGGGGGATAGGGCGAACTATTCCGATAACAGCCAATACCAACCACTTAAAGTTGTTTGCTGTTTGCTGTATATTAATATTCTAACGGTTGTCTCTTATTTATGCAATAAAGCTTATTATTATTATTTAATTTCCATTTCATTTTAAGTTGCACAAATGGTAAGTAATCAAAACCTGCGTATTAAGTAGGAAAATAAATACGTATATCTAAAAAGGTACATAAGTACTTAGTTAATACAAAGGAGATTGACCATTTTTGTATGGATGTTGGACCAAGTGCTGCCCAACATTGAATCATAGTGCATAATGTTCCTTAGACTAATACTAGTCTGTAACCCAAAGCGCTTCAGAATCTATCCCAGGAGTATTGAGAAAAATACTCTTCTTTAGGTTTTATTGACGAAAAATCATAACTGTTGGTTATGATTTTTCGTTCGCTTATTTTTAAAATAAAAGACTGTATAATATAAAAAATGGATTATAATTACTATAAAAACACTTAGTTACGGATATTCATTCAAACAATCAATAATAATTATTTATTCGTTTTACAACATAATAAATAGTTCTCTATGTTAGGCCACATGTAAACATTAAAATATCTAATCAATCGTAATCCTCATCGTCGTCTATAATGATTCTGTCCAAAAACAAAGCAGGGCGCCTCACAACGTCTTGGTGTCTAGCCCACCCCAAAAACCAAACTAGGCAAACAACGTGGGCACAACTGCCGATCGTTCTTCGCCCGATAAAACATGAGCAGCAATAATGTTTAATGGAATCGAGCCCATGATTGTTCTCGTCAATTAAAATGTAGCAATGATATACTTTTGACGATGTATGTCTGCTCTTTATGTGCGCTCTAATTAGTTGCACATTGCTGGTTGGCATCGAAAAATCGGAGAGGTCGTTAAGGCGACCGTTATACTTTTGTATAATAAATGTCTCCGTGGTGCGTATATGCTCGCTGTAATAGCTAGGCGCAAGTTTTATTTGGTACGTTCCTACTGCAAAGAGAGTCAATTCCTCCGGTCTTAACATGGGAAATGAAGCAACATTATCTCCACCCACTGAAATGTTTTCGAAGTTGGCTCTGTTCCGGTTTAGCCTCCTTTGATCAATATACTCAGCTAAGTCATTGGCAACATTCAGCCGCTCTCTGGCTATATTGATAAATTCACGTGCATCGCCATTGTCTATAATATCAACATGGAAGGCATTAGTTATTGCTGCAGCGATTCGAAGGTCTGTATAAAAGTGGCTCATGGCCAGATTATAATATTCCTGACGAAAAATCTTAAAATCCCGTTTTAGCCGTCCATTTACTACCTCAACGGGCCACCGACAAATGGTGCATAACCGCGATTTATTGGCGTCGAGTGTGGTAAGTTGTGCGCCTCTTCTGGTCTGCGATTGTGGCATGATGCCGACATATCCGTGGCTTTCTAAAGACGCAATAGAGTCTCGAAAACCTCTGTCTAATATAAAAATATCACCTGGCTGTAACAGCCAATTAATGGTTCTATCCGGCCCATCTAGCAGATTGTTTAAAATGGTTGCGTCATTTGTAGTCGCAGCATAGGGACCACAAACCTCAATAATGTGTCCATCGCATGTAACTAACAAAAATGGTTTTAGGAGGTTCCTGTACTTGTGCATGCTGTACGTGTCTTTCTGAAATGAGAAATTAGAACTCTTTTGTATGTACATATAGGTACCGTCACATATAACAACAGCTTCCTGGTTATTTGCAAACAATGCGGTAGGAACTGCTAGATTTCTTTCAACGATCTGCTCTCTAGAAATATGGTTGAATCCCAAGTGGTGAGGGACAAAATCACTATCCAGACACTCTCTAGCTATTTTCATTCTTCGTTCTAGATTTGGACGAGACATGTTGAAAAACGTGGCGAGTCGTTCATTGGATTCTCCAGTTCTCAATTTGGCAAGTATTATACCTAATGCAGTTCGTGGATTTTGACACCTTTGTGCTAAAAGTGGAGTTTGATTAAATAATCTTTCGAATTCATCTCGAGTCCGGCCTGTCCAATAATGCAATTCTTCATCATGCAGCGTATTAAGGTTCTCAAAATCGATAATTCGACTTCTGGGTTCTTTTAATAATTCTAACATTTCAAAAACTTGTTGGGGACTAAAATCAAAACAACGATTTGGTGCCGTAAAAAGAACATCCCAGGTGTTGTCTTCTAAATGCTCCTGACACACACGTGCGTATGAAGGAACATAATAATTATTATTAATAAGTAACTGCACTTTCAAACTCTTTGGTACTCGTCGACGAGTATTATTTGTGCAATTGTACACCATACAAGCATTTGACGTATTCGGGGCTCGGCAGTAATTTCCGGGAAGGTGAAATGTTACGTTTTGTCCTAGAATGTCTTCCTCCGTGGGCTGCCCTGCCACTGCTGGTAGATTTTCCACAGTCGGTGCATCTTCCACAGCAGGTGCATCTTCCACAGCAGGCGCATATTCCGCAGCAGGCATTGCAGGCAGCGACCCACGGCGAGCTCTTGTCCAACAGTTGTGGCAGAGGTATTCCTCATTATTGAATGTTATCTGTAACCAATTATAAAATGATAAACAAATAACCCACGGCATAACATGAATCTGAAATATAGTCGAATTATATTGTATACTCGAACCGGGCAGGTGACTCTTGAATAGGTATTCAAGAGCTTATAAGAGCAAACGTTCAGGTAACTATATTCAACGCGTTTTAAAATAATTCGTCGGGTAAGATCATTTCCCTGTAATAATATCTATCTCAACGTCACCGCGTATCTTCTACAAATCTACGATAGAAAATGCATGCAACTAGTGTTAACACAAAAAGTAGTTTTTAATTAAAATAATTAGGTACATACAAAACAACATTCAACCTATTTTAATCATCAATTAGGAACCGGCTTAGGAGGGATACGACATGACAGTGACTCTACGATTTCGGTGCGCAGGTAGCGGTCTACCGATAAGTGGACCGGTTTATTGGACATTTAGGGACCCATGACTGATAACGCGTGGACTATAACTATTTATATCAAATTCCTGTGCGGTTCCTTGTAGTTCTATCCAAGTGGAGTCTATATTTTATAGTAGGTATGTACCTACTTCTAAGTAGATATCTAAGAACGCATTTGTTATGATTTAAGTAATGTAAATAATAGTCTTAACTGTTGAGTTAATGATTTATTTTGTGTTATTATAATATAAATACTTAAATAAAAGTTAAGTACTTACCTCACGTGGTAGAGCTCGAATGATGTTTTGAAATGTATGTTGATGTTCGTTTTGAAGATCTCGAGTTAACATATATCTTCTGATTCGTTCCACAGAACGATCACAAAACAAACACACTCTGTAATGAGGTTGATACATCGTGTAGTCCAAACGAATAGCCGGGTCAACAGATGATGCAGATACGATAGTCCAAAAGTAATGCCGGGTTGTAAAAATATAAGGAGATAGATAAGCGCACAGTACACAACGGTTCAAGTCAAAGAGTGATGTTAGACTGCGATACAAACAATATGGCGCGCGCGCAAGCAGGTATACAGATTTCCAACGTGCGCGAAAGAGACAGACACATACCAAATCTGAATATGAGCAAGCGAGACTTGACTTCTCGCAACTCTCGCAGTAAGATAATAATATTATTTAACGTAGACGTTAAAAAAAAACAAAAGTTAAATCACAAAAGCTATAAGATAAGTTTTTAAGTACTGCATAACCCCGTGGATATTTTTTTTTTTTATTATTTTTTTTAAGCAGGTATACAGATTTCCAACGTGCGCGAAAGAGACAGACACATACCAAATCTGAATATGAGCAAGCGAGACTTTTGACTTCTCGCAACTCTCGCAGTAAGATAATAATATTATTTAACGTAGACGTTAAAAAAAAACAAAAGTTAAATCACAAAAGCTATAAGATAAGTTTTTAAGTACTGCATAACCCCGTGGATATTTTTTTTTTTATTATTTTTTTTTTATTTCTCTTCATGTAAGGAATAAAATAAAAATATTCCCATGTCTGGGCAGCATTTGGTCCAAATTGGTCAATCTCCTTTACTTGTACTTACATACTTACATTGCATTACAGATTTACCTACTTATATCAAATAGGTAAATAAATGTATAAACTTTAAAAGGTAAGTACACTTAATTATTGGAAACTGTTAAGAAGTATAAGCAAGCTCACTTTAATTACTTACCTTTTGAATGTCGAAATCTTTATCTGCATGGTGATCTAGCGACTTTAAAATCTTCCACGTTCTGGTATTTTTATTCATCTTCACTGTCTTTGGCACTATAACTTTACAAATTCTAGCTTTTGTAACGGTTTCTCGAAAAAAAATACGTAGACTCTAGGTATAAAACAATTGCGAGGGGCGCCCCGCGTCTTGTTTTCATACGCAACCAGCTAGGCCTAGCTAAACTTTTTGGTGTCAAATTAGCGTACAGTAGTATTAGACGCGAAATTGAATCAGACCAACAAAGATTTATTACGTGCTAAAAGAACGTATATTTATTATTTATTTATTTATTCTTTGTTATTATATACAGTGTTGACCTTATGAATTAAAACTAAGTCTCACAAAACTGTACAAACAATTTGACTGTGAGATCGAAATTATTAACTATCTTAACTAGCTTTTACACTACTATTGACATAAAAACTGATGGCATTATATGATTTATTTAGTGCCATATTAGCGTATCACACCCTTACGTTTTTTTGGCAGGGAGAAAAATCAGGGAAGCGCATGTAACAAGATCCCATAAGAAGTAATGGTACTTTACGCTTATTTAGCACGAAGCAAACGTAGGCTACATAATCAAACTTCCTGCGTAAAAAACGTATGACAAGATACGTTATTAGAGCGATTACATTCAAGGCATCTTCGGTGTCCTATTCGCCCTGTAAATCGAGTTTCGATCGTTGTGCTCGTAACTTTTTTGACAAAGTAATGTCAAGATTATTGTAAGTAGAAACACTTCATTTTGGCAGTATACAATATTTTTATTTGACACGTTATTTTTGTACTAAGCAATTTACACACTAAATCGCTCCCGTTTTTTGGCACATAAAAATATGAGGATTACAAAGCGAATGGTGAAAAAAAAATATTTGAATTTTTGAACTTACGCTACTCTGATTGTTAACCCACGAATTAAAGGCCGCGTCTTGGACGCCAGCGGGTGACGCGCGTGACGGCACGTGCGTCTTTATCATAGTTCATAGCAAAGAGTATTTAACCTACAGTATTTAACCTACAGTGGTTCATAGATTTGTGTGAAGCTGTTCTCGACGACAGTGGTGCGGGCTGTGGAGCCCGTGCGTCGAGCTGTACTTGAGCGGCGACCGCGCGTTGGAATAGTCATAGTGACGTTCTGCTTATTTTACCCGCCTGCATTAGGTTATGCCAGGGGTGGCCAACTTGATTAGACCCAAGATCTCCTGTTTACTATTGAAACCCTGTGCGATCTACCTTACATACTTATTTAATAGATTTTTTTTTATTGAAATCTTAAATGATACAGCATGGCCTACACAATCCTGTAGTATTTTTTTTATTAAGAGAGAAAACATAAATGGGAAAATTATTCTTTGTAAGTAGGTACTTATTTACCTTTATATCAGTGTGAGTATTTCGTCTGAGCATCTTCCACTAGTTTAGCATAATTAAGTTTGTAGTTGGAAATTGCCAACCTTAAAGAATCCAATGTATGAGCGTTTGTCAAACGAGAACGGTGTTTATTTTTTGTTTATTTTAAGTAGGAAAACACATTTCTTCAAACTTTGATATTTTTCGTTGGAAAACAATGCCCAGAAATCTGGACCTGAGGATGACCTTGCATTTAGAATCATGTCGCAGTGCAGAGTAATAATTTTGTTTTGAAACATCATGAAACAATTTTGTAGCCAATTCATAAATATCACTATGATCAATGGAATCATTAAATGGATAACTGATGAATTGAACCAAATTCTAAAATTTTCTGAAACCGAATAAGCTAATTTCGAAGTGGCTACCTCTGTCCTAATTTCTGTAGTGTACTTCTCAGAAATGAAATTGTAGATAGGATGTTTTTCCACATGATCCTTGATGTTTACAAATTGTTAAAAAAAAATTCTCTATGTCTACTACCATAGACTCTGTATGATTTGTAATGCTCTCATCATTTCTCGTAACGTTTTATTCTTGCTTATTCAGATTTGATGTACTCAGTTTACCAGTAAAATCCGCCAAAAAAGCTAAATCACATTGCCAGTCTAAATTACGCAACTGCCGATAATCATCACCCTTCATTGACATTGAAGGAGCTTTAGTCAAAACAAAATTCTGAAGCATTAAGCACTCTCTTGCCAAACTCGGAGTGGATCAGACCACCAGTGGCTGGATTGACATCCTCCTAAGGCTGAGAGCTATAAGGTTTCCAGTAAACTCCACCACAAGAGGCATCGTAGCAAAAGGGTGTCCCCAAGGTGGGGTGCTCTCCCCCTTACTATGGAATATAGTGGTGAATGACCTAATACGATGCCTAAACCAAAGATGCTACTGCACTGTTGGGTATGCCGACGACATCACGATTCTGATAAAAGGCCACTCGGAAAACATAGTATGTAACCGTATGCAATCCGCCTTCAAAATCGTGCAAAAATGGTGTCAACACTAACTAACGGTTAACCCAAAGAAAACAGAATTGGTCGTATTCACAAACAAAAGACAACCAAACATCACGGACCTACCCAAATTGTTTGGCACCGAACTAAGCCTCTCAACTGAGCTTATATATCTAGGGATAACGCTTGATAGTAAGCTTAACTGGAACAAACACATGGAAGTGAAAATTGACAAGGCCCGAACGACCTTCTGGCAATGTAGAAGACCTTTAGGGAAAAAGTGGGGCCTAAGACCATTCATGACCCTATGGTTCTAAAAAATGTTAATACTCCCCATGATAACGTATGGTGCCGTTGTGTGGTAGCCCAGAACACAGTTAAGCACGGCAAAAACAAAACACCAAAGCTTCCAAAGACTAGCATGCTTAGCAACTACTGGCAGCATAAGAACGACTTCCACAGCTGCACTAGAAGCTCTACTAAATCTCAGACCATTGCACCTAGTTATTCAACAAGAGGCCGCAGCAACAGCCATAAGGCTCAGCAAAACTGGCTTGTGGAAGCAAAATTATAGGGAAAATCACACGCGCATCATGGTTCATCCATGATGATAACGAGGACGCTCCCAATGATGGACGCTATATGTGACATAATCCCTAAAACCTTCATATTTGATAAAAACTACGCCATCCAACTTCAAGAGGAAGCTAAGGACAGCTCTGGCACACATGAAGTCCGGATATCAAATAAAGGCACAGTAGCCGGCGTCTTCTCCAATGACCTCAACATCAACATATCAACAACACTTAGCCAGTCTAAATTCTATTTTCCAAGCGGAATGCGTGGGAATAACTTTAGCAGCAACAGCAGTCAAGTGTCGAGATGTGCATGGTAAATCCATACGCATAATCTCAGACAGTGCCACTGTGCTTCAAGCCTTAAAAAGCAACCAATTTAATAGTGGACTCATTCTGGAGTGCCACGGTGCCCTTGAAAAGATCTCAACAACCAACAAGGTCACATTACAGTGGATTAGAGGACACAGTGGATCTCTAGGAAATGACACTGCGGACCAGCTGGCAAGGAAGGGATCGGAAACGACAACATTGGGACCTGAACCCATTGTACCCATACCCTATAACCAACTGAAAACATGGTTGTGTGAAAAACCACACAACAACATGAAAAAGAGTGGATAGATCTGGAATGATGCAGACAGACAAAAGAATTTCTACCATCTCTGAACAAACGCCTATCGCGTAATCTGTTACACCTGAACAGGAAGGATCTGCGCACGGTGATAGGCACAATTACCGGACACTGCACACTTCTTCAATATTGACGTCACAGACAGCCCCCTGTACAGAGGGTGCATTGAAAATGAAGAAACACCAGCACACGTTCTGCTACACTACAATAGTGTTGCTTACCAACGGGCAAAGTTCCTGAATGATACGAAGACACTGCAGGAGGCCCTCAAGCCAGGCTTTCGTGGTCTCCTGGACTTTTGGATGGAACTAAAATGGTTAGAGTAGCCAAACAATTATCACGCACAATGGCCCAATTAGGAGGCTAAGTGCGGAAACCTATCGCTAAAGGTGCGTGCAGCAGTTGGTGATTACGTTGCGAAGTCTGGTCTACGTATTTATATTTTTTGCCTTGCCACGATCTACTGGACTAACGGTCGCGATCGACCGGTCGATCGCGATCGACCTGTTGGCCACCCCTGGGTTATGCGCTTCGGGGACGAGCCGCGGCCGTAGTCCAAACTGTATTAGCTTCGACATGTCTGTCGGTGGCCACGGGAGCTGGAGCCATGGCTCTGGGTGTGTCCATCCGCATCGTTCGGGGTGGGGGAGGAGTTGCGCCTTTCCTGGCTTTGGTGTTCTGGTTTTTACCGGCTGGGGGAGGTGCGCCTAAATGGCGTCACCGGTCCTCTCGGTTGGGGGAGCGGCGCCTGCCTTCCTTTTCCCCTTTCTGGGGATGCCTCTTGGTAGAGGCGCACGTGTGGGGTGAACCCCAGTTGGTCTCGTAGTGCGCGATGATGAGTCGCCCGGTTGAGGATTTTTTTCTACCACCAAGGGGGGGTATTTTACTGTCTTTTTGTTTTCGCTTACTGTGGGTATTTGGGGAAAAGTTTTCATGCCGGAGGCGCCGCGTTTTGGCTCCCTACCGGCGGTGCTGGTGAGTGTCCTTGCGGCGCCCTCAGCGTATGAGGATACTCGGGGTGCTGGCACGGGTTCGGCGATTCGCGGTCGCTTGGCCGCGTCGTCACCCTGCGAGGGGTCTAAGTCCTTTTGTTCAATCTCGAGGTAAGCTTCAGCGAGGGCGGCGGCTTCGTCAAGATAAGATCATTTTATTTGTATGATTATTATTCGATATATGATTATTATTATTCGTCAAAGTCGTCGACTTCCTCCTTGTCGTCGACGACACTGGTGATGTCGCGTGGTGGGTGGTCACTCCATGCTTCGCGAGTCGGACGTCGCGGACGATGCTCAACTCCGGCCTAGCCGGGGGAGATACGCTCGCGGCGTTACGCACGGTACCCGACCCTGTGGGGGACCGAGACGGGGGAGATAGGCGCGAGTCGCTATGACGCCCGCGGTACGCATGCCCGTAATATTTATACTGCTGAGGCGGGGGGCGAGGCCATATAAATATGCTGCGCGGGAAAAGCGCTCATTCTAAACCTGGCAGTCGATGGGTGCGCATCTATATGTATATGAATGTAACCCCTAAGGGGGCATCTTTTGGTATAGGTAAGGTTTTTGTATAATGTGTTTTATGGAAATAATAAAGGTTTGCGGGGGTGAGGTTCGAACTTTGTAGAACGCCACCTATGATTTTGAATATATACCGAGCGCGATCAGCCGTAAATTCATTCGCTACTGAGAGCCGAGAAGAAATAATATCAAGAAAGGCAAACCTCTGCCCGAAGAAACATTGTGAGCCCCCAGTCTCTTCGCAAGTCTACTACGAGTCGTCCTCGACGACGTCATCTCCGCAAACATCTCTAAACACAAGATCTGCGTTATCATTTCGTCAGCCCAAGCACCTTTAAGGTCGATTATCCAAATCGAGTGTCGGTCGAAGGCACTTTACCATTACCAGGTCTTTTACCATTGTGTTACTCCTTTATCCTGCGTTTTAAGATATCATCTAAAATCATACAGAAGATTTAAAGAAAACTATTCTTGTGAGCGCTGCAAAAATATAATGGAATCTGGTATTTAAAGGAGATAACTTCGTATACATCGGTAGTTACATCTATTCTCACAAACTATAGCTTTTATAATTAAACTATATATTTGTGAAATCATCATTATAAATGCTTAGTTTCAATTTACATACATACATTACCCAATCTAGAAAAAGGGTATTTCAAAGTAACTCCGTCTGTCTGTTACGCCTTTACCACTAAACCGCAGAACCAATTTTGAGTATTTGGAGTTTTGATCGGGGCCGGTACATACAAAACTAGATTTAATTTTGTATAGATGTCATATGTAACATTATTTGGTGATAAAAAGTATCCTTCATCTTATTCTAAAGTCAACGCGGAGGAAGTCAAAAATATATCATTGCAAATCTATATAATACTAATACTTAGTTGAGTGTAAAAAATAAAACGTATTTTGAAATGGTGTCAAAATAAAATAAATTTTAGCACATTTATAATTTAAAGTCCAATACTTAATTTTCATGGTTTAACAGTAATATAGTCCAGTCGTCAAAGACCACAGTTTTTAAAAACTTGTAACTTCTCATCTCAATAGTATATTATAATAATTAATGGTCAGATATGGTTACAGGGAGTTTTAAGTTTTTATTGTCAACACAGCAACGTAGTACTAATATAGTTATCTGTGCACAGCAATCACCTGCTGTCAAGTGTCAATGTTAATACACAATTCCGTCAAATTTTATTTGAAAGGTTCTCTCTTTGGTTGTTGTCTTCTCGTGATGTTTTCATTCTCATAATAATTAGTGGAAAGACAACTTAACTAAACAATTGACTTTGATAATAAATGTGTTTGTGCAGTGTTTAAGTTCGTTCATGATCTGTGACCTCAAGGTTACACAGTATCATTAGATATGTTTGCCGTCCCTTGTCAAGGTATTGGTGACTAGTCAGAAAGGATTACGATTCCAGAATATGAATGCTATGCCACAGACATTATAATGAACGGCCCCAGCAGTATAGTTGTAGAAAGTTCTGACCTGCAAACCTCGGAAAATGGAATAACGCAAAATGCTACAACGATTAAAAATGATCGTTTTACAGCAGGACGTTCTAGCGCACGGGATGGCACGGAAGATTTGCATGATCTCAAGGGGAAAGTTGAATCACGCCTGTTATCTATGTGGAATAACGTGAAATTTGGTTGGACAGTAAAACTAAAAACAAGCTTTTCTAAAGAATCACCAGTATGGCTTTTAGGTAGATGCTACCATCGCAAACTAAGCCCAACGGGATCATTAGAGTCATCTACAGAAATTGGAACTGAAGCTACTGCACACCAACCCATTGAACAGATATATGGAGAAGGTATTGAAGGGTTTAAGTCAGATTTTATTAGTAAAATATGGATGACGTACAGGAGAGAATTTCCCACCATATCTGGTTCATCTTTCACTACTGATTGTGGTTGGGGGTGCATGTTGCGTAGTGGACAGATGTTGCTTGCGCAGGCTTTGGTTTGTCATTTTTTGGGACGCTCTTGGAGATGGACTCCTGATAAACAAATACAAAATGCCAGAGAATTTCAAGAAGACTGTCTACATCGAATGATAATAAAGTGGTTTGGTGATAAGTCATCAGTGAATAGTCCTCTTTCTATACATCAAATGGTTAGCTTAGGAGAGGCACTGGGCAAGAAGCCAGGAGATTGGTATGGCCCTGCATCAGTAGCTCATTGCCTGAAAGCAGTTATGGGTGCTGCATCCAAAGAGAATTATGAGTTTGATAACTTGGATGTTTATGTTGCTCAAGATTCAACAATCTACATTCAAGATGTCTATTCCCTCTGTAGGCAGCCCAATAGCTCTTGGAAATCACTGATTCTCTTAGTTCCCGTGAAATTGGGCACTGATAAATTCAATACCATTTATGGTCCCTGTCTGACTTCTCTTCTTACACTAGATTTTTGTATAGGCATTATTGGCGGAAGGCCCAAACATTCACTTTATTTTGTTGGTTACCAAGACGATAGATTAATTCACTTAGATCCTCATTACTGTCAAGAAATGGTTGATGTATGGCAACCTAATTTTTCTTTGCAGACTTACCATTGTCGGTCACCAAGAAAGATGCCACTTAGTAAAATGGACCCTTCATGTTGTATAGGTTTCTATCTTGCAACACAACATGACTTTGAAACTTTCATCAATGTTATACAAACATTCCTCGTCCCTCAGGGGGTAGCAGCTAACTTTGAATATCCCATATTCAGTCTAAACACAGGCTGTTGCAGTCATGTAATGAACTTTCCTAACATTAGGTATTCTATATATGAAAATGAGCAAAACTGGGTGACCCCAAATATACAAGACAGTGATACAGACATTGAATCTGAGGAATTTGTGTTGGTGTGATTTAAAGAGCAAGTCTACTATACTGGGTTAAATTCAATAAGTAATACAAATTTTGAGGATTGCTAGATATTAAAAATAGATGGTGTTAAAAATAAACATAAAATAAATACAAAAATTGAGAAACCTGTCCTCTAGTCCTCCCTTTTTTTTCATGTATCTATTACTAATACCTACCCATCCTTCAATGCCTGTTCAAAATTTAGATTTAACCCTGTGTATGTAATATAATCCATCATTGATTGTACTGGATGACATTTGATATCTGTAAGTTCAGAATCACTACACAACTATTCCACCAGCAATGCATTGATACTAGATTATCACAAGCAGCAAATGTCCTATAAACAACAATTAAACAATTCCACCTGCTATATATTGGCAGTTTGCCAGTTGAATGGCTAAGTGTGAGTAATCCAAGTTCAGTATATTTTAGAACAACATTTTATATTGAACTGATAGAGGTCATATGCATAATATATTGATGGATATAATATACATAGAATCAAATATTTATATGGCTTATTTATGTGGCTTTAAGTCTCTTATCTCTGGCAAATATTGTTAAAACTTGATAATAAATGTTCAGAAGAATGTATGTACTCATAACATAAATATACCTAATTAATTAAAGAATATCAATAAGATTCAGAGAGAAATGTCTTGTATTAGTTATTCTTTGCAATATGAAAAAATGACGAAATAAATTATTAGCAAAATAAAATGCTGTTTTATGCTATAATTTAATCCCATTTATATATACCCAACACATTTGCAACAAAATAGTATATCTGGAGGAGATTTGTGCTCTAAATACATAGGCAGCACTGGAAATAGGAGAGAAACATGGGAATGTATAATCATTATGTGGTAACAATCTTATTTACATAGCAGATTTGTGTTAAACAATTTACTAACTAGTTAATAAAACATTGCACAATACTATTGTAGGGAAACATAGTCAAACACTTATATGGTTAAGGCTATATGTATATATAAGTGTTCTCAAAAGTTTTGGGATTAAGTGGTCAAAAGGCTTGGTACAGACTCCAGCACATCCAGCTACCCCAGTCTGTCTAATTTCTTTTATAGATTTTTAACTTTATCACATAAGCATAAGGTTCACTTTCAATTGGGGAAATTTTACAGATTGGGGTAGCTTGATGTGCAGGTGTCTGTACTATATATAATAGATAGTACTGATTGCTAGAACTTAGTACCAAAGCTACATACTTAGTTCCATAATCAATTGTTAAAGTAATGTTTTGTTTACTAATTGTCTATTGAAACATAAGAAAATGTTAATATATTAATTTACTAGGAAGCATAAGTATAAAGTTAAAACAAATTAGTGTCATCATTTTTCCCATGTACACATGCCATACATAGGTTCTAAAAATCCATCAGGCTAGTTATCAGTTACATAAGTACAATGCCACATAGTGTTACTGAGTGCAGTCATGTATGTAATGGTGACATTATCAAATTTGGTTCTATGTTAAACTATCTCTATGCTTCTCAGACAAGGGATAGACAGTATACAACAAAAAAATAGTACACAAATCTTCACATAATTCTGTTGCGTGAATGACTCATCACATCATTTAAAAATATTGTTATCTAGTTATTTACATTATTCTTGTAACATTTTTGCATATCTGTGAAGTTTTGCTTACTTACTTGAATCAACCTCAAACTTATCTACCTATTTATATGAAAGCATACATTTCTTCAAAGTCAAAAGAAACTAATTTTTGTCTTTCACAGGTGGTGGATGTCTTATGAAGTAATGTACAGCATTGTAGGCTAGGTGTGGTGCTACATTGTACAGAGGGTGTATTCTCTGCAGTTCATTGCTCGGTCGCCCAACTATGAATGGGTCACCAGCACCAGTTCCATGTTGTGCAACTGACAAGCCGCTTAAAGCGTAGCAAGTGTGATAAATATCTCGATGTCTGAAAGAATAAGTATAAAGTGATCAATATAAATTGCATACTTATTAAAATTACATTTTGTACTAGTGTAGGTAACTAAGGATTCACTTTAGAGTCTATGCAGACCACGTTTATTAAGCGCGGCGTCAACGCGCGCTTGTAGCGATACACATGCGCGTTAGCATCGCATTTGTATCGATACAAATAAAAACAAACTGCTCTGTAGGATACGCAGCGTGATTTAAAAACATGGTGTGCATAGGCAGTTAACTGCTTGCCATTGGGTAAGGTGACTAATAGGCTTATCTTTATAACTTTTGACTGGTTTGTTGGTCTAGGGGTTAGTGAACCTTAATCCAGCCAGAGGTTATGAGTTAGATCACCACCCACAAAAAATAATTATGTGATGAGCATGATTTGACTCATGTCTGAATGTAATTTATTTATAATATATATGTCAAAAATATATAAGCAGTTGTCTGGTTGCCACAGTACAGACTCTGTCTAGTTAGTGATCAGATAGCAATGGTTTAGGATGGATGGACGCAAGATATTCATTAATATACTTTAACTGATAGAAATGTCTGCTAGAGATGTCAATGCCCAATGCTTTAGAGCTTGGCTACACTGGTGTAGGTAAATGGTAAAAATTGTATGAAGCACCAATTGTTATTCATTTGTCCTCACCTCCAAACAAAGTACTTAAATAATACATATATAGCTAAATCAGCTGGCAACATTACAGTGTTTATATTTAACCATTGAATCATGGCATTGATAACAGGGCCATAGTTAGTTGGCACTCTTGATTCCTATTTTACAGATATATGTACCTGTATGTGAAATACTACAGTGTAATATCAGTCAGATTAAATTTTTTTGTTTCCTATTTTATTATTTATGTACAGATGTTCCTGGCTAATCCATAAAATATTGAATAATTTTAAGTATTTGTGTTTTTATTCAGGGCTCTGCACTTTGTATTAAAATATTCCAGTGATAAACTTGGCCTTTTAGTTAAGCTAGGGGTCTCTCACTCCTTCACCAGACAGTGAATCAGTGCAGAATCCAGCAGCAATTTAACATAGAAAAAATCTCTACTCACTTTCCAGGTTTGTCAATAAAGCCTCCACCAGGCAAAGCTTGACAGCAAACTATTATGTACTCTTGCAGTGCTCCTTGATCAAATAATACTGTTTCCATTAATTCTGGATTATCTGAAAAACATTAAAAAATATTTAATATTTTAATACATAAAAAATGAATCTCAATCTATAATGTTTATATCTGTTTAATCTAACATACCTTTTGACAGTATAGCAGTAATAATAGGAAAAGCAGCTCCTTGCCAAAATGAATAACAGCCATCAACCAACTTATTGGTTCTGCCTTGAAAACCACCTTCAACTCTCATCTGACGATTCACACACCACCGCAATAGAGCATCAATATCACACAACTGTGTTTTATTCAACAATGCTAAAGATGCAATACCACAAAAGGCATATCCCCCATGTGCTTCCATACCGGGGCATCCTGCAAATCCACCTTCGTATGTCTGACACCCAACTATCCATTCAGCTGTCTTATCAAATAAGGCTTCTGTATAAGTATTTGTAATTTTGGCTATACTGATTGCACAGTAGGCTCCTCTTATATCCTGCTCTCCTCCTCTGTGAAGAGCAAATGAACCATCAACATCCCTGACAGTCCATAAAAATTTCTGTAAGCTACTCCTATCCAATGAGTTATAGGCTTCTTCTGTGCCTATAATACTGAGGGCATTAACAGCTGCGTAAGTGGTACCAAGGTGAGGGTACTGGTTTGGGCCTCCACCATAACCCCCTTCTTCATGCTGACATAGCGACAAGAAGTGAACTACATCAGACAAGGTTTCAGCATCAGGCATATCATTCAGTAACCACAGTGAGTGTAGCACCCAGTAAACAATCCATGTTCTACTTGCATCTAAACATTCATAACTCTTTGGTAAACTTCTCAAGCAATCTTTTAATAGTTGACTATGAACTTTTTTCCGCACAACAGGGAATTCAGGTTCAACTGAGGCAGATTTTTCAAATTGTTTGTAAATTTTCAAGATCATAGTTTCAACATCAACCTGAAAAGGAAACGGATTTTATATAGTAAAGGACAAAGGTAAGGACGAATGTTGGAAATTACCTCATGGAGTGTATGGTATTGCAACTTGGTAATTTTCGAGTTCTTAATATTATGAGATATTATTTATTAAGTTTAAGATTATTTGTTATTAATGGGTATTGGACCCGAAAAAGAATAAGGCCACGATACTTACTTGATCAGAGGAAGAATCGGTGACAACATTTTCTACATCAAACACTTCACTAACTATATCCTCGTAACATCGTATACGGTTCTCCATTATTCCGAGATAATTTATTTTCAATAATAATATCAGATGTAACTGCAGCCGCTCACTAGCTAAATTTATACTGAGCCAGAATTTCGATATAAATACCTGTAAATTGCAACCTGTGGTTTATCTAATTAAAGATTACACTTTGTCTGTAATTACATTCAAGCGTGCCAAAAACGTGACATAACGTGTAAACAAATTATATCATTGGACTCGAAGAAATTTATGTCAATTCATATTAAAGTCGTATAACTCTTTCCAAGTAAAAATTTTTAACCTCAATTTACAAACAAACCTATTCTGACATTGTTGACAATTAACATTTTCGAAGTTATGGTTCGTTCGACTGTTTGCTTTCAATGACTAGAGAATTGAATTTGCCGAGCTAAAAGCTTTTACCAGAAACACTGTATATACGACTATTTAATATTATTCAATAATATTTTAATAGTTTTAACATAAAATGCAATTTGCTACGATTTTTAAAATATTTTGAATTGACAGTAAGGTCAAAATGATTCGTATAAATGAAAAAATGATTTATCTTAAAATTTTGTTATCAAACGTCACTTTTAATGCTATGATAAAAACAACGTAAAGATAAAAAAAAAGAAAAAAGATGGATTTCTTAAATGTTCTATTTGTTAACATTTTCGAAAAATCATCGATTCTGAGCTCTACTGCGAACAACTGATGAGATTAAAGCAAGAAATTGAGAGAAAGCGGCTTTTACAGAAGGGTTGTGGTTTTTCATCATGATAACGCTAGACCTCAGAATATCTTTAGCCACTCAGCAAAAATTAAGAGTTTGGCTGGGCGATGGGCATTCGCCGTATAGTCCTGACCTTGCACCTTCAGATTTCCACCTGTTTCGGTCCCTTTAGAATTCTTTAGGCAGTGTCAGGTTAAAATCACGAGAGGACTGCCAAAACCACTTGTCGCGGTATTTTGATCAGAAGTCCCAAAATTTCTATAGCAATGGGATCATGTCCCTTTATTCTAGGTTAGAGTGAACAGGCATCTTATAGGTACGGGCGGTCCACCTTCGAGCACATCTTCACTTACCATCAGGTGAGATCGTGGTCAAACGCAAACCCATCTATACAAATAAATAAAATTGGAGTGTCTGTTTGTAATATTGAAATAACCGGTTTTTACTACATAAATATGAATATATATACGGTACATACACCAAAATAACATTTTTTACAATTTTTGTCTGTCTGTTTGTTCCGGCTAATCTCTGAAACGGCTGAACCGATTGTGACGGGACTTTTATTGGCAGGTAGCTGATGTAATAAGGACTAACTTAGGCTATTTTTATTTTAGAAAAAGTCATTTATTTTACTAACAAACAAAATAAACTAATTAACACGCGGACGAAGTCGCGGGCACAGCTAGTTTTACATAAAAAACAATATTAATCAGTAACAGTGATAGTACTAAAATAGGATGGGATGGGATTTTGCATGGCTGAAACTAAGATTCTGGAGTGAAGTCAGAATATTTAAGAAAAACCATAAAGTTAGTATACCATACTAACTTTATGAGAAAAACTCAGAAGATATTTTAAATTATTAATTTGTCACAATAGAGTTGTCAGTTGTCGCTTAAACCTTCACAGATCGACAATTTATAGTAATAGGCGTTTATAGTTTATACGATTAAAATGGACGTTATTTATAATTTTGAATCACTAGATTTACACGGCTAGGAACGTGAGTCGGTTTCAATTAATTATTTATTTATTTTTATTTATACCGTAAAAAAATATATTTATGTGGATTCGTCATTTTTGCATGTACTGACGCCAGCACATCCAGCTACCCCAATCCGCCAAATTTCTTTTATAGATTTTCAACTTTATCACAAAAGTATAAGATTCACTTTCAATTGGGGAAATTTGACAGATTGGGGTAGCTTGATGTGCTCGCGTCTGTACATATTATTATGTTGTTCATATCAGTGAACGCAAATAAACATGGAAGCATTCCTAGCTCGCCAAAATGACCCAACGCAGATTGTGACACGGGCTTAAAAATCGTGACGCGGAGTTTGCGCACTACAGGCATCAATGGCGGTCGTCTGTCAGTTATTGGTTTCAGCGTGTTTAATTTACAAAAATGCAAATCTCATTTGCATAACAAGGGTGTTGAAATTAGTTATTACGGGTAAGTACATCGCTATATATTTTAATTTATTTAATATGAAGTCAATATAATTCACACTAAATATATGGTGATGTTGTTATGCAAACGAAACAATTTATTTCTCGACACAAAAATTATGATAAATATTTTTATTTATTATAATTATTCATTTTATAATAATCTTAGATAAAATACTCAGCATCTTTAGAGTTTGTTCAAAAGAATAGTAATGGTGGTATTAAAATTACTTGGTTTCTTCAGATTTCTACTAGATCTAAAGTAAAGAGAACTATAGACGAAAGCCGTTCCTTTTGAAAGGAATGCAATTGAATGGAGCCCAAATAAAACGACAAGGGTATGTTCGGTTCATTTCAGCAATGACGATTTTTCTGTTTCAAAAAAGGGATACAGGAAGCTAAAACAAACGCTACGATACGTACGGTACAATTATTCGTTTAATGCATTATAAACAGGCAATTCTATTTTATTTATATATATATATATATATATATATATATATATATATATATATATATATATATATATATATATATATACATATATATATATATATATATATATATATATATATATATATATATATAGGGTAACTTGTAAAACACCAACAACCTCGCAGGACTAGATAGCTAAAACCATAAGCAATAACATTTATTTTACAAATTTTGATAATCTGTATTTTTATCTATATCTATATTTTTTTTTGTAAAAAGTCAATATTAATTTACTTTCACACTTGAATGTTTATAACTCTACGCGTATCTCAAAGATAACGTAACCAGGCGGGTTACGTAATCTTTGCGATGCGCGTAGAGTTAGTTGTTGCTTATGGTGTTAACTTCCTAGTCCTGCGAGGTTGTTGGTGTTTAAGAAGTAACCCTGTATATATACTAGATCACCTATAATTTCAAGTCGAGTCCTCCACGCGTTTTCAAGATCAAGGGTATTGATAGACAGAGGGACGGACGGATAACAAAGTGATACTATAAGGGTTCCGTTTTTTTCTTTGAAGGTGCGGAATCCTTAAAGGTCACTACCTACTACTACAACGTATGTAGCACGTATACGGAAATTGTAAATAATAATTATAATAAATAAATGACCACAAATTTGTTTTATTTACCTTATTATCATAGCAAACAAACCCATTACTTGCCAAATACCTAAGAAAAGCTCTTGCCGTAAAGTTCAAGAAACTGTATATTTTATCGTAATTATATATTATTTTAATAACATCAATGTCACGGTTAATTATTTTCGTTGCACTTTATAGCATAAAACATCCCTCGGCGAATGACATGAACATGGCAATTTAGACCCAAACTTCACGTCATAATGTCTACTTTTAAAAGGTGAACCTGAGCGGCAATATTTTGGCCAATCAGAGACGGTATTCCTTTGTGTCAGTTTGATTGGAATATTGGGTCAAGATTTGAGCTTAGTTTCCTTGAAGTAATGCTTCCATGTTTATTTGCGTTCACTGGTTCATATACACGATGTTGAATGTAGATACATAATTTTCCAATGAAACATCAGCAGAATAATAGTTTTATTTTATTTATGCTTAACGGAATGAACTTAGTTGGAGGTGCAGCTTTAATTAAAATTCGTTTCGCTCCTCACGTCTGGTAATATTTTTAGGCAAAACGCTTACTGCATTATCAATGAACTAAGCCATGCATTTCTGTGTAAGAAGGCACGTATGAATATGTTTCCATGGAAACTTGTTATTAGGTTGTCATTGTCATGTCGTGCTTTTCTATAGTTTAATAAAATATTTGTCGACTCTTAACGCTAGCTTTGATCAGATACTTCAAGCAGCAATCCTAAAAAAAACGTCCATCTTGGTGAATAATTTCGTCAAAAATTTAAAATAACGGCATCATGAAGAATTTAACTTTCGATTTGCCGCAAGAAGACTAAAATCTATTCTCGCCACAGTGTGTTATTGGTGAACACGTGTGTATGGGGATTTTGGTGGTTTTTTGACATTTGTGTTTATTTTTTATATTTATTACGTTATTGTACCTATACGTGTGGTACGTACATTTTATTGTAATTCGTATTCGTTGATATCCGTACCTATCCATCACGTAGTGATGGATGCGGATAAACCGCCTGATCCGGGAGATCCCCCGGATCGCCCTTCTACTCCTCCATCCAATCCTTTCCCTAATAACGTACCTATTCTTTCCCCCAACCCCCTATCCCAGCTCGCTAATGTTGCTTGCGCTCTGGAATCCCTTCCAATGGCAGCGACTTCGGCTTCCCTCAACGTCCTGTCCAGTGTCCCCACTAAACTAATGGGTATGGATGGAGGAAAACTCACTGTCCTCTCATTACTCGATTTCAGTAATGCATTTAACACGGTGGATTTCGAAATTCTGATTGGAATACTAAGATCTCTTAACATATCTCCAACGGCAACCGATTGGTTTCGTGATTACCTGTTTGGCCGCCAACAGCGCATTTGTGTCCAGGATAGTGTGTCCTCATGGCGCAATACTGTTGTTGGCGTACCACAGGGTGGCGTTCTCTCTCCGCTTCTCTTCGCGTTATTTATTAACACTATCTCCAGTAATCTTAATTCTTCCTACCACCTATATGCAGATGACCTGCAAATATACACACAGGCTGAGCTTAAAGATTTGCCGATGGCGATTGATAGCTTGAATAAGGACCTAAGACGTGTTTGCATTTGGAGTAAACAATACGGATTGAATGTTAATCCTGAAAAGACGCAGGTTACAGTTGTTGGTAGCCCCAGGATAATTTCAAAGACAGTTTGGTCTCAGGTTCCACCAGTTTACTTCAACAACATCGCAATATCTTTTAGGGAAAATGTAAAAAACTTGGGAATTTACATTGACAATAAGTTATCATGGGGTCTACAGCTGCAAGAAGTTAGTCGTAAGGTCTTTGCCTCTGCAGGTATCTTGCGTAGACTACGCAACTTTCTACCCACTGCCACAAAAATTGCGCTCGCACAATCCCTCCTTCTTCCTATCCTTGACTATGCCGATACCAGCTATCTTGATCTCACAGAAGCACAACTTGACAAACTTGAGCGGCTTCAAAATGTCTGTATAAGGTTTATATTTGGATTACGCAAATATGACCATGTTTCTGTTTACCGCCGTCAGCTCAAGTGGCTTCCTATTCGCCTTCGCCGGAACACTCATATTTTAGCCCTTCTTTATAATATACTTTTTAATCCTTCAGCACCATCTTATCTTAAAGAACGTTTTGAGTTCCTACATGACACACATTCAAGATGCTTGAGGTCATCAGAGAATCTAAAACTGAAAATGCCTAGCCATTCCACTGATTATTATGGCAAATCTTTTACAGTGCAGGCCGTGCGCCTGTGGAACGCACTGCCCTTAAAAACAAGGCAAGCTCAATCTATAGATATTTTTAAAAATAATGTTAAGAAAATTTATTTATCTGCCTAGTACCTGAGCACATTTATTTACCACTGTCGCCTTTAGTTTTCTTTTTTTTCACGCATTCCTGCTTTCTTGGACATCTTTAATTATTCTATGTATTTCTTCTTTTATTTTTATTATTTTGTATTAGTTTAAGTTTACATTAAGTTAGCCTATTGCTACACCTATCTACCCTATTTCCCCTTTCCTTCGTCAATCCACTCCATAATTGGTTGTCTGGAAGAAATCGCAGTAGCGATAAGACCGCCCTTTGTACATAATTTATGTATGTTCATTCTTAATCTTAAGTTATGGTGTACAAAAAGAGTATTTTACTTACTTTTTTACTTTAAACTTACTAAAAGCAACATAAGTCGAAATAAATATTCTATTTCAGATAAAGGCCCTTTTCTTGTTCATGTTTCTCACATTGAACCTCAACCCAACTCAGGTACTACCCTCCATCCTGTTTCCTTCGGCTTGTTTCTTTTAAACAACTGTATCAAGAATGTAGTGCCAGACGGTGTTAAGAAGGTAGGTAGAAACCGGGTTTCTGTGGAGTTTGCTTCTTGCGGAAGATGCAAACACCTTTCTATCTAATACAATTCTCGTCACCCATAAATTTGTTGCTGTCCTTCCATCATATAATATCACTCGCATGGGTGTAGTTTCCGGTGTCCCGGCAGATATGTCAGAGGATGTGGCTAGGGCATACCTCAAAGTACCTTCAGGATGTGGACAAATTCTTAAAGTTAGGCGCCTGAATAGAAAAGTTGTGAAAGAGGGTTTTCCAGAATGGAAGCCCACAGAAACCTGTGTCATTACTTTTGACGGTCAGACCCTGCCTAAAAGAGTCTTTTGTTGCTATACATCTCTCCAAGTACAGCAATATATTTACCCAACCATACAATGTCGGAAATGCTGTAGGTTTGGGCACATTGAATCTTTGTGTAGATCCAATCCACGCTGTCGTAAATGTGGCCATGACCACTCAGCTGAAACCTGCAACATTTCTCAAGAAGATGCCTTCTGTATATCGTGCGAGGGTTATCATTTTGCGGATAGCAAGGATTGCCCGGAATTCAATAGACAGACGAAAATAAAGCCCACCATGGCTGAAAAGTCCATCTCCTATGTTGAGGCTAGTAAAGTTATACCATCAGTTTCTCGGAACTATGCTAACGCTGTGAAGTCCTCTCCTTCTCCGCAGCGGTCTGTGTCACACCGTAAAACATAGCTAAATCGTGCATTCAAAACATAAACGGCCGTTTTTGATACAAATGCACGATTGAGCTAAACAGCTATATTTCAAGTGTTGACAATGTGTTATAAAATTACGTTATTGCCTTTTCTACAGTAATAATAGACCACATTTTGTATTTTTGATTCTATTTACGAGTTATGACATTTTTTCGATTGGCAGCGCTAGTGGACTGTAATAGGCCTCTTAATTTTAATTAAATATTGTTTGTGTGTTGACTTAAACCAACTCGATCCCAAGCATTTTTGTCACTCAAATAATCAGAAATGTTGTAATATGCCCTGCTGTACAATTTGGCTTTAATAATTCTTTTGAACTTATTCCTAGACAATCCTCTAATATCACTGGGAGGTTTGTTATAGAATCTTATACATTGCCCAATAAAAGAGTTACTTATTTTGTGGAGATGGGTTCGGATTATGTTGAATAATCTTATGTTGCAATGCTGTATGTATGTATGCAACATAAGATTATTCGTATATCTATACTACAGTTAGGATGTTAACCTCTTTTCACTTTTCTCTTAGACACTTTCGGGCCAAGATTATAAATGGCTCTAACAGCTTTTTATTGCAATATGAATATGGTGTTAATGTCAGCAGAGCTACCCAGAGAATTCCATAGGACTATATACAATGAAAATAACTGAAATAAACTATTCTAGCGCAATTCTAATGCAAGCACTAGGCTTGTGTTCCGAGGAGGACTCGATTGAGACATATTTAGGAGAATTTGGGATTACTTCCATTTCCAGGGGATTCACATCTAAACGTCACATAGATACTTTAATATCAGTAATACATATTAGTTTACCGCGTGATAGACAGTGGACACGAAATATCGATAACTTGATTCAGCCCTAGTGTAAACAATGAATAATTTCTTTACACAAAATATTCGTAAATTCTGCATTATGTGCATTAGATCTTTGCTTCTTACATTAATAAATGTTTATAGAAGACAATGAACACACTTAGTACCTAAAATTCGAAGCGCATCGGCAAAAATAAATCCTAAATTAGGAGGTGTCGATTTGGAATATTTGACCTGTGAAATGAACAGTTTTCAGGGTTATTTTTCTGTGTTGTACAACAATCTGTCACCTGAGACCAATTCACCATATTTCTGAAGAAATATTTTTCAAAAATATCCACGATTTCACGTAAAATCAGAAAAATTCTCAGGAGTCAAATTCGCAGCGTGCCGATAAGCGCCGAAGAACTGTCAAACAGATGCCAAAAACAGTTCTGTTGCGTCGCATCACGCATCTTTTTTTATCATACAGCGTTGCAGCTAGTGATATTTCGCTCCCTCAGCCCTTTGATGCTCTATTCCGTAGGTATACTAACTTTATGGATGTGACAGATCCGATGGCTATGGAGGGTCGGCTCTGTTTATTAATAACCGTGTTCCGTTTATGTCCCTCCCAATCCCACCTTCAGCCGTGGATCAGGATATGAGTATTACTGCGGGTTGTGTTGAGAGAATCAATGTATTTTCAATCTACATTGCCCATCCTCATAAGAATTTTTTAAATAAATTAAAAATCCTGTTTCAAAGTGTTAGTGGTCCAATTCTTGTAATGGGTGACTTTAATTGTCACCATTTTAGATGGGGCTCTGAGCGCTGCGATTCATTTGGGGAGGGCTTAGTTGAGATTCTAGACAGCTTGAACCTCTGTGTTTTAAACAATGGTTGCTCAACTCGCAGATCTCTTCCTGGCCAACACAAAAGCTGTGTGGACCTCACCTTTTCCTCCATTGATATTGCAGCTTCTGTTCATTGGCAATGCACTAACCTAATACATGGCAGTGATCACTATCCTATTGTTATTTCTATGGCTGAAAAAACCTACTTAGAGAAAGTTTCCCCTCCCCTTCTGAAGTATAACTTACCTAAACCCGATTGGAGTAAGTTTTCTTCTGTATTGGATGATAAAATTGACTCTCTTCCAAACTTAAACTCTCAAGTTTTGAGTAATACTGATCACTGCCATGTTAATAATTGTTATGACCTATTGGTCTCTGCCATTTCTGCAAGTGCTAATTCATGCTTCCCAATCAAAAATTGTGCCCGTAATAAAATCCCATCTCCTCCATGGTGGGATCATGAGTGCACTTCTATTATTACTTATTAGAGAGAGGAAGGTGATTGAGTTGATCTACAATTCAGAGATGAACAGTGATAATCTGACATTGTATAAACATGCCCTAGCTAAATAAAAAAGATTACTTCGTAGGAAGAAATGGACAGGTTGGGTTACGTTTTGTTCCACACTGTCTCCTGCTACACCTGCTTCTGTTGTATGGCGATATATTAATAGGTTTAGGTGTGGCTGTGCTCCATCATCTTCCTCTCTTATCACTAGAGAAGTTGCAGAACAATTTTTCTGTAAAATTGCTCCCCCTTATGTCCCAACTGAAGCAGAAGACTCCAACTTGCCTGTATACAATTTGTCTGCCGATCCGCTAGTCATGTCATTCTCTATGAATGAATTTATAGATATTTTGAGACAGGTCCGTGACTCGGCTCCAGCCATAGATGGCTTAGGTACCTTATTTTTTTATTGTTAATTCTTCTAAAAAATCCAAGCAATACCTTTTAAATATAATTAATTTTTGTGTTAATTATGGCTGGGTTCCTAATCAATGGAAGACTCAAATAATCATTCCGTTAGTTAAGCCTGGGAAACATGCAGATGATCCAACTGGCCTCCGCCCAATTGCTTTATCTTCAGTGATGGCAAAGCTATTGGAGCATCTAATAAAGAGTCGGCTAAAATGGTTTGTGGAATCCAGTAATTTACTACCAAGTTCCCAATTTGGGTTTAGAAAAGGTTTGGGTACTTATGATAGTGTTGGGGTTTTGGTGACAGACATTCGTTTAGCGTTTTCAAGAAACCAATCTTTGGTTGCTGCTTTCTTAGATATATCCTCAGCTTGTGGGATACGACAGTTTGAATTTAGACATGACCCCACATCAGCCATGTAGAGGTTGTATACCAGAGGACTCAGAACTGAACCTTGCGGTAATCCCCTCCACGTCTGTCTAGCATCAAAATCCTTTCCATGCACTCTCAATACCAGGGAACGAGGAGTAAGTAAACTGCAAATGCACTGAACCATCTTAACCGGAACTCTCAGCTCTAGCAACTTTTGCTCACAAGCTGAGGATATATCTAAGAAAGCAGCAGCTTTCTTAGATATATCCTCAGCTTGTGATAGCGTTCATCTTCCCACTCTCAAGCAAAAGTTGCTAGAGCTGAGAGTTCCGGTTAAGATGGTTCAGTGCATTTGCAGTTTACTTACTCCTCGTTCCCTGGTATTGAGAGTGCATGGAAAGGATTTTGATGCTAGACAGACGTGGAGGGGATTACCGCAAGGTTCAGTTCTGAGTCCTCTGGTATACAACCTCTACATGGCTGATGTGGGGTCATGTCTAAATTCAAACTGTCGTATTTTACAATATGCTGATGACATGGCTCTATATGTGATTAACCAATCTATCGAGAATGCTGCCTCATCCATTTGTATCTCCCTGGATTCTCTAAATCAGTGGCTATTACGGCACGGCCTAAGTTTGTCTGCTACCAAAAGCTCAGCTGTTATATTTTCCCGCAAAAATAATATCCCTCAAGTTTCAGTCAATATCAATGGAGACAATATCCCAATTGTTCCCTAAGTAAAATTTTTTGGTGTCTTTTTGGACTCCAAATTAACTGGTTTTTATCATATAAATTATTTAGTTCAAAGATGCGAGAGAGCTGTTCCTATATTAAAAGCTCTTGCAGGGGTTTGGTGGGGTGCTCACCCATATACTATGAAGCTAGTGTATAATGCTTTAATACGTAGTACAATACATTACGGTTGCTTCCTTATGGTTCCTTGTAATAAAGGGGCATTCTCTAGGTTAGATAAGGTCCAGTCCATGTGCCTTCGCATCATATCTGGTTGCATGAAGTCTTCTCCCATCAATGCATTGCAGGTCGAGTGTGCTGATCCCCCTTTGGCTCTAAGGAGACAATTTTTAGCGGCACGTTTTATATCTAAAATTATTACTCAGTCATCCCATCCTTTGATTAATATGTTATCTGAGTTAAGCTTTCAGTGTAGACAGGCAAGATTCTGGCGTAATACAGCTATCCCATTGATTCTTGTTCCATTTCAAGAGTACCAGAATTTAGTGTTCCCCATAATTTCATTTCCCAGACTACCGGTCTTTAGTTTCGATTTTAAAGTTTTACGTTTTAAACCGGAAATATATTTTGATATCGGAATTTCCAAAACTTCTACTGCTGCGAATGTTATGTTCAATCAGATAATTGAGGAAAGGTGGAATGGTTATTATGAAAGATTTTTCACTGATCCTTCAAAATTATCAGACGCTAAGCCTGTAGGAGTTGCAGTGTATTACCAAACTTCTAGCATAATTTTAAAATATAGGTGTCCCAAGGAGTCTTCTGTATTCACTGGGGAATGCGTGGCTATATTGGAAGCTTGTCGCTTTATAGAGTGTCACAATATAATGAAAGCTGTTATTTTCTCTGATTCCTTAAGCACTCTGAAAACCTTAGAGCAAAACTCCCATCGATCAAAACTACATAGCCCCATTATCTTAGAAATTAAAAAATCTCTCTTGGCTTGCTCTGCAAAGGAAAAAATTGTTCAACTTGTATGGATCCCCAGCCACTGTGGTATTAAGGGGAATGAACATGCTGATTTATTGGCCAAGGATGCTGTGACATCCCAAATTATAGATAATAGATTCTATTGTTTTTATGGATATGACCTGCAGAATCTTCCCAAAGGAATCTTAAAACAAGCATGGCAAAACTATTGGGATATTTCTAGCAAGAGCAAAGGTGGCTTTTATTATGAAGTTCAACCGGACATTGTGTTATCGCCTTGGTTTCATAAATATAAAAAGACCTCCAGATGCGTGATCTCAACTGTTTGTAGACTGCGCTTAGGTTTCTGTTGTTCACCTGTTTTTCTACACAAAATACGGATTCGGGATTCATCCCTTTGTGAGTGTAGGCTGGACGAGGGTTCACTGGACCACATTTTCTTTGAATGCACCATTAATAACCCTTCCTATAATTTATATGAACTCCTTCCAAATTTAAAGGTTCCCATTCCCATCAACTTTTCCTCGTTGCTTATGAAAATTATGTTTAAATTTGTCGCACGTATTCCCATTTCATATCTGACATTGGCAGAATTGTCGACATCGGCACTAATTGCCATTTATAAAAAGAAGAAGAAAATATTTGTCTCAACACAAAATATCTTTTCGTCATAATTTAACATGGTAGCAGAGCGTAAATAACGTAGTAATTACGATAAATAAGCATGGCGTCGAACTCAAATAGGAAAATTCGACGCATGGTGGATTAAAGCAAAAGCCATACTAATAAAAATAAATTATGGTCATGCGTAGAAAATCTGCTAGACTTTAAAAATGCTGATGAACAGACGAAAGAAAAGGACCTTATGGCTCAGTCAGAGTTAGTACTCCTAATTTCACCTTCCGAACTAAAACATTTAAAAAAATGTGAACCGGCTTATTGGACGTTACTCGACGGGATTTACAACAGTAAGGGACCTGCTAGAAAAGCGACTCTCCTTAAACAACTGATACTGTCCAAAATGCATGATGGTCATGTCAGAGATCACTTAAATAAATTCATGGACACGGTCGACAAATTAAAAGACCTGGAGATTGAAATCCATGATGATCTGTTGACTGTAATGATGCTCTAAGTCAAAGTCAAAGTCAAAGTAACTTTATTCCGTAAAAATTTTACATTTATGTGGAATCGTCATATTTTTTTTTACCCTACCGTGCAGTGCATGACGTGGCAGCTACTGAGAAACACTGCCAGAAAACTCAGTAGGAATCCTTTTTTAAAATAAAATATACTTAAGATTAATTACAATCATGTGTGTTGACTCAGAACAACTCCATCCCAAGCACTTTTATCACTTAAATAATCAGAAATTTTGTAATATGCCCTGCTACACAATTTGGCTTTAATAATTCTTTTAAACTTATTCGTAGACAATTCTCTAATATCATTGGGAAGTTTGTTATAGAATCTTATACATTGCCCCATAAAAGAGTTACTTATTTTGTGGAGACGGGTAGTATGCAGTATGAGATTATTCTTATATCTAGTATTTACATTATGTGTATCGCTCCTTTTACAGAAGGAATCGATATTTTTATGCACATATAGTAAGTTTTCATATATATACTGAGATGTTACAGTTAGAATGTTGACCTCTTTGAATTTTTCTCTTAGAGACACTCTCGGGCCAAGATTATAGATAGCTCTTACAGCTCTTTTTTGCAATATAAATATGGTGTCAATGTCAGCAGAGCTACCCCAGAGAAGAATTCCATAGGACATTACACTATGAAAATAACTGAAATAAACCATTCTAGCTGTGTCAACATCAGTCAGCCGTCTAATAGTTTTCACTGCATATGCTGCAGAACTTAATTTGCCGGACAGTTTTTCTATTTGTGGGCTCCATTGTAGCTTTGAGTCAATAGTGATACCCAAGAACACAGTTGATTCAACAGGGTCCAACCTAGCTCCATTAAGTTGTACATTGGTTGTCGCCTGTTTCACATTCGGTGTAGTGAATTTAATGACTTTAGTTTTCTTATCATTAAGCACAAGATTATTGGCATTAAACCAATGAACAACTTTAGAGATTGCATCATTAACATCGTCAAAATTGCTTAATTGTCGGTTTATTTTGAACGTCAGGGAAGTATCATCTGCAAACAACACAATCTCATGCTTATCCCTTACGTAGTAAGGTAAGTCATTTATATAAATTAAAAACAAAAATGGGCCCAGAATTGACCCCTGTGGGACGCCCATTACCACTGCAGATCCCGGAGATATTTTACCGTTTATTTCGACCTTCTGAATTCTATTGCCCAAGTAAGAAGTCAGAAGTTCGAGAGCCTTGTTCCTAATACCGTAGTGGTGTAATTTTCTGACCAGAGTATCATGATGAACGCAATCGAACGCTTTGGACAAATCGCAAAAGATACCTAATGCATCTTGCGAGTCTTCCCACGCCGCGAATATACTTTTTAATAAGTTGACCCCTGCATCTATGGTTGAACAACCCTTTGTGAATCCAAACTGTTTCCGGTGTAGTAAATTATGTATATTAAAGTGTCTGAGCAGCTGGCTAAGCATAAGCTTTTCAAATATTTTACTAAGAGTGGGCAGCACGGAAACAGGTCGAAAATTTGAAGGGTCTGAAGTATCACCAGCTTTAAACAAAGGAATGATTTTACTATACTTCATCAAGTCAGGAAATACACCTGATGCAACACAGCAATTGAACACAGTAGCTAAGTGTGGGGCGATTATAGTAATAATTGATGAAACAGTCTTAACAGATAGACCCCACAGATCCTTTGTGTTTTTCATATTAATACTCTTGAAAGCATTTAAAATATCTTTAGGGCTAACCACCGAAAATTCAAAAACTGTGTCACACGACCCTACGCTTTGCTTGAGTATCTGCTCAGCAGATGTAGAAGAACATGAAAGAGAGTTAGTAAGTATGACTGGAATATTCGAAAAATATTTTTCAAACTCAGTCGAAATCTCCAAATCGCCTTTAATATCTATGTTGTTTATTACTAAGTTAAAATCACGACTACGTATTTTTGTTTTACCTGTCTCAGCATTAATTATCTTCCAAGTAGTTTTGATTATATTTGTAGAAGATTTAAGTATATTTTTTATGTGCAAAGATTTAGCAGCGGTACAGTCTCGTCTAAATGTTTTGGCATATTGTTTCACATATTCTTGAAACTCTGTATTATGATTATGGGATCTTTCTTCATACAATTCATACAACCGATTCCGACTTTTATAGATGCCTGGAGTTGCCCAATCACTGAATACCAGACGGTCACTTACAGACAGTTGTTTGGGTGTGAACATTGTGCAGAACTCATCATTAATCAAATTGAATAAAGAGTTGTACAAGTGATCCGGATTATCATGATAGGGCAGCCATGCTATTTGTTTTACTATATTACATTTAAATTTGTCTAAGCGGTTTTCACTAAATGGAATATAGCTTATAAGTTTTCTTTTAATTTTTGGAGCATTTGAATAAGTTACCAACTGACCTGAATGATCTGACTGAATTTTATTGATTATTGATTTAAATAAAGGTTTTACAGTGCTAAATATATTATCAATGCATGTAGCACTTGTAGCAGTTACTCTAGTTGGTTCTGTAAAATTGTGATATAAATTATAGGATTTAAACAAATTTAATAAATTGCAACTTATTGTGCTTTTCTCCAAAATATTTATATAAAAATCTCCACAAATAATAACTGTTTTATGGCTGTTAGATAATTTATTTAATGCATCCTCCATAATATCTGAAAAAGTATCAAATGGTGCACAAGGAGGTTTGTAAAGACTCAAAACAATAAATTGCTCCAACTCAACACATGAAATCTCTACAACTCGCTCAACAGAGAGGCTCACAACATCACTTCTTTCTTTAAACTTTAACAACTTATTTATTAGAATTAGAGAGCCACCATGAATATATTTTTCCCTGATGAACGAGCTTACAACCTGGTGATTATTGAAGCTGAAAATGAATTGATGGAGTTTTAGCCAGTGCTCAGTTAACCCTTAATTTGGCAAAGATTAAAATGCCATAAAATTCAATTTTTTTTAACGAAAATGTGTTGTAGACGTTTATGAGGGTTACAGAAAAATTATTAAAAAAATAAAGAAACTTCAGTTTTCATGAAAAACTATGTATGCCACAGCATACATTACCAAACGCACATAAAAACATTGAGGAAAGGTGGTGTATGTCGTGACATACATTGCCAATTACAATACAAATAAAGAATATAAAAAGAACCGCTACCTCCCCCTTCAGGAACCCTTGTAGGAAGGTGTGAACATAATATTATGATAATAAAAACACGTCTAATAACGCCTAGAAATTGCCAGCATAACTAATCACGCATAATATGATAGTCTAGTTGACAATTCCTAGGACTTGCCAGTTACGAAGCACAGACGGACTTGGCATTTCATGCATATCAGAGTCGTTAGATTGGATATAATAATATATCGTTTCATTATCTTGAGCTAATGAAAATTATGTCAATTTTTTTGTAAGATAGGTCCGACTTAGTAATATCTGTCGGAATCACGACGGATTTGTTGATATCGTTTTTGAGGCATCAAATTGGCTACGAGATGGTATCTGTATCACACACTCCAGTAATTTATATCAGATGGCATACTCACAAAACCCATGATAATATGTATCATGAAAAAAAATCCCGCAATTAATTTTCAGTCAATCCAAGAGACGTCTAGTTTGGAATATTGGATATGCGTTTGTTTGCTCTACGATATCTGGTAAATTGTGAGGGGAAAAGAACTTGTAGAAATAATCCCGTGAAGTATTCGTCGAGATTGTTCGTGTGAACTGAGTCTTGTTCTCTAGTTGCAATGTGCCGATAAACCGTTTTTTCCATTGATAATTCAGAGTGAACGTTATGATTCATCTGGGTCGTTGAGTTACAGAAACAATGGGAAGTTGCGATCTGGTTTTACGGGGAAGCGACTTGGAAGCAGCAGCAGCCCTTATGTGAGTGGCAGCTAATAGTAAATTAGCTACTTGCTGATGGTTCAGGTGGTGCAGCAGGAGCAGCAGGTGCAGGAGTTGCTGACGTTGCAAGAGTAGCTGGGAGTGACGGAATGTCCCTCAGTATCGGCACTTTAGTACAATGAGGTTCAAGAGAAGGGCTTGAATAGGCACTTTGAAACATTGCTATGAGTCGAAGATTTTTGTGGTGGGAAAATATTGAGTTTTTCAGTAGAACTATCAATAGAAGGTGCAGAAGAAGTAAACATAGAAAGCGGTATTTGCACACGTAATTCGTCCTGAAGGTCAGAATTTTCACTACCGTCAAAGGGTGCATTCTTTGCGGGCACAATCGCTAAAATTCTACCACCGCGAGATTGTAGCCTTCGCTGTTTGACAAGGAAAAAATAGCTTGCTATAAAACTAAGTTAGCCTAAAAAGCAACCGCATTCTGGCAATGTATACCGTGACATACAAACAAAATGGAGGGTATTCCTTTACAAACTTGGCAGTGTATGTCACAGCATACATCATGTTAATTATCAAAATAGAACCATTTTATGTAAATAGAACTTCATAAATATCATCATATACATTCCATTACATAATAAACCTTACATTTTTATCATTACACCTATTCAAAACTATGTAATATTCAAAATTAAAGTATAAATACCTGGGGCAACAGAGTTGACGATCACCGGGTAGCCATTTTTTTTAAGAAATGTCAAAATGGGTGTGTTTAAGAATGTGATTTATATTTTTAAGCAAAATTAATTAGTTTTGTGTTATGGAAAAAATAATTATTTACACGCAAATTGCTTTTTGTTTAACAAATTATTTTTTATAAAGTCATGTATGACAGTACATACCATGCCAAATTAAGGGTTAAACATAAAATATCTATATTGTTACAATTCAAAAACAGCTCCAATTCTAGCTCTTTTCCCATCAAACCTTGAATATTTTGGTGCACCAGGTTAATACAATTTTGCTCTACAGTCTTCCTGGAGAATACGATAATTTCCGGGTTGCAATAGAGTCGAGAGACGTTTTACCAAAACCCGATGACTTAGAAATCAAAATTCTAGAAGAGTGTCATGCAAGATTAGCTAGCAAAAGTCATGAAGACTGTGAGGAAGAAATAGTGGAAGAGTCTTATTTTACCAAATTATGCAAATTTTGCAAGAAAAAAGGACATAATATTAAAGAATGCAGAAAACTAAAGTACAGAGAGAACAAAACAACTGACGAGGTAAAGCAAGAACCTAGAAATTCGTATGCTGTCTGTATGCTTTCAAAAAATAAGGATTTTCATTTTCAAGATGAGAAAGTTGAATGGATTCTTGATAGTGGTTGTACATCGCACATGTCCTATAACAGAAAATATTTTAATAAACTTGGTCAATCCAATTCACAGACACTTAAGTTAGCATCCAAAGAAGCTACAGCTGAAATTAAAGGAAAAGGCCAAGTGATTCTAACAGTAAATGCAAATGATCATGTAGAACTAGAGAAGTTACTCTAAATGACTTATGTACAAACCTAATATCTACCGGAAAAGCGACAGAATCGGGGTGTACTGTATTATTTACTAATAAAAAGGCTACAGTAAAACATCCTGATGCTGGGATTGTACTTAATGCACTAAAAGCTAAAGATGGTTTATACTACGTAACACCCACTTCATATAAACGTACCAATGAAAAATGTAACTTGGTAGAAGATACGAAAATTCAAAAATGGCATAAATATTTAGGCCACTTGAACGAAGACGATATGAAGTTGGCACTGAAAAACCAGACACTTATTGGTTTAGACTTCAATCCATTTGAAAAACTTGGCACTTGTGAAATATGTATACAAGCAAAGATTAGAAGACTGCCTAGTAAACTAAATACTACTCCACGTTCAACGAAACCACTTGAAATAGAACATAGTGATGTTTGCGGTCCAATGAAGTTTCAAACTCACTATGGAAATAAATATTTTGTAAGTTTCATTGACGACTATACCAGATACAGCCGCGTGTACGGCGTAAAGAACAAGAGTGAAGTATCTGAGAAGTTCAAAATATATAAGGCAGAAATGGAAAATTTTAGTGGCCACAAAATAATCTGTCTACAATCAGATAATGGCCTAGAATATTGTATTAAAGACTTTGACAATTTTTTAAAAGATAATGGTATAACTAGACGCCTAACAGCACCATATACACCTCACCAGAATGGTGTAGCAGAACGAAAAAATCGTACGCTGCTGGAAAAGGCTAGAAGTATGATGATCAAAAGCACCTCAAAATCAATGGGGTGAAGCAATACAAACAGCTAACTACCTTTCAAATAGAAGCATCAACCAAACTTTATTTATCGTCAAAGGAGGCGGAACTCGTTGCTGCTTCAGAAACAACTCGGGAGATAGTATGGTTGGAGAGAATGCTAAAGGAAATGACGAGGAAACCTCCAATTCTTTACATCGAAAACGAATCGACAATAAAACTGGCGTATAATCCACCATACGAACAACATAGTCGCACCAAGCACATACAGCGGAGAAATCTCTATGTGCTAGAGTGTGTGACTGCTGGCAAGCTTCAAGTCAAACAACTTTCATCTGAATCCCAATTGGCAGATCTTTTCACAAAGCCACTATACGGACCACGACTAGAAAAGTTGTGTTATGTTCTTGGTATGAGTTCTTACCTTCTTGAATATGTTTCCATGGAAAGTTGTTATTAGGTTGTCATTGTCATGTCGTGGTTTTCTTTCATCATCATCATCATATCAGCCGAAAGACGTCCACTGCTGGACAAAGGCCTCCCCCAAAGATCTCCACAATTGCCGGTCTTGCGCTATCCGCATCCAGCGATTTCCAGCGACCCGCACAAGATCATCGGTCCATCTTGTAGGGGGCCTGCCCACGCTGCGTCTTCCGGTTCGTGGTCGCCACTCGAGAACCTTTCTGCCCCAACGGCCGTCGGCTCTACGAGCTATGTGCCCTGCCCACTGCCACTTCAGCTTGGCAATTCTTCGGGCTATGTCGGTGACTTTGGTTCGCCTGCGGATTTCGACATTTCTGATGCGATCCCGCAGGGAAACTCCGAGCATAGCCCTCTCCATTGCTCTTTGGGTGACCTTAAGCCTTCTAATAAGGCCCATAGTGAGCGACCACGTCTCTGTTCCGTATGTCATCACTGGCAACACACACTGGTCGAAGACTTTCGACTTGAGACACTGCGGTATTTTGGACGAGAAGATGTTACGTAGCTTCCCGAACGCTGCCCATCCGAGTTGGATTCTACGATTGACCTCCTTCTCGAAGTTGGACCTACCTAGTTGGATGGTCTGTCCTAGGTAAATATAGTTCTCTACAACTTCGAGTGCAGAGTCACCAACTTTCAATTGAGTGGGTGCAACATGGACGTTTGACATGATTTTCGTCTTATCCATGTTCATTTTCAGACCCACTTGTTGAGAGACTCTGCTGAGGTCATCGAGCATTGTACCGAGGTCTTCCATGGTCTCAGCCATGACTACGATATCATCGGCAAATCGAAGGTGAGTGATGTACTCGCCATTGACATTGATGCCAAAGCCTTTCCAGTCCAGAAGCTTGAAGACGTCTTCCAATGCAGCGGTGAACAGTTTCGGAGATATAACATCTCCCTGTCTCACGCCTCGCTGCAAGTGGATAGGTTTCGAGATCTGGTCCTGGAGTCGCACTGACATAGTGGCGTTTTCATACAAACACTTTATCACCTCGATATACCGGTAGTCAATTTGGCACCTTATGAGAGACCTCAGCACGGCCCATGTTTCGATAGAATCAAAGGCTTTCTCATAGTCCACAAACGCTAAGCACAGTGGCTTGTTATACTCTTCGGTCTTCTGTATAACTTGCCGCAGCGTATGTATGTGGTCTATGGTGCTAAAGCCTTTTCGGAAACCGGCTTGTTCGGGAGGCTGGAAGTCGTCAAACCTGCGCGCGAGACGGTTCGTAACGACCCTCGAAAACAACTTGTAAACATGGCTCAGCAGTGTGATGGGTCTATAATTCTTCAATAGGGTCTTGTCGCCCTTTTTGAAGAAGAGCACCACCACACTTCTGTGCCATGCTTGTGGCGTTTGACCATCTAGTATGACGGAGTTAAATAACTTCTGAAGGGCCCGTAGGATTGGTGTACCACCCGCCTTCAGAAGCTCTGCTGTAACTCCATCATCACCAGGCGCCTTGTTGTTCTTGAGTTGTTTGAGAGCCATTCTAATCTCGTACAGGCTGACGTCCGGGATGTCTTCGGTGTAATGTCGGGTTAGTCGTGCTCTGGGATCTGAGGCATGACTTTTGACAGGTGGCTGTGCTGTCGTATATAACTGTCCGTAGAACTTCTCGATCTCTCCCAGCAACTCAGGTTTAGACGTGACGATTCTACCATCCTCAGTCTTCAGCTTCGTCAGTTGGCTCTGTCCAACAGACAGAGCTCTTGCGAACACTTTGGAGCCTTTGTTCCGCTCAATGGCCTCTTTAATACTAATTGTATTAAATTGCCGCGTGTCGCGAGTCAAAGACTTTGAGATCTGTCTGTTGAGCTGCCGATATCTGGTAGCATCATCTGAGGATGTCAGAACCATTTTCCGTCTATCTTCCATAAGTTGCAGGGTAAAGTCAGAGATCTTTTTAGTTCTGTTTGTACGGCGGGCCTTGAAGACCTTAGACCCAGCCGTATGGACAGCTTCTACGAGCCTGTCATAGTATGAGTCCACTTCCTCGCAGTCTGCTAGGCATTCGAAACGGTTTTGCAGTTCGAGCTGAAATGGTTCGGGGTTTTGGACGTGGATAGGTAAAGGTCGGAGCGTAGACTTTATCAGTCGGGACCTCTGGAGTTTGACATTAAGGTTCAATGAGCCTCTGACCAGTCTGTGATCGCTCCCGGTTTTAACCGCATTGATCACGGAGACATCATTGAACATCTGTCGTCTCGTCGACAAGATAAAGTCTATCTCATTTTTAGTTTTACCATCCGGGCTCACCCAGGTCCATTTGCGGTGATCCGGCTTCCTGAAGAAGGAATTCATCATAAAGAGTCCCTCCTTCTCCATGAAGTCGGCCAACATTTGGCCCCGGGGGTTCCGGTCACCAGTTCCAAATTGCCCCACTCTCAGCTCATTACCGAATCGTTTGCCCAGCTTCGCGTTAAAGTCCCCCATGACCACAGTGAAATAGGAGTTAGAGGTATGTATGGCTCTGGATATGTCCTCATACATAACCTCGACTTCATCGTCGGAGTGTGTCGAAGTGGGTGCGTATACCTGTATAATCTTCAACGAATACCGCTTGGTGATTCTGAGTATAAGGTACGCAACCCTCGTCGACACACTCTCGATTTTCACTAGGTTGTTCACGAGGGACTTGTGGACTATGAACCCGACACCACCTTGGGATATTTGGGCACCCTCCCGGTAATAGAGCAGGTTTCCGGATTTCAGTATTATCGAGTCCTCCCCCTCTCTTCGGACTTCAGATAATCCTACAATATCCCAATGTAACCTGCTCAATTCTTCCTCCAGTTCGGTTATCTTCTCGTCGGACCGCAGTGTACGTGTGTTATATGTTGCCAGGGCCAGAGGTCGTCGGTGTTGGTAACGCGGAATCTGCCGGGGATTCTTAGCACCCCCTGCCCTGCCGTAACCACGGCTGTTACCACGGCTGGGAATAGCAGGGCTGCCGGGGACTGGGGGCCGCGGTTTGGTTGTGTCCATCATTTGAGGGGATTTGCCATAATCTCCACGCTTGGCAGACGGGTTGGCGATCGCAGTAAGGTGGACATGGTACTCAGGAGAACGCTGCTGCCCGTTCTCTGGTATATATTCCCTCGGGACGACTTTTACGTCCCCCCACGGGATGAGAGGGGGTGGTGATATTCTTAGGCCGTCACCACACAGCAGGGTGGTTTTCTTTAGTTTAATAAAATATTTGTGCAGGGTGGTTTTCTTTAGTTTAATAAAATATTTGTCTCAACTCAAAATATCTTTTCGTCATAATTTAACATTTTGAAATCCAAGTTAAATGGAAATCTGAAAGATACCTATAAAATTACTAATGATAGTGTTTATTTATTTGCATGCAATATAAACGCATTCATTTAGAGTGCGTTACTGATCTATCTAAAGAGGCTTTCCTCTACGCGAAATAAAACACTTTAGTTTCAAGAGGAAAGCCTCTTTAGGCGATTTTTGTATTTATATCGCATGCAAATAAATACTATCTATCTATTCGATAACATTCGAACCCTGATACCTATGGATCGGCTAATGGGAATTGGGATTATTACATTCCCAGGTGATTCACATCTAAACGTCACATAGATGCTTTAACATCAGTATACAAATTTGTAAACCAAGTGATAAAAGTGGACACGAAATATCGATAACTTGATGCAGCCCTAGTGTAAAACGAAAATTATTTCTTTACACAAAATATTCGTAAATTCTGCATTATGTGTATTAGATCTTTGCTTCTTACATTAAATAAATGTCTATAGAAGAGAATTAACACACTTAGTGATTAAAATTCGAAGCGCATTGGCAAAAATAAATCCTAAGATAGCAGGTTTCGATTGGGAATGATTTACCTGTGAAATGAACAATTTTCGGGGTTCGATCACTGGCCAAAGTCACCATGTTACTGAAGCACTAATTTTCAAAAATTCGCAGGAATCAAATTCCCAGCGTGCCGACGAACTCTCATACGATACTAAAAACGGTTTTGTTACATCGCATTATGCATCTCTTCTTATCATACAGTGTTGCATCTAGTGACATTTCGCTCGCTCAGCAATTTGGTGCTTTAATCCGTACTCGGAGGAATTTCCGTAGGTATACTAAATTTATGGCATACTAACTTTATGATATAAACATGTTTTGTTATATTCTCTTTGATTACTTACCTATGTAGACGTCAAGTTATGTCAAGTAATAGAATCACGTCATTATTATCCTTGCAAGTTTTTGATATAATAGCTAATAACAACAAACAAATTCATTCAACTTGTTTTGTTGTGGTGCGTGCAGTGTTTTGATTTTCTAGAAAGCGAAAATAGGTTATCAAAATGATGTCTGGCAGAATCGGAAATTTACCGATAGCATCTGAAAACCCACTGGGTCTCTCCTGGCATGATTCTGCATGGATACCTCTCCTTAGCCCGTCTAATATAATGGATTATTTCTCCGAACGTTCGAATCCATTTTTCGATCGTACTTGTAATAATGAAATTGTAAAAATGCAGCGTCTTAGTATGGATCAGCTACAGTAAGTATTCTTTTAACGGTTTTCAATCTGAGCCTACGATCAGGAAGCGATCCTAAATGAAGTTTAAGTCATTAATAGACATATTTAATTATTTATTATTTTATAATAAAACAGTGTAAGGTTAAGTTTTAAAATATTAAATTTAAATAAGATAACCTTTGGGCCCGAGGCCTTTGTCCAGCAGTGGACGTCTTTCGGCTGATATGATGATGATGATGAAATAAGATACTTTTAATCTAAGTTAGGACAGTGGGTCTTGGGTTAGTTACTGTTGAGTGTGGTTTTTTGATGCGCTCATAGTCAGTTGCTCTCACTGGTCTGTAAGTTTTCTGTGAGGTTAAGGACTTAAGAGCATAACATAATACATATTATAACCGTAAATATGGTTGGGTTTTAAAGCATTACTGCACCTCAGAAGGTACAATATGGCTTTGGCAACCAAAGCCATGCTGTAGACATGAGACAACAGTTATTTAACTATGTCAGCTGGCCTCTTGGTCAGCTTTTACTCTACCACAATAAAAATAAAGATACATTTAGTATGCCTTAGAATTAAATTATTTGCTTAAATTCAAGTTTGATTAATAGTAAATTAATAGGGCTTTTATGAGTTATATGCAGTTGTAAATTTTTTACAGAAATATGACTGGATTAGAATACATACTTCTACATGTTCAAGATCCAATCCTGTATGTTATTCGTAAACAACATAGACACAGTCCCACTCAAGCCACTCCATTAGCCGATTACTACATCATAGCGGGCACAGTGTACCAGGCTCCAGATCTTGCCAGTGTCCTTAATTCCAGATTAGTAAGTTTCTTAAATTACAAAATAACAAATATAACATTGTGGGCTTTCATACATATTGTCCATATATATACATTGTCCATAAAAACAAAAAGGGCCCACTCCCTCTTGTGTACATTACTTTATTTTACTTAAATATTCAATCATTGACCTCAAATAAACTTGAAATCTCTATTGTCACTTGCCAGTTGTTGTTGGCACCAACTCCAATCTCTTAATTATTCAGTGAAAACTTTGTGTGTGTGATTTTTATGTTGTGAAGTTGGATAGGTAAACTTTATGGTATACTAGTACAAAAAGAGTTTATATACAATATTCAAACTGAAGAATTTAGTAATGTACAATTTATATGTTTGTCACACAGTTTATCTTCACATAATTTTCGTAACATAAAAATTGTAGTGCATTCAATATTAAGATAAAAACAATGTACTAAATGTTTCTTGAGTAAAGGGTTTATTAGTGTTAGTAATTAGCAGTATTGACTATATTAGACTTCTTCCAGAGAACCATAGTTGTTAATTCTTTTTTGCATCCAGCCTTTACTTTCAGCAATTTCTGCCCATGTCATGTAGAAAGCTTTAACTCCTACTGTAGTAGTTGTATTAATTTTATGAAATTATTTTGGGTTGTGATATTTCATTAGGTAGTCATTGCAAAACTATAGAAAATAAACTATTCTATTCTATAAAACGTCCTTACAGCAAGACATATGTCTAGTAGTAATGTTTGATTATTTATGCAGGTGTTTGTTGCTTACAGCTTTCCGCAGTCCATCACTTGCAAAGTTCTTTTGAAGAGACCATGTCATACTCCAAATATCATCCCAGTAAAGGGTATTGGTGGGATTTTAAAGCAACTAAGCCAGGCAAGATCTTTATTATGTTGTTTACTGTAAATCTGAAAAATCATTGTTTTATAAAATTCACTTTAACTACAAAATAATTTAGATCAGTCCTATTAATATTTATAACCATAATCTTATAAATGTGAAAGTTTAGGTGTGTGATGTGTGGATGTTTGTTACTCTTTCATACAAAAGCTACAGAATGGATAGGCTACAATTTATAATGTTAAATGTGGGTGAAACTGCAGGACACATCTACTTTTATCTATTTCTGATGAGTGATACTAGGTACAATATTTAGTATCGGTGTTAAATAAGTAGACAGCTTTTATCATTCAGAGTATAGTAAACTGAATAACAATTAGCTTTCGTCAGTTACATGAAATTATTATTGAATCAGAAGATGTAGCAACTATTTAGTTAAATTTCATTTCCAGTTAAATGTCAGTTCAACATTTTTAGCATTTAGGTAATTGACCATAATAGTTGTATAATTATTTCAGGTATGAGCTCTTTCAACTCTGGTCAATCTTCATCTAAAGATGTGAGCAGCACCCCTAAAGAAGAAGCTTCCACTCTCTTTCAAAGACAGAGAGTGGATATGTTGCTGGCTGAATTAGTGCGCCAGTTTCCCCTACCTGTCACTCAAGCACCCACACAGGTAAAATGTCATTCCATAGAGAAATTAAGTTTCCTCATGCATCATTTTTGTGATGAGAACTGTAAACTTGTTGTTGAACACAATATTGAATTTATTACATGAGTCAAAGATTAAGACTCAGATCCAACTTTCACAGGTTGGAGGGAAAGGTAAAAGAAGATGATAACCAGAGGCATAAAGTGTTATGTATTTACAAGTTTGATATGAGCACTTTTCTTGTCCCTATTCATGGTAAACAAGTAGTTTACCTAGTTAAACAATCTTATCTTCAAATTTAACTGTATAAGCATAATTTGCTATCTTCATGGCACCTAACCTGATGGATTTCATTTATTTTGCAAAATAATTTTGAACTTGAATCAGTTTTTATGTATGTTACTGTGAAATGAACTACCCACCATGGGTTTCACAAGAGATGACAGTTTGAGGTAGTTCAAGAAAGTAGTAATAAAGTTTATAAAGGATTTAAATATTAAAACAAAAATTCATCTTAGCCTGCAAACTACAAGTCAGTTACTAAGATTGTCGAAATGCATACAAGCAAGTTATAAAAAGTATCAATTAATATTTCTTTTTTCATTTGGCAATCTGCTGATATTTTCAGCAATTTCTGCCAGTGTCTTGTTATGCTTGTTAACAAAAGTAGTTTTGAATACTTATTACATTACTAATTGTGGAAATATTTTAGAACCTGGAACAAAGACAAACACAAAATAAGTGTTGGTAATTTAAAATACACATATTGAAACTAAATTTACAACAAAATAATAATTTATTTTATATGAAAATAATTTTTAAATATTCCAGACAAATGGTGTAACTGTAAAGACTGAAAATTCAAATGACAAGAATGCTGACAAAACAGCAGAAGGGAATGTGAACAACATTACTATAAAACAGGAGCCGGTGGACCCAAGCAGTGCTGACATGACTAATGGAGGCATGCAACATGTTGATATTAAAACTGAAATCAAGCAAGAAAACATGAAACCTCCACCAGAAAAGAAACCTAGAATTTGAACATAATATGATCATAAATCGTAGATTAAGTATCTTAAATAATTTAAAATAAATAATCATAAATCAATAGTAACTGTTTTTTATTGTGTAACATGACTGTCCATATAATTTGAGGTTTTAATAACAACACTTTTAAAAAACTTTAACTGCAACTTTTCTTAGTAAAAAACCTTTGTAAGCATTTTCCATAGAATTAAAAAAATACTATTAAACCTGGTTCTAAAGAACATAGAAATTGAATTACATATATACAAAACAACATACAGTTTAATTAAGACCCTTTTAGAAGTTGCTTAAGGGTAGATAGAAGTAACAACAAAAATACTCTTATAGGGATTCTGAGTTGGTACAATAGCTCCATGGTTGGTACTCAATCCTTTAACATTATGATTCAATCATGATGTTAAATATTCTGCATTTCGTTCTTTCTGAATATTATACAAGTTGCCAATATTTTCTTGCAGCTGAACACCATTTGAGCATATCTGGCAGTTTATTCTACGGGGATCTTCTAAGTTTCTTCTTCTTGAATCTGTCCTCTGTTGTATACTAAAATGGAATAAATCTTTGAGATGATGCCATATAATTTTAGTGAATATTACTAAGGTGGGTGTATGCGGTGATTATTACCGAGATAGAGCTTCTTTAAAGCCTAATTCCAACCCGAATAGTAGGCCTTGTTCATAGCCTGTATTAAAACTTTGTTGAAACACAGCAGTTTGCCCATCAGCTGCGCCATCCATGTAACCTGCCTATAATATGAAATGTTATTATTATATTTCCAGCATTTTCTATTGTTTACAATCATAATTTTATATAAATTTTAATGGATCATAATCATGGAATGAAAGTTTGCAAATGAAAGATATTTATTTGCATGAAATCCATGCATGAAGTGACATAGTTTGAAAATTATGCTATCACTTAAAATTAAAATATTGGATAGGAATGAAATAATAGATAAGATAATCTCTATTTCTTATCTATTAACCTTTCCTAATACTATACTATACAACAGTTTCTTTTCTAAATCAGCTACTAGAGGCCATAACGATTGTAATTTTAACAGGACGGCATGCGGCAATGAAAATATGATTGTGTGAAAAAGGATCAATAATAGATAAATTAAACAAAAAACACATTGCAAAAATCCCAAATTAATTGACTTATTATAAGGAGAAAAAGGTAAGTATAATGACATAGATGATGAATCGCGATTACTTTTGTAACAGGTTCGATTACACGACTCCATGTTTGTCTTAAAATTTTATCATTATCATCAGACATAATTGCTGATGAAATTGTAATGATAATATTGTGTTTATATGTTAATGTAACTACCACAGAAACGTAGTTTGTTACATTCTCTGCTGCCACATAACCTCAAAATGTTTGTAAACAAATACTATTAGTTTTGACAGTGGCAGGAGGACAATACTATATAGCAAAATAAGCTTGTCCTTTGTAATAAGCTCCACCCATATGCAAGCCAAAGTTACGTCGTTGAAGGAATTTATAGTTCTCAAACATCAACTTTGGTGGTAGTAAAACTGGTTACTATTTTTGAGCATTAACCCCGTCAATTTCTGCAGAAACGTGGATAGTTTACACTCATAATTTAATTTCACAAATACCTATGGTATATGGTTACGTAGTTCCGGAGTTGGTGTAATATATTATTGTGTTACAGGCATCTAGTACCAAAAGGGATGATGGGATGTGAATATAAAAAATTACAATTAGGTACAGGCAACTTTGATAATTATTTATTATATATTTACTATCCCAAAAATCTATATAAAAACCATCCAGAATATAAATTCTTGCTTGGTGGCTATTTTCGCCTCGATTGTTCAGTGAAGCAGTGAAATACCTAGATTAACTAACGCTGTATGACTTATAAAAAAAACTAAAAAAAATTTGCAACATTATAACATTGGTGAATTTTGGATGAATAATGTGAATTATTTTCAATTTTTTTTTTATTTATTGTTAATTCTCCACCAATTGTGTTATTATTCTATTAGTACATTTATGGCCACTAACTATTTTTATGCAATAAAATTACTACAAGTTATATCAACAAAGTAATCGATACCACATTATTATTGTAATTTTATATCATCCATCAACGCAATATGTGCCGTTTTTAAAAATAAACATATACAGCCGTCAACAAATCAACCTTCTATTACTTTTTCATTGCAGTCAAACAAATACATATGAATTAAATGACTGCACGTATGGCGCGGTGGCTAAGACAGTCGCCTCGCCATTTAATGTGCTGGGTTCGATTCCCGTGCAGGTCAACTATATGTGTGACCCATAAATAGTTGTACTGAGTCTGGATGCACTTTGTGTCGGTCAATTATGTCTGTAAAGTACCCCACAATACAGGGAGTCATATCGCTAATGCGGGCTTTGTCTTTAAAAAAAATCGATTTAGAAATGGATGTACCTATGTACATAGCTAATGCATTTTCAAAAATATACGTTGTTTTCTAACTCTTATTGAGTTATATCTGATATCTAAGCTAAGCAATATAAATCAATGAAGAAAAACCCGGGACCTCATTATCTACATCCTCATTATAGACAGTTAAGATAGAATTTATCTGTGTCTAAGCGGCACATAGACAAAAATGCCTGATTTTGTCTAAAGTAAATATTGGTTTAATTAAACCTTTACTTAGCTATACTAATTCAACATTATTATGTCAGGTCATACAATTGGGTCTTTCCCTTATGTTTGCAGATGCTTTTCAGAAGGTCGCTGAGATTGGCCACTATGTATGCGTGATGTTTCTAAATCATCAGCTGTGCCGCGCGGTTTTACTCGCGTTAAACTTTATAAATTATAGCCTATATGTTAATCCAGGGTGTGAGCTAACTCTATACCATTTTATTAAAATTGCTCCAGCCGATTAGCCGTGAACAAGTAACAAACATACACACTCACACGCTCACACACTCACAACCTTTCGCCTTTATAATAGTGTGCTGAATATAAAAAATCGCAAGTATCAAGTAGTATACGGGATGGACAGACGTACGGAACGGTCACCCTCATTTTTTCCATACTCTTTTTTGCCAGGCTGTAAGGGATAAAGAAGATAGACTTAACAATTATTTCAATAATACCAATACATGAAAAATGTTCGCATGACATAAGTCAAATTTCGCATGGATAATTTGTATTTTTTTTGTATGTGTAAGAAGGCACGTACTTTCTTGAATATGTTTCCATGGAAACTTGTTATTTGGTTGTCATTGTCATGTCGTGCTTTTCTATGGTTTATTAAAATCGTAGACAAAGAAACTAAATTAAAATATTTGTCTCAACTCAAAATATCTTTTCGTCATAATTTACATGTCATTCTAGTATAATATGATAGTTCTCTATGTCATCGAGTCATTACATACTCTCAGACCGGCATTAAACGTTGTTTGTTATTTCCTCTGTGACCTGCATATCACATGAAAATTTAGAGGTTATATTGTGATTGTTGAGTTATTTTAAAATATTGCATAAATAAAGAAAAGACTGTGACTTTCATGTGTGTAACATATATAAATAATAGTATTAATAGATCGTTGCTTTGATTAACTTGTTTTTGATAAATAACGCTATGAAAAAGAGTAAAAAATTCTTCGGCAAGAAGAAAGGTGCATTCCAAGAGAAAAACACCAAAAAGAAAAAGAAAGGAGCAGAAGAAAGGATTGTCAATAAAAAGGCATTATTTAATAGGTATAAAAACGCACAGAAGATTGAAGAAGAGTTGGAGAAAAAGAGAAAAATGGACCAGAAACTGCAGCAAAGGATTACATACTCAGAAAGTGAAGAGGAAGAGGATGCTTATGATATGCTAGTATCCTGCTTTAGTAAAAGCAAGAAGAGACCGGTGGCGGACAGTGAGGACAGTAGTAGTGACGATGATGTTGACATGCATGGTGATGAGGATAGTAAAGGTGCTGGGAATAATGATAGTGATGGTGAAAATGCCAATAGTGGCAGTGAAGATGACCATAGCAGCGACGAAGATATAGAGGTAAGTGTTTGTAAGACAATATAAACTTTTGTGTAAACTAGTCTTTACAAAAATAAATTCATGTACTTTATGATTAATTCTCTAGTTTACTATGATTGGGTACAATAGTCTGTCTGTGTTATAACTGCTAAAATCCCTACCAGATAACCAGATATGGATGAAGAAAAAAAAGTAGCTTGAATCTGGGTAAATCTATAAAACAATTGGTAAATTGTATGCTTTGTTAATATTTAAATATCAAGTTTTAGAATTATGATATCAAAATGTTTTCAAGTTTATGTCTAAAGGTTGTTGTTATTTGTGTATTGAATTGTATATTACATAAAATATTGCATGTGTACAATTAAATGATTATTATATTGTATTAGTAATATAATATTAATTGTACTATAAAATTATATTCTAGCATAAACCCAATTTTAACCCACTGGGTGTCTGTCCACTGTTATAGAGTTGGTTCGTTATTGGTAATTCTAATGTATAGGGGGTGTGTCTGTGTATTATATACCTGGGAGATTGAATACCCATTTTATAATACTAATCAATCTAATAAGGGCTAATTTTGAATTGATGATTTTCTTATTTTATAGATACCTGAACATCATGATGCGGAAGTGGAAGAAGATACACCTGATGACCCATTCACAAAACATTTACAACATGACATAGGAGATGAGCTACTTGTGTCTCTGTCTAGCACTCCTCTCACTAACGAGACTACTCATAAGACTTGGCCTACTCTAGGAAATCTCACTATCATGATACCAAAACCTGTCGAGACATTATCAAAGCAAGTTAAACCAAAAGTGTCCTTATTAGAAGAAAAAACATATGCTTCAAAAGGAACCATTCCTACACTTATAAATAAAATTGAATTCAAACCACTTCACATAAAATCTCAAATACATGGAAACATAGTGGCTGCTAATAAAACAAATTTGATTAAAAGGGATTTAGAACTTACAGAAGTATTTACACCTTTACAAAGGGAGCTATTCTCTATTATGAACAATTATCAGGATCTTTATTACCCAGAGAGGACATTCAACAATGCTGATGAAATTAGATACAGTTACTGTCTGCATGTTGTTAATCACATGCTGAAGACAAGAACAAAGATAGTCCATCATAATGCTAAACTTGCGAAAAAGAGTGACATGTCTGATGATTATAGGGATCAAGGATTAGTGAGACCTAAGGTTGGTACACATTTAATTGGACTTTTTGAGGGTAAGATAAATAACAATAACACATCCTCCACTTATGTTAGACCTTGTATTGTTAAATACTGGTAATGCCGGTGACTGGCCTTTACACCAGTAAAATAATTTAAATGTCATTACATCTCTCTCTAATTGTTTACATGAAAGAGCAGGGCATATATAGATCTGTCTTACTACTAAAACTGCTTATAATATGCACACTCATTATGGAGGTGCATTATTGATCTATAGGTTACTTATTTACCCTCAGTATTATATGCCAAATCTAACACAACTACAGATGTTGGTCCTGTGATTACTGGGCTTCTCATAAGAACTATGTTATAAAGAATTGAAATAATATTAAATAAGTTTAGTTAGTATGGCATAGAATTGGGTGCAATATTTTAGGTGTAGAGGATAGTGTTCATTTGCTCCATGAACAGCTTGACTGCGGAAAAACCTCTGCCTTGCAGAATACAGTCTGGGTAATATCATTATTATGTTACTGTTTGTTGTGTTTGCGTTGCCTGGGCTCTCAAATGCACTCAGGACCTCTTGTACTCTCAGGGCCCATTAAGTGGTCCTGGATGTGGCCTTTAAAACAAAAATGTGACCTGGTGTGTATTCTATATGGTTGAGGTACTTCCATAGTCAAGCTGCTCATAAAATGAAAAGCCCTATAATCTACCTCGCATTATAGTAATATTACTGATATAGAGCTACTCTCTATTGTCAGTAGATTAGGTGTAAGGGCCATCCACCACATAATTAATCATTTTATACTTAGATATTTTAAATAAATAACCAAATAATCATTCTCAAATCTCAAAAATGGGAAATCATAAATTTAATCGTCCGGCGGGTCTCGAACCTGCACCATCTACCAATCCGGGGTAGGCGCTCTGCGTTAAGCTACGAACTATACACGCTGGCAGATCAAATTTAGGATTCCCTTGCTAACACCCTTCCGGAGGATGTAGATATTATCTATCGATTTTGTTTTCTAGAAACATGGCCGACTGATATGTTCACAGTTGCATGTGAAAGATCATATCATATTGATAATACCTTTCAAATTATTAAAAAAAAAAAAAATTACAAATAATCATTCTCGGCCCACAAAAAATTGTCCTGGGTGGGGATTAACTAGGACCTTTGGTTTAGTAGTCAGAGTCGCCATTGGGGTAGAAACATTGTCTAGCTAGATAAATAAGCAACACTTGAAAAAGGAACTTAGAACTGAAATTTAGTTTCACTAACTATGCATTATTTGATAGGTTTTGATCATGGTGCCATTCAAAGACGCTGCCTACAGGGTTATCAAAACTCTTATAGAGATACTGGTACCTAAAGAGGCTGGAGAGGTGGTGAATAAGAAGAGATTCGAGGATGACTTTACCGGTGGGGAGCTGCTGATGCCGCGCAAGAACCCTAAGCCAGAAGATTATGAGCTTATGTTTAGTGGAAATACTGATGACACTTTTAGAATAGGAATGACAATTACAAAGAAAACACTTAAGGTTTGTAGTGCATCACACATATTCTTCTTCTTCTTCCAAAGAAAGGAATTGTTTTATAGTATTCCTGTATTTATTCAGTAAAAAAAAAACTTGTAGTTATGATATTTTGTAATATAAGAGAGTATTAGAAGGGTAATTGTAAAGTCTATCTATATCAAATGAGAACCTCATGTAAAGAAAAAAGTAAACTAAGTGGTTTATCATGTTAAAACAAGCTTTGCTTGAACTTGGCTTGTCACGCTGCCGCGTGTCTAGATCATTATTGGATTGTAAACAACTAGCAGTCATTTTAAAATTAAAGAAACATCATAAAAAATCTATTAATTTATTTAAAATGGGAAATCTAGGCAAATCTAACGTTTTATAATTATTTTTGTATAATTGTCTATTTTCTTTTTGTATATTATTATATTTATTTGTGTGTAATGTATTTATTTTGTATATTATCTCGGTATTATTGATCATTTTATTACTTTATCGTAAAAAACAAATCAGCTTTAATTTAAAACAAATGCCACCGATGTCTCTACTTGTCATTCTTAGTTACCTAATAATAAAAAATAAATGTCTATAAAAATGAGAAAATAATATAGAAAAACTTTATTTAAATCAATCCTCTGAAGTTCAGCGGTTATTATTATGTTGCTGTAAGTGATTAACTCAAAAACAAATTAATACCTCATAACACTTTTCTTGATGCCTTGATTGATACTATCCTTGCGCGACAAGTTGACTCTGAAGTAGACCTGAGCGCGGTGACGTTTTAGAAGAAAAACCTTTAGTTGTCGTTCGTTTATCTGTAGGTAGGCAGACGTCATGTACAATGTTAAAAAAAAAAAACACCATTAAACCCGGTCTTTTAAGTCGGCTTTCTCATACAACGTCACCACGCTTAGGTCTCAACTTATTTTACGCACGGGTAGTATTGTCGTTTACTGCTGCTTTGCCTTTTTCGGCACTGCGATTAAGTCTATTTATGTATCAGCAATAAAGACATACATTTATTGTGTACATTTGTCATTAAATCAATACCTAAACACGCCGTCCATGCAGTTACACACCAGTAATTAATTTACTAAATATATGGGTACTGTTGACGTTGGTTGTATTTCCATTACAAAATTCGATTTTAAAAACATTTACTATAGACAATTTTTGTTCAGGATATTTACTTACACGTAAACTTGGCGAAAACTTAAAACACTTAGCAATTATTATTACTTACATATTCAAAATTGCACATGATCTATTCCTTCTGGAGTCTTTCTCATTCCTTGTGGTGTAAAATTTTTTCCATATGTATAAAGGTGTTATACTTGATTTTAAGTATAGGTTGTTGTAACGAAAGCTATGACTTTTACAGCTGTACACAGACTTCTATGGATCGGACATCATAGTGACGTCACCGCTCGGGCTGCGGATGCTAGTGGGCGCGGAGGGCGAGGAGGAGCGCGACTACGACTTCCTCGCCTCCATAGAACTGCTGGTTATGGACCAAGCAGACGTTTTCCTAATGCAGAACTGGGACCACTTGTTGCATGTATTGGATCATTTCCATTTACAGCCAAAGAAGGTTCACGGCACTGACTTTTCTAGAGTTAGATCTTGGGCTGTCAATGGGTGGGCTAAATATTACAGGTGTGTATAATCCGTGATTTTTTTGAGTAAACAATTGTTTAGCTGAGCAATGATTTGGCTTATATAAAGTTTAATTAATAGTTAAATAATGAACATGGACCATACAGCGGGCACTGCACGGTTATGAGAATAATCTTGTGGGTAACACTTCATTGTTAGTGAATATTTATGTGTATTCACAGAGAAGTATATGTGCATGACCCATCCTCGCTTGCTTTGTATAATGTATATATATAGTGTATACATAGAGAGTTAATAAAATTTGGTTGGTCAGGCCTTTATCGGATAATATAAATAAAAATTGCGTTACTAATAGTTAAGTAGGATAAGGCACAGAATTGCCAAGCTGAAGTGGCAGTGGGCAGGGCAGATAGCTCGTACAGCCGGCGGCCGCTGGGGCAGAAAGGTTCTCGAGTGGCGAACACGAACCGGGAGACGCAGCGTGGGCAGGCCCCCTACAAGATGGACCGATGACCTTGTGCGGGTCACTGGAAATCGCTGGATGCGGATAGCGCAAGAACGGCCATTGTGGAGATCTTTGGGGGAGGCCTTGGTCCAGCAGTGGACGTCTTTCAGCTGATATGATGATGATGATGATGAAGGCACAGCGTTCATTCGCAAGAGCAGCCCGACTGGGGAAGTACCTCCACCTTACAGAAGACATTCCTTAATAATAATAACATTAATAATTTTAATGTGGTGTTTCCGAGTGTGAGTAAGGTCGCCAGAGCTCAATGGGGTGGGAGAAGGGTCAGCAACACTTGTTTGCTGACTTTTAAAGGCCGGCAACGCACCCGCGACACCTCTGGTGTTGCGAGTGTCCATGGGCGGCGGTGATCACTTACCATCAGGTGACTCACTTGCTCTTTTGTCGTTCTCTGATATATATATAAAAAAAGAAGATTGGTTTTCAACCAATTCAAATTTACTTTACACAAAATAGGTATATTAATTAATAATAGAATACAAATTTTCCTAAGATTTTTTATTATATCAAGAGTTTTTATAATATCATATGAAGAGTTTGTTGAATTAATACATATTCCAATAATTTTATTTTTCGTTTCCAGACAGACACTCATGTTCTCATCAGTATCATTACCAGAAATCAAGTCGGTAATTAATAAAAAATGCTTCAACTATGCCGGGAAGGTGTTAATTGAAAATCCCATCGAAGTTGGCAGCATACAGCAGGTTTTGGTGCAAGTGCCGCAAATATTTCACAGGTAATTTGTGTTTTTGCTGCTTGTCTTACAGTTTGTAATTTGGTTCCAGTGATCCTACAACTTTTTCTGTCTTTTGGAATGATTTCATTAAATTTACTAACTCAAACCAATCAATCAATAGTAAGTAGTACTCTCATAAGGTGTGAGTTCGATTTTAAATCTCTTTAAAACAGATCTGAGACAATATTTATGGATATCTAATTAGCTATCATTCAAAAGCCCGGGCTAAGATTTTCTTTCCAAACTACACGCGGAGGACTAAAGCAGAAATTCCAGTAGTAAGTATGTATACCACGGTAGCTAAGCGTATTGAACTAAAACTTCGAACTCAGTTTTTTTTTATGCCAGGGGCCGGGATCGGACTTTTGGTGACATTTTAGAATACTTAGGAACAAATAGTGTAGGATTGTACATAATTTTTATACATTATATTATGGCCTTAATATTTAGTTTAGAACATATTATTATGATTATTTATTATGTGCCGCGCTAGGTCAAAACTGCTTAACGATTCGAACAATATTGTATGTTTTTTTTGGATTACGTATCATTTAAAAGGAATAACTTTATTTTTTGCATTTATATGAACATAAACTCCTCTCTGTTTATCTTAATTAAAATAAGCTAAGATAAATATAAACTTTTTATATAAATGACTATATAAAATTATTCCATAAAAATTGCCGTTACGCGCCAGTAAAGGAAATCCAGCAGCTGGGTGCATTTTCTATCACTTACTTCATTCTTATGATCCGATGGGGGTGGTTAGCCGAGACTACCGGAAAGAGGACAGGTCCAAGACTGAGGCTTTACATGCTCTCCGAGGTACGGGTGCGTAACACTACCAACCTTCAGACTGATATTTACCTTGAGTCTGATATTTAATTTATTGTTTATTATTTTATATGGTGAAACAAAAGCCAAACCATTTATTTTACTTTTCGTTCACTGGCAGATTGCTTATATTATAAGGTGTTATATAATAATCACCCAAAAATGAATTGTTACTAAAGGCTAAAAATAAGTTTAAGACGAGCGAGATATTTTCGCGGTAGGAGCTGCGTAAACTAAATACACACATCAACACCGTCTAGGGATATTATGGATTTAATCAAAATCTATTAAAAATAACATACAACATGTATTTTTATAAACCCCATTTATCAGACTACACTCCAAAATAAAAGAAAACACTTCACCATTTCGATAACGTGACCATAACCTTGATATCACGTTTTGTCTTGTTCCAAGCCCCGGCTTAGAGCTTGACTGCTGCCCTTATCATTTCCTCTCTCGTTAAATGGCGCCGCTGCATGATGCACACAATAACATTAATGATTCCTCCGGTGATTTTTAATAAACTACCAAAAGAATGGAAAAGTCTACCAGTTAATGAATTTAAGCGAGCAATTAAATCACTTTTAAGAAAGAGCTTATTATGATATTTCAGAATATTTGACGGATAAGTTCTAGCTTGATATTAAACATACATAATTTTTATATATAAGATTTATGTTGTCATTATAATCCACTAAATAATTCTTAGTATTAAATTAACATTAACTTCTTTTTGATGATATTATTATGTTTTTATTCTGTTTCTTGTTTTGTGTGACTTAGATTTTTTTATATAACCTCAGGTATTAAATTTTTGCACGCCATTGTATGGCAAGGATGTCTGATCAGTACAATAACTATGTAACATCTTGCATGCAATTGACTTATTTGTATGTATACAAATGTTTATGCAAATAAATTACTTACTTACTTACTTACGAAATTAACCGATAGCTTGTTCTAAAACTTAAATTGGACACGAGAAAATAGCCAAAAACTACTGTAGATAAATGAAATCTTCGGACTTCGCTACCATTCTGCCGCGTAAGTTATTTTTTTTAATTTATAGTTTAAATTAAAATTTTAGAATCGTTGAAAAAGGATTACAAATAAGTTTTCTTTAAAAGAATTTCAAACTGGCCAGTATTTTTTGAGTTTAAGACCTTTATACAAAATGTCCGTAGCTCATGTTGATGTGCGTGATTGTCTTGGTTACCAGGTTTACTGCCGCCAACCCACTAGAAGCGGTGGACGCTCGGTTCCAGTACTTCATCAAAGAGCTGCTGCCCAAGCAGCGCGACCCGCTCATGAGCCACACTCTCATATTCGTACCCAGTTACTTCGACTACGTGCAGTTACGGAATTACTTTAAAAAGGAAGACATTGGATTTGTACAGATCTGTGAATATTCTAAGGTAAACTGATATAATTTTCCTAAAAATATTCTTGACTTAGAATGACTAATTTGGGTTGTCGGCGCGAGTGGATATCTTATTTAAAACATAACTAATTTTTGGGATTTGCATATTTTTAATGCAGCAGATAGCTAGTTTTAAACTGAAATCAATAGACAATGCATCAGCAACTTAACAATCTACTATAGAGGTTATTATATAAGGTGTCACAAATTTTAAGTAGACTTAAGCAGCTTCATTTGGTTATGAAACTGAACAACGTGTTAGAAAAGTCAGTGTGCGAATGAGACAGAAGACTGTAAGACGTTGTTCTTTTGTTTTTTCAGCATCTCCGAAAGGGAAAAAATGAAAAATGTTGTACATTTTATCATCAGAGATTTTTTCATACAGACTTTAGACAGTATTGACGCCAAAAAAAATTGGCGAGATGAATTTCGCCGGGACAGTTAGTTTTTTTTAAAGGCAACGCTCGCATTATGGAATATAATCCGCGGGGTACTTTACAAACATATAATAGACGGACAGAAAGTACATCCTGACTCAGAACAACTATTTATGGGGCACACAAATAGTTGTCCGGCGCGGGAATCGAACCCGGGATACGAAGCGGCGAGGCGAAGCGACTGTCTTAGTAAAACAATAGTAGGTATTGATTTTAATGTCTTTTATTTCTCTTGCAGGATGGCAAAATAGCGCGCGCTCGCGATATGTTCTTCCACACAGAGGCGCACTTCCTGTTGTACTCGGAAAGAGTTCACTTCTTCCGGAGGTTTCGGGTCAAAGGCATACGACACATTTTATTCTACCAACCACCCATGTATCCGCACTTCTTCTCAGAGATGTGTAATTTAATGCAGGTCAGTCTGATATTTTACTCGAATTCTTTGTTGGTTGAGAAAATTTTCTATGTTATCATATAAGTAGATGGTAAAGAAAACGTAACAACTTGTAAAACATAATTATTACACACACATTACATGATAAAATGCTTTTATTTCGCATACGACATCAGCCGAACAGTCAAACAATTATGTTATGTATTGATATTTACCAGTTCTTCATTTTCATTGGTTGATTGGCATCGTTAAGAATCACACACTTTTAATTTTATACCATATAACCAGTACATTAAGGGCCTTCGCTGCGTTGAGCGGGCGCACGGCGCGTGTGTCCACTCCGCGTATTTGATTCGTGTAATTTCAAGAGCTGCGTAAGGCGAATACCCATCTCACGTAGGCTTACCATATGTTAATAGAGGAATGCCTGTCTTTGGTACCTAAAATGTCTGAATTTTCAGAAAAATGCCTGTCTGAAGCAAAACGCTGTAGGCAATAAGTAAAAGCCAACAGATAATAATGAAGATGGATATTTATTACTGATATTTGTCAAAGGACATTTTTTTTATAGTTCTTTCTTTTCTAATATATAAACGTAAAAATCTTCACAAGATCCAGTTTTGTAATTTTCCCGTGTAATCAATATTGCTTTTACTGAATCAATTGTCAGCCGATTTCTTTCTTTACTCCACTGGGCGTTGACGAGAGCCTGCGAAAATGCCTGTCTCAGACCAATGCCGGCCGCGCGCCTGTCTAGACCTTAAAATGCCTGTCAAATGCGGCTAACGCCTGTCATATTATGGCAACCCTAATCGACGATCGTGCGACGGGGGGCACGCGTCGTGTGTACGCGCGACGGAGCACGCGGATCTGTTTCTACAAAATAATTGAGCGCCGTGCGCCGCTACGTTATCCGTGCCGCACGCGTCGTGCTTGTACAGTCTTTGCAATAAGTTGCCAACTATGAGTTTTATTGATACGGGACGTGTTATTTTGGTAGTACAGTGTCATCCCGTTTTATGGGATATGTCTAATGACCTACAAAGACAGGGATGCACGACAAGCTGCATTGGCTTGGAATTTGTAAGGAGTTATATGAAAATTTGCGAGGACTAAACCAAACTCAATATGCTGTATTGTTGTTTTTTGGAAATAAATGTTATTATTATTATTAATTTGGCGGACTTCAGTGACGCAGAAAAAAATTCAATACTTAATAATAGAATTGTTACTCTGTGTACTTTCACCGTAAGTATTAGAACTAAGTTTTATAATGTATCAAGTTTCGAAAACTGTACTAGGTGACATTAAAATACCTAAAATAAGGTTTCCCATTTTCTCTAAATAACGAAAACATGGTTATAAATTCTTAACACCACAATCTACACGTGACATACGGGCTGATTGGCTGACGCCTTTGTTTACGTCGTCGTCTTTTGGCTAAGTAATATACTTAACAATAAATAATCCATAGTTATCGACTGTACACCTACGCGATCGAAATTATACTGGCGTTGCTGCGTTAAGCAGGTGCCGCGACGGAGCAGGCGGGCGCACGGCGCGGAAATCCGCGTCGGGTATCCGCGACGGGCACCTGCTTAACGCAGCGAAGGCCCTAATTGTATTATACTGGCAAAATGTTACAAATTAAAAAATGTGGAATTCTTATCGCTGCCAATCAATCAATGAAAGCGAAGAATTGAAAATACGTAACAAATTGAAATCACCAATATGCAACACGATTTCAATTTGTTTTGTTTTTTTCTTTATGTACGTTACAATTACTCGTTTATTCGTGAACCCGTTTTTGATTAACATCTTTGCTTATTAAATATTATTTTGTTTTCTGTAAAGATAAATTAAAACAAAGGGTCCTATTCTCATATTGGATTTGTCTTGTATCAGTCTTGTAACATACATGTATCATGGTGCCTAAAGTCCGGAGTGAGTCAGGCCAAATTGAAGTAACTGTAATAAAGCCCAAGGTCCTGGTGTTGTAGGAGGTGAACCAGAACAAGTTCGGCGGCAGCGAGTGCAACATGACGGTGACGGTGCTGTGGTGCCCCTACGACGGCGCGCGGCTGGCGGCGCAGCTCGGGGCCGCCCGCCTGGCGCGCCTGCTGCGCTCCGACAAGCCTGTGCACATGTACGTCACTGGGGAGCACTGAGCACGTGCTATTTACATACAATTATACAGCTCTTGTACATATTGTATTTGTCTGTTTCATTTCTACCTCATAAATAATACGACATCTGAGTCATCTTTTGTGCAAGCTTTAAGCTCAGACTGCCTGGTATTTTTCCTTTGCGCTGATTGTAAAGACGCCAGCACATCCAGCTACCCCCATCTGTCAAATTTATTTTACAGATTTTCTCAACTTTATCACAAAAGCATAAGGTTCACTTTCAATTGGGGAAAAGACGGGGCAGGTGGCGTGGTTGGCAAATGCTTGCTTTTCACGCCATAGGTCGTTCGATTCCCACCCGCGACCGATATTTGTGTACATGAACATGTCTGTTTGTCCTGAGTCTGGGTGTAATTAATTATAAAGTATGTATTTACAAAAAAAGTAGTATGTGTAGTATATCAGTTATCTGGTTTCCATAGTACAAGATCTGCTTAGTTTGGGATCAGATGACCGTGTGTAAATAATGTTCCAGGATATTATTATTATACAGCTCTTGTACATATTGTATTTGTCTGTTTCATTTCTACCTCATAAATAATACGACCTCTGAGTCATGTTTTGTAAGGTGTCTGGTATTTCCTTTGCGCTGATTGTACAGACGCCAGCACATCCAGCTACCCCAATTTGTCAAATTTCTTTTATAGATTTTCAACTTATCACAAAAGTATAAGGTTCACTTTCAATTGGGGAAATTTGACAGATTGGGGTATCTTGATGTGCGGACGTCTGTGCACGGGTAAATTTTTATATTAGGTCTTTACCTATGAAATTGCCGTTCTGCAGTACTGGCCATTTCAAATCAAAATAATTTTTGTTTGGCTAAGAATTCTAATTTCAAATTAATTTTATTTTAAAAACATGGATTCTTTTTTCCAAAAGTAGTCATTTCTTTATTGATTAGTGTTACATTTTCATCGCATTTCAATCTTTTTCGTCATCATGGATACGTTAAAAATTCGAGTAATTATGGAATATGAGTACCGTCGTGGCAGCAACGCGGCACAAGCGGCACGCAACATCAACGACGTTTACGGAGCTAACACTACAAACCAACGCACCACCTGTTATTGGTTTGCTCGCTTCCGTTCTGGAAATTTCGACCTGAAAAATGAACCTCGCGGTCGTCCGAAGACTTTGGTCGACAATGACGAATTAAAGGCGGTTGTGGAAGCTGATGATACACAATCTACGGCTGAATTAGCAGCAGCTTTCGACGTTAGCGTCAAAACAATATTGGTCCATTTGCGTCAAATTGGCAAGGTAAAAAAGCTTGACAAATGGGTGCCCCACGAACTCAATGATCGCCAGCGCGAAGTACGCGTCGAGACGTGCCTTGCACTGCTCAACAGACACACAAATGAAGGAATTTTGAACCGCATTGTTACCTGCGATGAAAAATGGATTCTGTTTGATAACCGCAAGCGCTCAGCAAGTTGGTTGGATCCTGGTTCAGCACCTAAACAATGCCCTAAACGAAAACTTACCCCTAGAAAAGTGATGGTCACAGTTTGGTGGTCTAGCGCCGGTGTGATTCATCACAGCTTCTTACCAAACGGGGTGAGCATTACTGCAGATGTGTACTGTGAAGAACTGAGCACAATGATGGAGAAGCTGGCGCATCTCCAACCAGCATTGGTCAATCGCTCGTCTCCGCTGCTCCTGCACGACAACGCGCGACCTCATACTGCACAGCAGACGGTCTCCAAGTTGCAAGAACTGGGGTTGGAAGCTCTCCGTCATCCGCCCTACTCACCAGACCTTGCGCCTACAGACTACTACTTTTTCCAGAATTTGGATAACTTCTTGGCGGGAAAAAAATTCAATACCCGAGAGGCAGTACAAAATGCCTTTGAAGAATTTGTTGCCTCCCGTCCAGCTGATTTCTTTAAGAAGGGCATCAATAAACTGCCACTGCGATGGCAAAGATGCATTGATTGCATGGGTGATTACTTCGATTAATACAAATAAAAAAATTCATGAAAAAAATTCGTTTAAATTTTTTCATACAAAACGGCAATTTCATAGGTAAAGACCTATTATATAATTACTGCGGCGTGAGACTACCGCGTAGATGTATTAGAGGATGTTGCCAATGGTCCCAGTTGTCACGAAAACATCTATGGCAATCATTACAAGTAGTTGAAAATCTTGTAGAATCTGACAACTGATCTAACAATCTTTGCTACTGGATTTATGTATATGCGGTGGGTTAAATAATTCTAATAGCTATACACAACAGTGGGAATTGGGCGCCAACCCCAAGAGAAATGAGAAATGGCTTTGGCTGAAATTTATTGCACTTGGCTTAATTTTGGTTACAGAGACCTATGTCAGTGGAGACTGGCCTATTGTAATACAAAAGTGTATTCGCAAACATGACTAGGATCGATGCGAGATATTGCATCAGTTGTTCACCTCTATTATTATATTCTGTTCACAGAATAGAAATTATTGATTTTTGTATATGCCTTGTCTATGGATTGGTTACAAAAAAAAAACACTCGATCAGGTTTAAGAGACACATTTATATGACAAAAACAACAGACATACATCGCCTACAAAGGCTAAAAATAATACATCTACTATCCAATATTACAACGAATTTATTTTAATTAAACAAATAAAAAATGAGTCCTTTTATATGTCGAAATTCATGGAACTAAAATTAGGCGCTTCTTAGTAGTTCACATGAAGATGTAAACATATGTACATACAGAATAAGTGTATTGAATTGTAGGGCCTTAATATTTTTTTTGATCGCTTCCTATTACTTTGGGGCTTACAATTTCATTTTGCCCAACATTTGAGGTCCATCCTTTTTAATTAACGTTCATTTTATCATGTGTTTAATTATTTTTTCTAAATCGCGGCTTCCATTTTGTTTTTAGTTAGGCTTCTCAAGTTTGAAGTTGAGGACGGCGCTCTGTTGTGTTTGATTTATAAGTACAAATCTTAGGATCCCCGAAGTGATAGGAGGCGACCACCCTTTAGACTACGTTCAGCTGATTCTCCCTCGTACATACATTAATAAGTCTTGCTAAGTCGCTAAATAATAATTTATTAAAATACCTAACTATAAGTATACTTACTATTTAATTACAATATTAATGATAATAATGACTAGTTAGATTTACAGTGAGTTCTACTCCTTTGTAAATCTTACTCTAACTAAGGAGGCGGTGAGTGCCAGTTCAACATGGTGTATATTATTTATAATATACACTAGAACCTGAATTTCAACCAAAAGTGCACCTATAATTTACTATTGGTGTCATTCAGGTTCAAACCTATTGCTCAACTTTTCAGGCTGAGATCCAACAGGTAGGTACCTATTTCCGTTGATATTTAAGTACGATCTCCGGTAATAAGACCATTTGTTTCTTATAGATTAAACCAATTTAGCTCCGGTCGAAAAATGAACATAATATGGTAGAGATGCGATCTAGGGATGTATCATGTTACGTATCGCACACTACACCACTTATCCTTAAATTGAAAACGTAGCTTCGTAGCTCACCGCTTACCTGCTAGTTCAATGCTGAGTATTTCTTACGGCTCTACTCGAAAGGAGTCTATCAGCAAGTTAATAGCACAGTATAAATATGGACAGTAAGGTAACTAAGCCTAGTTGATGAATATATTGAAGCTGTAGGGTTGTAACTTTTAATGTTTTAGATACCTAATATTATTTTTTATTAAAACGTAGGTATTTGTTTTATAAATCAGCAGGACGGTTAAAATACGAAAGCTCCTGTTTTGATGAAACCGAGTTCAAACACACGTAACGTGGATTTTAAAAAGATTGCGGAGAAATACTTAAGGCTGACACTACTGACAGCACCGCGACTACCGCTCTATCGATTGTATGTGATATGTTTGTGTGAGTATGTCGTTTCGACCGTTTTTAGGTAGTTTCCGTACTGTCTATTTTTATACTGAGTTAATAGTTACCTTAAGTTTAAGGTGCGTAATTTTATAAACTGCCTGCATGGCCCTTTAATCAAATAGCGGCCACTGAATATGAGATCATGACTATTAGTAGGTACTATACATTCTTGTTAAGACTTAGTCTAGGTTCGGGAGAGTGCAGAAAGCACTTGAGGTAGGAAAACACTATATTAGATTGCATATTCTTATATATGCAATCTAACGTATGAATGTGTGTATGTCAAATATGTATTGTACGAATTTTTATAAAGAGTTATAAATGCTTTCAAGACTATTTTGACATCCTCTCCAGAACATAGGGTGTACAACAAGCACTTTCTGCTCATGACCCGTGTACATTAAATAACTAATAAATGAAGTACAATACTGGAAATATGGAGTCCTAACTAGTCATTAACTCTAAGACTATTCACCTAAATTTAATATAGTTTTAATATATCTAATCCTACAAATTGGTGTTTCAGTTCAGCCTTCCGATGTCATTGGCGCCAACATCTATCAAATAGACATAGTTAATTAACTCTATCGGGCGGTTACTGTTACATTTCAACGAAATACCGATTGTTATTTTAAGGTTTGTAAGGTTTAGCCACCTACAGGTATATAATAGAATTATATAAAGCAAAGCTTAGGCTTTTACGTACCTACTAGTAAATAGGTACGATCCGGTGCGCGGCTCTGTTTGTAATAGTTTTCCGGGTAGTGTCAATATAGTGGTCACTATGTTTAGAACTCTATTAAACAGTAATGTAGCTCAAAAAGAAGAAAGAAACATAAACTATTGACCGTTAATTAGGTATGTATTGATTGACTGTATGAGAAGGGCCAACATCTTTTGGCGTTTAGCTTAATGTAGGTGAAAAACAACTAGCATCGAAGAAAAAGTAATTTGTTGGTAAAACAATTAAAAGTGCACGTGCCACTTCAAATGTATAAATATAAAGTGGGCCTTATCTGATCTATTAGAATAGTTGTTTTGGAATAATAGTTAAGTTGGTCGGCGTTTAGATTGAGTACCTACGCTGTAGGTAATGCTCATTTTTTGCTGGTAAGGGGGAGGACCCGTACCTCCAACGGCATATTTTTTAGCGCTAGGTATACTAATAGATCAAGAGTTATTAATACATTGGAAGTTTTCCTCATTGGTTTAATAATCAGTGTAATAAAGAATTGCTTTGAACAAAAAAATACTAATTTATATAAAACATTCCGTATACCTAAGTATAGTAATAAAATATTGTCCGGAGTCCCGAATGAGATAGGTACTTTTGGTCTATATTAAAAAACTGCCCGTAGTGTTTCGCGTTGAAGTTTAACACGACTTAGGTGCGTAAACTTTTTAGATATTTTGCTGATGGACTTGGAATATTAAATATAATCTTGCAGGTCTTCATAACAAAGCTTTCCTCTTGACAATGCTGCATTATCTCGCAGGATAGTTTGTGTGGATAGGTTGGCGTAGAGGGGCTATGATTCTACCTCGCTAATAAATTGCAGTAGCAATGTTAATATTTATGAAGCCTGCAATCTTAACGTTTTCTTTGTCACGTTCGACAATTTACGTTTTTTATGCGTTCGTCATGTGACGCTGTCGGTGATATTGATAGAGCCAATGTCATCTGAAGTATCGTTGAGTCCCTCTGTCGTGGCGTCGAGTGGGACGGTTGTGCCGGAGGAGTCCGTGCTTGTCTCAGTGAACTCGCTCGCGTTGGTAGACCCACTGGTGGTGTTGTCCGGTGGGGATGGAATGATCTCGTCATTCACTGGGGTATCGCCTCCTCCTGTAAGCAATAAACACTTAACATTAATAACTTGAAAAATAAATCCCGTAAGTTAAATATAAGTGAAAAGGTTGTTGGTGCTATTTCTAGAACTTGTGAAGACTAGATGTGATCTACCTATACATGGTTATATTATGAAATATGAAATGGTGCCTAAGTTTTAATTTGGTTGTCTGATGCGTTATTAGATAACGATAAATTTATAAGAAAATATAAATAATAGCTCTGGCAAAAATGATTGAATTGAAAAATATTTTATTCAAATAATGATTCTGAAGGGATTGTACTGGACGTCTTCTGACCAGAAAACTAAAGTACCTAATATCAATCAAACTTTACAAAGATTTGATACCCTGCATCTAGGTACCTCTTCAAATTTTGGAGTACATAGGTATTGATATATGGTCTATCTTGTTACTGATCAGGTAGGAGTCAGGACTACAGTCGCCGACTTTAATTCGATTAAAAGAAATCCTATGCCAGTAGTAGTTTTGACAGCCTTATTGCCAGCACTGATACCGAGGTCCTGGGTTAAATTCAAGGTAGGGTCAAAAATTTATTTAGATTTTTACACGGGCTCCTCGTATCCTATATTAATCATTATTATCTTAGGACAATTAACACAGCGATCTGATCCTAAACCAGGCAGAGTATGTATACGGCAACTGATAAGCATACTCAAAATATATTTCTATTAAACATATTATAAATATAGGTATTACCTACACCCAGACACGGAACAAATAATCATGCTCCTCACACAAAGATTTATCCTGGGTTAGGATCGGACCTATGACCTTCGGCTTACCAGTCAGGGTAAACTACTGGACCAACAGGCCATCACTTTTTTAGGACCTGTGCCTCTAGCACGAGTTCCTGCAGTTTACTTACTCGATCACACGTACAGTTTCATCCCATACATTGAGCACCAGAGTTTTAGTTCTTAATAGTTTCCGCGAGAGGCGCTGGTGCTCAAAGTATGGGAGGAAACTGTACGTGTGATCGAGTAAGTAAACTGCAGGAACTCGTGCTAGCAGGGCTGATCTCACCGGCCGTGTGGGCTCATTTCATCGTAATATGAGAGTGAATAAACACATAGACCACCTGTGTGTACAAATTTGTGCACTAAGTATGTCCATGCAAATAGATTGTCTCTGTTGAGACTGACCAACACCGACGAAATACAACCAGAAGCACATTAGTCAGCAATACCTACATCATGTTTTCTGTGACTACCAGTGATTGGAATAGATTGACTTGGGGTCATTGATCTCAAACGTATATCTATGTTAATATGGGTATTGGGTATGCCTCCAAGTTTCCGGAATTTAAAAATTAAGTAGTGTAGACGGTTTTTTTTTTAATTTTATTACACCATTTAGCGCCTCAATCGTGTTGTGATTTTGTAACAATGATTGTATTGTACTTAAAATAAAACAATTTCTGTGTACTTAGGTACCTATACATTTTATTTTTTATTACATGTTTTACGAAATGTTAGGAACTGACGGAACTATTTTCTGGACTTCCAGTACCTACCATATCTGGCAATTTTCGAAAATATGGCATGTCCATGATGCAATTACGAAAAATCAATCTACCTATTCCGATCACTGGACTGATTAATAATACATAGACGAGTTTATTTGAATACCGGCAGTAGAGACGTTTTATAGCCCCAATGAATGTAGTGCAGATGTAATTATTTACTTTTGGTACACATTAATATAGAAAACTTATGCAATGCTCTGTATTTTCATTTTCTAAGAATGTAAATATAACTTTTTACTCGAACTAAAACTAAAAATGTACAGATGCCAGCACATCAAGCTACCCCGATCGATCTGTCAAATTTCCCCAATTGAATGTGAACCTTATGCTTTTGTGATAAAGTTGAAAATCTATAAAAGAAATTTGACAGATTGGGGTAGCTGGATGTGCTGGCGTCTGTACTATTATAACAGTGTAAACTGGGTTAAATGATACTGTTAAAAATATATACAACTAAATTCAGCTTTTCTTCATAACAACAGATTCGGACAATACTGATATGGGACCATCGCGGAACCCTATCGATCGAATGAAAAAAAGAATTATCAAAATCTGTTCACAAAATAAAGCACTCGATTACATAACGATATAAATGTGATGCTGGGATCTTTATTTTCTGAAATTTAAAAGGAAGGTACAGGTATGGTACGGTACCTACCCCTCTTTTGCGATTCGGAATCACACTTGCCGATTATTCAATAAAATTAAATTTACGAACCGTAATACAATACAAAGTTCTCATTTCGAATCATATTCGAGTACAAAATATTGCGTAGGAACTTAGGGTACCTAAACTGTTTTTGCTAAACTGACATTATCCCGCCGATTATGGTAAATCCACTCTGGTAAACCTCAGTAATCATACTAGGATTTACGGTAGTTATAAAAAGCCTCCTCCAAGAATAATCTTGGGGGGCGGATATGCCATAGTCGCCGCGTATGACGGATTGGCAATTGCAGTTAGAATTGTATTAATGGAGGAATTATACGCGTACAGGTTTTCTAAATTGAATCACTTTAAATCATGTTATTTATGGAAAGGCAACACCCCCACTTGGGAATTAAGCCCTTCTATTGTGGGAGGCTTTACAAAAAAATAAATCACGGGCACATAGCACACTCAGATTCAGAAAAACACTTTATAGTTCACACAAATAGTTGTCCTGGGCGGGACTCGAACCTCAATCTCGATATAACTGTGGTCGCCTCGATTACCTATTATCGAGGCGACCACCTTAACCACTGCGCCACACGCTCACCCTCGAACAAGTACCAATTTACCAGCTATAGTATAAATAGTATAATAGTGCCTCTACGAAGATAAGGAAGTCACAACAATCTAGTTTCTTATATATACATATAAATCAAATGGAATGTGTTTAAAGAGATGAGTCAGTAGCAGTCAGTATACACAATTAGAAATAAAATAAACATGCCAGAGTCCTTAGTACACTGAGCCAAGGTCGGACATGCGTTTTTAAAACCATATGCCAGGTTATGTTTGTTGGGAAACCCTCATTCTCCGGCGTGTATCCGTTACGATCGTTAAGGTGAAATAAGTTCTGAATTTTCGGGTTGTTGGAATAAGGTTGAATACGGCGTTAAATAGTAATACATTATCATTGATTCACTTTAAATTAAGTGAAATGTACAGACATTTGATAGATTGGGGTAGCTGGATGTGCTGGCCATCCAGCTACCCCAATCTATCAAATTTCTTTTATAGATTTTCATTTTCAATTGCGGAAATTTGACAAATTGGGGTAGCTTGATGTGCTGGTGTCTTTACGTATATGATACGTACATTTTAATTTAAAGTAAAATTAATATTGCGTATTACAACAGAATAGCAAATTTATTTGCTGTGTGGCTGACGGAATTAAATATCACCACCCCGTTTCATCCCGTGGGGGGCGTAGAAGTCTACCCGAGGGTATATCTCCCAGAGAAAGGGCAGCAGTGTCTATCTGTGTAGTATAACTGTCATACTGCGATTGCCAAACCGTCTGCCGAGCGTGGCGATTATGGCATATCCCTCAAAATTAGGTATGAACACTACTGTGAAAATCTTTTGGGGAGGCCTTTGTTTGTCCTCCAGCTTTGGATGTCAATAGCCGGACATGATGATAATAATGAGCTTTAATAGGGATACGTAGAAAACAAAGTTGGGCCGTTATTAATTTACGAATAGCTGGACAGTTTGTAGATTTTGTTTGAATAGCAGAATAGCTGAGAAAATTTACAATAAATAATAGGTTTATTTTTGTAATAAACTTTGTACAGAACGGCTTTTTGGGTTATATGTCGAGACCGGATTGACTGATTAGGATGTATTTTTTAGCCTTTAGAAGTTTCTTTGCGAATTAGAAAACTAATATCCAAAAAAAAAAGTATCCGTAGCAAACCATCTTTGATACATCTCAGTTGACTGCACTCCTTTTAATATCTATCTCATTTTAATTAAACAGCCGGACTGATCTTGATTGTATTATTTTTTTGCGTGTTTAAGCGGCTCTCTTAAATAGTGTGGACCTACAAAAGACCGGATAGGTGGCGCTGCCACCAAATATAACAAAAATGTTATTGGCCGAATTACGAACGAGAAAGGATATGTAGAAAGCGTTATTAAGGTATGTTTTTTGACAACTGTTTTTGGACGGAACGGCTCTTAGGTAGCGCTTCAATTATTATTAAATTTGACTGCACTCAAGCCGCTGCGCTACACGCGGCTACAGCGGCTTAGACAGCCGCCTCGCAACTTCGTGTCGCGGGTTCGAGTCCCGCGCCGGACAACTATTTGTGTAACCCATAAATAGTTGTTCTGAGTATGGATGTAATTTGTGTCCGTCTATTATATGTTCAGGCGAACCAAAGTCACCGACATAGCCCGAAGAATTGCAAAACTGAAGTGGCAGTGGGCGGGGCACATAGCTCGTAGAACCGATGGCCGTTGGGGCAGAAAGGTTCTCAAGTGGCGACCACGAACCGGAAGACGCAGCGTGGGTAGGCCCCCTACAAGATGGACCGATGATCTTGTGCGGGTCGCTGGAAACTTCTGGATGCGAATAGCGCAAGACCGGCAATTGTGGAGATCTTTGGGGAGGGCCTTTGTCCAGCAGAGGGCGTCTTTCGGCTGATATGATGATAATGATGATATTATATGTTTGTGGGTACTTTATGCATTTATGCATGTGGCATCAATTCTCTAACGCGGGCGTTGTCTTTTTTAAAAAGAAAAATATCGATAAGTAGACGAGAATTGAGAGTAGGTAATATTTCAAAAGCACCGAACATTTGTTATATGAGAGAGAAGAAAGTAATTCAAGCTACGTAATGGAGCAAAAGAGAGCGACTATGCGTTGCTCAATTCGCCACGATAGAATATGGTGGTATTACATATGAATTGCGTTGCAGATGTATGCCTCAGATGCTACATAATGTACCTTCAGATGATTACGTGGTGTTATTTTAAGAAGTTTTACTTTATCGCATACACGGTCCAGTATTCAGTTACTGCACAGTCGAGCTTAACCAATGTGCCATTTTATAGTTATAACAATCTAGTAGTATTACATATAGTTATAGTTAGTTAGTTATAACTACCTAGTAGTATTATATACCTAATGGTTTATAGTTATAAGTACCTAGGTACTTATACAAAATTTCTTAAATAAAATTTTGATATTAAACGATTTATTTCAGCGTTAGTTAAACTAAGCAAGTTTATTCATAATATTCAATATATTACAGTCTTTATAAATTTAGTTTTGATTGTAATCTGTTTAAACAGATCAGTTTTAGTCATACTAGTAGCGCCTTAATTAAAGTTCCTAGGTACTTATATCCAATGCGCGTTGCCCAGTGCGCTGTTCGGGGGCTTTCGGCTAAAACTGTTGTGATTTATACGTTATAAACATGATCAGTGAATAACTGAGTGTGGGTTATTGTGACTACAACACAGATCTATATTTAGAGAAACTGCTTACACGAACACTCAAACATTGGCGCTCTGCGCAACGGTTACTACGAGTAGTTATATGAGCCTACTGATTTTTAGCACGCTTTATTTCTCTTCTCTAACTGTTCACTGAATTCGTAGAAGTTCGTTTTACCGAGTCGCCCTATCTGAGATCGGAACAGTGTTTCGCGATGATTGTCATTACACCGGCGACTTTTTGGGGTTCCGTAGGTATCCAAAAGGTACCAACAAACCTATATAAGTATTTTTTTATATTTTATTTATTTATTTAACACCATATAATTAACGTGACAGGTTTACACCCAATGCGTTAATTATTTATAACATCACTAACCTAAAACATATCATATTATTAAAAAAGAAGATTAATTAAATTACACATTATTACATTGAAGTTACATTATTTTTATACATTATAATTAAGTGTTATTATAAAATTATTAAATAACAAATCCTTACAATTATGTCAAGTAATCAAGAGTCACTCTCATAAATTCCGCCAGTACAAGTAAAGATGCCAAGTCTTTGGGACACTTCATTAAGTATCTTTAATGAGGTACTAATTGGTGAAAATTTTAAGATACTAGTCCTAGCTTATGGGACTTTAAACAGTCTTCGTCTCGGTCCCTGTCTTAATCTGGTATTTGGAACCATCAATTTTAATGATTCCAACACCTCAGGATTATTTATCTTGCCGCGAAATACACAGAAGCTGTATTTAGCTAGAGCTAAGTTTCGCCTCACCTCCAATTTACAGTATCCAACCATCCCTATAACGAAGAGAGTTGGATACATAAGGGAGTAGAATGGATATACTCCGTACTGCTTGAAATATAGAAACCGCGTGCATTTATTTTGTATCTTATCCACCATGAGACCATATTTAGCTTCATGGGGATTCCAGATGATAGCATTCGTTTCTAGCCTACTCCTTACCAATGCATTGTAAAGTGACTTTAGGGCTACTATACTCGTGAAGTTCCTGGTTTCTCGTAAAACAAATCCTAGATTTTGAAAAGCTCTCTTACATAGTTGAACAATAAAATGGCGAAACGTCAAATCACTGGAGAATAAGACACCGAGGTCACGCACGGACGTAACGCGTGGAATCGTCTCTCCTTGCATGAGATACTTGTGATGTATTGGAACCACGGCACGTGTAAAAGACATTAAATTACATTTAGACACATTAAAATACAATTTATTTTTCAAACTATAATTTATGTTCTAAGTAAATTATAGTTATAGTAAAGTTCTAATAAAAACATAAATTATGTTCTAAGTAAGCCTCAACTGTCCGTCTTTTGATCCATCTGTCCATCCGTATGTACATTTATGTCAACGTCCTACAATTGTAATATTCACAAAGTCTGTATTTGCCGCTGAAACAACAATAATAGCGGTATGTAAAAATAGTGTCTTATTGTTACAGAACCCTTCGTATGGGTGTCCGACCGAGAACTTTGCTGGTTTTTTACAATATCGACTGCCATAAGCTAAAGTGTTGCTTTGATGTAACATTACTTAGAACATAATTTAGTCAATAAACGGTTTAGAAATTAGTGATATATCGTTAAGAGGGATAGAAACATGATGAAATAAATATTTTTGTACTGTTCTCGGGAACTTTCACCGTAACAACGGAGGCCTATTACTGTCCATCTGTTGTCACCTCTAAGTCTCTGTCAAGGTCATGAAACTGCCCTCCGTAAACAAACTGAATGTCACTTGAGTCTTGACACACACAACTAATATTAGTTGTATATCACCTAAAAGTTAAAACAACCATTACTGACAGCTGAATATATACGTATTTTGATAAAAAAAAACGTAAAGTTTGCTTATTTATCATACTTCGTCATATTTCGATTACACCTTCAGGTTTGTAAAGTTGCGATGCTTGTGAAAAAACGGAATTTGACCCACATAGCGTCGTGTCAATCAACAAGATGAGAAGACAAGAAAAGAAGGTCATTAGACGGAGCAAAGGAGGTTTCCTTTGCTCCGTCTCATGACCCCTGTATTAGCTTTAAAATAGGTGGAATTCGTATGAGAATGCAATAATGAGGTGTATTTATTAAGCTGATCTGTTGATGGAGTAAGAAGGTGCAGTTCTCGAAGGCAATTGGTAGGTACTTATACACCATGAGTTTGGGCTCATTATATACGTCTTAACAAAACTTGTACATTTCAGTTAAACAAACACAACTAGAATAACCAAGATTTCCAAAATCGTCACTTCGACTCTCTAGTCGAAGTGACGATTTTGGAAATCTTGGTGTAATTAAATATCGCCCCACACCACACAATTTTATTATGAGTATTTATATCAACATAATGATTGTAAGACTTAATAAATCAGAATCCATAATACCATGATTTACTATAATAAGCTCGGCTTGTTGATATCGTGTGAGATTAGATAGTGGTTTAGATATCATAGCGCTTGCAAACTAGCAGGAACACCATGTAATATTTTCTTCCCGTTTATTCATAAGTACTTGTTGGTGTAGCGGTAGCGTGTTCAACCGCAGATAACAGATAACTGGGTTCAAATCCTGGGTCGGGCCGAAAGTGAATTTGGGATTTTTCTGTAAAAAGAAATAAACCCGAAGTCTAGGAGTTGCCGGTATTATATATATATTATACCCCGTGCCTCGGAGTGCACGTTAAGCCGTCGGGCCTGTACCTGACCTCTTTCCGGTCGTGTTGCTAGTCGTCCTATCGGATCATGAGAGTGATGGAATAGAAAGTGCTCCTGTGTTGACTGACCTGTTAGTCTAATGTTTAATGCCCCTTACTACTAAGCCAGGCCGTGGGTTCGATTCTTAGGTACCTAGGACAAATCTTAGTGTGGCGAGCACGATTGTTCTGTATTTGTGTGCAAATTATCGACAATATGTATGTTTTAAATATATACTGTTTATCAGTGTCTGATTGGAATAGTAAAGGCTATGTTTAGTTTGGGATCAGTAGATACAGGGTATATATTTTACTATCTATGCCCCGCAGTTTCATCGGCGTTGAACTTCATAAATTATAGCCTATGTGTTATTTGGATATATAAGCTATATTACTACAAAGTTTCATCAACATTCGTTCAGTAGTTTTGGCGTAAAAGAGCAACAAACATACATCCATACATACATCTATCTATACTCACAAACTTTCGCATATATGGTATTAGTAGGATCTTGTAAATCTTAGAGTATGTAATATCCCGGTGGTTATCGATGTATTTCATTTGTAAAATGTTTGTCGCTATCATAGGGACCAATTTATTACTGGTCTACAAGTTAGAGACCCGCCCTCGTTACGCGTCTATTTAGTAAAATCTTATTACATTTAATTGTCTTTCAAGATCTAAACTTTAAATTGACTAAATTGCCTGCATAATCTTGTCCCTATTTTTCACACCTTGGAATCAAAATGCCAAATATTCCTTAATAATATAACTGAGTCATGAGAATATAAGTACTGACTGTACTCGTATAACAAAAATATGTTAAAAAGTGCATGTACCTATACTTAAGTAGCAACAATATTTCCAACATCCTTCAATAGGACAGTTGTTAACTTCTCGTTTTTAGGGTTCCGTAGCCTAATGGCAAAAAACGGAACCCTTATAGATTCGTCATGTCTGTCTATCTGTCCGTCCGTATGTCACAGCCACTTTTTTCCGAAACTGTAAGAGCTGTACCGTTTAAACTTGGTAAGTAGGTAGATGTATTCTGTGCACCGCATTAAGATTTTTACACAAAAATAGAAAAAGAACAATAATTTTGGGGGGTCCCCATACATCGAACTGAAACTCATATTTTTTTCATCGTACCCATACTTGTGGGGTATCTATGGATAGGTCTTCGAAAATGATATTGAGGTTTCTAATATCATTTTTTTCTAAACTGAATAGTTTGCGCGAGAGACACTTTCAAAGTGGTAAAATGAGTGTCCCCCCCCCCTGTAACTTCTAAAATAAGAGAATGATAAAACTAAAAAAAATATATGATATACATCACCATGCAAACTAACAACGAAAATTGGTTTGAACGAGATCTAGCAAGTAGTTTTTTTTAATACGTTATAAATCGTAAACCGCAATTTGCTTTCATTTAATCAACTGAAATACTTGCTGCTACGGAACCCTTCATGGGCGAGTTCGACTCGCACTTGGCCGGTTTTTTTTTCTTTCATACTTTACTCTCCGCATTTGACACCCTTAGGCCGGGACTCTACCAAACCAGAGATGTGCGGTGTGCTGTTTGCTGTGCGAGAAGAGATGTTTTTCAGCTCGGGGGACTCCACCAAAGCGGAGATGCTTACATCTCTCGTCACCACTGGCTGCGCGTCGTCGTCCGCGTACAGCTCACACCTCCTTCTTCACTGAAGCTGAACGGAGAGGAGATGTGTCAATAACACAATTCTATAGGTTGTTTAAAATACATCTCCTCTCTGCTCGTCTCGTCCCCGCCTTGGTGGAGGAAAATGATTAAAAATACAAAATTCTTGTCAATGTAATAGTCTATATAAAAATGGTTATTTGCAATTTTGTGCAATTTTCTTTGTACTTTTATAAATCTAACTAGTACTACTTAATACATTCAGAAGAGTTTTATTATTATGATTTTGTTTTAATATTATGATCTGAATTACAACATGACCAAACTACATTACATTAAGGTACCACATTGTGGAGCGTAAATAAAATATCTTCTATTTTATTTACGCTACAGAATGTGATATCATGTTATATATTTATGTTATAAATGTAATTTTTTTACGGAATAAATGATTTTTGACTTTGAATTTAACTACATTACTTCGCAGTATATAATTAAAACATATATATATATATATATACTATATACTTATATATGCAAAAGGCAGAAAATATCGATAGGAGAAAAAATAAATCATGCCGGGCAGTCTTTGGGGACTGCCGATGAAAGAAGTGAAGTGACGCGACGTGACGATGAAATTTTTCTTTTTATATAAAAATCCCAAAATCACTTTTGGTCCGACTCGGGATTAGAACTTTTTGGGATTCGTTATCTGCGGTTAAGATGCTACCGTTAGATACACGAGGCAGTCAAAATATGTACATGTACACAGTATACATATTTATAGCTCATGGGAAGCGTGACGTGACGATGACACGAGTTCCATGATTTGTGCTCAACCAAACAGTACTGAACGCGCGCTTAAAGAAGATTTCACTTCAAAAACTTCAATAGCAATGAAAAAAAGATTGCTTTCTAATAAAATTTTCATCCTCTAGTATGGTTCAAAGTTTACACATAATTAATTGAACAATTTGAATAACGGGATAGCTAAATAGTTTAATCTATTCTTGTACCTGAAAAACTTATAGAACATTTTTGTTCATTCAATCAATATGTTGTATATGTAGAGGTATTATGTCATTGATATTAATATACAATGTGCGTCATCTATTCGACATATTTGTATGGAAAGTGATATCCTACTAATATTATAAATGCGAAAGTTTGTGAGTATGGATGTTTATTACTCTTCCGCGCAAGAACTACGGAACGGTGTTTGATGAAACTTTATAGTAATATAGCGTATATATACCTACGAATAAAACATAGGCTATAATTTATAAAGTTCAACGCGGATTAAACCGCGGGGCACAGCTAGTAATTTATATATCACAAGTTTTATGGGGAAATTGAGTCTTTTAAACAGCTTATTACTTAAGAACTTAAGGATATCTAATGCTAATAGTTCAGAGCTTAAAATAAGATAGTTTGTCGGAGACTTTCGACATTTAACCAACCATCGTCAGAATGCGTTCCTGCGACGAGCAAGTAATAGCTTAAACAATCAAATTAAAAAAATAGACGTATTTAACTCTAAATCAGAGACGGTGAGAAGATTTTTTAAAAAAATGTGTTAGTTTATAATAATATCAAGTAATTAAATTAGCCTTAAGTACGTGTTTAATTTAATTTGTATTATTTGTTTTTAATTTCATCACATACCACATATGGATTTGTAAGGTATGTTTTATTCGTGGAAACCTATTAATGGCTCTCTGTTATGTATATATAACATACAAAGCTAAAATGTCGCTGAAAGCTGTTCGTCTTCCTAAGATAAATAAATAAAATAATTTAGCTTAACCCATTCGTTACTAGAGTACTTATAGGGTGCAGCGAGTAGCAAAAGTAGAGCTTCTTAAAAACACATATTTTGATTTTTCGCCCTTGATTTTTAGAATATATCAATATTTTATAGGTATCTGCCAAGACAATGCCCGTATCTTTTGTGGATAACTGTTCTGCTGATTTGAAATAAAAACAACAAGATTTTCTTGTCTTCTCTTATAAATAAAAAAAATATTCGTTCATATTTTATAGAAGAGATTATAATGTACAGACGCCAGCACATCCAGCTACCCCAATCTGTAAATTTTCTTTTATAGATTTTCAACTTTATGTATGCGATCGAGATACTCCCGACAGTACTATTCCCATGGAATTTGATTGGCCTATTGGCCTAGTGGTTAGTGTCCCTGACCGTTGAGCCAAAGGTCGTGAGCTCGATCTTCACTCAGAATAAATCTTTGTGTGATGAGCACGCTTATTAAAATTTGTTATATATCTGGGTGTAGCATTTTATCTATAACTAAATAATAATAAATAATAAAAATCATTTATTTCTCTCAAAAAGTAAATTATTTACAAATAATCATATCAAGGTTTTTGGTACATTAACTTTTTGAGAGCTGGAGTCCGTACTAGGTTCGGAGCCTGTGTGACGGATCTCCAGGCTCTCTTACTCCTTATAATAATTTAAAATTAAAACTGCTAACATGACAATATTACATTTGCAAAAAAAGGAAATTGGACAAGTTAAAGAAAATAAAATAGTAATATTAATGCGTGTTGTGTGTATGAGTGTAAGTGGGTATGTGTGTGTTTGAGTGTGTGCGTGAGTGTGTGTGTGTGAGTTTTATGCTGTGTTTGTGTGATTTAATCAGCTGTGGGGTCTATAATGGTTGGGTAATTATGTTTTCGGTCTCTTCATAGTCTAGTTTAAGAAGCCAATCTATTACTAACTTTTTGCAATCTGATAAACACATAGGATATATGTTTAAAATTTTATTAATTTTGTTATAAACATGGCTGCTGAGGAAAGAAAAACTGCATTGAGCCAGACTGGATTTGACCAATCTTGGAGGGCAAGCACTATATTTGAGCCTGGAATTTTTAAATTTATTGGGATTGTAGTGAGTAAAGGAATGGGTAGTTAGGATCAGATTTAGTAAGAATAGTTTTCGAACTGAGAGGACATTGCAGGTAGTGTATAGTCTCGTTGTTGGAAAGATGCGAGGCAGTTTCCATCCTACTTTTAAGACAGCTCTCTGGGCACGTTCCACTTTCATTATATGAGTTTTAGAGGATCCACCCAAGAAACTATACAGTACTGGATAAGAGATTGAGCAAGACCTAAATAAACCGATCTAAGGACCTTTACATCTGCGACATGGTGAAGCCTCTTGAAGATAAAAATGAATTTGCGCAATCTGGAGGCAAGAGTGCCAATGTGATTTTGAAAAGAGAGAAGGTCATCTATAACTACGCCCAGGTATTTAATAGAGTTACAGCGGCTGAGAAGAGGACAGTTACAGGTATTACTGAGAGAGATATCGCAAAAGTAAACTGTCAAGGCGTACGGCACTGAGGTAAGTTTTCCAGAGCTTGACAACGAGATAGTCAGATACTTTGTTTTGTCAACATTAAGTGTGAGTAGATTATTAGTAAGCCAACTGGTGACCATATTAAGACCTGACTGAGCAGAGTCAAAGACAGATTCCCAGGATGGCCCGTGAAATATGAGAGCAGTATCATCGGCATATGTGAAAATAGAACCACTTGAAAAAATTAACTGGCAAAGATCGTTTATATAGATGAGGAATAAGGTGGGGCCAATAATACTGCCCTGGGGCACGCCATAAGAAATGGGTAGCTCATCACTAGTCCATTCGCCAATCCTGAGGCACTGCCGTCTACCAGTTAGATAGCTGTGAAAAAGGGAAAGCTGAGTACCTCTAATGCCGATTTTTTCAAGCTTAGCCATAAGTATGGAGACAGAGATCGTGTCAACTAGCTGTGCCCCGCGGTTTTACCCGCGTTAAACTTTATAAATTATCACAGTTCCTCCCCCGTAGGTGATAGCGTGATAAGATGGAGCCTATATGTTGACCCGACCTCTTAGTAATGTTCATGCAAAATTATGAAGTAAATTCATGCAGTACTTTTTGAGTTTAGCCCGGACATACATACAGACAAACAGACAAAAATTCTAAAAACTATATTTTTGGCTTCCATATCGATTGTAGAAAACGCCCCAAGTATCATTTAAAAAAAAATTCAATGTACAGTTTTGACTTTCCTACGATTTTATTATATGTATTGATTATATGAATATCTTTATAAATATGTAAGTATGTTTATCAGTTATCTGGTAGCCCTAGTACAGGCTCTGCACAGTTTGGTATCACATGGCTGTGTGTGATTTAATAATATCCTGGGACATTATTTACACACGGCCATACTAAGCAGAGAGAAATGATCCCAAACTAAGCCGAGCTTGTACTATGGCAACCAGATAACTGATATACTACTTTTTACTTTTCTTTTGTAAATACATACTTATATAGGTAATTACACCCAGACTCAGGACACACAAATATCTGCCCTGGGTGGGAATCGAACCCACGACCTCCAGCGAGAAAAGCAAGCATTTGCCAACCACGCCAACGTGCCATGATATTTATTGATTTTTGAATAATAAGCAAGAAAATCACAGTGTGAAGACAGTTAAAATTTGGAGAACGTTTGGAATTTACTAGAGATACCCAAACGATGTTCTAGGACTAGACTACTGTGAACGAGTATTATTACGAAGACAGTTTACATACTTAGTAACAGATATTTTATGGGCGCTCGCTGTTACGATCCGAAATCTTTTAATGTGTTTATTTACGGCGTATTTAAACTGTCGTAAATTTTATGGCTATTATTGCTATAAAAATTTGTGAAGTTCTTAACGATATAAAAAAAAAGATCAAGCTTGAATAGCACCTACTTATTTATTCGGTTCTTCAGCAAAGTAATATTTCTTATTAGCAAACCGGAGGGATACCACCTAATTCACCGGTCATCATGATCGCGATAGACGTTTAAATAATACGAAGATTCATCATCATCATCAACATCATTACAGCCGAAATAAGTCCACTACTGGACAAGCCTCCCCCAAGAATCATCTTGGGTGGATATGCCAAGTCACACATGGCAGGCGGCTTGGCGATCGCAGCAAGATGGTCATAGTACTCAGAAGGAAGCTGCTGCCCGTCCTCTGTTAGATATTCCCTCGGGTCGACTTCTACGCCCCCCACGGGATGAGATGGGGTGATGATATTCTCATTCTGATATTCGTCGCCGACACCACACAGCAGTAGATGAAGATTAAATATGACGAAATAATTCGTCCAATGGCCAAAACATTGAACATTGATAGCGGTTGGAGCTTTTTAAAAGAAATGTCTACTGCATGTCTATAATAATATACAATCACCTGCCTAAATGTTTAAACGAATTGCCATTACCAAAATTTAAAAAACAATTGACTGACATGTTACGTATTAAAAATTATTACAAATTAAAAGATTACCTAGAAGATAAGTTGACATAGCATTATTAAGAATTTAATTTAATTCCAATTAATAATTATATTTTTATTATTAAGATTGTATAAAAATTTGCACGTCATATATTGATGACAGAATATGTAGAGCACAATTATGTAACACCAATATTACCATGGTTTAGCAAATAAATAATTCTGATTCTGATTCTGACTATTTATGACGTTGCATGTGCTCATGGAAGCTGATTGAACGAATGTTTTAGTCGTTTTTAATATTTAATTTAATATAATCTATTTAAACGCCGATCACGATGATCAGCGAATTAGGTGGTAGCTACCCCGTTCCGGCTTCATAAGTATGCAGATATAATATGCTCTACTGGGTAGTAGATCATAATAGGCTCTACATGATTTTTCTGTCGTAGAGTCGCATCAGTTTGTTGCGTCGAATATGTGGATTCAATTTAAATTTAATTTATCTGCTTACTGCATTATACGTGACTATTTAGAAATTAGAAAGGGCATTATATCCTTAGGTATTATATACATATGTCCCCGTGGACGTGTTAGTCCAGTAGCTCAAGCATATCTATGTAAAATAGATCAGTCACAAATCTGATACAACGTGTAAAGATACGAAATTACTTAAGGGTAATCAAAATTCGCCAGAAGGAATGTTGGCTTCCCATAAACATATGGTCATCAGTCGATTGGAGTATTTAGAACAAAAGATGAAGATTTTATATTTTTTTAATTGCAAGTTTTACCAACTACTTAAACTAAACCTGGGACCGCAAAATATACCCATCGATAGGCCACGTAGCCACGACCTTTGCCTTTACGCTGCAGTACCTATCTATCCGTTTTGTCAGAGGTTCAAGTGTCAGCGGTGAAATTCACATGTGAATGCGTCTAAGGTGATGTATGTTTATATTTTAATACGTAACTGTCACTCAAAAATCACTTCGTAGTGACCCAAATTATTAAAAATACTATAGTACTATACTAAATCGCTGGATGCGGATAGTGCAAGACCGGCAATTGTGGAGATCTTTGGGGGAGGCCTTTGTCCAGCAGTGCACGTCTTTCGGCTGATATGATGATGATGATGATAACTATAGTACTGTGAGCATTTTAATATTGTATTTCTGTCAAGGGTTCGTACAACATTTTGGCTTAAGTAGTTTGAGCTTCCACCTTCATTATGTAACTCTTTTGTAGTTTGTAGTACAAACTACAAAAGTACAAACTTTGTACCTACCAATCATTCCGTACCTCAGAGACCACACTATGCCATCGGTTTTGTTCCCTGTAGGAACATTAGTGCAAATCGCTCAATCAAGATACAAAATCAATATGTAGTGTTAATTCCGCTAATTGTCAGTTTAATCATGCCGGGATGCAATTTGCACCGCCCTCCCGCCCGCCAAAATGTGCACATGCAAGAAGGACAATATAAAAAAGCAAATTACATGCGCCAGTACGATACACAAACGTGTTTCAGTCCTCCACGGACCATTATCAAGGGCTGCTAAATCGTCGAGTGCTCGAATGAGACATACCGGAATTAACATAAATAATAATATTTTGATTGTTATGGATTTCCGCAAAGTAACGCCTGATTCCATTACAAATCGCTCAGTCAATAGAAATTGACACCAGATCTAACCATCTTGATCACTGGTTCCCTATAGATTTTCACGTCAGATTGGGAGCTGAAAAGGGCAGAAAAATAAGCATCTACGCGTTTCAAGAGATTTCTTAAAAGAAAAAAAAATCAGTACAGATTGAATAAACTTTCCAATGAAAAATTTATCAAGCTACTCTTGATTTCCTCTTGATATAAAGTAATTTCCGGACTTATTAGTGAACAGCGGAAAACGAACGGCAGGTAAAATTAATTATGAAACTGCAAAATATCAGTTTGCAGAACACATGACGTAAAAGAAACTCTAAATACTAATATGCCGAACAGTGTTTTAACATTATTTTAGGCAAAATAAAATAGATTTGCGCTTTCCGCTATGTAATTTATTAAGTTTTATGGTAGATCGAGGCCGTCAGATTAGCTTTTTCATCATCATCATCATATCAGCCGAAAGACTTCCGCTGCTGGACAAAAGCATAATTTGCTTAATTAACACAAATCATAATTTGTTTTTCAGTTATATGGTTTATTACACAATTGGCGATATTGATAAATGTATTTCAGATAAGTTTTAGGTATTGCATTCCCAGCCTTGTGTTAATAGAAAGTTATTGTTTTTAAGGTTCCGTAGCCAAATGGCAAAAAACGGAACCCTTAGAGATTCGTCATGTCTGTCTGTCTGTCCGTCCGTATGTCACAGCCACTTTTTTCCGAAACTATAAGAGCTGTACTGTTGAAACTTGGTAAGTAGCTGTATTCTGTGAACCGCATTAAGTAATTCTCACACAAAAATAGAAAACGAACAATAATTTTGGGGGTTCCATGGGGAAAAAAAATTTCGAGTTTCAGTTCTATGTATGGACATAGAACTGAAACTCGAAATTTTTTTTTTCATCGTACCCATACCTACACGTGGAGTTTCTATGGATAGGTCTTCAAAAATGATATTAAGGTTTCTAATATCATTTTTTTCTAAACTGAATAGTTTGCGCGAGAGACACTTCCACTTCTAAACTGGTAAAATGAGCGTCCCCCCCTGTAACTTGTAAAATAAGAGAATGATAAAACTAAAAAGAAAATATATTATGTACATTATCATGCAAACTAACAACGAAAATTGGTTTGAACGAGATCTAGTAAGTAGTTTTTTTTAAGACGCCTTAAATCGGAAACCGCAATTTACCTTTCATTTAATCAACTGAAATACTTGCTGCTACGGAACCCTTCATGGGCGGTTCCGACCTGCACTTGGCCGGTTTTTTTAATTTTTTAAGAGGCGGGTGAAAGGAGAATGCGATCATTTTAAAGTATGTGTAGGTATAGACACAATGTGTCAAATGGGATATCATATTAAAGGATTTCCATTCATTCGACAACAGATTTTATTAAAAAAAATGTTTTTAAAACCAATGTTCGTTGTCTTTACGCAGCTTTGTTAATGATTTATGTATAAATATGAAAAAATATCCGTTCTGGAATTATCTCGACGTATATAATGTAAAACAAATTAAACCATTGCAGTATGTTTATGTTTACGTGATTATAGCAGGAAAAAAATACAATGTTTATAACTGGCAGCTTTTAAAATCGTCATAAATAGTTAACAAGATACTTAGGTTCTATTATAGGCGTATTTGATAAACTAAATAACTTTTATACGTCTAAAGATGGCGAGGAACCATTTATCTTAAGATATTGAGCACTTGGTTGGGTCTTTTAAGTATTGGATAGATTGTTGTGAAGATTATCCTGCGAAATTAGACAGATTTCCCTTCTTCCATAGCTAAGAAGAAGAGTGAAATAGCTAGGACCTGAATGTTCTAAGCATTCTCATAATCGGTAATACCTGAATGTTCTAAGCATTCTCATAACGGTAATAATCCACGATTTGGTAGACTGTTCAGTAGTGCAGACAAACTGGTATTGTACCCTTTAACGTGTGCTTTAGTTGTAAGCCGTTCAGCTGTAGTCCTGTTATGAGGTATACAAATTAATAGTATAGCTGATTTCAGTCGTATTGCTTAACGCTTATAGCTTATTTTCAAACCAAAAAGAATCACTCAACTAAATATATACGTCTTACCTTTACTATTTTATTAAATAAAACATGCGATTTCAGTACGATATTAGTAATAATTATAGAATGTCTCCAAAAGGACATGTAGAGCCTGTTGACAAAGTTTCATATTGTTTTGTCTTTAAATACATCCCTGGAATGTGTGTACTATTGCCTTCGAAGATAAAACCTTATCTTAGTATAGCATAGTTCCCTCGGTATATGCTTTAGTGGGCTTACAAACGTATTAAATAACTAACAATGGAGAGTATAATGAGATCGCACGAGGTATTCCTCTTGGTGGTGAATTGTGAAGGTATACAGTACCTATTTCTGCGTAAAACTGCTTACTAGATGACAGGTATTCTTACTGATATATTTTAAGCTTGCTTGAGACAACATTCCTTGTTGGTCCAGTTATGTGTGTTCCAATTAAATAGAATTAACTGTTCGTACTCGTATAAGCCATCAAGAGTACGAGTCTGTGTTATAGTAAACAGATAATCAGTGTTAGGAATAGAAGGGAAGCGTGTCGGCGGTGTGACCTACCGGTGAGGGGCATAAAGCATGTGGGCATTGGTGTGGTGCTGGTTTGCTGGTCTACTGTGTGAAACACCTTGCGTTGCGCGTACTGCGCGTCCTTAGGCTCCCAGAAGAAGACGTAGTAGAGCGAGAGCATGATGGCTGCCAGTGACACGCAGAACACGTACACGATGACGGTGAGCACGCGGACGCTCTTCTTGTCGCGCTTCCGCTCGTACAGCGCGTCCAGCACCACCTCGTGGTGCGCGGTCGTGCCCAGCCGCACGGAGCCCCCGCACGAGCGCACGCTGCCCGACGTGCACGACTTGCCCGACATCGCCGACACTATGCACCGTCGCACCGTCTTCACCGCAATCCAGGTAACTAGGGCACGCTTATTGATATGGCCCAGTTCCGCCGCTGCGCCACGGCCGGTCGCGCCGCCGGGTCACGCCGTCCGTGTCTGCCGCTTGACACCTCCTAATGCCGACTGCTGTTTCATTATTATGGCGCCCGCTTCGGAATTCATTTGTTTATCCTTTAATTTCGCGCTCAGTTTACGTGAATTTATTCCAGTTCCTCTGACGTAGCGATACGATTGCGAATCGTCTGTCATAAGACCGTCCGTGAAGTTTCATTGTTTTCAGTTAACGAGCATTGCGCTATTACGAACTTTAACTATGTAATTGAAACAACTTGTTGAAAACTATAATAGCCGTCGGTCGTTCACTGTGACCGGTTAGTGCAAATATTACATCGTTAGTTACACGCGAGGGTGCCGGCGCGCGGCGGGGGACAGTTCGCACCTCGTTATTTGTTTCCAGCGAGAGCTGCAGTACCAACTACAAGTTAACGAAGTTAATTTACGTGAATGGTGACACGTTATCGTGACACTTGTAAGTGTAGCGCCAGGCTCCGGGCGTGGGTCGGGCGGGCGGGCGGCGGCGCGGCGGGCCTACTAGTGCCGGAGCGCGCGCCGTTGCCGCACGACTAAAGATCAATATATGCAACATCTCCCATTTTCTGCAATCGCTAGTCTTTATTGCGTAGAATTTTACGTCATTACGAAAAAATGTATGGTATCATCGTTACGTGAGGTAACGGGTAAATGCTTAGGTATACCTATTGATAAGAAATGCATTATTTTACTAACGTTAGGGCACCTCCCAAAAACCCGATCTTTAGTTAGTTAGTTAGTTAGGTTATAATAACATCACCAGGCAGATCCCTTAGACAAGTAGCATGCTATTATATTAATCAAATAAACAATGACATTAGAAATTAGATGGCATTACATAAGATTCCGTGCGAGTTAAAATTTGGTACCAGATTGTCTATTATCTGCGGACTGTACGAAACTGTATGAGGGCAGTATAAGGTAGTTTAACCACATAATTAAGAGATGCGATAAAATATTAATAAGGCAAATATTTGTAGGTACTAGGTAGCATTAAAAACCACTAAACCATTAAACCGGCCGCAATTGTGACGACATTACTTCACAAAAATTTTACAACGTGGTTTCAGATTGACATCGTGGGAAATGATAGCGCAAGAAACTCGTCAAAGAGTACCACGACCATTAGTCATAATCATGACTAAGAAAACTGACGATGTGTTCATTCTTTTGGGTGAATGATATTCCGCACAATATAATTTATTCGAATCTAATGCAGTTGCTAATCTATTTCTTTGGAAGTTTTATAAGGACATAGCCTTCCTCTAGGCAACAGCTTAGAAGATAGCGCAAAGGTAGAGAAAGTCATATTACCTATGTTCTAAACAAGTACATTGGTTTGCAGTAAGTATGGAATTAACAATAGTTTTTGTCTTATATAAGACTTACACATAATAGCACTTTGCCTTATTTTAATTTTAGCCTAACTGGCCATACATGATTTTCTACAAAATTTAAAAGGATAATTGCTTGATTTGTCATCCCATTTCCCAAACACCTTAATCTGATCAGTGTCTTACTATTTTTATCAATAAAGGATACACATTTATATGTACTTACTTAAAGTCAATATAAGCTAACTGTAAACATACAGAAGATTGTAGAATATTTTTTTTTTTAGAAAACAACAACGCCCGCACGAGCGATTTAATCCCTGTGTCGCGGGGTACTTTACAAACATATAATAGACATACATAAATTATATCCAGACTCAGAACAACTATTTATGGGTCACACTAGGGTCAATAGTTGTCCGGCGCGGGACTCGAACCCGCGACACGAAGCGGCGAGGCGACTGCCTAAGCCGCGGCGCCACACGTGCAGTAAATATATTTTATGTATTTCAAAATTATTTAGTAAAGATTATAAACAATATATTTGGAGGACGGATACTTATTGCCTTGCACCTATATACAACACGTAACTTAATTAACGCACATCCTGAAAATAGTTTGTTCAGAATCGTTTACTGAATCGATTTATATCATTTTTAATATTGGTAATTTTTTATTTCCAAAATAATTAAAACTATGAAAATTATTGTCATATTAATCCTATACATTCAAAACAAATTGAAATGGACCGTAAGTCAAAGTAATAAGACTTTTAAATTCGCAGTTTTATTAGTATTCATACAAATTCCATCATTCAATACAAAATAAAGAAAAATAAACTTTATTCCAAGAAACAAATTTAGTAAATAACGATGCATATACATGTTAAATATATATGTTAAATAAAAAATTCAGTGCATGTATTATGATTACAACATAATATTCTAATTGGGGTGTTTGAGGGTGTGCGTTAATTACGTTACATGTTGTATATGTAAAATACATACATATAGAGATTGAGGTGTTCTTACCATTTTTTTAAGAAATGGTCAAATGTGCGATTAAAGAAATAACTCTATCATCAAAAATCATTTGTCACATATTATGTAGGTCACACTGCAAAGGCACACTTTGGCTTTTGTTTGTGTTTGTGACACAGGTCGCAGATCGTAGTACAGATATAGCAGCGTTTCTCTTCAATCTGAGGAGCTTTACATAATAATGTGTCATATAGGCATATAATACATATATGTACCTACTTAGTTTTCTATTCCTTTTTTTCATAGAATTAAAGCAGACTCAAGACATCGTGGGTTGATATTGTGATCAAATTAATTACTTTGAAGAAAGTAATAATACACAAGATTTTTGAAGTGAAAACTTATTTAGCGCCGCTGTGCAGTTTTTGGGATGGGTCAAAAATGTTAAAAACGCGTCAGGACACGTGACCCTATCGAATTATGGTAATTAGTATTTTTTTTTAAATTCACACTGGCCGTTTATACACTCACATGACGGCAGCTTTTTTCTTAATTATGCTAGATTTTTTACAGGCGTCTGCCTAACCAAATTTAGTTCAAATTGCATCCCGGCATAATAAAACTGACAATATTAAGATTTGTTTAATCTTTAAATTTAGAATGGCCAAACGACCCCATATGACACTATCGGTAATTTTCATTTTAAGAACCAGAAATAGGAGGCGATTTCCCGTCATTTGATTAAGATGAGCAACTGTACAAAGGAATCCTAAAATCTTATTTCCATCCGAAACATTGCACTATTTGTAGAACAACAAGACGTAAACAAACTTACGACGTTCAATGAATTATCTCTTGCCACGCATTATAAATTATGAGAAATAATTTGTACAGGATTTAAGGTAGTTATTGTAGCTATACAATCTAAATTGGTTCTTCTGAATTGTTATTAGTTAGTTATGTAAATAAGCAAAAAAGAAAATAAAAATTCGAATTCTAAAATGATGGATGAGGTGGATGATAATATATTAACCGTGTTCTAAGCACCCACTTTTATTAACAACTAATTTGCTAGCCTTTTGCATTTGTGATACAATCTATGGTACCTAGTACGAGTACTAAGAATCAATACTACCTTGCTGTAAATCAACTGTTTTAAAGAAAATTTGATCTATATAGCGACTAAGCTATTGTCAGAGCAGTACACAATGGCATAATTGGACCGGTAGTATTATCTATACCTAAAAGCTCAGGCTTTCTAGGTACAGAAAATACTATTATACACACATAGGGCAATTTGCAGTAGTCTACAAATTGCCCTATGTGTGTAGATCAGAACATTCGGACACTCGAGGTAGGGAGCTGGTTGCTATGCTACTCCGGCGGATTGTGACGAGATTGTGACGTATAAATATACGTAACGTATACGTGAGCAAATGAGTTCGTAGTAACACATTTTTTTTATAGTTTAACCAGTTTGAGTTGGCTGTATTATACCCCCTTGCCTCGGACAGCACATAAAGTGGTCCTGTACCAGACCTCTTTCCAGTCATGTCGCTAGTCGACCGTCATGTAGTGTGTAGTGATGGAATAGAAAGTGCCCCTGTGTTTGCACACACATTTGTGCACTATAATATGCCCCGCCCAGTTGGCTAGTCGCCGATGAGACTGGCCGCCGTGGCCGAAACTCGGCTAGGAGGACATTACTTCAGGTCTTATCTAGTTCAGAGGGTACGGATAATATGCTAAAAATAGCCTTAAATAACTTTGTCCATGCAAATTTAGTGAATACACCGTAGTTTCAAAATCCTGTATTCTCTCCTATATTAAGTTTATTATACTAAATAAAGAATTTAGAATTTGAATTTTGAACTACTTCTCTTCTGTCTCAATTTCGTACTCATCTATAAGTAAGGGTTTAAAATTAGCTAGACTCCTCGCCATGAAATTGACAGCGTTATCTACGGTTACCTACAGGGTTGTCCTAATACTCGATACGAATTGACAATTATGAAATTCGTAATGTCTTCTGTGACTACGCAGAAATGCTACGCCTACGTACAGGTCCAGGTTCGTAGAATCAAGGGAGATCGCGATAAAGTGGTAGGTAACTGTTTGTAGGACCACTATTTGTGTGAGCGATAAGTAGTTGTTCTTAGTCTGGAAGTAAAGTTTTGTAAACGCGACACAGGGATTCATTTCCCTCGTTCGTGCGTGGATTAGTATTATATTCATGTAACATGATATAACCAGTTAAATTTGCTATAGATAATCAGACATGTTTTTCAAAAAGTTTAATTTGGGAACAGGTACTATTCGCATATTTATTGTGCAGACACAAATGCTCTTGAGCCACAAGGCTACCACCAACATAGCGTTGACTCCTAACTAATGGGGAAGAAATATGCATAAGTCTAGTTTTACTAGCATTGAGGATTTGCAGACGACACCTGCCTGGTAACATCGTAATCACCAATTACCTGGCAGGTGATATCCGCACATTGATTGGAATTGTAATGATTTAAAACCTTATTCATATCATTGACTTAAGCAGGATAATGAAGAGGTCACATTACTGGTCACTGTGTTGTAGCTTCATTAACTGAGCTTTACTACACGCGATATTGACTTGGATGTTGTAGGACCTATCGTCAAGATATTTTTTAACACTCAACAGTTGGCCAGTAAAATTTCCCGTCCAACGAGGCGAAAACTTACATGACGAGTATTTGACCTATTGTGACCTACACGAGCCGTTGGACACGTGGCTACTAGTTCGCTACTCGGGACATCGGGACATGCTACTTGCCGTGGGCACCCTGTGATACGTTCGCAATAAAAACCTTAATGGAGATTTCTTATTTTCAGCTTTGGAGGGAAAAGTATCTAAACGATTTTTCGCCTCTTATAATGCACACTTTCACTGCCTTTATCGGCGCTGCAGTCAAATACACTCCGATTATTTACTCTAGTTCATTAGTTTAGTTGGGTATATATGTTGGCATAAAGATGTATGAGGGAAAAAAAGGCTTATTATTATTTCATATATTAATAATTAAAGCTTAAACGTAACAACATTGGATCAAAATTAAATATTAGTTATTAGTTTAATTCCGATTAAACACATTGGTTTTCTTCTTTTGGCTTTATGAAACGGACTGTGATCACAACGCTATTATAATTTTCCGGACGAATCAGTGCGGGGTAGAAGTTAGTGGGTGAATCAGATAGATGGCACTAGTATTTTTTAATTATTTTTTACAATATTATGTTAATATATTTTGAGGATAGTAATATAATGAGTTTCCAATATAACGATTAAATAAATTAAAACTACACTGATATAAATATTGGAAATAGATAAAACTACATACAAACTAAAACTATTATTATAAACTTTAAATCAAAATACTAAATTATCAAATTTGAATTTCATAGCATTATTCGCAATGCAAAGCGTTAATATAATCTCAAAAATGGGAAATGATAAATTTAATCGTCCGGCGGGTCTCGAACCTGCACCATCTACCAATCCGGGGTAGGCGCTCTGCGTTACCTACATCCTCCGCAAGGGTGTTAGCAAGGGAATCCTAAATTTGATCTGCCAGCGAGTATCGTTCGTAGCTTAACGCAGAGCGCCTACCCCGGATTGGTAGATGGTGCAGGTTCGAGACCCGCCGGACGATTAAATTTATCATTTCCCATTTTTGAGATTGAAATACTAAATTACAAATAAAAGCGTAGTGTGTAAGTTACATATAAAAAACCGCTTTCAAGTCGCCATCTGCGGTTAAGGTGCCCAAAAAGCTAGCGACGTTACCTCTTTGGATCGCAAGGCCTTATGCCTTGGCCGAGGCACGTCCCAACTCTCTGATCACCAGAGTGTTGCCAAAAGGACTGCGCTTCTGGGCCCCAAGGACTCATTGTTTCGACCTATTATTTTGTTCATTACTTTTGTTAACTGCCACAACCACACCTTGCGGGATCATTTTCTACACCTATGTTGTTTATTAAATAAGCTGTGACAAAAATTTTGTTTCTTAAATTTTGTTCCAATTCCGTACGTCCTATGTATAGGACGTACGGAATCCAAAAAGAGTGTGACACAATTTGTACTTGAGCTGTTTTTCTAAAACTCTATTATAACTCACATTTTTTTTAATACCTACTTTAGAAAATGAGGCCGCCCCTTGTACTGTTCTCATTTTGATGTAATTTTCTACTACAAGATTATGAATTTGGTGTGCAATAAAAGGTAATCTATCTATCTATCTGACAAGCGCCTAGAATATGAGCAAACATACAAACTTTTTGGAACTAAAAAGAAACTAAACCACTTATGCGCTCCCCGGATTGATCGCGCGTCTAGGTTCAGGTTAACCTCATTGATCGTGGAGGAATCGATAAAGGCTTCATTATTGATCCCCATGAGCAATCAGAAAATATCGTTTCTGTCTGGTGACCCACGACACCTCAACTGTTTATCTAAGATCGAAGAAGAATACATTTGCCTAATGGTAAACTAAAACAGTTGTAACCACGATACCATACGCATATTATCGCAGTATCACCGTTTCTTCTAACTTATTGATTTTATTCACCTATGTACCATGTACTCATTTTGTTATGTAATAACGCAAGTTTATGTATAATAAATCTGATTTGCAAACATATATCTAAAACTTAATCACCTTTTCTTACAACTTTTCGACATTACGAAAAGACAAAAAGTCTGTTGTTACGTCTGAGCTGGCTTTACTGTGTAATTCCCAATTAGACTACAATATTCTAGAAACTTACCTTTTGGCGCTCGCGTTGATATTGATTTTTTAAAGAATAAATTAGTTCTATAAAGAGAATTCACCGTACGGTCACCGTAGCCTAGTTGGTAGTGCTCCTGCCTACGAAGCTGGTGGTGCTGGGGTCGAATCCCGGTAAGTGCAAATATTTGTGTGATGAGCACGAATATTTGTTTCTGAGTCATGGATGTTTTCTATGTATTTAAGTATTTACCTATCTATATAAGTATGTATATCGTCGCCTGGTACCCATAGTACAAGCTTTGCTTAGTTTGGGGCTAGGATGATCTGTGTAAAATTGTCCCTAGATATTATATTATTATAATTATATTCATATTGTCCCATTCGGCCTTCAAATCCTAGTACCAGTAAGGATTTTTGGCGGTTTTTGTAACATTGTAAGAGCGTTCTAGTTAATACCAAAAACAAAAGAAAAAGTATAGTTGATGAAAAGGGCATACAAAACTCTTAATCTAATAATTGTCATTAGATGGTTCCAGCATAAACAGAAAGAGATCGTGCAAATTTACTGATAGAAAAGAAAGAGATAGATGAAGTCAAGGACAGAAGCATTACGATTAATCTGTCATATAGGTGAAGATTCTCGAAAGAAAAGAATGATTTTCGAAATGTTTAAAATTTGAAACGATTTAAGCGGAATAGCAACGCAGAACGGTGAGTTTTAATTCAAGTGAAATCGAAGCCAAAGTGCAACTGACCAGTGAAAGTAACAGGTGTGAATTGTTCTGGGTACGACGGGACTTTAGCTTTAGCAGTGCTCGTCGCCAGGACTCTAAGTACGTGTGTGTTCCGTGATCTTAGGGTTGGACCAACTGTCATTATCGATGCCAATAAAAGTTCCCTTGCAAACACTAGTTTCTTTTCTATACATTTATATTTGTGTAGATATAAAGATCATCATCGTAACAGTCGAAACACGTCCACAGCTGGATAAAGATCTTCCCCAAAGATCTCCACAATTGCCGCTACTGATGCAGTGTGGTTAAGACCTACAAGATGGACCGATGATCTTGTGAGAGTCGCTGAATGCGGGTAGTGCTTTCAGTGGTGGATAGCTGACGATATAAGAACTAATATATCAGACTCGTTACTACCCGCGTGTCCAACCACGTATGTATAGTACTCGGCCATCTAAAAGTATTTTTTCTCTTATTTGAGAACAGTATTCTTTTATAAGTAATTCAAGATATGTCCCACTATATTTCAATTATAACTAGATTCCCACGAATTTTCTCCTCACCACGAAGGAGATTATGTGTGATGTAGAATCAAATTAATATTAAAACTAGACGCTAGCTCCTCTCATGCTTCTGACATCTTTAATGATTGCCATATGTTCTCAAAACAAAGGAAATACCAACGTAAGGTGTTCTTGGAAAATCACTTTACAAATACGTACACCTTTGATCTCAATAGTTCTAAGGAACTATGAGTAGAAATGCATAGTGCCGTCTAGCAAACGTTGCGAGCGCTACACGCCTTTTTCCACCGTGCGATAATGTGATACTAATATTATATTAACCTCCTTCAAACGAGAAAATAACCATGAAATGTTGAACAAAAATATTCCTACGTCATCATTACAGCTAAATGAAGTCCACTGCTGGACAAGCCTCTTCCAAGAATCATCATTATCATGTCAGCCAAAGTACGTCTACTGCTGGACAAAAGCCTCCCCAAAGAATGCCCCACGCTTGGCAGACGGGTTGGCAATCACAGTTTGATGGTGGGCTCTGGTTTTCTGGTTCACAGTAAAACAGAGCTGCCCGTTCTCTGGTAGGTATTCCCTTGGTCGACTTCTACGCCTCCCACGGAATGAGATTCTATGCCTTCACCACACAACCAGGAAAAGAATCATCTTAGGGCAAATGCCATTGTCACGCTGTTAGAAGGGTTGGCGATCCCAGTAAGATGATCATAGTAGTCAGGAGGAAGCTGCTGCCCGTCCTCTGGTAGACATGAGATGGGGTGATGATATGCTGATATTCACCGCCATCACCACACAGCCCCACATAACTACGTAAATAATCGCAAAGCCGACATACCACATTGAGGTAATTGATGTTTAGTTTTGGACACAATTGGGTTAAACTAATTGGATTACAGGAAACCCTTCGTGTAAACCTAATAGACGATGTATATATGTCGGTCGTGGTTCATTCAAGTCATATCGCAGTTGATGATAAACAGACAGAAGTAATACGCAACTGTGTGAGCTTATTGCTAATCTTATTTACGAGTAATTGAACTCCGATTCTCGCACTGCGCCCTCGTTATGTGATATAATTAGGCTCTGCTTAGTTCTGACAATCTAATAATATTATGATTAGGAGTTTTTTTTATCAATAGAATAGCAAAGTAAATGAGCAAGCGGGTCTCCGCCTCCAATGGGCACTTGCAACACAGGGGGGCTCGCAGGTACGTTGCCGCCCTTTAAGAAAGGAATAGTCTCGCTTCTTGAATATTACCATGTCATACCCGATCGGAAATACCTCGGCACACGGCAGTTAATTGATTCCACAGAATTTTCGTGCCCGGTATAAAGTATCTTGTGCAATACATACAGTATGGCTGTTTAAAGAAAGATAATAACATACACTTACAACAAGTATGTAATAATAATTACTTTTTTTTCTATTTGTACAAAACACAATTTATTTCCATTTTCTGCCTTCTAAAAATCTATTTTATTGTATTAAAATAAGCAATACATTAGCTTATCATAATACAATTTTACTAAACGATAATTTGTGCACCTACCATATTATCTCTGCAATTTTGATATTATTTATTTATAGATTTTTCCATATAAAATAAAGATGTAGTAGATTCGGAGTAAATGGGGTAGGTACTGGTATTTTTTCACCTATTTTCTTAAATAACTTCATAATTATTTATCCTAAAATTATAAAACAATATAATAAATATATATAAATAATCCTATCATTTGTTGTTGATATGTCACACTAAATTGTTTGCAAATGGTTTTCTTATTTGATTAGTACTTTTATGTTTATACATTTCAATTATTATTATAAAATAAATGTTAACATTTTTGAAATAATAACACTTAAATCTCATTATTTTACGTCACACGTCTGTCTTTGGGCCATCGACTTACATATGTGTACCTATTGGGCTGAGTGAGTACTCAGCCCAATAGTTTCGTAGCAGATTGGCTGCGACTGACGGACGGACAGACATGCACGCAAGTTGCAAATTTCCTTTTGAGGTACGGGACCCTCAAAACTCTTTATACCAAAGCCTCAGATCAAATAAAAAGTTTTTTAATTGATCTGAGATCAAAGTGTGTCTACTAGCAGATACCAATTTATTGTAAATTAAGTTTTCATTTTAAAGATTATTTTGTACCATTATTATAAAGATTATTTTGAAGATTTTTTTATAAATTAAAATACTTTTTCGAGAGAATCAGGATTCCAAAAGTTTTCAGCAAAGATAAACAAATTTACGAAATGTATTTGAGGTCACTTTCCAGGTGTATAATACACAATATGTAAAATTGATAAATATGAAGGATTCTTAAAGTGCCCAATCTTCGTGTAAAACTGAACTTGAACAAGATCAGTTCCACAAATACGCGAATTTAACCCCATACAAACATACCGATAAGCTGACGCATCATGTTATATGAAGAACCAAAAATCAAAGAGAAATCTGTTGATTTACAAGTTATTATTCAGTCTCAAGGGTAAATTGAACTCAACTATTTGTGTTACAAAGTGCAAACATTTCTTGTGTATAAGATTTTACGTACCTAATTTGTGTTTACTATCCAAATTAAAGGTTCAAACTTGATATTAGCATGGCTGGTAGTGATGAAAATAATTCTTAAATTAAATATACATTTACTCGTTAGTTTATTAATAACAACGTTGTTCATACGAAGTAGTTTCTAAGATATGCTTTGGTTTATGGTGATCTAATAACGATCTTTCACAACGTATGTAAGTAAGTACTAATAATAAACCCTGTATATACATAAAAAAGGGTCATGAGCGAAACGCACTCGTACACCAAGGGCTGCTTATAAATTTGAAGTTATCTAAATATCTATATATCGGCATCATTATATAGACGTTAATAATATACATTGTACTGATCATCATTACGAACTAATCATCATTAAAAACTATGTCCATAGGTAAATCCCCGGGTCATGACGGTCTTAGCATTGAGCACCTTCAGTACGCGGGCCCGTATTTACCCAGAGTATTGTATTTGTTGTTTACTCTCTGTGTTAATCATAGTTACTTGCCTAAAGAGATGTTACGTACAGTGGTTGTGCCTATTGTTAAAAATAAAACAGGTGACTTATCTGACAAAACTAATTATAGCCCCATTTCCTTAGCCACCGTACCTAATAACGAAGGTGCTTGATAGCATGGTTAATACGCAGTTAAACAAGCACATTAAAATCCACGATAACCAATTTGGTTTTCGCCCCGGACTATCAACAGAGAGTGCTATACTGTGTCTTAAGCATGCTGTCAATTACTACGCAAAACGAAGCAGTTCCGTTTACTGCTGCTTTCTCGACCTTTCCTAAGCTTTTGACTTGGTCTCGTATGATATTTTGTGGGAAAAGTTGCATAAGTCCTAATTGCCGGACTCGATTATAAATATATTAAAATATTGGTATAGAAACCAAATCAATAGTGTACATTGGGAAGGGACTCTATCACGTTCGTATGGGTTGGAATGCGGGGTGAGACAGGGGGGGGGGGGGTGTCATCGCCTACTCTTTGCAACTCAGCGGAGCTAGAGTCGGGTGTCACATGATGGTGTATAAGCTAGTAACCATTTGTGAAAAGTACGCCAAAAGTCATGGGCTTGTTTACAATGTATATAAAAGTCAAATCATGGTTTTTGAGCCCAGGGGTAAAAGCCCGAATACAATGCCATCTATTTCTCTTTATGGAATCCCGCTGAAACGGGTTTATTCTTTTTAAGTCTAAGTTTTTAAGGGGTCAAATGATGACCTAGGTCATCATTTGACCCCTGGCCTCAAAGAAGATGATGACTTGGAAAGGGAGTTTCCTTCCATTGTTAGCTCGCAGGTTTGCACGGTGTACAAGATCAGTAAAAATCACTATTTTTGGAGCCTATTGCTCCTCATTCTACACGTGCTCCTTGTGGGCTAAATATACTCAAAAATTTTACAAAGGTCTTCGTATCCAATACAACAACGCGTTCAGGGTGCTGTTGGGTCTGCCACGTTTCTGTAGCGCATCGGGCATGTTTGCTGAAGCCAGAGTGGACTGTTTCTACGCCACAATGCGCAAACGGTGTGCATCCCTGGTGAGCAGGATTCGTGGCCACTCTAACAGCATTCTGGCCATGATCGCAGGCAGATTTGACTGCCTATACATGAATCACTGCTGCGCTCTTTCTCACGGAATGGGGCATCAGTGATTCATGTATTCCACTAAACAAAATCTTAGCTATATTTTTGCTAACATAGAATAAGCCTTATGTATTAATAACACTTTTGAGTCTTTAATAAATAACTTTATTATTATTATATTACAGGAGAAAGGAGCCCACTACTGAACAAGCCTCCCCCAAGAATCATCTTGGGGGATATGCCATAATTGCCACGCTTGGCAGACGGGTTGGCGATCGCAGTAATATGATCATAGTACTCAAAAGGAACCTGCCCGTTCTCTGGTAGATATTCCATATTGTTTTAGTTATGTCACTACAAATTTACGGTTTTAGGACCATCCTAAAACTTTCCTTGTTCTATAAAACATTGCTTTTTGTCCTCATGATTCTATGACAACGAGAAGTAGGTACCCTTTAGGTTTTTACTTCTTCGAGAGTGTCAAAATATGTAGCTAAAACGGACATATCTTTTTATTGCGTGAGATGTTTGATTTTTTCGCAGCTTCAAGGGATTGCCGACATAAATATGTGTGTAATATCAATATGTACCAACTTGATACTTCTGCACGTTCCTCAGAAAAAGGGTACCTCACAAAAATACAGACACACGAACAATGAAGTGATCTTAAAAGGGTTAGTTTTCTCCTTTTGAGGTACGGAACTCTAAAAAGTTGTATTATACAAGTAACATTGGTTCAAGACCATTAATTATCTCGTACAGTCCATAAGTTACCAAAGATGTATTTTCGTGTAATAAGTTTATTTAGCAAAGCGAACATGAAATCGGGCTGTAAAACTCGAGGAGGAATAAATTACAATGTTAGTTTATTTTTCCCAGAATACCGTGAAATATTATTTCTGGATAGAATGCACGTAACTACAGTTGTCTACGTGGAAATATAGGTGAACTAGACAAAAGTAGAAGATATTCATAAAAATGAAATAGAAAGAAAATATTTGACAAATCGAAAAGAACATGAAGGCGTTTTATTTTTAATGTAGGCATTATAATAACGGTGACGAAAAAATATAATGATTCAAAATAGATAAGAATAATAATTTAATAAAGGCTACAACAATAAAAATAAAGGGTGGGTACTTTAAGTGTTCCTGAGTTATATTTTTGTATTTAATATTCAAAGTTCAACATCAGATGTGTGAACGCATGAAAACATTTTTTTATGCGATCACACATCTGATGTTGAACTTTGAATATTAAATACAAAAATATACATACATACATACATACATAGACTCACGCCTGTTTCCCAGAGGGGTAGGCAGAGACAACGGATTTCCATTTGTCACGATCTTTGCATACTTCTTTTGCCTCGATTACTGTCATTATATTCTTCATACATGCTCGCCGGTTTAGGGTACTTCTGACCTGCCCTTTCTTGAGAACATCTCCAATTTGGTCAGAGAATGTTCGACGTGGTCTTCCCCTTCCGGTTGTCCCATTCACCCAGGCCAGGTATACTTCTTTTGTCAATCTTCTTTCATTCATCCTTTCTAAATGGCCAAACCATCTCAGCATGCCTTTTTCAATCTTTGTGACTACATCCTCTTTCACACCACAACGCTCTCTTACATCAGTATTTCGAATTCTGTCTCTCAAAGTCACACCACACATACTTCTCAGAGCTCTCATTTCCACTGCATTTATTTTACTTTCATTCTTTTTCTGCCATACCCAACTTTCACTTCCATACATTAAAGTTGGCACTAACACTCCATCGTGCACGGCTAGTCGGGCCTTCTTTGATACTTGCCGGCTACTCATAAAGGCGTGTAGTGCCCCATTCACTCTGTTCCCCGCATTTACTCTTCTAACAATATCTTTTTCATATTTCCCATCTCTCGTAAACAAAGTTCCCAAATATACAAACTCATTCACCTGTTCGACTTTCTCTCCTCCAATCACAATATCACACGCACACGTATACAAAAATATAACTCAGGATATTAAATGTAAAGTTAAAGGCTTGCATGAAAACATTTTTCATGCGAGATTTTAACTATACATTTAATAACATAGAAGCGATTCAAGTTGAATATTCCACATATTGTTTAACAGTGTCTAAAACAAAGCTTGTGGTGTGAGTCGTTTCAGAACCACCGCAGTTGATGGCTTCCTGAAATATGGGAACAAGAGCCACAAAAGTGATAAATCGTTTTGAATCTTGTGACTTTGGTATACTTAACTCATCATTTTCCTTTGCTCCTCAAGGCCAAGGGTATAGACACAAAACGATATAAATTTCATGTCAAATTGTAACCTGACACTTTATGTCCAATTTCATTCATTTTCTGTCAATGTCGGGAAAATTATAGCTATAGATCATACTTGAATTGTGTCAGAGGTGTTTTATGTTGCCGTCTAGAAATTTGAAGCTCGAAAGAAATCGTTACAAATATGTTTTAAATCGTAGGATTAACACAGAATACTTTGTTTATTTTATTACTAGCTGTGCCCCGCGGTTTTACCCGCGATAAATCTTATAAATTATCACAGCTCCTCCCCGGTGATAGCGTGATAATATGTAGGCTATATGTTAACCCGACCTCTTAGTAAGATTTATGTAAACTTTGAACTAAATACATGCAGTACTTTTTAGGGTTCCGTAGCCAAATGGCAAAAAACGGAACCCTTATAGATTCGACATGTTTGTCTGTCTGTCCGTCCGTATGTCACAGCCACTTTTTCCGAAACTATAACAGCTGTACTGTTGAAACTTCGTAAGTAGACGTATTCGGTGAACTGCATTAAGATTTTTACACAAAAATAGAAAAAGAACAATAATTTTGGGGGGTACCCATACATAGAACTGAAATTCATATTTTTTTTTTCATCGTAGCCATACATGCAGGGTGTCTATGGATAGGTCTTCAAATTTTTTTTAGGATTTTTAATATTTTTCTTTTCTAAACTGAATAGTTTGCGCGAGAGACGCTTTCAAAGTGGTAAAATGAGTGTCCACCCCCCCTGTATCTTCTAAAAGAATAGAATGATAAAACTAAAAAAAAATATGATATTTATCACCATGCAACCTAACAACGAAAATTGGTTTGAACGAGATCTAGCAAGTAGTTATTTTTTAAAACGTCATAAATCGTAAACCGCAATTTGCTTTCATTTACTTAACTGAAATATTTGCTGCTACGGAACCCTTCATGGGCGAGTCCGACTCGCACTTTTAAGTTTAGCCCGATCATACATATTGACAAACAGACAAAAATTCTTTAAAACTATATTTTTGGCTTCGATATCGATTGTGGATCACGCCCCAAGTATACACTAGTTTCGAATAAGAAAATAAAAGTAGGTTGACAAGAAGACAGCTCATAAGAATAAAATAGTATACTATAACAGCTTATATTACATTTTTTATTGATGAGAGTAGTACATAATTAACTGATAGTAGCATATTGCAGCCTGTGGCGCGGCGATCCCTTACAATTAATTAATTGTTGAATTTACCCAATTAAGTAAATGAATCGAAGTAGTGTGTCGTTTAACTAGACTAACACAGTATAGTAGTATACAATATTACTCGTAAGTCCGTGTACCTACCTAAATAAATGTTACGTTTAAAATAACGAAACCGTAAGGAAAACTCGACGGGCCCCCGGTACATTCCTATATGTATACGAATATATAGTTATTTTTTTAAGATTTTTAGTGTGAAATTCAAATCATCATTATATTTGTTGTATGTAGTTGTATTGTCTATTTACGTAAACATCTATCATCTATCATTATTTCAAATTTTATTAATCAAAGTTCGGGGATTACTTAAGGAATGGTATTTAATCTTTTATTAATAAACTCTAGCGGCAATATTTAAGGTTAAAATGAAAATCGGTTTTGGTTTAGTATTTGCTACTTGACCTGATGCGCGGAATTTCAATTTTAACTTTATACTTCGGCCCCACTTGCAAAATATATAAATATATTTTCTTAATTCCGTTGGGAATAAGGTTGATCTAAGTATATCAGGTATATTTAAAATTTATAACATTTGTTAGTAGTATTGTTGCCATTATGAACTGAATTACTCAATTAGGCTTCATTTCTACCATTTTGGTCCCCTATAAAATGGAAGTAGCTTACCACCAGCCGCGGCCGTGCCAAAGATTATTTATGGACTTCTTGGTACTTATACAGAAAACAAGTAAATTTTTTTACCTAATTATATGTTGCTGGGTGAGTTCTTTTTTGAATAGCGTTATTACATGGACTGGCAATAGAACCTTGATACAATGCCATCGCTGTCCGTTTGTCAGCGGGCTAGCATCTTATGTACCGTAATAATAGGTAACCAGTTGAAATTTTGACAGTGTCGACTTCTTTTGCCGCTATAAATGTATACCTACACATTTGTTCGTAGATACCTAATGATCAGGCATTGCTTCAATTTACCTAAATCGAGCCTTAATAGAAAGTCACTTAAAAGAACATATTCAATAAAAAACAAACACAATTAAGTGAAATTTTATTATTCTTTTCCCTTTATTGTAACGTTTGAAGTTTGTGCTAATTATGATGTAACTATATTTAATTCCCTAGGTAGGTATTCTTGCTGTCACCTAGTTAAAATATTATCATTTTGTGTGTAAACTAACGTTATACGTTATACAAATTATTAGTTAAATGACCGCAAGAAAAATATAAAACCTGTTATAATAGCTCCAAATTCTAGATAATTAAAATTTCTAAAGTATGTAATACCGAATACTTTGTGTGATGAGCACCGTTATATAGAGGTATATAAAATATACCAATTTTTTTGAATTGTATATATTATACTCTAATAGTCACTCATTGCAATTAAGAAATTCCAAAGAAAACGAGCATATTTAATGGAAATCGAGACTAAGTCAGTTGTACAATAAAGAAATCACATAAAATCGTAACTATATGTATGTCAGCCTCAGTAAAGGTAGCAATAACTCGCTAATATTAAAATATAGAAAAATAAATAAATGTTACCGTGAACGTGGAATGCAGTATGTGGAGCGTGGGTGCTCTGGTTGTCGCTGGCGTTGATGCGGAGTGCGCTCGGCTGGTGCTCCTCCCGGGGCAGGTCCGGGGACTTCCATACGCACACGTAGTACACGGACAGCAGGATGGCTGCCAGAGACACGGACAACAGGTACGCCAGCACCGTCAGCACACGCACCACCTTGCTCGCCGGCTTCTGCTTATACAAACTGTCCCGGTTCGGCGGGCCCACCTCCTCGGAGGCGCTGTCCTCGTCCGCCTGACCGCTCTGACCGCACACCGACATATCGCTTTCGCTACATTTTCTAAATAAGAAACGAAATTCGACAAAAAAATGAGTAAGTCCGCGTATGGCACGTGTAGCAACCGCGGTGGGGTGGTGTGAGTGCGGCGGCGGACGGCGCGGCCGTACGTATCCCGGCGGTGTCCGCCGCGCGGGCTTCCGCGCTATTCGCACAAGCCGATCAAGTAGATACATACATGGTATACGTCACAGATTTACCAATGCTCCTTACATTTTCACCATTTGTCGTATGATTCCGATTTTGTCTTGACCACATCATTGTCGATTTTTTGTCAGTTAGAGAATACAACGTACAAAAACCAATAAGTACTTGGGGTTCCGTCTAGATTTGTTTAACATGAAAATTACACTTAGCCTAGTAGGCTGTTATGTCGGAAAATACTTGGGGTTCAGAATGATAAATGTTGCACGGCCCTTTAAGTCTTCAAATTTAATGTCGAAATAAAATTTAAAAAAATCGGTTTAATTTAATTATATAACCTACTATATTTCTGTTGACCTTCATTAAATAATTAAATTCTGAATTTATTAATATTTAATTATGTTCATTTCGGTATCTTATAGTAACAATTTATCTATAATATAATCTTGTAATAATAATTAGCTTAAATATATTGTAAATTGTGTCATGTTTATCTTACATAGGGGTCTCCTCTTAAGTATACTTATACTTATTATATACCTATATATATATAAATTTTTACTTGTGCTAGGCGTGTACTTGTGTAGTGTGTGAAGAGGGCGCCCTTCACAAATCGCTCAAATGTAGAAGTGTGTATCTAATACCTACATAATAAAGTGTTTTGTTTTTTATTTACTTTTCTGTTTAAAATAAGAAAAAGAAAAATATGAATTTTTGTGGATGTAGCAGTATGGTGTTTGAGTAAGAGCCGATTTCATCGTTAAAATTAAACGCGATCAATGGGCGCTAAACTCGGTTCCGCTTCCAGTTAATGAGTTTAGCGTCTATTGATCGCGTTTAATTTTAACGGTGAAATCGGCACTAAGTCATGTGTGTGTGTGAGTAAGGCTCACAGACGACAGCAAAAGTGGAGTGGAGTGGCTGACGTCTAGTTTTGTTAATTACAAGAACTCGCCAGAGATGTCAACGACAATGCTATTTTTGTCCAAACATGCATAAGAGGATTGCCCAAAGCAAATTGTTTGACGTAGGCTAGGTTGCAATCTTCCCTAGAAGATTGCATTTCCGAGGGTGTTGACATAGTGACCAGCGCTAGGTGTATCCCACTTAGCCGATGCTGAGGTGGTGACCCTTTCGGCAGAACATGCAAGAGACACCTGCTCCATGATATGATTGTTACCTTCTTTCTTTTCCTATTCTCTGTATTGATGTTGTTGGTTTTTTTTTTAAATTACTGTTTTTCTTGTGTGTTGTGCTGAATAAAGTTTTTTCATTTCATTTCATTTCTTCTAGCTGATTCTCAGTTCCTAATGAGGTTTATTCCCCATAATTATTGAGGAAAGAAGGCTTATACGTAGTAGCGGCAGCGCAGACAAGTTTAGCGAAATTTAGCGTTCAATAATTATTTGTTTGATTTTTATACGACTCACTTACACGACATCTAACTTCTATCCGAATTCATGTTAGTGGAGACCTATAAATGGCTAAGTGCTGTGTATACCTAATCTAATAAGTTATTGTAAGCTGTTGGTCTTCCTAATAATCTTAAATAAAATAATCCTCGCTATATCCAGTCATATAATATTAATACATCATTTTAATAAAGCAATCATTTATATTGTATAGATGTTGTTCAAAAGTAGGTATAAAGCTAATATTAAATAAAATTCATTGTTTTGACCATTGACCTATATGTATTCTACTAGAGGCGGAATCCCATATTGAGAATTTGCTCACCGAGTTGCAGCGCGGGCGCTGCAACTCAGTAAGCTATTTTGGCCGCCGCGCGCGCGCCCCTCACTTCGCGCACAGCCGGACAGGGACAGAGTTTTTATTCGAAACAGCGTGTCTAGTTATACTACTCTGTCAAGTAAGTACCGGGAAAAGATCAATAGTATACAAAATGCTTGTTATTCATCCAAATTTATTTTATCACCTACAAAGTATGCTCCTTCAGAAACGATACACTTACGCCAACGAATAACGCTGTTTTCGGAATTTAGTTCAGTTCTCGCCGCGAATTTTCCTTTATGTCTTCTACCGATTGAAAACGGGTACCACGAAGTGGTAATTTGAGTTTAGGAAAAAGAAAGAAGTCAGCTGGAGCCTTATCTGGTGAATATGGTGGTTGCTGGATTGTATTTGTTGAGTGTTTGGTCAAAAATTCGTTCACATTGATGGCCTTGTGCGAAGGCGCCTTATCGTGGTGCAAAATCCAAGAATTTTCTTTCCACAAATCTGGCCTTTTTCGTCGAATTTGCTCCTTTAAACGCCGCATAAGGCTCAAATAATATTCCTTATTTACCGTTCGACCTTCCGGCAAGAATTCAGAGTGCACAACACCGCGATAGTCAAAGAAAACAGTCAACATGACTTTGACTTTTGATCGACTTTGGCGTGGTTTTTTCGGTTTTTGTTCAGTTGGAAGGCGCCACCCCGAAGCTTGTTGACTAGTTTGCATGTCAAACTCGTAAACCCACGTCTCGTCACCAGTAACAATGCGTTTCATGAATGTTGGGTCGAAATTGACTCGTTCTACCATGTCCTCAGCGACTTTCATGCGATTGAGTTTTTGGAGAAAATTCAGATCTTTTGGGACTAGCCGAGAGGCAACATGTTTTATACCCAAATCATTAGTTAAAATGGTACAAATCGACTCGTGAGATACAGAAAGTTCGGCGGCTATCTCTCTCAGAATGAGGATTTTCAGTCACTATGTCCTTCACTTTTGCGATGTTAACTTCAGTTGCAGACGTTGATGACCTCCCAGAGCGAGGCAAATCTTTCATCACATCTTGACCGCTTTTGAACGCTTTGAAGCACTCATAAGCACGAGTTTTTGATAAAGTCGATTCACCGTAAGCCTTCTGTAACATTTTCAGTGACTCCGAACACGAAATTAATAATAATAATTTTATTGTTGGATATTTTTGTCCATAATGAAATTTTGGAAATTACACCCCCAAGGGCGGAAAATAGGGGAAAATAGGCCATATCAACGCACAGTCTAAACGGCTGGAGTTAGGGACTTGAATTTTGACAGTTACCTTTTATGACGTAAGCATCCACCGAAGAAGGGTATTTGAAAATACCACCCGTAAGGGAGTAAAATAAGGAATAAAATATTTTATGAAAGTCCTTAATTTTGATGTTAAAGGCATGTATATGGACTTGCAGTTAAAAATTATAATATATATTTCAGGATTTTTGAAAATTCACCCCCAAGGGCGTAAAACTGGCGATGTCATTTATATGAAAAAAGTGCCAACAAGTTTTAAGTTAAACGCATGAAAATTGGTATTTAGCATTACAGTTAAAAATTAAAAGTATACGTTTCCGGATTTCCGAGAATTCTACCACGAAGGGTGACAAATAGGGGATGTTTGTATGAAAATTGGTATTTCAGTTAAAAATAAAGCAGTCAAGGGAATAATTTGTTCTTAAAAGGTAATCCATAACTGATTCAATAGGTCAACACCAAAAATTTACACCAACTTAAGAAATTCGTTTCTTAATGCTTAAGATGTCGTGTTTGTTGTCGTATAAGTAAAGATTTAGCGTTTTATAAGATTTGTAACTTCGTTTTTTTTGGTATTTTTTATAACATATTAAGAAAACGTCAATTTAATAAAATTGGGATAAAAAAGTAATTTACCCAAAATTCGAGTTAGCGTAGTATAAATTGTTCGTGTCGAGATGATCGCACCCAAAAAATATCATCTTAATTTTACTGATCTACAAGTTCACAATTTTGTAACTAGATGGCGTTTATATCGTTTCAGATCGCAGAACTCATTTGACATATCGGTTAAAATAAATAAATGCTTGAAGTAAAAGGTAGTCCAAAACTGAATCAAAAGATAATCCCCTAAATCTCACCCAAAATATATGCCTACATCTTAATTTTACCGCTTTACAAGTTTATATTTTTGTTAGTAGATGGTGTAATCATCGTTTTAGATCGCGCTATGGTTTCGTTTACAAAATGTGATATTAGACCTATCAATGCCGTGGTCGCAACCTAAGCTAATGGGAGTTACCTTTGTGACTAATGCATCGTTGATGATTATATTACTGTATTGGACTTACTGACTTTACTTAAGGACAATTGATATGTATTCTTTGATGTTTTTTGGGTTTATGATATCGGGTCTTTTTTTTAAATAACAGTAGCAAAGTAGTCTTTAGTTTATTTCTTAGCTAGGTTATTTATAGGTTAGGTTTTATTAAATTTATATTGCTTATTTCTTTTAAAAGTTATATTTTTTAGATTAAGCTAGAAGTAAGTACCGTAACATGGGGCGACTTTAGAACGACGGGGCGACTTTGATGATAACTTAAAAATATTACTTTTATGTTAATATTTCAAAAAGTATCCGAACGCGTCCAAATTTTTTTTTTAGTATTGTTAACACTGATATTTCGGCCGTCTTGTCATTCACTCACAAAGCGCTGGCGCATCTGTGTCCGTGGAAAATAATTATTGAAAGTGAATCCTAATTAATATAAGTAATTCATGCTCATATAACTTCTTATATACCAAAATAACCATGTATATTTATCTTTTGAGCTTTGAGTATATATATTTCATGGTTTATTGTAAATTTATTCCGAATTTCTTATTTTTTATTTTTGCAAGATTGTTGAGGTTATTATCGTTTAAGTTGTCGGGTTACTTTGATTTTTTCACCGGGGCGAATTTGAGAGGAATCAAAGTCACCCCGTTCTCGCCGTCTTTGATTTGTAAAGGTTTTATATTGTGTTTGATTTGTAAAGGTTTTACTATCAAAGTCGCCCCTGTTCAGGAACAACCATAGTGCGCAATTACAAAAAGACTCCGGGCACAAGGAATTATAGAAATTACACTACTGAAGTGCTAGAAGAAGCCATTGAAAAAATAACTGACAATGAAATGTCCATAAGTCAAGCTTCACAAACCTACAATATACCATTCGGGACGTTGTATCATCCCGAACTCAAATATGGTTGCTATATCTTTCCAATTAAGGTTCTTGTTAAAGAAATGTAAAATTGAATATTTACTGTTGATGTAAAACATCTATAGCCGCACGTAAAACAGATTTCTGGCGTGGCGACGCATGCCGTGGCGCATGCGCAATCGACTTTTTATTTTATCATTATGACATATTTAGTTCCTATCGCAATATGTTCTTTTCTGCATATTACTTTTACAAAATAATGTCGATGTTTCACATCTGCCAGGCGTCCCGTGACGGCTCATTATTCCTAACTCTTTAGGTCGATTTATTTTTTACTTTTTAAGTTTGATTATTGTGCCTAACCTAATTGGTATAATCATTAAGTTCGGTACAAATCTGTTTTGCTACATTTTGAAATATTATAAAAGTTTAAATAAATGTTTTTGTGATTTGAAACTTGTTATTTCGTCAATCAAATTAGCCCCTGTAATCAATGCCACCCCAAATTCATAAAAGTATTAATAACTCTTAAAGTGTACAGAGGAAAAAAATTTTTTTTTTCTATGATTTGCTCCTTTTCGGGGTTACTTTCAAATACGATTGCAAAAACAGGTGTTATCAAAGTCGCCCCAAACTCAGTTTGAAGTTGATAAGGAACATTTTGTTTTTTTTTCTCCGAAACGATAGCTTGTTGATTTTTTTTGAGGTGTATATGTAATCTACACAAAAAACCGATATTTCAGTTTTTTTTTCAGGGCCATAACTCCAAAATACAAAGTAATAGAGAACAATTTAATCCGAAACCTAATCAAAGCCGCCCCATTTTACGGTAGTTAATATTGGTAATCATTCAAAATTGTCGCGGACGAAGTCGCGGGCACCAGCTAGTGTATAAGTCAATGGTTTTGACTGGCGTATTTGCCTTGTGATAGGCGAACCTGATTGCTAAGCCAGGGACTCTACCGGCTAAGTCTCCGAACATCGATTTCTTAAATGGCGTTCAAATAAATTAATATATGATTCTTATAGATAAATCACACCCAGAAACAGATCGAAATAATCGTGCTCATTATACGTCATTTTTAACCTTTATTTATTTGAACTTAATCAATCGTTAAATCGGCTTCAACGTTGAAAATCGATTTCGGACCATTTATGACGTCATATGTGGTCATGGAAGCCGATTTAACGATTGATTAAGTCATTTTTAACCTTTATTTATTTGAACGCCATTCACGAAAACGATATTCGGCGACTTAGTTGGTCGAGCCCCAGAGTCGGTTACGTCGTGGTTTCACTCCACACCCAGGACAAATATATGTATGATGAGCACGATTATTTTGATCTGTTTCTGGGTGTAATTTATCTATTAGAATCAAGAAAAAGAAGAAATTTATTTATAAAAATGTTAAAAGTTATTCGGTTTATATTAAAAAACTGATTAATTTTAAGATTTTTCATCAGAAGGGCTGGAATGGGTAATTACCATTTAACTTAATAATCAGACACTCACACTCAGGAGATTAGAGGTAAGTGCGAGGCAATCTAAAACTAAGTATTAGTTTCATCGATTGCCCGGCGCTGACCCATCGAAATAGATCATACGGTGTATTCCCAACCAGTAACACCACAACCTGTAACACTGTTACTGGTTGGGAAAAATATTCCCATCCAGTAGCAGTGTTACTGGATGCAACTTTTTTTGTCGCAACGAGTAACACTGTTACACTTAATTAAATATTGGTGTTACACGTTGGGAAAAATGTTCCCATCCAGTAACAGTGTTACTGGATGCAACTTTTTTTGTCGCAACGAGTAACACTGTTACACTTCATTAAATATTGGTGTTACACGTTAGAAAAAACGTTCCCATCCGGTAACAGTGTTACTGGATGCATGATTTTTGTACAGCGTTGGTATCGAACTCACAATAAGCGAGACCAAGTTTGTATTGTTTGCATAATGTTGCCACTACAAAGAAGCAGTTTTTTTATAAAGTGTGTTTTTTACAATGGCAATGATGAAATATTTTTGTAACCTATACAGGAGATGTTTCATATATCTATGGGACTCCAGCCATAACATGTACCTTTCAGTGAAGCTAGAAAATTCAGCCCCTGAAAACGTAACTTTATAGTTGTAAAAAAAAATAGTAGTCAAGAAAGTACCGGGAAATGATCAATAATATACAAAATGTTTGTTATGCATCCAAATTTATTTTATCACCTTCAAAGTATGCTCCTTCAGAAACAATATACGTACGCCAACGAATAATCGATTCAGCAAAACATGTTTTAAACGCTGCTTTCGGAATTGAGTTCTGTTCTCGCCGCGAATTCTCCTTTATGTCTTCTACCGATTGAAAACGGGTACCACGAAGTGGTAATTTGAGTTTAGGAAAAAGAAAGAAGTCAGCTGGAGCCATATCTGGTGAGTATGGTGGTTACTGGATGGTATTTGTTGAGCGTTTGGTCAAAAATTCGTTCACAATGATGGACTTGTGCGAAGGTGCACTATCGTGGTGCAAAATCCAAGAATTTTCTGTCCACAAATCGGGCCTTTTTCGTCGAATTTGCTCTCTAAAACGCCGCATAACGCTCAAATAATATTCTTTATTTACCGTTCGACCTTCCGGTAAGAATTCAGAATGCACAACACCGCGATAGTCAAAGAGAACAGTCAACATAACTTTGACTTTTGATCGATTTTGGCGTGGTTTTTTCGGTTTCGGTTCAATTGGAAGGCGCCACTCCGAAGCTTGTTGACTAGTTTGCATGTCAAACTCGTAAACCCACGTCTCGTCACCAGTAACTATGCGTTTCATGAATGTTGGGTCGGAATTGACTCGTTCTACTATGTCCTCAGCGACTTTCATGCGATTGAGAAATACGATGCGATGGAGAAAATTCTGATCTTTCGGGACTAGCCGAGCGGCAACATGTTTCATACCCAAATGATTAGTTAAAATGGTACGAATCGACTCGTGAGATACAGAAAGTTCGGCGGCTATCTCTCTCAGGGTTGAATGAGGATTTTCAGTCACTATTTCCTTCACTTTTGCGATGTTAACTTCAGTTGCAGACGTTGATGGCCTACCAGAGTGAGGCAAATCTTTCATCACATCCCGGCCGCTTTTGAACGCTTTGAACCACTCATAAGCACGAGTTTTTGATAAAGGCGATTCACCGTAAGCCTTCTGTAACATTTTCAGTGACTCCGAACACGAAATTCCATTAGCGATGCAAAATTTAAGACATACTCTTTGTTCGATATTTTTGTCCATTATGAAATTCGCAATACACACAATATATGATATTACTGAAACCAGCACTGTATTTCATATAAATAACAGATGCAACTCAAACTCCGCGCCAAAATGGAAAACAGTTGTGCCAATCTAACAACAACAAAAAAAAACAAAAGTTTGAATTTGGAACCATAAATAAATCATCCATTCCCGATACTTTTTTAACTGAATGTATGTAAAAGGGCTGTGAAATGGTATAGATGACGTTTAGTCGTTTACTTAACCTTTTTCGTTCAGAAGTACGCTTTCGACAAGCAGTTTTATTTTACACGTAAATTGTCACATTTGCTTAAAATTTGTCAAAAAGTTGTATCCGAGAATAGTAGGATAATTGTAAATAGTAGTAAAATTCATAGTAAGAAAGTAATAGTAAGTTCCTATTAAAAGTCTATGTGACATTATGTTTGATGTGAAACGATTTCAAAACGACTGAAATCAAACTACATATAGCACGCCAATGTTCGATAGAATATGGCAATTATTCAAAAACTATTAATTTTTGAACGCTGCTAATCAAACTTATTAACAAAAGATCATTTTTCCGCAACTCATCATATGTTTTGTTTCTTATGACATATGTGCATCTGATGACCACAAATGAAACATGTACTTTAGAATGCTATAAGTTGCGACAAATAATGTTGCATCCAGTAACACTGTTACAGGATGGGAACTTTTTTCCCAACGTGTAACACCAGTATTTAATGAAGAGTAACAGTGTTACTCGTTGCGACAAAAAAAGTTGCATCCAGTAACAGGTGTTACTGGATGGGAACATTTTTCCCAACGTGTAACACCAATATTTAATTAAGTGTAACAGTGTTACTCGTTGCCACAAAAAAAGTTGCATCCAGTAACACCTGTTACTGGATGGGAATTTTTTTCCCATCCAGTAACAGTGTTACAAGTTGTGGTGTTACTGGTTGGGAATACACCGATCATACCAAGGGGGTATGGTAGCATATTCCATTAATAGCTTTATTTTTAACCGACTTCCAAAGGAGGAGGTTCTCAAGTTCACTGGTATATATTTTTTTTATGTATGTACACCGATAACTCAGAGATTTATGATCCGATTTACGTGATTCTTATTTAGTTTGATGCGGAACAGTTGCCATTTGGTCCCATAAAATTTTTATATAGATTGGCCCAGTAGTTTTCATTTTATGAAAAAAAATTGTTTATGTGGACGATGTAACTGTTTTGGCACACGTTTTTAAATATTAGCCAGTCTAGCTAGACTCATACTGTTCAAGGGTTTCTTGTTGTGAACATAAATAACAATTTCAGACGACTATTGTTTAATACACGCTTATAAGCTCGTTATTGGAAGCGCATGTAGGCGCACCTTTTAACACAAGCGCATTATTTTATGTACATACATAAAATAATAGTACACCAATTACGATATATTAACCGACAAGCTGTGCCCCGCGGTTTTATCCGCGTTTTTACCCGCGTTAAACAATACAAATTATAGCCTATGTGTTAATCCAGGATGTCAGCTAACTCCATAACAAATTTTATTAAAATCGTTCCAGCCGTTTAGGCGTGAAGAGGTACACACTCACAAACTTTTCACCTTTATTAGGGTTTTTAGGGTTCCGTAGCCAAATGGCAAAAGCGGGACCCGTATGAATTCGTCATGTCTGTCTGTCCGTCCGTATGTTACAGATACTTTTTCCGCAACTATGAATGTTAAAACTTGGTAACTAGGTGTATTCTGTGAAAATCTAACTTACACACAATATTTTTTTAATAATTGCTCAGCAGACTCGTTGCCTAATCGATCATTAATAAGACCTAGTCTAACAGCCCTCTGCTCAGCAGACTCGTTGACTAATCGATCACTAATAAGACCTAGTCTAACAGCCCTCTGCTCAGCAGACTAATTTCATTCACTGTCGCACAAGAACGTGAAATATATAATTTCGAACAACTTTTTTTCGGAGGATATATACTTACTTATGTGATTTTTCCGTTCCCGTTTTTTGGGACCTATATTTTTGAGGCCCGTGGCACCTTTCGTAAGCCTACCCATAGCTAGACACTAAAAAGTAACAAATAAAAAAAACTTCATTTAAAAAAACCGACTTCAAAAACTAAAAAGTATAAAAAAATATCTTAATAAAGATTTAATTTAATACATCTCTTATGCAAACCTAATACCTTTAATATTAATGAAATACTATAATATGTATGTGACACCTATTGATAGGTTTGAAGTCGGTGCCAAGCCAAATGTAATATTAATATTATATATAGTATAAATTAATATTACATATATTGGGTAATGAAAGCCACGGACTAACCGTGGCTTTCATTACCCAATTTTAGCTTTCTTACTCTTATCTAAATGACGAGGTTTAGTTTTTGACAGCCACGCGAATGGAATCACGGGCACAGCTAATCTAAAATAATAAATATATTGATTTAAAAAAAATTACACACGACTGTGCAAAGGCGGACTGAATGAAATATGCATTATCTACCAAATTTGTCCATACAACACAATTCCTTTTGTCTGTCTTAACCGCTGCGACATACATCCAGTCTAATATTTGAATGTACGTGAGTTAAGATCACTCACGTTTCTATCTGTGTGTCTATCAAAGCTTATTACATGACGAACAACTTTGTTTGGCATGAATAGGTACTATGTGTAACATATATGTTACCCATATACATATACTTTAAATATTGGTCCTTGTAGGAAGTAGTGAAACGAAAAGTTAACTCCACATTCATGGTTTCACCTTTTTTTTCAAATTGACATATTGTGGTTGTTTATTTCATTAATAGACAGAAAATAAGAAGGTCAAAAACCCTGACCTTCTTAATTTTGAAACAGTACACATATTAGCCAACACTATATAGCGAACTGATAATAAGTCCATATTAGTGCAGAGATAATTATGCTAGGGATACTCTTTTTAAACTTTACCATTCGGTGACAGTATTGTAAGCCCCGTATAATAAAGTTGATAATTAATAAGCCCTTAATCCATGTATCTTACAGTATCTTTAGGTACGAGTAGATAGAACTGTGTGATATTATCATTCTGTGTCGATCGTACCGTAGAATTAATAAGGGAGTTGGACTAAAAAATATTGTCCAGAGTTAGGAAGTTGACGGCTGTCCCCACAAGTACCTACGTCGGGGAGCACGTAAAGCAGTACACCTGGCTTGTTACGCTTGCTTTTGTAGGCTTGTCCATCACATTCAATTATGAGAGTGAAGAGTAGAGAGTGCATCTGTGATTGCCATGTTCTTCTGCCATTCTTAGTATTCTGTCATGGCCAATATCCGTCCATGACAACATTAGGTATATATTTACTTTTGTACAACAAAGCCGACTAACCAGTACACAGTTCACCTCATGGTAAGCGATTATCGTAGACTGTGGACGTTTGCCACACTTGGGCTCCTCTCCCCAGTGAGTTATGAAAACCGTATTTACAACCAGAAATAATATTAGGTCATTATGCTGTGAAATTGTAAATGGCACTATCCCAGAAAAGTAGCTTTATGTTATGCCAAATATCAATGACTACGCTCCTTCTTTCAAATGGATAAAATTAATTATAGACCCAACTATTTCGGACCATCTAAGAATAAAAATGTAAAAATATATTCCAAGAATACAAGAAGAGAAACCATATTACGGTCTAAATACCTAATGAAACAGATCGCGGCATGACCTAATACCGTGTTCTACTTTCATATATTTTGTTGGAGTGCCAACATCAGTATTAGATCATTTTCATATCATCATATGATAAGTAATTTTTTTTTGTTGTTTACATTAAATCCTCTGACAAGGTCGGAGATTTATAACATCTATGTTTTCCGTATGATTAGGTTACATTCTTTGACTTGGCCGGGATGGTTCAATGGGAACATGTTCATTAAAAAATAATAAGGGTATAAATCCCATGTTGGGTTAAAAAGTTAGTGGTAATTTAATACATAAAGAAAAAATCTCAGTACTTCAGAGTCTGGAAGTTGCCGTGCCCCAGAGAGGACGTATAGCATTCGGTTCTGTACCTGAACGCTTTCCGGTCGTGTCCGCTAGCTGTGTCCTATCGGATCATGACAGTGAGGGAACAGAAAGTGGACCTGTGTTTGCACACACATTTTTACCTAGTTCTGGCGTGGCTCCTCAATCCAAACGTTTAGAGTGAGTTGCCCCTTTATATTCAAATAAAAAATAACAAATTCAATTTTATTAGTATAATATTTCAAAAGTTCAAATAACTTTTGAAATATTACACTAAAAAAATTGATGATTTAGCCTACTATTTAAAAAAAAATACTACGTAACTAATATGACACAAACAATTGAGGTCTTAGATATTAAAAATTCTTACCAATATACATCATCATCATCGTCATATCAGCTGAAAGACGCCCACGGCTGAACAAAGGCCTCCCCATAAGATCTCCACAATTGCCGGTGTCGCGATATCCCTAACCAGCGACTTCCAGCGACCCTCGCAATATCTTAGGTCCATCTTGTAGAGGATCTACCCACGTGCCGACTTCCGGTTCGTGGTTGCCACTTGAGAACATGTCTGACTCAGCGGCCGTCGACTCTACTAATCGTATACATGAGATGCAAATATTTAATTAAAAAATGTTTGATCCTATTAAAAAACTCTGCTACCATGTAAATTTTTCTTTCTAAAAACTTTATTTTGTCTTTTTTAGGGTTCCGTAGCCAAATGGCAAAAAACGGAACCCTTATAGATTCGTCATGTCTGTCTGTCTGTCCGTCCGTATGTCAAAAAAAATAAAAAAAATCAAAATAGTTTATTATCACAAACAACGAATTACATAAATAAATGAATTTGTATGGGGTCTCATTTTAGGCAGACAATGTCTGTATTACGAGACCCCGCTCTTCCATATCAATTTTATGTTTGCGTGCTTACAATTTACAATATATATATATATATTTCTTAACAATAAATAAAATAAAGTTAAAATAAAATAAAGGATTGCTCGTGTGTGTGTGTGTGTGTGTGTGTTTGTGTGTGTGTGTGTTTGTGTGTGGTGTATGTGGTGTGTTGTGTTCGTATTGATGTGATTTTTGTTCACTCGCTATTTTCTAGTAGTGCCTCTGTGTCCTCGTAGGTAAGTAATTTTAACCAACTTGTTAGGCTTTTTTTGCACTCGTAGTAATTTTTGTCAAATATATATATTCCTTTATTAATTTTGTTATATAGCTGAGCCGAGCGTTTATTAAGCTGCCTGCTAGCAAATGTGGTTTTAGTTCGTGGAACTTGCGCAACGATATCCTTTCTCCTTTTGCATAGTATCGTTTTGTTGTAGGGTAGGTTTTTATGTTGTTTGAGCGTAGTTTGGGTTATGTACAATTTTCTAACCGAAAGTAAGCCACTAATTTCATACAACCTTTCAGTTGAGAATCGTTTGTTCTTATAGTACATTACTTTTAATAAAGCTCTTTGCGCTCGTTCCACATTGATGTATTTGGTTTTTGCAGCCCCACCCCAGACTGGGATACAGTATAATAATACTGACTGAACTAGAGCAACGTATATTTCATTAAGTAAATTCCTAGGACGGTCTCTACAGTTGGTAACTTTATTAGGAACAACATTTCTAAGCGTCTTAAATATCCAGCTAAGTTTTCTTATCCTACCAGTGACTTGTTCCAGTTGGGGGTACCATGACAGTGTCTGATCTATAATCACACCTAGGTATTTCGTGTTATTTATTTTACGAATATGTGGGCAGCCACAGTTTCTGGCCTGTGTATCTCCGCATTCATGCACTGTTAGGTTTAAATCTTCAGTCGGTTGGGTTCGGTTACTGATACTAAAGCAAATATAATTAGTTTTACTGGTATTTAGTGATGATAAATTAGATTTAAGCCAAGCAGCTACATTGACCATTCCTGCCTCTGCACTCTCTTTAACTTCGTTCCAAGTAGAGCCCGAAAACACAATAGCTGTGTCATCAGCGTAAGAGAAAACCCTTGCATTTTTTATTTTAATATTGCAAAGATCATTAATGTATAGTAAAAATAGGGTTGGTCCCAATACGCTACCTTGGGGGACGCCATATGATATATTTTCAATGTCACTTAGACATTGCCCTATTTTTACTCTTTGTCTTCTTTGGAAAAGATAGTCTTTCAGTAAACTGAGCGCAGTGTTTCTTATTCCAGCTTTTTCAAGCTTGTTTACGAGGATTGGAACAGAGACGGTGTCAAACGACTTTTTTAAATCTAAAAATACCGATAGGCATTTTTTCCCATTGTCAAGAAGATCAGAAACATGAGAACTTAGCGCAGTAACGGCATCTTCAGTACAAATACTCTGTCTAAAGCCAAATTGTGAAGCAAATATTATATTAAATTTATTTATATATTTAATTAGTCTCATGTTTATAACCTTCTCGAGTATCTTTGATACCACCGGTAAGACTGAGATGGGTCTGTAATTGTTGCAATCGTCTCTGTCCCCACCCTTGTGAACTGGTGTTATTATTGATTGCTTCAGCGGAGCTGGAAACACGCCTATATGGAGACAAAGATTGACAAAGTGCGTAAGAATTGGAACCACTTCTCTATTGATGTATTTTAGAAATTTTGTAGAAATGTTGTCCCAGCCCGGTGCACTGTCTGATTTCAAATTCATTAGTATTCCTTCCACTTCCTCTACGTCAGTATCTATTAGTACAAATGTATTTAATTGTGATATATTTTAGTCTTGTAAATTATTAGGAATTTGATTTAAGTCTGGATTAATCTGCTGAGCTAGCTGTTTACCAATATTAGCGAAATAATAATTTATGTCATTAATGGATTCCCTAGGGGTTGATTTTATATTTAACAGTTCTAAGTTCTGACTTTTGACTTTATTTGAGTATGTAATCTGTTTAATATTTTTCCATAGAAGTTTGTTGTTTGAAACCGATTCCGTTAGTAATTCTCTCTCATATTTTCTTTTAAGCTTTTTTATTAGGTTATTACAGTGGTTTCTGTATCTTGTATATGTTATTTTTAAAGTATCATTATACAGATCCATGCGATACTGCTTTTGCAGTTTATTACGGTTTCTAATACATCGAAGCATTCCCGTTGTCATCCATGGCTTGATAATGCGTATGCTGTTTGGTATTGGTTTAATATATGTATTTTCTTTAATAGCACTAGTAAGTTTATGTCACAGCCATTTTTCCGAAACTATAAGAGCTGTACTGTTGAAACTTGGTAAGTAGATGTATTCTGTGAACCGCATTAAGATTTTTACACAAAAATAGAAAAATAATAATAATTTTGGGGGTTCCCCAAACATAGAACTGAAACTCAAAAAATTTTTATTCATCTATAGTAGGTCTTCAAAAATGATATTGAGGTTTCTAATATCATTTTTTTCTAAGCTGAATAGTTTGCGCGAGAGACACTTCCAAAGTGGAAAAATGAGTGTCCCCCCCTGTAACTTCTCAAATAAGAGAATGATAAAACTAAATAATATATGATGTACATTACCATGTAAACTAACAACGAAAATTGGTTTGAACGAAATCTAGTTAGTAGTTTTTTTTTAATGCGTCAGAAATCGTAAACCGCAATTTACCTTTCATTTAATCAACTGAAATACTTGCTGCTGCGGAACCCTTCATGTGCGAGTCCGACTCGCACTTGACCGCTTTTTTAATTAATATGTGTTGCGGACTTTTTAGACTGAAATGAGTTTGGCCGCCTTAACCAACAAGAAAAGACGTGACGTGACGAATAAAAAGATTTTTACAATTAACAATGTCACACGACATGAAAAAATATGGGAATATAACACGACAATAATTTCAGTGTGTTTCTTTAATAATATGTTTCATTAAATTCATATAATTACGATATAAGTACATTAATATCATTAAGATACGAAAGGTGACTTCTAATCCTTACGGACATTTATCTACACATGAAACTAAATTAGTTTTAGAGCTCTAATCAGTAGAACTCCAAGTTGGTGCAGACTTGGGAGTCTCCTATCTACTGTTTTATTGCTAATTTGTTATGGCTGATAAGATAGAGTCATACTTGTATTATGTTTTCTTGCTAGTCATAAATTATTGTTGTATCTTTATAATCCAATTATACCTGCTTTAATATGCACATTTATAATAACAATAATATCCTGGCACATCATTTACACACGGCCATCTGATCCCAAATTAAGCAGATATTGTATTATGGAAACCAGATATCTGATAAACTACATATGCTATTTTTAATTTGTAAATACATACTTAAATAGATAATTACACCCAGACTCAGGACAAACAGACATGTTCATGCACACAAATATCTGTCCTGGGTGGGAATCGAACCCACGACCCCAGGCGTGAAAAGCAAGCATTTGCCAACCACGCCAACAGGCCCATCATTTGTTTGTTCAACTGTCTCATCAGTCTAGTGGTAGCCTGTTCAACTCCGATGAGGTCTTGCAGCAGGTCAAAACGAGTAACTCAGGTTATTCTGTCTAAAATAACCTAGTAGCAGCCCAGACCTTCATCTATTTCAAATCATGCCGTTTCATTGTACTTTTCGCTAAACGTATTATGTCATGCACAGTTTCCATTGCGATTGGCCAGAAGAACTATCACGGTTTTAATTAGTTTGCAAAAAATCACGTTGAATATCTTTCGCCGATTGGGAAACAATCTTACTTCCTTAATGACTACATTAAGTATAATCTAACTTAACGTTATAAAACCCCGACGCCAAATATCATTTCATGATTTTGGTAAAGAGCTGATACTCTTACACTGCTGGACCGATATTAACAAAACATTGCTACGAAACACCACAAGACTTTCAAATGAATAAACCGCATGGAAATCGCTCCATCCGTTCGAGAGCTATGATACCACAGACATCGACGTCAAACTTAAGACACCTCTCTTATTTCGTTGGGGGTTAAAAACAGCACAAATGGCCGCATATAAAGTGTTGTTTTTGTTCTCTACAGAAATGTTGAAAATCCCTATGTGGACTCGCTCCAATTCGCTCGCCTGCGCGTTACAGTAGGTGAGATTATTAACCGAACCGTGCATTATTAACATGGATTTGTTTATTCCGGAACCTGACGTTTCACAAGTTGTGCGTTCAGTTTCATGGATAGAATATTCCGGACAATAATTTACATTAAGTAGGTATATGTCATAAAAAAGTGTATACATGGCTTATCTTATCGAATATAGAATATATTTTTATTTAGTTGAGAGTTTATTACCGTGATAATTATATCATAGAAAATTAAGTCATAATTAGATTATAAAAACTCGAAATTTTATCACCATGACATCGATTAAACCTTAAGTGGGTATTTAATGTATTAAAAACATAAACATATGAATCATATATGTGAGGTAGTACCTAGGTAATACCCTCCACGAACATTAAATTATACCAACTTTCGTACAGACAGACCAGACGCACTCGGCACTCGGTGGTTTAGTTTATTAAGCTATGGCATAGCTTCTATCGTGGGCCTTGAGCGTGGGGACCGAATCCAGAAATTCCGTAACAAAAAAAACCTAACACCCCCCACTCCGACCGCCATCTATCGATAAATACCAGAACTTTTAATGACTTTTTGAAATATCACGCTTGTCTCTTTAGTTCAGCAACCCGCCTTTAAGTGGCATTGGTTGTATTGGAAAACTACCGTAATCAGCTGTTTGTGAGAAAGTATATAGGTGTATAGGTATTTATCATCTACGTACAACAGTGAATATCTGTACTCGTATAATTTGTGTACAAAGTGTTTTAAATATGAATAAACAAAGTGCATTTATTAATGAAGAAAGTCACGAAAAAATAGTGAAAGAAAATGAGTTAGTACTCTATATACATTCATTTTATTATTATTATCACAAATGCAGTATTACAAAATAAATAAATAATTATAATTGCATAAGTTGATAAAAAATGCTATGCAATAGCTTTACCGCGGCAGTCTCCGAGTGCCACACGTCTTTTTATTCTTCTATTAATCTACCTTTTTTTTATTAGGCACCGGGAATTCCTACGCTTGCCACCCGCAAGAGGTGCCTACGGGTGGGTATGTCGGACTCGCACCGACTAAACCTAACCTACCGAGGACTTCTCCTTACGCGTCCAGATTATTGATGTGATGTTAGAAGTAGGTAATTTTACTTTGCCTGTAACATAGTTATAACCATGTTGTTTTTCCGACTGTCCATTTGGTCCAGCGATAGCGTATTCTACCTTCTTGATAATGAAGTCCTGGATTCAAATCATGGGTCGGGACAAAATGTGATATTGGATTTGCAGCATACAAATTCGTCAGGAGTGAATTTGGCGGTGTCAGGAGTGAACTTGAAGTCACGCCATTCATGTTGGCTAGCCCGTCACATCAAATACAGGTGCACTCTCTATACCTTCACTAACAACGTATAGACCTGTTTGCGTACACACTTGTGCACTATAACGTCCGGTATTGAGAACGATTAGTATTACTATTATTTATTACTAGCTGTGCCCCGCGGTTTTACACGCGTTAAATCTATAAATCATCATAGCTCAAGTAGGTGATAGCATAATAATATGTAGTCTATATGTTGACCTGACCTCTTAGTAAAATTTAAGTAAATCTATGCAGTAATTTATGAGTTTATCCCGGAAATACATACAGACAAACAGACACACAGACAAAAATTCTAAAAACTATATTCGACGATTATATTATTCGACGGTCACCATAGCCTCGTTGGTAGTGCTTCTGCCTACGAAGCTGGTGGTCCTGGGTTCGAATCCCGGTAAGTGCAAATATTTGTGTGATGAGCACGAATATTTGTTTCTGAGTCATGGATGTTTTCTATGTATATATGTATTTATCTATCTATATAAGTATGTATATCGTCGCCTGGTACCCATAGTACAAGCTTTGCTTAGTTTGGGGCTAGGATGATCTGTGTGACATAGTCCCCAGATATTAAAATATCCCCAGATATTTTTGGCTTCGATATCGAATGTAGATCACGCCCCAAGTATACTTTAAAAAAATATTCAATGTACAGTTTTGAATTTCCTACGATTTTATTATATGTATAGATTACGTGTGAAAGAGGGATAAAACGATCATGCGATGCACTCCCGTCCCGTCCGTGTGCAATGAGTGGGTTGAGTACATACGCACTTTATGTCAGTAAAATCAAACGCATACAGCGCTTGCGAAAGCTATATCGTCGTTGCGCGTGCAAAACCGCGGAAGAGTAATTTGTAAATACCGCGTATCTGTGTTTCCACGATTTTACAGGAGGAAGAAAAAACTTAATAACTTAGCCATTTATTTATATTTTACTGACTGAACTTTGTGGACATGTCTTAACTACTTACTTTATTGGAAAATGAAGTAATTTTACCTAAAACTTGATCGGATTCCGAGTAAAATCACTTACGCGGTTTTGTTGCAATAAGTTGCAAAAATTTTAATTGTACTTTTAGTAGGTACGCGGATTTGAAATGAAATATGCTTATTATTTATGAATGAATTTATTATTAAAATGAAATAACAAAAAACGCTTCTTAAACGTAAACATAAAAAAACTATTCTTAATAATCTCAGCAATATTTCTTGCTATTAACTAATTATAAATAATAAAAATAATCAGTCCAATAAGTTGTACTTTAGTACCAAGTAGTAGTTGCACTTTGAATATTGGCCACAAATGTGTAGGTACCTACCTAATAAAAGTAAAGGTAATTTTACTATAACAGCAAAGTATTTAGCTGGTATAGTAAAAGTACCTTTTATCAATGATGCTAATAATTATTCATTGAATTCAAATATAATCAGCTTTTCTGCTCCTCAATTAGCACTTCTTTTTCTTTTTAAATCTTAATTAGTAAAATATTCTTATTAAATTAACATTTCAAACAATAATCTGTGTGGTACAAACTTCTAAAAAATAATTATACTTAATCAGGTAATCACAGTCTTTAAAATCTCAGTAAAATTAACATTAAACATTACTATTTTATGTATAAGGTAAATTATCATAAAAACTATGACAGTCTCTAGGTATGACACTCTTCAGCTCCTGTAGGTGGTCATACTTTGTTTTAGTTATTGGTTGTCTAGATTCATAAAGTGACGGCACACTGTCAATCAGACATGTTATTTTCTTTGGTCTTCTAGGCAAAGGGATAAAGTCATCAGCAAAATGGAGCTTATAGTCGATTGTTCCACTTGGATTATACCTCAGAGCCCTTATATCTACGACACAGTGATCACCCGCCCCACGACCAGGTCTTATTGATTCATAAATCAGTGAATTCTTAAGACTGAAGTCATTAAAAAACGTATAATCAGGTGTTATAACTTCGTAAGGACTTGGTACTTTTCTGGCTTCCTTTGTAATAGTTGCATATTGTGACGGTAAAAAAATTTCCCGGTTCTTCAGCTTCCTCTCAATCACGGAGTAAACCGAGTCCACTTCCATTTGTGTGTGTCCTTTCTCTAAATATTTTTGTGTTATGACAATGTTCTTGGCCATAGCCAAACGCAACAACGCATTTGACACTACATTATTCCTATTCTGAGCGGTACAGCCATCTGTAAATATTACAACATCTTTGGGATCGTTTTCAAGTAATTTTGTCAAATAATTTACAAAAAACGATGCGTATGTAGTGGCTTTCAAATCGCATACCGTCTCGTCAAACCAGTAGCATGTGACTTCATTATTGCCTAGATTGTATACTGAAAAATTGTGAACAGCGAGTTTTGTTTTAAAATAAAGTGCACTGGCATTAAGGAACGGACACAGCTTTACAGCCTGAAGGTCTGCTGTTATTGCATGTATGATTCCTTTCTGTGCTGCCTCTTTGTCAGAGTTTTTTTCAGCTCTAGCTAAATCTTTAAGTTCAATGTGTTTGGTATACAGCTCGTCTGATAGATTTCCTACTTTGTGAGCACAGCACTGGTCGCAAGCATCTTTTTTAGGTTGAAAAAGTCCGATATTTTCTTCAAACAAAACACCTTCAAATATCTTTCTAGAAGCTATGGGTTCGTTTCTCAAACTTGAATAGTCTACGTATAGACGATATAACTGTGATTTTGATTGTATTATTGGTTCTAAGTATAGTTTTGATGTTGACTGTCTACAATAATGGGATGGTAGTTTGGGTAGCGCAGTCAAATATTTTCTAGCCAGTTCTTTTTTGGGTTCTTTGACTACTTCATCTCCTGGTTCAGATTCATTACTATTACTCGTCTTCTCGCCAAGCCAATATCGAACTGTCCATTCTTTAATACCCAGTGTTTCCAAAAATGTTTTTAAACAAACTCTTTCTTTTTTATCATTTACTTTTAAATAGTAAATTTTGGTATCACTCCTTCTTGAATTAGAGCTTTTAGTTTTTCTAGTTGTAGGTATCTTATCTACCATTGATGATACGTACATTTTCTTTTCTTGCCAACTAATTTTCCAATAGGTTTTAAAAATTTGTGATCGAACTTCTTCTGTTAATTTTGAACAATACATAGCTTTACCACTAAAACATCGCGTTGACATACATAACGGCCCCATTACTCTTGCTGGTTTTGGATCATTTTGAACAAATTTAGTGCCCTCTTTTTTAAATCCAACATACTCTTCTCCCATCATTCTCTGCCGCTTATTTTTTATTCTTTTCCAATTATTTGGATCCCCTTTGTGCTTTTTTTTATTTCTATTCGATGTTTCTTCTATTTCCCTTTCGGGAAACCACTCCATATTATCTGGCGATAATGGTTTTAAATTTGTAATGTCTGAAAGTGCGACAAAAGAAGGATCAGCGACTGAATCGTCGGATGAAAAATCATTATCGTTCAACACAGTAGAAGTAGCAATATAATCATCTTCATTTTGTAAAACTGGATCAAAAACTGTTGTAAGTGTAGTAAACTCAGATGTTACATTTTCATTCCGGCATTCTTGCTCTTGCTCTATTTCCTCCGACACAGGGATAGTAACTATTTGCAATGCTGGTTGATTTTTATAATTAAGTTTATTTAATATTTCCTTCTTTTTTTCTAGCAATGCGTTTCGCCTTTCACATAGGTCTTTGAGAGTTACCACTTCATCGTCAATACAAGCATTTTCTAAAAAACAGTCAACATTTTCTTGGTCCTCCATCATTATTTGGTTAGGTACTGGATTTTAAGCTTCAACGTATTTACCTAAAATAACAAAATAATTTTAGTTTAATGCAATACCGCGTAAATAACCAACACAATGAAATGATGTAAATATCAATACCGCGTAATTACGTATTATAGGATTAACTCGTCAGAATTATTAAATTATTAAATAAATAGACGTATCTACACCATGCATGCATAAACATATTGGTAAAGACACATTTTAAACAATTAAAACGTACTTACATAGTTGTTTTTAGCGGCAAAGTAATATATTTCAGAAGCACGCATAGATTGTGTGACACTTGTTCGCCGATTTGGTAAATACGCGGACTTGCAGCCAACTTCAAGCTTAATACTGTTCCGCTGTATTGTTTTAATGCTAAAAATGACGTTTCCTATTGGCTAATTCGAAACGCGTGAGGTCTAATATAAGCGAATCCGCGTTGAGAATCTGTTGGCGCGATATTTCAATTTTGCACCTTTTGTTGTTACGCGGTATTAACAAACTGCTGTTACGCGGCTTCGCACGCGCACCGACGATATATATAGATAGATTGCACTTAGTTGCGATATACTTAGAGTCTCTATTTATTTAAAGTGCCTCTATCACACTATTTGTTTTGACGGGCCGTTTGACGTGGTTGGTAAGTTGGCCGCGTGTTGTGGTTTCGATACCCACCCAGGACAGATATTTGTGTGCATGAACATGTCTGAATTTCCTGAGTCTGGGTGTAATTATCGATATAAGTATGTATTTACAAAAGAAAGTAGTATGCGTAGTATATCAGTTATCTGGTTTCCATAGTAATCCACCTTTTTTTTATTACTTCTTCTTTCTTCTTCGTGGGTTCGATTCCCACCCGAACTTAAAATTATACAATTCATTTTAAAGATGTCTGATTTAATTGAGTCATGTTTGAATCAGAATTGCCACCAGTATTATATCCACTAAACTCTACTAAAAACTTGTAATGTATAAGCCCACCATGTGGCTATTATGAACATCTGATCAGAATTTTATGATGCTTCATAAAATATAAATTAACTCTCGATAGGCGATAAACTGGGGGAACGGATGCCTGGCGCCGACTGTGGGATAACTAAACCACAGAAAAATACATCATGTAAGAATGGAAACTCCATATACTTATAACTATGACAATTATCAATTATTTAGTTAGTTAGTTTAAGATATTTGACATTTTCTATTATATATTATTTAGTTTAAGCTTAAATTATTTTGTACGCCTTCTATTGACAAAACATAGCGAACATGTGTATTCTATTTATTATCATCAATTGTACCTTATACCTATGTTTACAAAAATAAATATTATGATTATATATAATGAATTCAAACAGTAAAAGGTAGACAAGTAGGTTGGCATTTCGATTATAGCATTCCATGCCAAAATCCTTCCTTATGGTTCACCCTCGTATATTTGTCTAATTCGTCAAGTTTTAAATAGTTTAATATACTATTACAAACACATAGAATAGTTAGCTTACTCCATTCGTATTATTGTATTTATTCAATTTAGGTTAATCAGTTCCGCAAGTTAATATTTATATCTAATAATGTTTAGACTTCGACTTCATACTAAAAAATAGGCTTTACAGAAAAATCTCAAAAACACTTTTTGCCTGAGTCAGGATTTCAACCCAAAACTTTATTATCTGCGCTTAAACAGGCAACCGCTAGACCAATGACGCAGCAAATGTCAAATGGTAAATGCATACTTATCAAAATGCTATTTTACCATACCAGTAAGTATACCAACAAGCGTCTAATGTCCCTATAGGAACCTGCCATCTGATCCCGAACTAAGCAGAGCTTGTACTATGTGGTGTATCAGTTATCTGGTTTACAACCAGATAACTGATACACCACATAAGTATACTACTGTTCTTTTGTAAATACATACTTGTATAGATAAATTACACCTATGCTCAAGACAAACAGACATATTCAATGTTCATGCACACAAATATTTGTCCTATTACACCCAGACTCAAGACAAACAGACAACAGGCCCAATGCTACGGGCCTGTTGTCTGTTTGTCTTGAGTCTGGGTGTAATTTACCTGCTACGTGCATTAACCTGTGCAGCAGTAAACTTATTTATATTTAGCCTACACAATATACTACATTATTTACTTACTGTATGATATTTATATACTGTAACCGCTACATTGTTTAGCTCTTTGTATCAGACCAGATCCTAGTAAATAATACATCTAAATAACGATAAACTAATAGCTTATTAATGTTTGTTATATACAGTATTATAAATATTGGTTTTATTGTTCATAAATAGTCTGAATTTGCGAGCGCGCCCACAGGAGCGTTGGGAGTCCATCCATTAGGTATAATTGGACCGCTGCCTGCGGTGCGGTGTGTCCTATATAGTATTGCGTAGGTACTCGCGATGTTCCATATAGGACGTACAGTAATCAATCATCGTTGTAATGGACAAGCTACGTCGTCTAGGGACATGTTGGAGTATCATGAGTACGAAGATAAGTAATTGATTGAACCGCCCTATCATTTTACATACTTTTTTGTAGTCAAGCCTCTAAAGATAGCTGCATAAAGTGGGCAGGCCAGGACATAATATATTCTTTGGTGGGTCGGTGGCATGCCAACGGCCAGGTATGTACTCTAAACATATGGCTGCAGTGACGTGCACATTCCTCGCTGCCCGTATTCCAACAAAATACTTTAAGTGTTAAAGTATTTTGTTGGAATACGGGCAGCGGGGAATGTGCACGTCACTTGAATGACTTCTCTTAGACCATCGAAATTAGAATAAAATTAAAGCAATGTCATGTATTACCTGTACCTATTTCAATATTAGAAGCGGTTGCACCGTATTCGTCCTCCAAACTTGCCAACCAGCGTTTCCAATCCGATATCAGATGTCAACTGTTCTTTTCTTAAAGGCAGGGAACATTCTTGCAGCCCCTCTGGTGTAGCGAGTGGCTATGGCTATCAGATGACCCGCTATTAAATACATAAAGAATAGTGATTCTTGTGGTGGTCATTTTACGGAAAAATCCCGAATTCACTCTTTGTCCTGACCCAGGGTTTGAACCCAGGACCTCATTATCTGCGGTTGAACATGCTACCGATATGAAAGATGGAGTCTCAATACCTAGGTATTGCTATGTGTATTCACTTACACGGTTAAGAAAATCATCTAATTAGTACCTATATATTTTAAAGCAAAACCCGCACTTTCGTGACGTCGCCGCAGGGGCCGATATAAACATAAAAAGTACTGTCCGTAATAGGATTACGTCGTAGTTATAGGTTCGACACATGTTAGTCTCGCTTGGAAACACGAGATATCAGTAACGGCATACTGTACTCACTTTTTGTGGTGTCTATGACATAAAGTATCGGGACTCTTGGGAAATAACCGAGTTCTATCTCGCTTTGTCTCGTAAATATTTTTGGCCTGAAATGTAAGAGGAAATTCTGAAATTTATAAAGTTCAATATGTGGATAATCAAAGTACCTACTCAATTACTGGTCATATGTCGTTCCACATGTGACTTGCTGCTTAGAAATAGTTAACAATAATATCCTGGGACATTATTCACACACTGCCATCTGATCCCAAACGAAGCAGAAGGCAAGTCTATACGCCTGAACAAGCGGAATGGCGGTATGCACCCCATTGCCATTAGATGTACCTATAAGCGTATGGCGGAATAAATGTGTAGTGCGTATTACTATGATAAACTAACTAAAATTTCCCAGCCCTTAAAATTTTGATTTTAGTGATGGAGAGGTTCTTTTTAAATGCATTGAACTACAGAGTTCAATGCATTTAAAAAGAACCTCTCCATCACTAAAATCAAAATTTTAAGGGCAGGGAGAGCTGTAAGCAGGGAGAGCTTGTCAATCAAAATAAAATAGTACTTAAATTTCTAAAATGTTCAAAGCCATTTGTCAATCGAGCGACTTGTTGTTCGAGTTCGAGTTTTGTTAAAATCGAGCGGGTTGTTGTCCTCAGAGCGACCCTCGACTAGTTGTTTTGGGTTCAGCTATCCACCTGTCGTTAGTCGTCTGAATTCTAAATTTTGCGTATAGTACCTAATCTGGATTACGGAACTTAGTGACTGTTACTAAAGACTAACTTTTTCTTTTAAAACGCTTATCGTATGTTTTAATAATATAGGTAATATTTTCTGGGATTATCCAACTCTCATTCTATAAACGAAGACTTGTAACTAACTTTCAGATGGGTTAACCAGTCATATATTATGGTTTTTATAGCGGTAGGTTTAAAAAACGTGTTGTTGAACTAACAAAATATAAAAAAATAGATAAATGGTGTTCTTATAAAATAAAACAAACGAATTATACACTTAAGTATATAATAATATCTCACTGTATAAAATATTATAAAAATGTCTTTTATAAAAATCTTAATAAATACTTAATCCAATACTTGATAAATTTTGTACCTACAACCTTTATTTTTATTGCACTTAATCCTAGCCTTGCAAGCTTTGGAATTAATAATAATATTTATATTTTACAATTTGCTTTTTGTTCTTTCGAGAAGTTTTTGTTTGAGCGCTCTTCGTAAGATCTTGCCGGAAGGGTTCTTTGGTATATCGTCAATGAAGATAATGCCGCCGTGCAGTCGCGACGACGATGACAACTGTAATACAAAATAACTGATCAAACAAATAACCAGTGAAGCGCAGGTGTTTAACTCGCATTTTTTCCACTCCCAACACTGGTGTGTTCCTCTCACGAAGAGTTTTGGCGCCAACGCGGAAAAAGACGCATCGAGGCTATGTTTTATTTTCAAAAACTGGTGTAAATTGAAGGTTTTATGTGTAAATATGGTGGATTATAGACATAACATCTTCGAAACGTACACAAGTGGAGGAAAGTGCGATATTGCCGTGAATTGTGATTTTCCGTGTTGTAACCAAAACTCCATAAAAGCCTCTAGTAAAGTCTCCACTGCTTTACTGGGGTTGTACAAGGACTATGTATCACTTGACTGCGACGGACTTTACTTGACAATGACGGAAATAAATTATATAAAAATATATTTACTGAAGGCTCATAAAAAAAAAAAAACCTCTCACGAATGCGCTAAGATTGAGAGTTTTGGCGCCAACGCGGAAAAGGACACATCGAGGCTGTTTTATTTTCAAAAACTGGTGTAAATTCGAGTTTTTATGTGTAAATATGGTGGATTTTTAGACATAACATCTTCGACAACGTACACAAGTGGAGGAAAGTGCGATATTGCCGTGAATTGTGATTTTCCGTGTTGAAACCAAAACTCCATAGAAGCGTCTAGTAAAGTCTCCACTGCTTTATTGGGGTAGCACTATGACTTGACTGTGACGGACGTGACGGACATAACTGTGACGGACGTGACAGACATGACTGACTGCCTTTGAAACAGAAATATTACAACTGAAGACGAGGCGGTATGGTCACAGACCTTAGCCTGCCCAAAGAGGGCAAAAAAAAAGCTAAGATTTTTGACAGAAGAACAGTCAAAATTAGTAATATAATGTCAGTCTATCAGATTTGGCGCGTTCTTCTTGCACAATCGAAATTTATCCTATACTTGTGTGTATGTTTCGAGTTCTAGATGTTTCCAATAAAATATTATAAATACCTTTGGAGCTGAGAAGTCAAGTAGTTCCTTTTCGGTGACGGTAGCGCCGGCTTTCTTGACTATGAAGGCTGTGGGCAGCTCACCCGCGGCTTCGTCGGGCGTGCCCACTACGCCGCACTCTGCGACGCCACTGTGCTGAAGCAACACGCTCTCCACCGCCGCTGGTGCCACCTGTCGGCAATAAACCACAGTGAGGTGGTGGCAAACCAAAGCGGACTGGTCACCCAAACCAAAGTATTTTAGTATATTATATTTTACATTATTGCACTCAACGTCCATATATAGGCTCGTTAATTATTGTTAATCGTAACGAGTTCTATCCTATAAAAAATAAATGACAAAAAGTGCTTTCTATCGGACTTATCCACTTGCCGATTAAACAAAATTCACGGATTCAGTGGATGATGTAGGTGGATAGGAATGTGATTTTTATATATTGTGGACACGGGTCTCAATTGCGATAAAGATTTAAGGCAAATCATTATCGTGGTTACCCTACGTTTCGGCATGGATTGCACCAGCCGTGGACACGGGTCGACTGGTGTGGCTCGGCAGCGTCGTCTCCGTGAAGCTCGGGTTTCGTTATCTACCTTCGCATGGTCTTGATATTTTTCTTTATTTTCTTGTACGGAACTGTCGGTACACACAACACTAATAAACATCAGCGCCCGGGCGCACTACATAGGATACGAGACGATGGCACTTCGTGATTACAGGATTCCAAGATGGTGAGAGGCGGTATCCGTCTTCCCGGTTGAAATTGATGTGTTTCTTTATTTCAACCGCTTCACGTAGGTATATATAAACTCTGATACATGAATAAATATGCTCTAATCGTTAAGCTACAAACGAAACACATCGTTCAGAATTATTCAGACGTTAACGATTAGAGCAACAAGACCTAATGTTATTTCACATAAAATTTTCCACCGCTGCTTACCAGTTAATATACTGCTTCGTACAAGTAAGGCTTATTTTTAGGTACGGAACTATAATATAATATCTAAATAATAATTATAAATGGCATGCGCCGGTAAAATGCTATCGGTGCAAGTGCAATGCACTGAGCCCGTACACTAGAAAACAATGAACTTTAAAACAAGTTTATATTTTTCTGAAAACGCCCGCACTATCTTTATGATGATACTATGTCTACTATAATAATTTTACATAATCTATTATACAATAGTCAATTCATGATAATTATGTTCCATTTTATGTTTCCAAAAAACCGAAAAAAATGTGTTCAGTGTATGGACAACTGATCACTACTTTTTAGACTTGTTGGTAAATAAGGAAAAATATAAAAGTCCCAATGACTTGACACCCTGCAGATTTCGTGATATGATACTTATAAATTATCTAAAAGATCATAAAACAGACTTACTTAATATATAGATAGTAGGAAGTGCCTAAATAGGTACATAGAGACACACGTGTAAAACATTATCTATCGAACAACCAATCCTAATGTTTTTAACTGGTACTACCTACTATTCGTAGTGCGTGCAATAACATTATTGGTCCTAGACAAAGGCTCACTCCATTTCCTCACTTTCATAAGCCGATAGAGCTGACGGCATTACGTGCTCTCATAAGCAGGGGGCAACGGCATCGTCTAGACTTCGGTCTGCTACTGAAAGTCAGTGCCAGTCAAACCCTAATAACTGTTTCAACCCAACCAGGGATAAAAGGGATAAAAGTTCCTGGACCAAAAACTTTTAATTTGTGGTTTTACACGTTATCACTAGTTTATTTTTGCAGTTATTTTTTTAGTCTACCTACATCTACGTTAGCCGTATGGCGCGCAACGCTCCAAATAGTAAACAGTTGCCTATAGACGCTTACAAAATATCTGCAGTATTGCGGATGCATAGCTAACTCTCCTCCCCAAGAGCTCTTACACTCATACTCAGTCGCAAGAACACAACATACAGTAGTAACAGGTACCTTAAAGGATAACGACTATTGTCCACATTAATGATTTTGTCGATATAAAGTTGACTGCAATTACCTAATTTAATTCATTTCGAGCAATCTCTCTCCTATTAATAAACCACAATCATAGAGAAAAGATGGTTTACCTGACTGCCTTTATACTTGATCAATTCCTTGAGCCTGTCGACAATGAAGAAGCACCCATCTTTGTCGTAATAGCCGATATCACCAGTCTTTAAATACCCCTCGTCGTCCAAAATGGCGCGCGTGGCTTCTTCGTCTCCGACGTAGCCCTTCGTAATATTAGGGCCCTTCAAGCAGATTTCGCCACTCTCATTGGGGCCTAATCTTTTGCGAGTATCTATGTCCACAACCTGTAAATCAACAAGTTATTAACAATTATATGGTAGATGGTAGGACATTAGATTATAGAATTAAGTATTTTTATAGCCTAGTCTATGCCTTTGACTGTATTGTGTTGAACAGTATTGTTAAAATGGACATGGTATCACCTCAACAGTTCCCGAAAATTATATTCTATTAATTTAAAACACTGATAGGATTTGAACCTACAACTATTATTATTAAAGTATCCGGGTAAACTCTTGTTAAGGTGGTAATATATATATATAGTTGTTTTACAAAAAATCACACATTAGAAATTATTTCGCGATATAACTTTACTTTAACTTTTACGAATTTACGAACAGTGGTGCTGAGTGGATAAAATCACTCTTTCCAAAAAATAGGAAAAGCACATACATAATGACATTACTGGAAAATTTATGATTGATAGAAAAAGGTAGGACGTCGAACTTTTTTTTGAATAACAAATATATGATTATCAGCATCACATCAGCCGCAAGACGTCCACTGCTGGAGAAAGGTCTCCACAAAGATCTCCACAATTGCCGGTCTTATGCTATCCGCATCCAGCGATTTCCAGCTACCCGCACAAGATCATCGGTCCATCTTGTAAGGGGCCTGCCCACGCTGCGTCTTCCGGTTCGTGGTCGCCACTCGAGAACACAACAATAATATAGACTAAAGATAATTGATTGTTACTAATTGCTATGACATGCGCGGCATCGTAACGACATAACTACATAAACTACAGCGTAACGTTTCCAATAACCTGAAATTTGTACCTGGGCAGAGCAGAGAGATGAAAAACTATAAATTCAGTTTTTTTCGGGTGTGCTAAGTAAATATACTATTCTAACCCGTCGGCACATGAGGATGACATATAATGGGATCTTACCAACATTATATCCTTCTCTGCAACAGTCACATATACGATCTATAATTAAATACCACAGCTATAATAAGCTAGATTAGAAAAGTAACTGCTATTATAAAACTCTGAATGCAATATAATAATTTCAAAATTTGGAATCTAGGCCCCCCAAAAAGTGTTTCGCACCTGGATCCCATAGTATCTAGCTACTCCACCCACCATAAAAGTACCTGCCTCCGTGAGTAAACAGTCAATCAATCGTGTACTTGCCTTAGCTTTTACTCCCATCAAAGGATATCCTCCAGCACCGGGTTTCCGGGCGACATGTTCTTCTGTGCTGTCTTTTGTAGCTATGAGGCAAGTCTCTGTCATACCGTATGCTTGATATATGCCTTTGCAGTTTGGCAGTCTGTGATAAAATGAACTCATTTAATATATATTCTCACCGTTTGGTACATAGTGAGCAGTGCATAGATGTGTGGAAAAGTGGTTTTTGACGTCTTCTTGCTTCGGTGGTCAGTCCCTTATGTAGCCATGAAGGTTGCATTGGTATTATACTCACATCTATCGAAATTTCAATCTAATTCAGATTTTTAAAATAGAGGTACCCCAAGTTATATAAATGGACGCAACCACCACTGCAACTCCTCTAACCCAGGATAAACAGGGGCACACAATGAGATGACTTCACCCCCCTCTACTCGAGTTCCACTTCCCTCAGGAAACGAGAGAATTGCAACTAGGGAGGCCAGCTGTAAAAGCACCAAGGGCATAGTTTAAGGGTCCTATGAAATGGGCTGTTATAATATACTTCATTCCAATAGGAGTTATGGCAAAACGCACGGAAATTGTGCCTTGTTGCAACAAGATCTCTACTCCAGATATTGATTGTAAGCTCTTTAACATAATATCACTTTTATGATATTAGTAGAAAGTATGTAATCATATGGGCAATGATTACGTTACCAGTGTCAGTAATGTACATATGTACCGCCTAATAGCGTTTTTGCGTAGCTTAACGACTCTCAGTTATCTAATGACTAAAGCCGGGACCGACATATACGAGGACAGAGATGCTCAGAATTTTATCCACTTTTTCGGTCGCTAATCTGTAATTTAATCGCTCGCTTAGATGCTGCATCTCACAGAGCGCTAAAGTTCAGAAATGACGCCTTTTAAAACACGCATAGCCAGTAATTCTCAATACTAAATACTAAAAATAATTATTATTTATTATTATTTGACTGGCCTGTGCCAATGGTCAAATACATGAGATACGTCTAGTGGATAGTGACCCTGACTGAGTTTAATCGACACCCGCGAGATTTTTTGTGTAATGAGCACGATTACTTATTCGTTCTGTGTCCGAATTAAACGACGAAAAAATATATAAGTAGCCTGTACTATGGCAACCAAAAAGCTAGTTTTTTGGTTACCATAGTAAAGGCCCTGCCTAGTTTGGAATCAGATGGCAGTGTATTAGTTGTCCCAAGATATTTATTATTTTGGCCGTAGGTGTATACTAAGTAAAAGAATCGAAAAATTCAATATTTTGCATCTACCGTTTCAATGCCTGGTCGATAGTGTCGGAGCTCAGAGGCGCCGCACCACACCACACCGCCGTGACCGAAGATAGGTCGAAGTTCTCAAGTCCCGGGGCTTTCGCTATGAACACCACAATGGGAGGTACCACGGTCAAGGTCGTTATCTGCAACATAAAAGTACAAGTGTTAATTCTCATAATTATAGCAGTTATCGATTTAGATATGCGCGTATACCCTGGCCGCTCGCTCTATGGATAACCGTAGAAGTAATTTCATAGATATGAATGCAAACTGCAGTTTTGCAATTATTCTGAAGTGAAGTGGCGGGGCACAAAGCTCGTAGAACTGACGGCCGTTAGGGCAGAAAGGTTCTCGAGAGGCGACCACAAACTGGAAGACGCGCGTGGGCCCCCTACAAGATGGACTGATGATCCGTGACCAGTGAAGGTCGCTGGAAACCGCTGAATGACAATAGCGCACGATCTTTGGGGAGGCCTTTGTTCAGCTGTGGACGTCTTTCGGCTGATATGATGATGATGATGATGAATGCAAACTAAGGGTTATGGACGGTGAAGTAACGTGACGCGGTCTCACTCTCGGCCGGTGAGGTTTAGTTATAATACGAGATACCTACGACATTACTTTCGTGTCAGTCGAATGACGTCCACAGCTGGACAAAGGCCTCTCCAAAAGATTTCCACAATGGAGTGGTGTCCATCATTTGGAATGATATGCTATAATCGCCACGCTTAGCAGACGGGTTGGCGATATTTACTTTATCGACTACTAGATAGTATAGAAACAAATGTCCACAGGCTATTGAATTGTAAGTCAAGTCTACCAGAGTTGACTTATGGGTATATAACGTATATGGCACGAAATCTCTAGACTAAAAAATAAGACGCCCTTCGAGCCGTTGCGCGCTGGTTCACTTGCAACCTGAACTAAACGTATTTCTATTAATTGTATGGTACTGTTTACAGGAATTGCAGTGGGATGGCGTCTCATAAGTTATCGTTTTAGTTGCAATGAATTCTTCGACATAATTTTATGAATTAATGATTACAAATGACACTGAGCTGTGAGTTTATCGTAAACTAATGTCTTTACTAAGATTTCGTTTTATTCAAATTATCTGTCATAACGGTTCAGTAGTTGAAACTTGACTCTTTTAACCTGTACAAGAGATTTTAGAATTAAAATATAAGATCGGAAGAATGGAATAGAACATAACAGTTGCTTACCTTATATTCTTGAATCACGCTCAAATATTTGACAGGGTTGAATCCAGCTAAGTAGACCATGAATCTCCTGGTTATTATACCATTCATTGTGGAGATCAATCCATACGCGTGGAACCATGGCACTATTGTTAATAGCCTCTCTTCGCTTTCATATAAACTGAAAAATATAGAACAAAACATGTTTTAAAATATGTTCTTGGATCCAAAATAATATAGGATACTAAGATTTAGTTAAACTAATAAAGGAATTTAGCTCCAATGGCCACTACCGAATTTCTTAACCAATTGAGCAAAAAAATAGTTAGAGCAGTAGTTACTAAGTATTAGCTTTAACATATTAGTAATCTTAGGCCTAGTATAGATAGGAACGTAAATAACAATGGTAGTCAGTAACTTTGAAATTGTTTTATTTTATTCATTCAGAAAACTTACAGCTAGAACAGTAATAAAACAAACAATAAAGATTAAGGTCAATTACAAGTTTTCGCTGATATTCATAAGTTTAAAATTGTTACATGAATATGTCCGCAAACCCGTAAAGTTCAACTATCTGACTGAAATGCCTACTATAGTTAACCCGACTGATCTGTTTTATGTAGACTAGCTTAACCATTCTTGGGCGACAAAGCTCCAAATTAATATTGCAAAGACTTTTTTACGTATGGTATTTTTCAAGTACAAAATATCCGTAAATTGTACCACAAACATATTATGTGAGAGACTGCTATATAATTTAAAAAAACAGGCCAATTGCGAGTCAGGCTCACCCATGAAGGGTTCCGTAGCAGCAGTATTTCAGTTGATTCAATGAAAGGTAAATTGCGGTTTACGATTTATGACGTATTAAAAAATAATAATTACTAGATCTCGTTCAAACCAATTTTCGGTGGAACTTTGCATGGTAATGTACTACTCTGTCAAGAAAGTACCGGGAAAAGAGCAATAATATACAAAATGTTTGTTATTCATCCAAATTTATTTTATCACCTTCAAAGTATGCTCCTTAAGAAACGATACACTTACGCTAACGAATAATCCATTAATCAAAACATTTTTTAAACGCTGCTTCCGGAATTGAGTTCAGTTCTCGCCGCGAATTCTCCTTTATGTCTTCTACCGATTGAAAACGGGTACCACGAAGTGGTAATTTGAGTTTAGGAAAAAGAAAGAAGTCAGCTGGAGCCATATCTGGTGAATATGGTGGTTGCTGGATGGTATTTGTTGAGTGTTTGGTCAAAAATTCGTTCACAATGGCCTTGTGCGAAGGCGCATTATCGTGGTGCAATATCAAAGAATTTTCTTTCCACAAATCTGGCCTTTTTCGTCGAATTTGCTCTCTTAAACGCCGCATAACACTCAAATAATATTCTTTATTTACCGTTCGACCTTCCGGTAAGAATTCAGAGTGCACAACACCGCGATAGTCAAAGAAAACAGTCAACATGACTTTGACTTTTGATCGACTTTGGCGTGGTTTTTTCGGTTTCGGTTGAATGAATGTTGGGTCGGAATTGACTCGTTCTACCATGTCCTCAGCGACTTTCATGCGATTGAGTTTTTGGAGAAAATTCTGATCTTTTTAAGACTAGCCGAGCGGATACATATTTCATACCCAAATGATTAGTTAAAATGGTAGGAATCGACTCGTGAGATACAGAAAGTTCGGCAGCTATCTCTATCAGAGTTGAATGAGAATTTTCAATCACTATTTCCTTCTTTCTTCAAACACTACGAGAACTACCACTAAAACTATTCCACTTAAAATTAAAAAAATGGCTAACAGAAAAATGTTTCTACAATATTAACGAGTTTCTAGAAAATAGACAAAAAGTAGAACAATGTAAATAATTATAATTTTTGTACTGTACCTAACTTTCATGTATACCCGTGTCAATAACCTATTATAATAAAAATATTGTATGCCCAAAACGGGCTGATTGATGTGTCTACCATGAAACATGTAACAACTGTATTATTACTCAATCAGAACAATAAAGACTACTTTACTTCTCTTTTGCGATGTTAACTTCAGTTGCAGACGTTGAAGGCCTACCAGAGCGAGGCAAATCTTTCATCACATCTCGACCGCTTTTGAACGCTTGGAACCAATCATAATTGGAACGAACCAATAATAATCATAATATAATCACGAGTTTTTGATAAAGTCGATTCACCGTAAGCCTTCTGTAAAATATTCAGTGACTCCGAACACGAAATTCCATTAGTGATGCAAAATTTAAGACAAATATTTTTGTCCATTATAGAATTCGCAATACACACTATATATGATATTACTAAAACCAGCACTGTATTTAATATAAATAACAGATGCAACTCAAACTCCGCGCCAAAATGGAAAACAGTTTTGCCAATCTAACAACATCAAAAAAAAAACAAAAATTTGAATTTGCAACCATAAACAAATCATCCATTCCCAATACTTTTTTGACTAAATGTTCATCATAGATTTTTTTTTTGATTTAGATATAGATTCTCTTATTTTAGAAGTTACTCATTTTATCACTTTGGAAGTGTCTCTCGCGCAATCTATTCATATGATATTAGAAACCTTAATATCATTTTTGAAGAACTATCCATATCGATCCATGTAGATATGGGTAAGATGAAAAAAACAGTTTTGGGTTTCAGTTCTATGTATGAGTATCTATTTTTGTGTGAAAATCTTAATGCGCTTCACAGAATACATCTACTAACCAAGTTTCAACAGTACAGCTCTTATAGTTTCAGAAGAAAGTGGTTGTGACATACGGACGGATAGACAGACAGACATGACCGATGACATGATGTTCCGTTTTTTGCCATTTGGCTACGGAACCCTAAAAAGGCCTCAGAATTGAGATACTGTTATAGGGTTAATTATTGCAATAAAAAAGAATATTATGTATTTGTTACAAATACATAATATATATAAAATATTAGTTTCTAATAATGTGAATCGACTTATTAACTTTATCCTACATTTGTAATAAACCTCAAAAATGGGAAATCATAAATTTAATCGTCCGGCGGGTTTCGAACCTGCACCATCTATCAATCCGGGGTAGGCGCTCTGCGTTAAGCTACGAACGATACACACTGGCAGATCAAATTCATGATTCCCTTGTTAACACCCTTCCGGAAGATGTTTTAGATAAACGCTTTGCATTGCGAACAATGCTATAAAATTTAAATTTAATTGGTAATTTTCATCAAATATTTTTAACTATCTACTAACTCATTAGTTAGATAGTTATAAATACAAATATTTGAGGATTATATTTTTTATGAGTAGAAAAAAAATTAAAGCAATTATTTGCTTTCTATTGAATAAACCTAATCCCAGTCTCCGCCAATTTTATTGATAATTACTAAGTATTTTAAAATATTAGGTCTTTACCTATGAAATTGCCGTTCTGCAGTACTGGCCATTTCAAATCAAAATAATTTTTGTTTGGCTAAGAATTCTAATTTCAAATTAATTTTATTTTAAAAACATGGATTCTTTTTTCCAAAAGTAGTCATTTCTTTATTGATTAGTGTTACATTTTCATCGCATTTCAATCTTTTTCGTCATCATGGATACGTTAAAAATTCGAGTAATTATGGAATATGAGTACCGTCGTGGCAGCAACGCGGCACAAGCGGCACGCAACATCAACGACGTTTACGGAGCTAACACTACAAACCAACGCACCACCTGTTATTGGTTTGCTCGCTTCCGTTCTGGAAATTTCGACCTGAAAAATGAACCTCGCGGTCGTCCGAAGACTTTGGTCGACAATGACGAATTAAAGGCGGTTGTGGAAGCTGATGATACACAATCTACGGCTGAATTAGCAGAAGCTTTCGACGTTAGCGTCAAAACAATATTGGTCCATTTGCGTCAAATTGGCAAGGTAAAAAAGCTTGACAAATGGGTGCCCCACGAACTCAATGATCGCCAGCGCGAAGTACGCGTCGAGACGTGCCTTGCACTGCTCAACAGACACACAAATGAAGGAATTTTGAACCGCATTGTTACCTGCGATGAAAAATGGATTCTGTTTGATAACCGCAAGCGCTCAGCAAGTTGGTTGGATCCTGGTTCAGCACCTAAACAATGCCCTAAACGAAAACTTACCCCTAGAAAAGTGATGGTCACTGTTTGGTGGTCTAGCGCCGGTGTGATTCATCACAGCTTCTTACCAAACGGGGTGAGCATTACTGCAGATGTGTACTGTGAAGAACTGAGCACAATGATGGAGAAGCTGGCGCATCTCCAACCAGCATTGGTCAATCGCTCGTCTCCGCTGCTCCTGCACGACAACGCGCGACCTCATACTGCACAGCAGACGGTCTCCAAGTTGCAAGAACTGGGGTTGGAAGCTCTCCGTCATCCGCCCTACTCACCAGACCTTGCGCCTACAGACTACTACTTTTTCCAGAATTTGGATAACTTCTTGGCGGGAAAAAAATTCAATACCCGAGAGGCAGTACAAAATGCCTTTGAAGAATTTGTTGCCTCCCGTCCAGCTGATTTCTTTAAGAAGGGCATCAATAAACTGCCACTGCGATGGCAAAGATGCATTGATTGCATGGGTGATTACTTCGATTAATACAAATAAAAAAATTCATGAAAAAAATTCGTTTAAATTTTTTCATACAAAACGGCAATTTCATAGGTAAAGACCTATTATATCGAACTGAATTCAACTTTTCTGTATGACAACTAATTTTCATTAGTACGGTAAGGAGTATGCTTAACCTTAATTTATTTTCTTCAACTGAAAAGTAAATTAGTTATTATAGACACTTTCATTTATTTTATATTTGCCATATACATAAGTGTTTGTAATCTTTAGTTATTTATTGAGTGTAACTTAGTCACTGATATATGTTTAGGTATTGCTAATCCTGATAA